>OW240915.1:324611606-324849077 GCA_933207985.1 Pelobates cultripes | reverse complement strand
AGGGACAAAGGTTTAAAAATAATATCAGGAAGTATTACTTTACTGAGAAGGTAGTGGATGCATAGAATAGCCTTCCAGCTGAAGTGGTAGAGGTTAACACAGTAAAGGAGTTTAAGCATGCGTGGGATAGGCATGAGGCTATCCTAACTATAAGATAAGGCCAGGGAGTAATGAAAGTATTTAGAAAATTGGGCAGACTAGATGGGCCAAATGGTTATTATCTGCTGTCACATTCTATGTTTCTATGTCTGTATGTATATATATCTATCAGTATGTATGTCAGAATGCATGTGTCTGTGTGTATCTGTGTATACGTATGTATATCAGTATGTATGCCATTATGTATGCATGTCAGTATGTATTTATGTGTATGTATGTCAGTATGTATGTGAGTATGTGTGTGGGGGTGTGTGTGTATCTGTCTATATGTGTATGTCTGTTTCAGTATTTGTGTCCGTTAGTATGTGTGTATTCCTGTGGGCGGGATTTTGAGGCGGGGCTTGGAGGCGGGCACCCAGGGGCCCCATAATTTCTGATGGCAGCCCTGTGTTTCATCAAGAAAGACGACGCTTACTTCCGGTGCCCCCCTGATGATTGACATACGCTGCAACTGCCCTTCTGTCTGTACAAATCAACACCCATTTGTGATGTAAAAATGGAAGACAGACTTTCAGAGCCTTGTAAATTGTTATCAACTCTTACATTGAAATTAAGTTCTTTCTCTTGTTGAGACCAGTTAGAGTTTAAATGGTGTAACGGACCATTTTGCACACAAGGGGTTAAAACCGTTTAGGCAATCGTCCCCTTTCAGAGATGCAGGCACAGCTACCGTAGAACACCAAACTCCCGAACCGCATGTAAGGGAATGATCCAAACCCCCGAACGGCATACAATATAACTCTCCAAACTCACAAACTGGAACCATACGAATCGCTGCTAGCAGACGAATAGGAAAAGCACCCAAGCGGCTTACACTCCTAGCAATCCGTCTCTATCAGCAATCAGTAAATCCCCCCCCCAAAGACAAGGCTCCGTGTTGACGGTCAAGCAGTGGTCTGTTTAATGAGGGCTACCTGCCCAGTATTTATGCAGGTCTCCCACCTGGTGGACACTCCCCTAGGGGACCAAATGGGAGACTGTGACAAAAGACAGACAATCAGCCAAACAGGACACACAGTCACATTGTATTCCCACAATGCATCCTGGCTTGAAACTTCCAGGATATTTTATATGACTGCAGGAATGTGTGACCAGTAGTTCTGTATTATGGGACATGCCCACCATACATGGGTCGTGTTGCCTGAGGCATCTGACCAGTCTCTTATAATTACTCTCCTATGTGGCAATGTTCATTGAAGATTTATGAGCAAGTTTAAATCTGTCTCCCCTTTTCAGCAGTCAGGGATATATGGAGTTCTCTTTCCCAGCTAGTTGTGTAAATTGCGTTGGGTATTTTGCAGTACGGAATACATGGTGGATACCGGTTTCGTCTTGATTGTGTGGTGGAAACTTTTACTTACTGTAATTTTTTTTCTTAATATGGTGGCAGTACCAGTGGGTTTTGCCCTTTTCTGTGGGACAGGCATCTACAAGATAATTAAAATTGAACAAGTCCCTCCCCCTTGCCCTATAAAGGGCTACCAAGGCAATCCTACTCCAGTAAGTGGCAAGAAACAACAAAGACAATTACTAAAACTAACTAATAATATGTTGAAATTAGAGGGAGGGAAGCCGTACTGACACCATATTAAGAAAAAAAAGAATTTACGATAAGTAAACATTTGTTTTTTCTGACATATGGTGGCAGTACAAATGGGATATAGCAAGATCCCAAATTGGGTGGGACAAATGCCACTACAGCTAGCATCCTTTACGCCCAAAGGCCGCTTCAGAGGATGAGAATATCTCTAACCAGCAGTGTTTAATGAAGGTGTGGACGGCAGTCTACTGGGGAATCTAATAGCTTATATTAGCCAATTGAGACAAAGAGTTGCGGGAAGCTCCTAACCCCATGAATATTCCCTGAAGGTACACAAACAGATGGCCTGAATACCTGAACTCCTTAGACTTAGAAGTACATGGCATGGTGTATCTCCCTAAGATTCAAGTAATGCCATGTAAGCTCCTGAGGAGAGGTGGCTTAACCACCAAAAGAAGGCAAAACAATCGGTCGATTTACCGTTTTAGAGGACAAAGCCTTAGGGAAAAAAAAGGAAGGCGTAGGGTAAAGAATCAACTTGTCCTTGTGTAATACTGTAAAATCATTTGAAGAAAATGCGCCTGAAGCTCACTGACTCTTATAGCCGATGTGACGGCCACCAAAAAGGCCTACTCGAGGGACAAAACTTGCAAGGTAACCAAAGGCTCGAAAGAAGGTTACAAAGAGCCCTATTAAACCAAGGATAATTCCCAGGAGGGAAACACAGATTACTCAGGAGGTTGCCTGGGCCTTCTGATTAGCAAATGGGATGCAAAAAAAAAAAATAAAAAAAAAAAAAGCTTAATCAGGAAGAAACTCAAGACTGAAATCTGAACTTTAAAAGTTCCTGAAGAAAATGAAGAATGGTGTCTAGAAACGGATGAACCCCATGGAAGTGGTGTTCCTAACTCCCATGAAGAAAAAACTGACTCATTTGTGAAAGAAAATCTATCTTCTTGCAGACCCTGATGATGAAGTAACCCAGTAGTAGCCAGTAGCAGTAACCTGAACCTCTATAGAACCTCCAGGCAAGATTCCTGTTCACTATGAGATCGAGATTGGAAATTCCCACTGTGCGGAGGCAATCTTCTTGAAAGCCTAGAACCAAACCTTGTTTGCCAGTACGGAATAAGAGACAAGATACAGCTCTGCCATTATCTTCTGAAGAACCCTTGGAAACAGCGTCAGTGGGTGAAAGTTGTAGGCCAGCCTGAAATTCTATATAAATTAAAGTCTGTCTATCCACCGAGGGTGATCCACTGTGAACAGGGAGGCAAATTGGGGAACCTTGTTGTTTGCACTACTAGCCATCAGAGCCATGTCTGAAACACCAAAGTTCTTTTTCCGACTTAAAATTTCTTGGATCTAAGGACCAATTTTCTGATCACTTTTATGGACTATATTATTGTTGTAATATGTTTTACTGTATTTAGTGAAGTCTCCCGAGTATAACAATACCCCCCATGTACAGGTTTTATTGTGTTTTGGAAAGTTAGAGAGTCACATATAAGGCTTGCATTTCATTTTTTTGACATTGAAATTTGCCAGATTGGTTATGTTGCCTTTGAGAGCGTATGGTAGCCCAAGAATAAGAATTACCCCCATGATGGCATACCATTTGCAAAAGTAGACAACCCAAGGTATTGCAAATGGGGTATGTCCAGTCATTTATAGTAGCCACTTAGTCACAAACACTGGCCAAATATTAGTTTTTTGCTTTTTTTTTTTTTTTTTTAAACACAAAAACAAATATGATCGCTAACTTTGGCCAGTGTAAGTGGCTACTAAAAAAGACTAAACATACCCCACGTTCAATACCTTGGGTTGTCTACTTTTTCAAATGGTATGCCATTATGGGGGTAATTCTCATTACTGGGCTACCACACCGTCTCAAAGGTAACATTACTAATCTGGCAAATTTCAATTTGAAAATGGAAAGTTCTATATTTGACCCTGTAACTTTCCAAAACACCATAAAACCTGTTAATGGGGGGTACTGTTGTACTCGTGAGACATCGCTGATTACAAATATGTGCATTTGTTTGCAGTAATACCCAACAGTATTATGACATTAACAGCTAAAATGTCAGACGGAAATACATTTTTTTTTTTTTAAATCTTATTTTCTAAAAAATGTTAAAATTTTATTCATAATAAATGTTGTTCCATAAATGAATAATTAATGATAAATTAAATCCCTGTTTCTCCTGAACAAAATGATATATAATAAGTGTGGGTGCACTTAATGTGACAGCGGTGAATTACGGGTGAACAGACATAGCGCAAATTCCAGTTTTTGTTTACGTTTTGCTTTGATCAGAACGTGTACTATTGACTCCATCCTGAAGGGGTTAAAGGGCCAGAAACAGCACAATAAAAATCCATTATGCTCAAATACAGTTTTTAAAGGGCCATACACAGTCCAATACAAGTCCATAAGCCCCAAATCAGTTCCTTAAAGGGCAATACATCCCAGGACCATAGTCACATGGCAGGAAGCTGGCAGTCTTCTCCAATGCCCAGTGGCGAGGTTGGTTTCGCCACAAAGCTTGAATCTGAAGAAATGTTATCTATTTTAAAGCGTGGCTTTGAAGCCTTCTGCTATTGCTTGGGAAATCCAGGCCTTAAGATCTTCTTTGGGAGATGGTCTTTTTTTTCAGTCAGGCATTTGATACAGAGATTCTTGCCTTATGGTGCTACAGCCCACACACTGATTACTCTCCTTATATTTCCTGGGAGACCTGTCTCGACTACTACTGAGTATGTATGGCCTTTTTGTTATCGTCACAGTCCATGTTTGGGCCCATAATTAGCACTTTTTTAATCCCCACATATATAGTATATTGGGTCACCTTGGGTTTCTGGATAGAGAGTGTCTGGAGGAAGAAGGAGATGCCATACTATTATTATATAGCGCAATCATATTCCGTAGCGCTGTACAAAGGGTGGACTAACAGACATTTAATTGTAGCCAGACAACAACGTACAGGAACAGAGAGGTGGAGGGCCCTGCTCAATGAGCTTACATGCTAGAGTGAGTATTACTATGAAATGAAATAAAAAGAAGAAGAATATTAGATTGGTAAAGGTACACTAAAGCTGGATAATTTTTATATTTTATTGGGCAGCCACTATAGAATAATTCTTTTAGAAATTTGAACCGAAATTATGTATTTATTTATATAGCGCCAGCAAACTCTGTAGCGCTGTACAATGGGTGAACAGACACGTAACTGTAACTAGACAGATTGATGCACAGGAAGAGAGGGGTTGAGGGCCCTGCATAATGAGCTTACATGCTAGAGGGAGTGGGGTATAGTGACATTGGGGGGGAGGAGAGAATAAAAACCCGCTAACAGTTTAAATGATATGCTTTCCTAAAGAAGTGTGTTTTCAAAGATTTTTGGAAGGAGTGGAGACTGGGTGAAAGTAACGGAAAAGGGAAGGGAGTTCCACAGAAAAGGTGCAGCCCTGGAGAAGTCTTGGAGGCGAGCATCAGATGTGGGAGCATGGACAGGGGATAGGCGTAGGTCTTCGGCAGAGCGCAGGGGCCTCGACGGGACATACTTGTTTATCAGGGAGGATAGGTAGGTTGGAGCAGTATTCTGTAGGGACTTTTAAGCAATCTCCAGAATCTTAAATTGAGCACTATATCTAACAGGAAACCAATGTAGGGACTGACAGAGCAGGGAGGCGTGGGAGGTGCGGGTGGACAGTAAAATGAGACTCGCAGCCACATTCATTATAGATTGCAGCAGTGCAATCTGGAAACATGCAAGACCACTGAGAAGGGGATTGCCGTAGTCAAGGCGAGAAAGAACAATGGCATGGACCAGCACCTTAGCTGCGTCTGGTATTAAATAAGGGCGTATGCGAGCTATGTTTTTGAGATAAAAGCAACAGGATTAAATCAACCGAAAAGGCACGAATCACAGTTCGAACTATCTCAGCTAGTGAAATGAATAGACTGAGGCAAAGAAACACAAAAATTAAATAACCGAACGTCAATGCCTTTGCGCCAATTTGCAAGCACAGCTTATAAAACCCCGTGAACTGGACCGACCAGCATTCTAAAAAGTCTATATTGAAAGGAGCACATAAGGTAAGAACCAATGCATTCAGTAGAAAAAGTAAATGAATGGAGAGAGCAAACATAGCAAATACTAGACACTTATGGTTGGGGGATAGAAAGGGATTTACACTTTTTATGCCCTGTGAATAGAATGTTCCTCAGATGTTAATCTTCTCGGAATGTAGAACTTCCACAAAACGTTTGAAAGCGTAGGATAATCTTCCCCCATAACAGTTCAAATATGTAATTTTTAACCTACCCTAGTTCATCCTATTCACAAACAGGCTGTTTATTGGGATCTTCGGAACAAAGAGGCTGAACTTTGTCTGGGAGACCCATGATACACATGAGAAGGAGACAAGATATTTACTATTTTTTTTTTTTTTGGCCCGAGGACAGAAAAACTGGTGTGTGAATGGAGGAAGGACCCTTTATACACTTTGTCTCATTTGAATTCTAATTCCTAAGCATCATTAGTGTCAGGACTTATCTTTTCGGCTCCGTTCCGGCGTTTCCGGTATGCAGAACCGTCCCCGCCCCCTCTCTGACACAGCTCTCTCAAGCTTTATAGAGAGACCGCGCCAGATTCAAAATTGCTTAGTGATTTCTGGTTGTTACTTCCGCAATCACATTGCCGGCTAAGCTCTACTCCGTTAATACTATGTACCGAACCTTGGACTGTTTAAACGGATTACTGCCTTCTCATCTCCCTTTGACCACGGACCGTGTATTGGATTTACCTGCTCACTTTCTAATAATTGGAAACCGGACTGTGATGTTCTGTCCTGTATGTCAGAGATCCAAAATTGAACATCACCTTCCATACGGGTTTTTGATGGGTTTACCAGTTCCTGTGAGACCCTGGCAATCTATTTCTATAGATTTCATGGTGGAACTCCCATCTTCACAAAAATACACCACCATACTTGTCGTTGTCGACCGTTTTACGAAAATGTCACATTTCATTCCCATGAAAAAGTTACCTACATTGTCCGAACTTTCCAAAATCTTCATAGATCATATAATCAAATTACAAGGATTCCCTGAATAAATCATCTCTGACAGAGGTACCCAATTCACTTCACGATTCTGGAAGGAGATATGTTCCTCTCTTCAAATCCAACGTAAGCTCTCTTCTGCATACCATCCTCAAACCAATGGTCAAACACAACGAATCAATGTTTAGAACAATACCTTCATTGTTATTGTACATATTTACAAGATTATTGGATTAATTGGTTGCCTATGGCTGAGTTTGCCTACAACAATTCCATACACTCAAGCAGCAAGATGACCCATTCTTCTCAAATTATGGATGAACCCAAATTAACTTCTAACCCGATGGTTTCCATTCAAAATACTGAAATGTCTTCATTGTTTAAACAATTAAATAAGAACCTTGAAAATGCTATGGTCTTGCATAAAAGGAATGATACTAAGAGGAGAGCTCCTCCTAAATATAAAGTCGGTAATACTGTTTGGCTGTCTTCAAAGAATATTTCTACAACCCGCCCTTCAAAGAAACTGAGTCCTCTCTTTCTTGGTCCTTTTCAGATTGAATCCATTATTAACGCAAGCGCTATGAAGTTGAAACTCACTCCTTCGCTTAAACTTCATCCCGTTTTTCATGTTTACCTTCTTAAGCCTTTTCTCCCGGATCCATTCCATAGAGATCAACTGTCTAAACCTGACCCCATCATAGTGCAGGGTGAAGAGGAATATGAAATAGATAAAATTCTTGACTCAAGACATCATAGGGGTTCCTTACAGTATCTTATCAGATGGAAGGGTTATGGGACCGAAGAGGACACGTGGGAAAATTCTTCTGATGTACATGCTAAGAAATTAATTTCAGCTTTCCACAAACGCTATCCTGAGAAACCAATGTAGTAGCACCCTGAATGTGCTCCTTATGTAGGGGGTACTGTCAGGACTTACTTTTTCTGCTCCGTTCCGGCATTTCCGGTATGCGGAACCGTCCCTGCCCCCTCTCTGACGCGGCTCTCAAGCTTTATAGAGAGACCGCGCCAGATTCAAAATTGCTTAGTGATTTCTGGTTGTTACTTCCGCAAACACATTGCCGGCTAAGCTCTTCTCCGTTAATACTGTGTACCGAACCTTGGACTGTTTAAACGGATTCCTGCCTTCTCAACTCCCTTTGACCACGAACCGTGTATTGGATTTATCTGCTCACTTTCTAATTATTGGAAACCGGACTGTTTGATGTTTAATCATCCTGCGTACTCAAACTAACCTGTTTTTGGAGGACAACTCCCAACAATCAAAGGTATACAATTTGATACTATCTTTGAGTTCTTACTTTGCTAATGAACTGTTACCTGCTTGGTAAAATCTGCTACTACTAAAATACTATTACAATTATTAATGCTTTATGTCTTCAACTAACAACCTGCAAAAGCCACGCTGCCTTAAAGCTACAGTAACCTTATTAAAGGATTCTCATTTCATTCTCTATTATAAAAATAAGGAAATGTATAATCTGCAGTTGTGTTCCACATTTAAACCACTTGTGACATAACAATTAGTGACTAATAGCTTGTCAATCTTATCTGGTTCTAATAAACCTCTGTGGACCAGACTGAGAAAACATGTATTTCTATGTTTAAATTGGATAAGATGTTGTGGTCAACAGCAGTACCTACACAACAACATAAGCATGACATGCCTTCCTCCTCTGTATTAATGCTTACATATTGGAAAAGGTGGGCACCAAAATTAATGGGAGAAAATAAAATTTTATCTATGGCTCCACTTGCGGCCTTAACTGCACTTACACACAAGATCTTGATTTGCAGGTTTGGACCTCTTGTGGAATCTGTGAAGTGCATATGTTGTGTTCCTCATTAGGTATCAAAAGCTTCCCTGATTTTCCAAGCTTGTGAACTATTCACATATCTATATATTAAAAACATTTTATGGAAAAAAAAGTTAAGGCGTTAAACTTGTGAAATTCCCGCACATGCCCAGTTAAACACTTGACCATGCGAACGGGAATTTCATCTATTCATTCATTCGTCCAAAAGACATATGAATGAGTAGAAATGTCAGACGAACAAACAAACACTGAATATCAGTGTTTGTTTGTTCGTTCAGTTTATTACAAGGAGGGAGCTACCGGCTCGCAGCTCCCTCCTTGTAATATGTAAAGATAGAAGCAGCAGGAAGCAGTGCTCCCCGCCACTTCCTAAGCCCCCCATTACTCTATATACCAATAATGGGGGGGAACTATTGTCCTCCCCCCAGGCTCCAACCCCTGAGCGGTGGGTGGGGGCCCTAAATTAGAATAAGGGGGGACCTATTGTCCTCCCCCCCCTTGGCCCCACACCTGAGCGGCAGGTGGAGGCCCTAAATAACAAAAGGGGGGGGGACCTATTGTCCTCCTCCCTGGCCTCCACCCCTGAGTGGTGGGTGGGGGCCATAAATAATAAGGAGGGGGGACCTATTGCCGTACCCTACCTGCCCCCACCCCTGAGCAGCAGGTGGGGGCCCTAAATGAAAATGCCTCCCCCAAAGTGACTGGGGTCCCCAAGCCACCCCCCCCCAAATAAAAATTTATAAAAGTTTATTACAAGGAAGGTGCTACCAGCTCGCAGCTCCCTCCTTGTAATATGTAAAGATAGATGCAGCAGGAAGCAGTGCTCCCCGCCACTTCCTAAGCCCCCCATTACTCTATATACCAATAAGGGGGGGGGGACCTACTGTCCTCCCCCCAGGCTCCCACCCCTGAGCGGTGGGGGCCCTAAATTAGAATAAGGGGGATCTATTGTCCTCCCCCCCAGTCCCCATCCCTGCGTGGCGGGTGGGGGCCATAAATAACAATAGGGGGGGGGACCCTACGGTCCTCCCCCCTGGGCCCCACACCTGAGCGGTGGGTGGGGGCCCTAAATAACAATAAGGCTGCTCACGGTTTACTAGACATGCGATATAGCGAGTAGGGGCAGCATTTACTAATACTAAGTGATCTTTAATTAGCATTAGTAAATGTGGCTGAAAGACCAATTTAGGTCTTTCAGCCTTTTGGTAGATAGCTCCCTGACACAGTGGGAATTAGGGAGTTATCTACTTAGCGGCTAAAAGATGCAGCCGCGGCACGAATAGGATCGGAGTTTAATTCATTAGAATGAAATTCCGATCTGAATAAAGTCCCGAATTGCATCCTAACACGAAAATTTCTCTGACCACCGGAAATTAAGCACACTTTGCTCCTCCGCTGATCAGAGATGGTCAGGCATAGGAAACCTCCATAAGAAATAGTTCCTACTTTGTCTTATGTTTTAAAGAAAACTAGAACAGATAGGAAGAAATGAAGAACAGATCCTGAGAGGGAGAGAAGAGGAATCGATTAAAGAAAGGTAAGTTCAGCATGACAGTGCCGCTTTAAGGCCAAAGTAGCAGAGCTGGAAAAATTCTCCCATTCAGCTGCACTATTTTGACCTAAAGTTTGAAATTCCCATCACAATTCCCTACAATTCTCTCTTTATTGAGTGGACCTTTATAACACCAAATTCCCACCAACAGTACCATGCACCCTTGGT
Organism: Pelobates cultripes; assembly: GCA_933207985.1. Lineage (NCBI taxonomy): Eukaryota > Metazoa > Chordata > Amphibia > Anura > Pelobatidae > Pelobates > Pelobates cultripes. The sequence continues at coordinate 324,838,750 of OW240915.1, read as the reverse complement.
GTGCGATACATTTGCAGCACAGCATTTATATCAGGCAGGTACATTTTATCACTTTAAGGTGATTTGGGTATCACTAGTGACACGGTCAGTACAAATATAGTAAGACCTTGTGCAGATGTTGTTCAGTCAAAGAGCTGTGTCTACACCATAGAACATACAGTAGTTTACAAAAATAATTATATTGGGGAGTGAATAGAGCTAAAAAAAAATAAAAATATATGCTGAAAATAGGAAATGAGAGATATAGAAGTAGAATGTACAGCATTGAATTAAAGAGAAATGGGCGCAAAAGGAAAACATATGCACATATTCCATTAGCCCCTTTTCATGTCCTCAATCAACATGTTAAATGTCTCAGATTGAGGCTTCAGTGACCACTTCACTGCTTCTGATTCTTCTAGTTCCTGGAGTCTGCGGGTATTATACAGAGAGCAGCACTATACAGGGAACACTGACAGTACCAGGATATTATGCACACAGACCTGTATTATTGATAAAATGAAGCTTACATTTATTGGTACCTCCAACAAATGCAATCCACACAGACACACCGACTGCAGAGCACACAGACACACCGACTGCAGAGCACACGGACACACCGACTGCAGAGCACACAGACACACCGACTGCAGAGCACACAGACACACCGACTGCAGAGCACACAGACACACCGACTGCAGAGCACACAGACACACCGACTGCAGAGCACACAGACACACCGACTGCAGAGCACACAGACACACCGACTGCAGAGCACACAGACACACCGACTGCAGAGCACACACAGGGCCGGCACGTCCATTAGGCGGCACAAGCGGCCACCTTAGGGCGCACCAGACCGGAGTGTGCTAGATTGGTGTGACCGGCAGGAGAGAGCACTTCCTGTCAGTCCTGCTGGCCACAAGAAACCGAAGCTCCTGTACCACGGTCCGTTCCGCCACGCTAAAAGAAAGGTAGGAGACATCCCGGGGACAAAGGGTGGAGAGAGAGGGGGGGGGGAGGAGGGGAACAAGGGGAACGCGGGAGGGAGGGAAGAGGACAGGGCCCCCTCTGACTGCCGCAGTCACGCCCCCCAGCAACCACCAGGAGCCGCGCGGGAGGAAGGAGAGGGAGACAGAGTGGGAACTCTGACTCCCATCAACCTGAGTCACTGGACCCCAGGGAAGGCACCCTCCTGCACCTAAAAGGTAGGCAATAGGAGGGTGACTAAAATATTTTGCATGTGTATGTGTGTGTGTATAGGTTTGTCTGTCTCTCTCTCTCTCTCTCAATGTGCAAACATGGAAAAGGGAAAAGTCCTACATTTGACCCCTGGAAAAAAAAAACCTGTACATGGGGGTACTGTTGTACATGTGAGACATTTCTGAATACATAAATGTATATTTTATCTTAGTAAAAGCCAACTGTATTATGACATTCACAGTTAAAATGTCATGCAGAACTTGAAAAACAACAACATTTCTTAATTTCTCATACTTTAGATTTTATTCATATTAAATTGTTTCATATAGAAATATTTGACATTAAATGAAAGCCCAGTTTCTTCTCAACAAAATTATATATAATACGTGTGGGTGCACTTAATATGAAAGAGGTAAATGTTTGGTTGAACTACATATAGCACAAGTTCCAGGTTTTGTTTAAGTTTTATTTTGATCACAACTTGTACAATTGGCTCTGTTCTTAAGGGGTTAATCTGGGCTGTTTAGTCAGCCCCAGACACTGTAGTCTCACATAAAATATCCCAGCAGATAAACTTGGAGAACATTAAAATTAAATTGTTGGTTATTACACCAAGTCAACCCCCCATTCCCTCCCCGCCATCCTTACCACATCCCCCCCCATCCTGGACACAGGGGTACTGGGCGAGCAGCGCCACATACTTTACACTTCCCCCACCACACCTAAGGAGTACCCCCACCAAGATCCACTGAACTGCCTACAGGTGGCGCATCCCCCCCTTAAAGTAATCCCACTACCAAACATTGGAACTCAACACTGGCCTGGTACCAGCTCTCCCCCTCAGCCCAACTCTAAAGACAGAACCACTCATTTCGAAAAGGGAATGATAAACAGGCATAACTCTCTCCCCAACAGAGAGCCCCCAACCATAGACCAGACCAAGCACCTTTACCAACACCAAGATGGTCCAATGTATACCTCATGTACCCAAGTTAACCTATGTTCAATTGAATGTTACTCTTTGATGTAACAACTTTGTTTCAACCTAACATTCTTCCTTTCTGTATGAATATTTTATTGAAAATCCCATAGATAAAAATTTTTTAAAAATATAAAAAAAAAAATCATTGGTTACTAGTCCAAGCACAAACACCTACAGTGTTGAGCAGGCAACGGTGCTGTAAAAATGTATGCTTGCTGTCTTAGGCCTGCCAATAGGCTTTTCAACACACCTCTTTCGGCATTAAAAAAAAAAAATAAAAAAAAAAATACAAGGTCCACAACCACTACAGCTATCTTAGGAACCAGAGGCCTGTTCTATCTGGAAACAGACAACTTATCTGAAGACTACTGGGTGCAGCTTACGGTACTTTTGGCTAGACGCTCTTGCAACACACCAAGAGGACCCAGGTAAATGTCAAACCAAGTGCAGGTCTTGGCTCATTGGTTGAAAAAAATTCAGTCGATAGACTGGCCCAGCACTGCAAGAGTTAGCTCAGGAGAGCCAATGGAAGCAGCCAGCAGGAGCAGCTGGCTTTATCTTTTGGCTGAGGAGGCAAGGAGCAGCACCCAGCAGGGTAAGAAATCTAGCCATTAGAAAACAGTTGACTACTACAAAAGGGAGGGAAAAGGCATAAGGCACTCCTGGCACCAAAACAACTACAGCATGTTATTTTGCTTAGTGTTCCTTTAATGTGTTTGGCTTTCCAAAGTAGTTCACACAAGTCATATTTCAAACCTCTTCTGGGAGACAACTTAAAAATTGAGATAATGTGCTGTAAGATCAGCTTGAAAATAAAACCTTCCCCCCCAATAGTGTTCGAGTCTCAGAAAAGTAAGCTTGTGTAAACAACAGTGATTTCTAGAACTAGAGTCAAGCATTCCTTTTCCACAGCAACCTAAGCAACTTATCAGCACAAAAACTTCCTGCTGAGAAAGATCTCTTGATGCTTGCGTTTTTTTCCCCCGGTTCCCCCGGTTCACCTCTGATACATAGAGCATCTGTATAAACAAGAAAACTTGTTGAAATGTGGAACAGCCAGATGAAAAGGTCTAACCAACAGGGCCAGATTAACATAGTGCCAATAGAGCTGCAGCTTAACGCACAGGGAATAGATTTAAAAAATAATTTTTAAATTGTTGTTTCCCTACTCCTCATATGCCCTTGCTGTACAGAGGGAACTAAGAATGCGAACTTAAAAAGGTATACAGGCTAGACATGTGCAATTAGTTTCGGTCCAAATATGAATTTGGACATTCGGGTACTTTCGAATGTCCGAATTGCCGAGGTCCCGAAATTAACGAAGTGTCGAAGTTCCGAAGTACAGTATTGCCTAAGTACTAATATACTTACCCAGTGAAAGAAGGAGAATGTTACATTGTATACAATTTTAAATAAAAAGTATACAAACATAGCCAGGATTCAGCTGTAAGCATTTGCAACACATCAAGTAACATACATTAATATAAAATATAAGTTACTTAGCCAGTCAACATAATGACAGGAATGAATAAGTAGATAACTCCCTAATTCCGACGGTATTAGGGAGCTATCTTCTAAAAGGCTGAAAGACCTAAATTGGTCTTTCAGCCAAATTTACTAATACTAAGTAAAGTTTACTTAGTATTAGTAAATCATGCCCCTACTCGCTATACCGTGAGTAGGGGCATATCTATTAAACAGTGAGCAAAATGTGGCTTTAAAAAATAATAAAAAGGCCCCCCCTCCCGAGCCCCTACCCGCGACGCGCGAGTGGGGGCGTTTAAACTAAAGGGGGGACCCTAAAGTAATATGATGGGGGGGACCTATTGTCCTCCCCCCCTTCCCCACCCCTGAGCGGCGGGTAGGGGCCCTAAAAAAAAGCCCCCCAACCACCAGGTGACTAGGGGTCCCCAAACCCCTAGTCACCCCCTCCCCCCCCAAAAAAAATTATCCCCCTACCTACCCCCTCACCCTAAAAATAATGAGGGGGGACCATGTAACAGACCGTTTTGCACACAAGGGGTAAAAACCGTTTAGGCGATCGTCCCCCTTTCCAGAGATGCCGGCACAGCTAGTGTGGAACACCAAACTCACGAACCGCCAATAAGTGAATGCTCCAAACTCCCGAACGGCATCCAATATAGCACTCCAAACACACGAACTGGAACCATACGAATCACTGCTAGCAGACGAATAGGAAAAGCATCCAAGCGGCTTCTACACTCCTAGCAATCAGTCTCTATCATATCTAGTAAATCCTCTAAAGACTGACAAGTTCATGGTTGAGGTCAAGCAGGTCTGTTTAATGAGGGCTACCTGCCCAGTATTTATGCAGGTCTCCCACCTGGTGGACACTCCCCTACGGACCAAATGGGAGACTGTGACAAAAGACAGACAATCAGCAAAATAGGACACACAGTCACATTGTATTCCCACAATGCATCCTGGCTTCCTCCTCTCTGCCCTGGAGATAATTGAGAAGTAATTCAATTATCTTCCAAGACAAAGGCAAATCGCCATTATGCACGTGGGGATACTAACACACAAATTACTATTAAAAACACACTATGTGAGACACAACATTAAAAGAATACATTTAACATATCCCCAGATAGCTCAGGTCTGAGCGCACATTATTAAGCGAATGGCGCTCAGACCCCACGAATACAGTTTAATCGCCATGGAGCTAAAGTCTTTACACAGTCAGTTTCATGCGAATGGGCTCCATGGGATTTCTATCTGGGGTATAACATATTCCAGTAAAACTACCGAACGCAGGGCTGTTCGTGCACTTTCCCCGACCAAGAAGGGAGGTCGGCGGCTTCAGCGGTGTTCGCGCAAAACTTTGTCCGATTTCAGTTCCGTGAATTAAGCGAACACTGCTGTGGATTCACATGTTTAGAATGGCCGCGACCTCGTGTTCGTGATACGAATGGCGGCCACCCAGCATTCGTCAATTAAGCTGCGGTTAACCGCAGCTTCAGGGAGGCTAATTGCCGGCACACTCCAGCTCCCAGGTGGTCCAGTCATTCGTGCGGTTGTTCGGGTAGATTAATTACTGAATAATTGTACAGCAAAATACCACAAGTTTTCTATATAAACAAAGTCTTTAAACATAGGGCCATAGTCCAAAGGCAGCAGGCAGCAACAGGCTTCTCCCAATGCAATGTGGCTTAGATTGCTAGAAAACCATAACAACCTAATTTAAATTAAAAAAAAAAAAATGTAATCCATCTTCACCCATGGAGGGCTGAACTCTGCAGGGCAGGGGAAGAGTGCTCTGTGTCATTTTACACAGCGTGAGAAAGTTCTTTGGAATTTTCCCACGCTGTTTAATTTGACTCATAACTCTCTGATTGGTTACTTAATCCACCAGAGTGCTATGAGTCAAATTACACAGCGTGGGAAAATTCCAAAGACCTTTCTTACACTGTGTAAAATGACACAGAGCACTATGATTGGTGGATTTCAAGCCAACCAGAGTGCTGTGACAGGTAAATGTAGTGACTTACCTGTCAGAGCACTCTGATTGGATGGCTTAAACCCACCAATCAGAGTGCTCTGAGCCTAATTGCAGGGCGGGGCAAGGCTTTGTAAGCCTTGCCCCACCCTGCAGAGCTCAGTCTGCGTGGAGCCCTCCATGGGTGAAGAAGGATTTTTTTATATAATATATATATATATATATATATATATATATATATATATATATATATATATATATATATATATATATATATATATATATATATATATATATATATATGGAGGAGTATATATATATATATTAATACACAATTTCATCGGGTTAATATGGTTTTTTGGGCCCATGTACCTTGGGGCTGAATTTTTTTTACACAGGTACTAGTTAAAGGTCCACCCCTCATTTTTAGGGTGCGGGGGTTAGGTAGGGGGGCTAAAGTTTGGGGACCCCTAGTCACCTGGGGGTCATTTTTTTTTTAGGTCCCCCCCCCTTATTAGTATTTAGGGCCCCCACCCACCGCTCAGGGGTGGGGGCCAGGGGGGAGGACCTTAGTATTTAGGGCCCCCACCCACCACTCAGGGGTGGGGGCCAGGGGGGAGGACCTTAGTATTTAGGGCCCCCACCCACCACTCAGGGGTGGGGGCCAGGGGGGAGGACATAAGGTTCCCCCCTCTTATTCCAATTTAGAGCCCCCACCCGCAGCTCAGGGGTGGGGGCCAGGGGGGAGGACAATAGGTCCCCCATCATATTACTTTAGGGCCCCTACCCGCCGCTCAGGGGTGGGGGCAATAGGTCCCTATTTTCCTTTTCGAACAGTGAGCAGCCATAGGCTGCTCACTATTTAATAGACATGCCAATACTCGCGGTATAGCGAGTAGGGGCAAAATTTACTAATACTAAGTAATTTTTACTTATTATTAGTAAATTTGGCTGAAAGACCAATTTAGGTCTTTCAGCCTTTTGGTAGAGAACTCCCTAATACCGTGGTAATTAGGTAGTTATCTACTAGGCGGCTGCAATAGAAGTCCCGAGGTGCCGAAGTCCCGAAATGTCGAAGTGGCCGAACTGCGAAAATCCCGAATTTCGGAATGCCGAACCGAACCGAAAGTTTTCCCCGTGCACATGCCAAACAAACCTTGTGTAGATTGGCTGGGTGTAAAAGTTACCTAACCCTGTTAAATGTGGTTTGCATTTACCGTATATACTCGAGTAGAAGATTAGTTTTTTGGCACATTTTTTGTGCTGAAAACCCCCCACTCGTCTTATACGCGAGTGAGTCTCTGTATTATGGCAACTTACATTGCCATAATACAGACAAGGACCGCCGGGCTCATTACAAGCCCGGCGGTCCTGTTGGGGGCTGGCAGGAAGAGTTTACTTACCTTTCCTGCAGCTCCCTTCTCTCTCCTTCGGTCCGATCAGCTCCCCTGCAAGTCTCGCGAGAGCCGCAGGGTCAGAGCGTTGCCCCGGGTTACCATGGCAACGCTCCGCGCGGCATTCAGGCCGCGAGACTTACAGGGGAGCTGACTGGACCAGAGGAGAGAGAAGGGAGCTGAAGGAAAGGTAAGTATACGCTTCCTGCCAGCCCCCTCCTACACAGTGCACACCACTGGACCACCAAGGAATGAGAGCCCCCCCCTCCCTGGCCAGCTAACAAAAATGTAAATAAAATAAAAATTATTGATATATATATAAAAAAAATTTTTTTTAAATAATAATATAAAAAAAATTATAAAAATGCCCACCCCCCACCAAGGCTCTGCATCACATATACACACACACACACACACACACACACTGCAAATATTCAATTAATTTAATTTTTTGGGGATCTAATTTTATTTAGAAATGTACCAGTAGCTGCTGCATTTCCCACCCTAGTCTTATACTCGAGTCAATAAGTTTTCCCAGATTTTGGGGTAAAATTAGGGGTCTCGACATATTCGGGTCGACTTATACTCGAGTATATACGGTAAGTGGGCTTTAAAGCCGTTGCGGCAGCATTGATGCCATAATAGAACAGATAGAGATAGGAGTAAGCGCTTACTACAAACAAGGTAGGTGAGCGGGCAGCAGTAAATCTGTGAGAATTCCCAAAATCTCACAGACAAAAACAGATAACGTGATAGACTGCGCCCCAAAAGCAATAAGATATAGCAGAAATACACAACATAAAAAAATATAATTACATTAGTTGGTTCAATCTACATACGCTGAGATAGGATGGTTTCTGTAACCTTGAAGGAAACAGAAATGGACAAAAAAAAAAAATAGTGCAATATGTAACAGTTCGACTATTTGAGGTAGAAATATAGTGCGCAAACTCACAATAGATAGAGCTGCTAAGAGCTCTGCTGTAATGCACCTGGACAGTACAATCCCAGTGTATGGATATTTGTAGCTTTGCTTGGTAGTCATAGGCGTGCGCACGGGGTGTGCCGGGTGTGCCTGGGCACACCCTAATCCCCGTGGCACGCCTATGGTTTGAGTCCTGCAGGAACAGTGTTCCTGCACTTTTTTTGAGCAGGAACGCTGTTCCTGCAGGCACTCAGCGCCCCCCTGTCTCACCTCTTGCCCCTGTCATGGGGGAGGGGGGGCAAGAGGTGATGGATAACCCCCCCCCGCCCCGCAGTTCAGCCGCGGCGAGGGAGCTCTCTGCTCTCTGCTGTCTGCTCCCTCTCGCCGCGCGCTGATGCCGGGAGCCGGAATATGACGTCATATTCCGGCTCCCAGCTCCAGCAGACAGCCCGCGCGGCTGAACTGGAGAAAGGCGCCCGCCCCCACTGGACCCCAGGGACAAGTCCACCAGCACTCCAGGTAGGAGGCTGGGTGGACATTTAAAAAAAATATATATATATAATAATGTGTGTGTGTGAGTATGTGTGTGTGTCAGTGTGTGTGTGTCTGTGAGTGTGTGTCTGTGAGTGTGTGTGTGTGTGTGTTTCTGTGAGTGTGTGTCTGTGAGTATGTATGTGTGTGTGAGTGTGTGTCTGAGTATGTGTGTGTGTCAGTGTGTGTGTGTCTGTGAGTATGTGTGTGTGTGTGTGTGTGTGTGTTTCTGTGAGTGTGTGTCTGTGAGTATGTATGTGTGTGTGAGTGTGTGTCTGTGAGTGTGTGTCTGAGTATGTGTGTGTGTCAGTGTGTGTGTGTCTGTGAGTATGTGTGTGTCAGTGTGTGTCTGTGTGTGTTTCTGTGAGTGTGTGTGTGTTTCTGTGAGTGTGTGTGTGTTTCTGTGAGTGTGTGTCTGAGTATGTATGTGTGTGTGAGTGTGTGTCTGAGTATGTGTGTGTGTCAGTGTGTGTGTGTCTGTGAGTATGTGTGTGTCAGTGTGTGTCTGTGTGTGTGTTTCTGTGAGTGTGTGTGTGTTTCTGTGAGTGTGTGTCTGTGAGTATGTATGTGTGTGTGTCAGTGTGTGTGTGAGTGTGTGTCTGTGAGTGTATGTGTGTGTCTGTCAATGTGTGTGTGTGTACATATATATACACATATATATACACACATACACACGCAGAGCCGGCGCTATCTGAGTGCCGGCTCTGCTCTAAGCCTTCATGGGCCGGCGGGGAGACCAAAGATCTACCTCACCGGCCCACAGCAGCTTGGAGGGAGGCAGTAGAGGACCCAGGGAGCTCTAGACAGAAGCTCCGCCAGGTTCCTTTCGCGATATCTGAGCGTTGCTGTGGCAACGCTCAGATCTCGCGAGAGTTAACTCTAGCCCCGCAGGCTAGAGTTCACTCTCCACTGGACCACCAGGGATGGCACATGGCAGCAAGGATTTACTAATCTGCCAAATCCCTCCAAACATACAGCACACACACATACAGCACCTACACACATACAGCTCACACACACACAGTACACTAACCGCACCCTCACAAACACACACAGCACCTTTAAAAAAAACACAACACCCTCACACACAGCACACTAACAGCACCCTCACAAATAGCACCCTCACAGGACAAACATACACACACAAACACCCTCACACACAAACAGCACAGTCACAAACACGCACCCTCACACACACATAACACTAACAGCACACAGCACACTAACAGCACACACAGCAGTGTGTGTGTGTGTGTGTTTATATATATATATATATATATATATATATATATAGAGAGAGAGAGAGAGAGAGAGAGAGAGAGAGAGAGACATACACACTTTGCAATTGCACACCCTAATGCAATTGGCTGCGCACGCCTATGCTTTAAAGGGTTAGTGGAATTAAAGGAACACTCCACACACATAAATACTTCAGCTCGCTTTATGTGTGAGCAAATGCTCGTTTTAATTGCAGTTTATAAAAGTGTTGATTTTTATCATTTTCTAAATAAATGTAGGAACACCTTCTAGGCTGTCAGTTAGACAGCCACGGAAGTTATCGTCTCGATTCTGTTAGATCCACAGAGCTAACTGAGTTAACAGAGCTAACAGAAGTGACGGGTATGGTCTGCAAGAGCACGCTGTAAGAATGCCTCCCCCAAGTCACAGTAAAGTTGGGCTCAGCTTACCTCCATGTCCCTGTCTCGCCATGTGTGCAGTGTGTATGCACGCTCGCACACTCCAAAAAAAAAAAGACACATCTCAGTGAAAAGCCTCTGATTTGTTTTCATTCATTTTCCTACTGCAGACTGGAAGTCTGTACCGGGGCTTGCAAAGGTATATAATGGTGTATATATACTAAATAGTGATTTTGCTTTTATTTTATTTTATTTTGTCTTTCTTTTTTTTTTGTATTTGGGCAGTGGAGTGTCCCTTTAACACACATGATGCAACTTTGGCTGAATACTAAAAAGCTTAAAGGGACACTATAGTCACCAGAACAACTACAGCTTATTGAATGTGTTCTGGTGAATAAAATCATTCCCTTCAGGCTTTTTGCTGTAAACACTGTCTTTTCAGAAAAAAATTTAATGTTTACATTACATCCTAGTAATAACTCCACTGGCCACTCCTCAGATGGCTGATATAGGTGCTTCCTTGTTCAGTGCTGCAGAGTAGGCAGCACTGCCATTCAGTGTCTTCACCCTCTGCATGCAGACACTGAACTTTCCTCATAGAGATGCATTGATTCAATTAATCTCTATGAGGGGATGCTGATTAGCCAGGGCTGTGTTTGACTTGTGCTGGCTCTGCCCCTGATCTACCTCCTTGTCAGTCTCAGCCAATCCTATGGGGAAGCATTGTGATTGGTTTAGATAATCACTTCTGATGATGTCAGCAGACAGCAGGCAGGTCTGGGCAAACAGGGGCAGAGCCAGCAGCTGCAAACTTGAATACAAATAAGATTTTTACTATATTTAGGGAGGCAAGGGGGGCAAGATGGTGGCTTTAACACTATAGGGTCAGGAATACATGTTTGTGTTCCTGACCCTATAGTGCTCCTTTAACTCTTTGTCTGTCAGTCACACTGCATTGCATCTTCCACAAATAATGTAGTTGGCTGCAAATGGCAAAAATGAATGGACACTGTTAAATGAGAAAGTCTGGTGCCCTTATCATATCTTCCAAGCCTGGCATTCATTAATTCTGCTAGAAGCAATTTATTGTTAATCCATTAAATGTTTTCACCCAGCACTGATGGGGACAGCAATGCTTGACTGGGCTTGGCACTTTTAGAGTTAAGCTGCCAGAAGACCATTGATTTTTTTTAAGTGAATGGGAGGGGTGCAGACACATTTCTCTTTGGGGAATGAACAGGAGCCTTATACTGAAATCTGTCATATTTTGTCTCTTCGCCTGACTGCAAGTCACATTTGGATATTTTAGAAAGCATTAAAAATGATTTCAATTAATAACCGATTCCTTAGCCAGGACGTTCCTAGTTTAACAGCTGTTGCAAAATGGATATTTACAGTATTTTGCTTTGTTTGTTTTAAGAGCTACATCTAAAACATATATATGAAGGTGTAGATATTTTGCATATAATGAGAGCTATTTATATTATGTCAGTACACGCCTGTAAATGTGCTGTAAGGGAGTTAGCGGGTATAATAGTTTAATAAAAAAAATATCTGTGCATTTTTTTACATGTGTTTTATCCTTTTATGTTATTTGATATGGAAATTGATATATAGATGCCAAAATCCCAGAGTATTGCAGTATGTAATGATACCTTTTTTATTGGACTAACATAATATTTCAAAGACAATGTTAGTCCAGTAAAAAATGTATCATTCCATACTGCAATACTCTGTTATTTTGGCATTTTGTCTACTGGACTAATACAGCTAAACCAATCTGCACAATATATATATATATATGTAGATATATTGTAGCGGACCCCGGGAAACCCGACCGGTTACCTCCGCTAGTTCCTTCCCTCAGCCACTCTGGAACTACTTAAATTATAAAGGACACCCATTCCCCCAGTAACTGGACGAGACACAGCTCTGGGAGTACAACACAATATTATTATGCCAAACACAGCTTTTATGCATAACCCCTTGCAAGGAGTCTTCCACACAAAAACACAGGGGTTTCTATCCCAAGGTCATCTGTACCTGGGAGCCCTAACATGGGAAAAGGGACCTAGTCTCTTTGTCTCCAAGGTACAGAAAACCCGCCAAACTGTCCATGTCCCCAAAAGTGTACCACCAACCTTATGAACTCCCACTCTATACATTTCCCCGACTGGTCTCTACTCACGTGGCTCTTGTGTGAACGCCAGGCAAGGGAAGTGTCTCCTTTCAGGATATGAATGCTCCCCCTGGTTGGCATTCATCTACACAAAATAGCAGCCACCCAGGGTATCGCTCATTAATAACTTCCCTAGCAATTTCACACTTATGTTACGGGTGTGAACGTTCAAATTAGGAACCGGGGTGGATTCTGTTCGTATGAACGTTCCTGAACGGGAAACAGGGCACAGCACACGAAATACAGGGGAAACACACAATACAAGGGGGAAACATACGAACAGTATATATATACTGTATGAACAAACCTAGCAAATGTAATCTGGCTCCTATAATAAACAGTATTTGCCTTCATGGCATTACTGTTAAATAACACACATATCCCAATATTTACAAGGGATAGAGAGGGACACTCCACTGCCCAAATACAAATAAAAATTTAGTAAATATACACAGATGAAACCATGCATGTATGTAATTATATCTAATATCTAAAACAGCTTGCATTATATCTAATATCTAAAACATGCAAAACATGCTTGCAAAATCTGCAATGTTCTTGTCTGCAGCATTTGCAAGCCCTTCCCCTCCCTTCTAACCCACCACAGACCTTCTGCGGCTGTCCAATCACAGATATCCCAATGCAGCTCAAAGAGAATTCTTTGCAAGGCAGGTGCTCTGGGTAATTGTTGCCTCTTGAGTTTAGCTCCACTGAGCTAAACAAACCAGGAAGTAACAGGACCTGTTGTCTACATGACAGCCAGGGGATGTAACAAGTTAATTTATGAAAGAGACAATTTCTACTGAAACCTTCACATTTTGTAAAATTACAGAAAAGAAGACAAACTCTTCACTCATAAAGCATTTCAGCAAGCTAAAGTACTTTAGAAGTCCAGAGTGTCCCTTTAATTTTAGGAATGTGTGGGGATGTACCAAGGGGCATGACTGCTATGGTTGTGAGTAGGGGTGGCCATGGGCGGGGCTGTCTTGAGAAATGATTGGTGAGTTAAAAGGATTCTCCAGTGCCAGGAAAACAAACCCGTTTTCCTGGCACTAGAGAATCCTGGAGTGTCCACCTCCCTTTCACTCCCCATCCCACATCGCTGAAGGGGTTAAAACCCCCTTCAAACACTTAACTGAATCCAGCGCCGAAGAACTGGGCAGGCTCCGCCCACTCTCCTCCCCGCTGAAGTTCACCGGCGGGGGAGAACTAATGTCGTCTAAGAAGCCGCAGGTCCCTAAAAGTCATCTAAGAAGCCGGAAGTCCCACGAGTGGCTGTATGGTAGACAGCCACTAGAGGAGGACTTAACCCTGCAAGGTAAATATTGCAGTTTATAAAAACTGCAATAATTACACTTGCATGGTTAAGGGTAATGGTAGTTGGCACTCAGACCACTTCAGTGAGCTGAAGTGGTCTGGGTGCTTACAGTGTCCCTTTAATAAGAACAGTCTATGCAAGGATGAACAATATATCTTATGTACACATACTTATTTCTAAACACATTTTCTTTATTATATGGTATAGCATAATTACCTATGGTAAGAGATATGCATTGCTGCAAAAACTTGCAAAAAAATTGTTACTGGGTGACTTAAGACAACATGCTGCAGCAATAAAGAAACTTAATGTAGACAAGGCCCCAGGGCCAAATGGTATTCACCCACGTACATAAGCAGCTAAGTGTAGAAATTAACAAATCTCTGTTTTTAATATTTCAGGATTCTTTTCATTCAGGAATTGTATCGGAGAATCAGAGTAAGGCAGATGTGTTTCCTGTATTCAAAAAGGGTTCAAGACCTGTGAGCTTAACCTCTATGTCTGGGAAAGTATGTGAAGGATTATGAAGGGATAAAATTCAGCAATTCATTAGGAAAAACAATGTAATTAGCAGAAATTTGGTTTATGAAACATAGATCTGTCAAACTAACTTAATTGCATTCTACTTAGAAGTAAGTAGAAGTATAGGTCAGGATGTTGTAGTGGATGTGACCTGAAACCAAGAAGGCTGCACTCACCTGAACATGCAGGTGCTGCTGGGGCCAATAAATACAACATATAAGATACAGCCCACTCACTAAACACACATTATTTTTGCCAGGTTAGGTGCTTTTTAAAAAGAAAACAATTACATTCAGTAAGCTTTGAAACTGCTCTTTAGTGAATGAGTGAGTGCACTGGATCTTGTGAGTGAATGTGTTCTATCTGGATTTTGCCAAGGTGTTCGATTTGGTTCAAATAAAGGTCATGTGATAAAGGTTAGTGTTCAAATAAAATAAATTGGTCTCGATAAAAATGATTGATCTTGGGTAGAACATTGGCTTAATTATAGAGAACTTACAGTTGTCATTAATGGTAACATTTTGAAGTGGACAAAATTGGTAAGTGGTTCTGGGATCAAAAAGGGATGCATTCATTTTTTTGTTGCAAAAATGGAAAGCACTTCAAACTATTTTTTTGCCTTCACCTTCTTTTAGATCAACAGCAAAAATACATGTGAGAAAGGCTGAACCTGATGGAATCAAATATTTTTTTTCAACCTACATAACTATGTAACTATATGTAACTATTTACCTTAATGTTAATATTATTGTTGTGCAGCTCTGTTATGCACTCAGACACACTAATAATATGAAAAGAAGGTCATTAGGAGAGAAAAGAGTGACAGTGGGACTCGGCCCAAAATATGGGTACACTAGGGAGGCGTGATCAAATACAGCACCCATCTCTCACACACATTGCACCCACATTCTATCCATTACCATGATACTTACCTGCTCACTGAGACTTTCTCCGACATACCCTTACTTAACGAACGCCTTCTCAGCTTTTCCCCTGCTCACCTAGTGATTTCATCTTTATTTGCCTAATGTGCTCTTTACCTTGCTGTACCCTGCCAAACTAATTTAGCTCCTCTAATGCTCACTCACTTTAGCAATGCTGACTAATGCCCTACCAATGACAACCCTGCCATGTTCATTTCCTCTCAGATAAGCCCATATCCTGTTTGTGCCATGCCCATACTCTCCTACTGCTTTGTTATCTAAACTCTAAACTGATAGCATAGCTGATGGGAAGAATGTTTCCAATTTGGCTATTTTCACCTTAAAGGAACACTATAGTCACCTAAACAACTTTAGCTTAATGAAGCAGTCTTTGTATGTAGATCATGCCTCTCAGGTTTCACTGCTCAATTCTCTGCCATTTAGTGGTAAAATCACTTTGTTTCTGCTTATGCAGCCCTTGTTACACCTCCCCTGACTATGACTGACAGAGCCTGCATGAAAAAAACTGGTTTGACTTTTAATCAGATGTAATTTACCTTAAACAATTGTATAATTTACCTTAAACTCTGTAAGTTGAACTTTAATCACATACAGGAGGCTCTTGCAGAGTCTAGCACGCTATTAACAAAGCAGGGGATAAGCAAATTTAAGTTAAACAGAACTAGCAATAAAGGAAGGATAAATATTAGATTTACAGGAAGTGTTTAGGAAGGCTGTGCAAGTCACATGCAGGGAGATGTGACTTGGGTTCATAAACAAAGTGATTTAACTCCTAAATGGCAGAAGATTGAGCAGTGAGACTGCAGGGACATGATCTATACACCAAAACTGCTTCATTAAGCTAAAGTTGTTTTGGTGACCATAGTGTCCCTTTAAAGTTGAAATTCACTTTGAATTCACCTCCCTGTGGTGAATAACTGTGAGTGTAAGAGTAATGACTGTTAATATTCTAGACATTTTGGCACAGGATTTACCTTTGTGCTTTCCCTGTGATAAAATGATACATCTACTTGCTACATCTAAATTTACCGAAATTCTCAATGGGGGTATTTTGTAATGGTATTTTTCTAATGTGTCTTTAAAGCATCTGCTCAGTAATTGCAAAACCCAATTGTCCTTTTGTGATTTTTGTTTTCCAGACTTTAGTTAATACATCATGTCTCCAAATTTTGAAAAGTGCAGCAAAAATAGCAATGTTGCCATGGACACATCACAGTACATTTTGTCAGGGCAGCATTTACATAATGCATACTATTGGTGGGCATTGAGGAAATGTTCTATCGATCGTTAGTCTAGCAGCAACATTTATAAAGAATTTTACTGCAACACAAGAAATATTTCTATTTATTTATTTGGCTATAGCACATATACCACTGAGAAGGCACAAATATATAAAAAATAGCAGTAATCATCAAATCTAATGGAATGAATATTATTAATCTGACATTAAACATTTTTTTTCTTTCTTATTTCACCACTTCATTTTCATTTTTTGCTATGATGTATAGTGAGATCACACTGCATGCATTACTTGCCCTTAACAATAATGGCTTATTCATCTTAATAGATCAATGTGGAAAGCGACAGATGGATATAGTGAAGATGATCAAAGCCTATCCTATCTACTCTAATGTCCCTCTTTTCTAGGAGTTCCGTATTGTTGGTGTGTCTGAGTGTATAACAGAGTTCCACAGCAATAATACTCCCAGTAATGTGTCTTTAAACTACAATAAATGTGTTTAGAACAACTACAGCTTATTGAATTTGTTCCGGTGAGTATATTCATTCCCTTCAGGCTTTTTGCAGTAAACACTGTCTTTCCAGAGAAAATGCAATGTTTACATTGTAGTCTAGGGATACCTCCACTGGTCTTCAGATGTCTGATAGAGGTGCTTCCTTGGTCAGTGCTGTAGAGTAAGTAGCACTGACATTCAGTGTCTCCACCCTCTGCATAGAGACACTGAACTTTTCTCATAGAAATGCATTGATTCAATTAATCTCTATAAGGAAATGCTGATTGGCCAGGGCTGTGTTTGTCTTGTGCTGGCTCTGACCCTGATCTGCCTCCTTGACAGTCTCAACCAATCCAATGTAAAAGTATTTTGATTTGCTCAGAGAATAACGTCTGATGATTGTAGCAGAGCTCCCTGTACCCTGGCTGGGTACCTCCGCCAAAGATCGCTTCCTAGCTGGATCCAGGGGAAAACCTCAGTGTTTCTGCCTCAATTGCCCTGCCTTTACTTGTTGACTGCGGTCCTCCTGAAGCCTCTTCATCCTGGGAGCTATAGTCCTTACAAGGACTTCCCCCCCCTGAATCCACCACAAGTTGGATCCAGATGCTGAGTAGTGAGTAGCCCTTTCCCCTCCCAGTAAGTTGATACATAGTTCTGGGAGTACAACTGATTTTAATGAGCCAAACTTTACCCGGGAACCGCAAGGTCACCTAGCTGAAAACAGTTTCTTAATATTCGCAGCTAAGTACCACTGATGTGATTGGGAACCACAAAGTACTCATGCTGAAATTAGTTCCACAGTGGTTGTGGCTAAGTACCGCTGAGGACCGGTCATGGATTTGTTCATGCGAACGACCACCAGGGAGCTAGCATTCGGTTCCATTTGTGAGAAGGGAAATTGCCTAACCAGGGGCACTGAGGGAAAGTTGCTAATGGTAACTCCTGAACTGGGTCTCAGACCTGGACCATAGTTGATGGGCAGGAGGCCAGCTTCCACATTCCTCCAGGAGTTTGTGGCAAACGTTCATGGGAAGGAGCCTTTGTCTTAATGATGTCAGCCAAGCAAGCAGATCAGGGGCAGAGCCAGCAGCTGCAGACTTGAATAGAAGTAAGATTTTACTATATTTAGGTAGGCAAGGGAGAGCTCGGGGGCAAGATCATGGTTTTAACACTATAGGGTCAAGATCACATGTTTGTGTTCCTGACCCTATAGTTTTCCTCTAACATATCACACTCAGGATATCTAATGAGTCACAAGGGTGAAACCTCCTAAAGTTTCTTCTGAATAATATTTCTTTAAAAATTCAGGAACTAGGATATGAGCCCAGAGCTCACAGGAGGGAGAAAATTAGTCAGATTGAGTAGTGTGAAAAAAATATATATATTTTGCCCCTAACTAGGAACAGGCATACCATGAAATTTGCATAGAAGCCTCAAAAGTTTTTGCTTTATTAAATGATTTGTGTCCTTCTGGAGGAATGGATGGACAATCTACAGTCAGGGGCACATTCAATTGATCATGACTCATCGTGGTGGTTCCCGCAATTTTAGGTCGATTCTGCGCACTTTGTGTCTTTCCATTTTTACCAGTGTAAATGTTTGCAGTGACAAATAAATTTGCCATAAAGGAATAGGATGAAGTAAGTATGAGTGTGCTGGGAAAAGATATAACAACCAGGCATGAAAAAATGGTTAATATGTATATTTATATAGCTACATATGAATCTAAGTTGAAAAAAGATAGAAACATAGAATGTGACGGCAGATAAGAACCATTCGGCCCACCTACTCTGCCCAATTTTCTAAGTACTTTCATTAGTCCCTGGCCTTATCTTATAGTTAGGATAGCCTTACGCCTATCCCACACATTCTTAAACTCCCTCACTGTGTTAACCTCTACCACTTCATCTGGAAGGCTTTTCCATGCATCCACTACCCTCTCAGTAAAGTAATACTTCCTGATATTATTTTTAAACCTTTGCCCCTCTAATTTAAGACTATGTCCTCATGTATCAGGTAAGTCTGGCAAAAATCGGTCCATAATGACCTTGGACGTACCTGGTACGTCCGCAGCTATTTTGAGCGCTGGAAGCTCTGATAGTATTGCAGTGATGCTCTGCATGTGCTGAGTGCCTCGAGGGGTCCTGGCAGTGCATATATAATAATATGTATAAAAAAATAAATATAAAATAAATAAAATGATCAATATTAACCCCCTCCCCCCCCGCTTTCTAAAGGCAGTGAATCATGGGGCTTTGGGGGCGTCCCTAGCCTGCCTCATCATAAGGGGCAGGCTGGGGTCATCCAATTACAGCTTGTCCCATTAGCAATTCATCCCAAGTGTGTTCCCCATTTCTCTGATTAGTGTGGATCTGCCTCCCTCTCCTCACTTGTGCTTTAGTAAGAGAGGGAGAGAGATCTGTGGTTTAGCTAGAGTGATTTAGGTATTTATAGGTAGGGATTTGTAAAATCTTGAGACCCAAAGGCTCTTTTCAGAGCTATTAACCCCTGTCTTGCCAGTGATCACTATAATCACTGGCTCTTGCACAGCTGCACTTTTTTGCTGTTTGTACATTTTTTTTAAGGGTTCATTTTTTTGTGATCTTTTATTTTTTGTGACCCAAAAGCTCTTTTCAGAACGATTAACCCCTGTCCTGCCAGTGATCACTATACAGATTACAGGCTCTTGCACAGCATCACTTATTTTGCTGTCTGTTCATTTTTTTACTGGTTCATTTTTTGTCTGATTTTTTTTTGTGACAGGTCACTAAGTAAAGTGATTGTGATCATGTCACATGGGTCACGGAAGTCAACCAGCGCTGAGCAGTCATATGCCACCCTTGCGCTAGAGTCTGATGCGTCTATGTCAGACCCCGACTCTGATTTTGACCCTGCCAGGTGCTCAGATACATCATCACTAGATACAGTGTCTGCTGTTACTGATGTATCTAGTTATGTTGTATCTGTGCCTGCTAGTCCTCCTGCCAAAAGGAGACGTGCTGCTCCAGCTGGCAGAACTGCTGAGGAGTGGGTGGTGCCTCATCGCCAGAGGCCAGACATCCCATCCTTTACTGCAAATCCTGGCATTAATTTGGATGTCACAGGATTTAGCCCTCAGCAGTTTATGGAGGTGTTTCTGGGCGATGATGTATTGGGGAACATTGTCGCCCAAACTAATTTATATGCCCATCAATTCTGAGCTACAAATCCTGACTCTTTTTTGGCAAAGCAGCAATGGGCCCCCATCAATATGCCAGAATTTAAAAGATTCTGGGCACTGACTATGCTGATGGGCATCATAAAGAAGCCCAGGCTGTATAAAATTCACCCCCTGACTACCCACTTCGCTGCCAGGTTTGCAGAGGCTTATACACCTGGAAGGAATATATGCGTGGATGAATCCCTGATGAAGTATAAGGGAAGGCTGGGATTCAAGCAGTATGTTCCTTCCAAGTGCTCTAGGTATGGTGTAAAGATGTATAAGCTCTGTGATAGCGAGACTGGGTATACTCAGGCCTTCCGGGTGTACGAGGGAAAGGATAGCCACCTTGACCCTCCAGGTTGCTCAGAACATATGGGAACCAGTGGCAAGATTGTCTGGGACCTGATTTTATAAGATTTTATAAGATTGTCTGGGACCTGATTTTGTATACTGAAAAAGAAAAAGTGGTAGACCGCGCCAAAAGAATAAGTAATCAAATAATCATATATATACATACATGTAGTTCTTGAATTTTACAGCATATGGGAACCTCAAAAAGAACAATAAACAATAATAGTGCAATATGCAAAAGTATTATAGTAATGTATAAATAAGATACACTGTGGGTAAAGAGCAAACTCACACTTTACCGAGCTGCTAGGAGCTCTGCCGTATAACGCCTGGACGGTACAATCCCCGTCTTAGGATATGAAGTTCTTGAATGTTACAGCATATGGAAACCTCAAAGAAAACAATAAACAATAATAGTGCAATATGTAAAGGTATTATAGTAATGTATAAATAAGATACACTGTGAGTAAAGAGCAAACTCACACTTTACCGAGCTGCTAGGAGCTCTGCCGTATAACGCCTGGACGGTACAATCCCCGTCTTAGGATCTGAATATACCAGGAGGTCCAAATTCAACGGTCGTATATATATGAAAAAAACAAAATATACAGACCAATGGTACAGTATCATAAACTGGAAATAATATAGAAAAAAGTAGGTATCCTACTTACAGTATCCAGAGCAATGACTTGCTCTGGTGATGACAGCTTATGGTGGTATAATCCCCACCACAGGATATAACAGGAAAGCAGCAGCACCAGAAGATATGCAAAAGCCAAGGGATTTGAAAAAAGGCAATGAAATTTATTGTTAAAAAAATATATTAAAATATATATAAATAAAAGTATATAAAAAACATATATAGTAACTTCAAATCCTATCCTTGACGCGTTTCGCCCGGGTTTGGGCTTTTTCAAAAGAGAGGATGTCCTTGGCGTTCCGCCCGGTTTATATAGGGAGAGTTGATAGTTCGATAATAATCTAGTGTGGTGCTGTTCTTCCTATTTCCTGTTTGGTCGCGGGCGTCGACCGGAAATGACGCGCCGCGACCATTAGTATGTGCTGGGAGATGTAGTCCATATGAGGCATGCAGTTCAGATCGCGGCCGTCAACCGGAAGTGACGTGCCGCGAGTACCAATGTATGATGGGAAATGTAGTTTCCCCAAGTGTCCATCTGTTGTATTCGTAGTCATAAGCCGGAAACCGGAAATGCCATGCCATAAATGGTAGCTGGGATATGTAGTCTCTTAAAATCTATTACAATGTATAATTTTAATGTACAAATACAGTATAATCAATTCATATTATCAGTGAAGCATGCACAACATGATATATAGTGATTACTGTGAGCAAACAGATTCCAGTAGTGTATATACATCCTTATTGGGAAAACATAGCCTACAGTGGTTAATCTGATAGTGATGATGTAATTAGGCATACTTAATGTAATCTATACAAATAAAAATATATTTTAGGAAAATAGAGAAATACTCTTGATTATTAGAGATGCAAATTTTCTGTATTTTGTACTTCCCTTATAGGCTGCCCTATATATATAACCATGACACTATTTGAGTATAGAGAACAATATACTATCAATATAAATGATATCTTTAAGGATATAGATTTAAACACCAATATAGAGTGTGAAGAGCCCCCAATACAATATGAAGATCCACGTGAATTGCTTAAAGAACTTGAATTCACTATGATTAAAGAGATGAAACTAAGATGGGAAATAGCCACTCTAACCAAATATATTGAGGATAAAATTACACCAAGAGGGTTACGTCTTTTTAAAATGCCCACCTCAGATACAGATAACCAGCCATTCATGGAGGAATGGTATGGCCATCTGGAATTCTGTACTTTTGGTTTAATGAAATCTTTGATAAAAGTAAAAAACGAGAAATTACAAAATCTAGATAACAAAATCAATAATCTAAAAGAACAACTAATCCCATTTGGAGATACAGAGGAATACTACGATTCTACATTAAAAATAAAAAAAACAATGGAAAGAACAGAAATAGAAACAAAAAGAATAAAAATCAATAAGTTCAATAGAGACAAATATGATTACGCCCATAATCAAGTACGAACATACAACAAAAAAACATATGATCTGAGAAAAAGAGAAAACTTTGAGGCATACAAGACATACGATAAAGTTTTTGTAAACAAGGATCGAGTATATAACAAAACCTTTTATCCAAGGCAAAAACTTCTTTTTATTTAAGAATCATAAGGACTACATCCAAAGAAGAGAATATAAGAACAGATCACCACGTAGAAATTTTGTACCCAGAAAATCTTCGCCATATAAAATTCACTCACCAAGGGAAACAAAATTCCCCTCATCTAAAAAACCTCACAGACATTTTTCTCCATATAAACACAGGGAAGTTACTAATGATACACACACCAATAGACAAAGAGCTAACACCAACAATGAAGGAAGAAAAATGGAAGATACACATAATAAAATTCAATATGAAATTCAAACACGGGAACATATGATTAAATCACAAAAAACAAAACCTGATACTATTCACTATAAAGAAAGCCTAGATCAAAGAGAAAGAATACATACACAAATCAACACGAGAGAACCCCAAATGGTAGTAAGACCAAAAACTCACTGATCAATGCAAGGATATAGATCACCTAAAGACACTAGAAATAAAGAAACTCACCATCCTTGGGAAAGAGAAAATAGGAGAGTTCATACAAGATATGAAAATCCTATTAGCCCTCCTGAAGATCACCTTAAATATAACAGATACCATGTCTTGTCTTTCTCAGAACAATTGGACGAGACCTCTTTTTTAGAGATCCCGTCCAATCGGGAAAGACAGACAGATCACACCAGTCCACAGAGGGGCCGCAAAAGAATTTTAGAGGAAGAAGATCTGGACGAAGAAAACAAAAAAGGAAGAACAGAAAGATTTTAGAGAAAGACAATATTGAAAAAGAAAGTAAAGGGATCTTTAATCTATCTGGGAAACCCCTTACAAATATACAATTAAAGGTGTTGAATAAAGGGTTAAAATATGCCCCTACCAAAACATTCAACCCATTCTTAGCATATATAGATGTGAATAAGTTTGTTCGCAATGCAACCCTCAAAAGATTCTATATGGGGAAGAACACTAATACTAAGGAAGTAAAAAACAATAGTGCAATAGACAACACATATATAAGAAGTTTTTTAAAAAATAGGACCAAATTTTATCCGTCAAATTTTAAATCCAGTGCTCTTGACATATTTGAAAAAAAAGTGTGTCATGATATAAAAACCATAAATATAAAAGATAAAAGAGATAAAAACAATTTAACTAAAAAAGAGAAAGAGAGCTTAAAAGAATTACAAAAAGACGAAACAATAGTAATAAAGCCGGCAGACAAGGGAGGAGGACTGGTTATTTTATCAGCAGAGCTATATGAAAAAGAGGCCTATAGACAACTTAATGATAATACAACATACACGAAACTGTCTAGAGATCCGACGCCAGATATCAAAATTTTATTAGAAAATTTTTTAATTGAAGGAAAAAATAAAAAGATTTTAAATATAGATGAATATAATTATTTAAACAAAAAATTCCCTAAGATACCAGTCATTTACTTTCTGCCTAAGATACATAAGAATATTAGAGAACCACCTGGACGACCAATAGTATCCGGTATAGATTCAATCCTGTCGAATCTATCCGAATACATAGATATAATGCTACAGCCCTATGTGAAGAAGTCAAAATCTTACTTAAAAGATACCATAGACCTACTTAAGAAATTAGAAAATATCAGCTGGGACGACCAATATGTACTAATAACTTGTGACGTCCAATCCTTATACACTATAATACAGCATGAAAAAGGGTGTTATGCGGTGAAAAAAATCTTAGAAAGTGATAATGTTATGAAAACAGAACAGATTAGCTTCATAGTTAAGGGCATCTATTTAATACTCAATAACAACTATTTTTGGTTCAAAGATTCTTTTTATTTGCAAAAGAATGGTACAGCTATGGGGACCAGGTTCGCACCCAGCTATGCCAATCTCTTCATGACTGAATGGGAAGACAGAACAGTGTGGAGTGAGCATGGCATGGGTGGAGAGCCTGGTTACCTATTTTCGTTATATAGACGACCTTCTGTTTATATGGAAGGGTCCACTAGAATCTGCCAAACTATTTATAGAGTTTTTAAATAACAATGATAATGGTATTATTTTAAAAGCTGATTTTAGTAAAACTAACGTTACTTTTTTAGACTTGGACATCTATATCAATAATAATACAATATGCACTAAAACGCACTTTAAAGAGGTCCATGTTAATAATTTCATTGAAACAGATAGTTGTCATCATAAAAACTGGCTAAACAGTATTCCCAAAAGTCAACTTTTAAGATTAAAAAGGAACTGCTCAGATAAAGAAATCTTTAAAATCCAGGCGAAAGAAATAAAAGAAAAATTTATTGAGAAGGGATATGACAAAGAAAAGATAGAAGAAAATATAGAGATGATAACTAGTATCGATAGGGAATCTTTAATCAAAAGCAATACTCTAAATAAAACAGGATATACTGATAAAGAGTTTACATTACCAATAGTCCTGGACTATAATAATAAAAATAGAGAAATGAAAAAGATTATCAATAAAAACTGGCACCTACTAAAAGAAGATGCTATACTAGGTACTATTATTCCGGATAAGCCAAAAATAATATTTAGAGGGGCATCTAACTTAAAAATGCAACTTACAAAAAACTTCACAAGACAGGAGAAAAGCTCCAATGCCCTTAAGAATTTTTTACAAACTAAAAATGGGTTTTATAGATGCAACTGCTGTATAGCATGCAGAAAAACTAAAAAGATAGACAGACATACTTTAAACTTTAAATCAAATAATACCAATAAAATTTATCAAATTAAAGACACTATTACCTGTATGAGCAAAAACGTTATATACCTTTTAGAGTGTCCATGTGGCTTACAGTATATAGGAAGAACTATAAGACCTTTGAAAACCCGAATAGGGGAACACTGTAGAAACATAGAGAAAGGTTTTAAAAATCATCTAGTATCATCCCATTTCGAAATACACAAGAATGATCCTCGTGAGTTAAAATTTATGGGTATCACTAAGATGCCACAATATTGGAGAGGTGGAGATATGATCAAAAGATTGGGCAAAAAAGAAATGGAGTGGGTGTACTATTTGGACACCCTACACCCGAAAGGATTGAATGCTGAATTCGACCTTTTCAATTTTTTATAATAAATATATATATATATTTTTTTTTCCCTCTCTTTTTGTCATTCTTACCTCAAAGTTGGGATTATTCCCTATAGTGGTTGTCTTTTTGTTTGTATATTGCGATAAATAAATTCTTGACTATATTTGGCATCTCTAATAATCAAGAGTATTTCTCTATTTTCCTAAAATATATTTTTATTTGTATAGATTACATTAAGTATGCCTAATTACATCATCACTATCAGATTAACCACTGTAGGCTATGTTTTCCCAATAAGGATGTATATACACTACTGGAATCTGTTTGCTCACAGTAATCACTATATATCATGTTGTGCATGCTTCACTGATAATATGAATTGATTATACTGTATTTGTACATTAAAATTATACATTGTAATAGATTTTAAGAGACTACATATCCCAGCTACCATTTATGGCATGGCATTTCCGGTTTCCGGCTTATGACTACGAATACAACAGATGGACACTTGGGGAAACTACATTTCCCATCATACATTGGTACTCGCGGCACGTCACTTCCGGTTGACGGCCGCGATCTGAACTGCATGCCTCATATGGACTACATCTCCCAGCACATACTAATGGTCGCGGCGCGTCATTTCCGGTCGACGTCCGCGACCTAACAGGAAATAGGAAGAACAGCACCACACCAGATTATTATCGAACTATCAACTCTCCCTATATAAACCGGGCGGAACGCCAAGGACATCCTCTCTTTTGAAAAAGCCCAAACCCGGGCGAAACGCGTCAAGGATAGGATTTGAAGTTACTATATATGTTTTTTATATACTTTTATTTATATATATTTTAATATATTTTTTTAATAATAAATTTCATTGCCTTTTTTCAAATCCCTTGGCTTTTGCATATCTTCTGGTGCTGCTGCTTTCCTGTTATATCCTGTGGTGGGGATTATACCACCATAAACTGTCATCACCAGAGCAAGTCATTGCTCTGGATACTGTAAGTAGGATACCTACTTTTTTCTATATTATTTCCAGTTTATGATACTGTACCATTGGTCTGTATATTTTGTTTTTTTCATATATATACGACCGTTGAATTTGGACCTCCTGGTATATTCAGATCCTAAGACGGGGATTGTACCGTCCAGGCGTTATACGGCAGAGCTCCTAGCAGCTCGGTAAAGTGTGAGTTTGCTCTTTACTCACAGTGTATCTTATTTATACATTACTATAATACCTTTACATATTGCACTATTATTGTTTATTGTTTTCTTTGAGGTTTCCATATGCTGTAACATTCAAGAACTTCATATCCTAAGACGGGGATTGTACCGTCCAGGCGTTATACGGCAGAGCTCCTAGCAGCTCGGTAAAGTGTGAGTTTGCTCTTTACCCACAGTGTATCTTATTTATACATTACTATAATACTTTTGCATATTGCACTATTATTGTTTATTGTTCTTTTTGAGGTTCCCATATGCTGTAAAATTCAAGAACTACATGTATGTATATATATGATTATTTGATTACTTATTCTTTTGGCGCGGTCTACCACTTTTTCTTTTTCATTTTCACTATTTAGCAGGCATTGGGAAGTCCTGCAGGTTCACTGCTGCCTTTTCACATTTATTGGTTTTTTTTAGTGAGCGCCTATATCCTTCCTCTTTTACCACTTGTATACTGACAATTTTTATACAAGTGTCCCTTTGTTCAAGCTACTGTACTGTTTTGATACAGTAGCTTGTGGCACAATCAAAAAGAACAGCACAAGTTTCCCAGGACAACTTGCACGCACCTGGCTACGAAGGGGGGAGACCTCAGCTCTGCGCCAGGAGGAGCTGTTGGCAGTTAAGTACAGAGACAAGAAGGATGTATATCTTCTTACCACCATCCACGCTGAGGGGACTGTGGAGGTCCCTGTACGTGGCAGAGCTGAGAGAACAAGGAAGCCAGTGTGCATCAAGGCCTATAACCGGCATATGGGTGGGGTTGATCTGGCAGATCAGCTGCTGCAGCCCTACCTAATTATACGAAAGACAAGGGCCTTGTACAAAAAGGTTGCAATCTACCTAATGCAGATTGCAACCCACAACGCTTTTTTGTTGTTCAAAAAAGCAAACCCCTGGGATGCAACTGAGATTTTTACAGTTTCAGCTCCAGATCAATTCGGGGATTTTGCACCGTGATGCATCTGCTCCCCGGGCGGCGATGGGAGAGAGCAGAGTTGGGGCTACACATTTTATTTTTAAAATTCCCCCTACTGCGGCAAAGCAGAATCCCCAAAAAAGATGCAGGTTCTGTTCTAAGAGGGGGCAAAGAAGAGATAGCGTATATCACTGTCCTGATTGCCCTGGACAGCCTGGACTCTGCATTGGAGACTGCTTCAAACGATACCATACGCTGGTCCATTTTTAATTTATTTTTTAACATTTGCCGTTCATTTTTTTGGTGTCTTTTTTCTTTTTTGGGGGGGGGTTTGTTACATTTACCCTATGCATGGGGGGCATGGGTGTCCTAAGGAGGCCTTACAGAAAACAACCTGGGGTGTTTTCTTGCACTAACCAACAACTGGCTCTCCTAAATTACGGTCAAAAAGCAATGTGTGTGTAAAAATGAAGATTGAACAGTTACCTCCACACACTATCTTCAACTTTTTTATTTTTTGTCTGG
The DNA here is from genome assembly GCA_933207985.1 of Pelobates cultripes. Taxonomy (NCBI): domain Eukaryota; kingdom Metazoa; phylum Chordata; class Amphibia; order Anura; family Pelobatidae; genus Pelobates; species Pelobates cultripes. The sequence goes on along the minus strand of OW240915.1, from coordinate 324,810,465 downwards.
CTAAAAAAAGTTGCATTAAAGCACTCCACAAGCAATATTTCGGGGTGTCTATGTTTCAAGTATGTACCCTTTCATGGCAATATATAAAACTGGGGTATGTGATAAGCCCCAAGCTAAAGATAAGACTATCAGAAGAAATACTCTCAATTTCAACTCAAATTGCAAGTCATACAATTGTAATCGTACCTTCCCAAAATCCTGGCAAACCTACGCATGGGGGGCATGGGTGTCCTAAGGAGGCCTTGCAGAAAACAACCTGGGGTGTTTTCTTGCAATAACCAACAACGGGCTCTCCTAAATCACAGTCACCTCCACACACTTTCTTCAACTTTTTTGACTAAAATGATTGCATCTAAGGCATCAAAACACTCCATATACAATACTGCAGGGTGTCAACTTTTCAAATATATGCACGCTCATGGCAAGAAAATACATTGGGATATCTGATAAGGCCCCCAAAAGGAACATAGGCAAACAAGATATGTAAATTTGAAAAACGCATATCAGACATTTTGCCTTGCACCCCACAGTGAACCAAACATGTACTCGGGAGATGTTGCCGAGTACATATTGGGGTGTCCTTTGGCAGTAACACCTAACAGGAGCTGAGAATCTATGCCCAAAGTAGAATGTGTGAGTGAAAAATAACACCACAAAAAAAAAAATGACTACTCAAACGTTTGACAGAGACTGGTGGTAGAATTAGTGCATGTAAAGTGTTGAAATGCCACCATGTGAAATGCCCTAGGATGTCTACGTTTCAAAAACATACGGTTTGACGGGGGTGAATTACATTGGCCAGCTTCAGAAATGTTCCAACTGGGACATGGGTGCATGATGGCCAGCTGTTTTTTTTTTTTCTCCATTTTTCATCATATTTAACTTTTTTTTTTTTAGTAAATTATATGATATGATGAAAATAATGGTATCTTTAGAATGACCATTAAATAGTGAGAAAAACTGTATATAATATATATGGGTGCAGTAAATATGTAAGAGGCAAATTACATCTAAACACAACCACTGCAGAAATGTAAAAAGAGTCCTGGTCCTTAACGGTAATAAAATTGAAAAATGGCCTCACCACCAAATTTGTTTATATAAAATATAAGCGGCACACAAAGAATATTCCTCACCACCAAATATTCTGGAACTTTTAGAATTCAGATTGCCCAATATAATTTTAATAACCCTGCATGCTATATTTAAAAATTCAATGATAAATGAAACCATTGTTTCATGCTGTTTCATATGTCTTTGAAATGATTCTGGTTCCCTTTATCTTTATACTCAATATTGCCTTTGAACGAACACATATAATATTATCCAGCACGGACATGTCACTTAGCTTCAAGCTTCCTCATAGCATTACACAGAGGGAAATCATCGAGAAAACCAAAAAAGTCAGCATGGGACAGAGGCAAGGTCATTATCGCTTGCTTATTGCCAGATTTCAAATATCCAGGCATTAGTTTTTTTCCCTTGTTTAAAAGCTAGACATGTTGTGATATGTTGTTTTTAAAAAACTAATCTATTACTGAAATACACAAGTTTCCCACTACTGGTTTTCCAAAATACAAGAGCCTGATTTTCTGAAATGTTTATGTAGATCAAAATTCTCATTTTTTCTCATATCAGACATTTCTCTCCAGATGATGTAATATTGTCTCAATCAGGTGTCCTCATCAGATGACATGTAGACACTCATTTTACCCAAACCCCACTAAACATCAGCTGACAATTGCATTACTCATTAAACCCTGCAGTACCCTTGGATGGTGTGTTAGTGAGATACTATAAATATGTGTATTTACAGAGGATTATGTAGATATTTAGGGAACAGATCTGTTTAATTACATAAATATTTTGCTATGTAGGCTTATCTGGAACTTTGCTGGGTTTAGTGCTGAGACTCTGACTCTGGCAGATCATTGCCTGCAATAAGTAGACTTTACGAAAATAAAACAAATTTTGGGACAGCCTTTCCCAATGCCAATGAGGTCCCAGAGAAAAGATGGGCCAAATAACTAGCATCCTGAAAGTCACCAAGTGACCACCTGCTGCAAAGTCACACCTCGTTCCATTTCTAGCTCTCCTAATTTAACCCTGTCACAGAAAACACAATTAATCAAAGCTTGCAAAACTATACAATGAGTACATGGAATGCCTGCAAATGGGAGACTAGAGTCTGATGTAGGCGGATGGGGCCGAAGGAACTCAAAGCCCCCATAAGGTTTGGAAAACTTAGGAACAATCACAGCTCACTCGCCTTGGGATAACTCACCTTGCTTGGTGACACCCCTACTAACACTACATGTATATGACAAAACCACAACTGATATTGGGAGGAGTTTACTTTGAAGGACGAGCTGTCCCTATAGTACCCCTTATCAATCGTCATTGTTTCTTGAGTTGTAATAGAATTTTAAAAGCTGTTTTCATGTTTCTTCTAAACTTCAATTCAGTTATGGAATGTGAATGATCATCCTAATGGCCTAAATGCTGGATGAATTGCAGTTCGGTACAAAACAGTTCTTCAAGTCTAGATATAGGCATGATTTCTTAAATGGTCTTTGAATCTTGGGTAGATTCTATATCTAATAGGTAAGTAAACCAGAAAACTCAAGGTGTCTGATAATTTATCACTTAGAAAGTTTACTATGAAAAAGATAGATAGTTAGGCCATGGAACTATTATTTTTTCATCAATCACTCTACACATTTTAGGATGTTATAACAAAAATAATAATAAATATGTTTATATGGATTCTTATATTAATACATTTGAACATGTGTTTCTAAATAGAGTTTAGAATGAGAACGAAAAACCTTGGACAAACAGATAAGTCTCTTAGAAAGTGATTTGTGCAGCTGACAGTTTTTGTCTTGAGGCTAATTTCATTCTGTTACCACTTGAACCAGATATATCATAATAATCCCCAGTCTGGGGAATATTTACAAAATAAGCTATTTGCTTTTTTCCATAGACATTTGTCTTGTAATATTTAACCCTTGGTGCTAGATAACTTGCTACAGTCATGATATAAAGGGATTTGCTTACCTGTGATGAAGGTGTTAATTCAATAATTTTGTAGCTATTGATTGCCTTATTCATTAAGAACTACATTATTTGTATTGGATTTTCTAGGTTCCTTCTAGTGTGAGCTGCATAATCATTTTGAAGCTTTGTCTTAAGTGATTCCAAAACCAATCCTCGTGCACCACAACCATTCAGGATATTATGTTATCCAGTTTCTATTCCAATATTTTAATTCCTGGGAATACTTATAAAACCTGGGCCATTGGGAGAGCAGGCATAATGGCTTGGGAGTCAATTCTCTTTTGGTCTACACAATGAGTCCCACCACTAAGCAGATCCTTGGCCCTGTAGGCATTTTCCAGTCTTGAATGTTGTCACGGCTGCTAGAGTGGTCCAACACGCAGAAACTATGTAAACATATACATACAAAAGGAAAGGAAATAAAAGGACAGAGCGTAAACCGGACCTTAGAATGGCCGGACTAATACGCTAGAGATAGAGAATGGTCAAAGGGAAAGCCGAGGTCAAGGAAGCCAGAAATACTCAGATACCGTTTAAGTTCAAGTCAGGGGAACCAGAATAACCAGGGAAAAGCCAAGATCAGGATATCAGGAAGTAATATTCACAAAGATAAACGCACTCTAGGGAACCAGGAACAGGAAACCACGACAAGACAAGGTACCTCATGGTCGGCGCTATCGTGGATTTCCCCAAGCGGCGTGGAGGAACGGTTCCCGGCTCGCCACTGAGCAGGTAAGCTCAGTGAGTTGGTGCGGTCATGCCGGTTGGGCACGGATGCACATGGTGACCAGCCGGGGGCCGTGACAGTCCCACCCACTCGAAGACCGCTCACAGCGCGAAGGAGCCGGCTTGCAAGGAAAACAGTTGTGAAATGACCGGACAAGACGGGGAGCATGAACCTGGTCCGCAAGAACCCAACTACGTTCCTCCGGGCCATATCCCTTCCAGTCAACCAGATAAGACAGAACACCTCTAGAGAACTTGGAGTCTAAAATAGTTTGGACTTCGTACTCCTCTTGATTACCTACTACCAAGGGCGGAGGAGGAACAATCATTTTTGTGTATTGATTGCAAGTGAGGGGCTTAAGCAAAGATACATGGAAGGAATTAGCAATTCTCATATGAGCAGGGAGTGCCAATGAATAAGTCACAGGGCTTATACGACGGAGGACACGAAAGGAACCTATGAATCGAGGAGCTAGTTTAATGGAAGGAACCTTGAATTTGATATGACGTGTGGACAACCAAACCCTGTCCCTCACTTGATAAACAGGATTAGCACCCCGTTTCTTATCAGCTTGAACTTTAGTACGTTTAGAGGCATTCTGTAATGCTGAATGAACAGAATCCCAAGTGTCTTGGATAGAAGTCAAACGGGTGTTTAATGCAGGAATATCAGTCCCTGAAAATGCAGAAGGTAAAGTAGTGGGGTGATAACCTTGATTTACAAAAAATGGACTGTGACTCGAGGATTCGTGAGTCGCATTATTTCTGACAAATTCAGCCATGGGTAAGAGTTCGAACCAATTGGACTGATTGGCATCAATAAAGCGACGCAAATAGGATTCTAAAGATTGATTGGCTCTTTCCCCAGAACGTGTGTGTGCATTGACGTCACGCTCACGTTCGTATAATTTTGGGGGGTGGAGCCATGGATGGACGCGACTTCATGGTCGGCGCCATCTTGAATTTCCCTGAGCGGCATGGAGGAACAGTTCCCGGCTCACCGCTGAGCAGGTAAGTTCAGTGAGTTGGTGCGGTCGTGCCGGTTGGGCACGGACGCACATGGCGGCGAGCCGGGGACCGTGACATATGTTTCCGTGGCTTTCTCTACATTCTAAATAACCATAATGTGCAGCACAATTAATCCTTATCATGATTCAGTCAAGATGGCATCTGAAGGGCTTACTTATGATCAAGAGAGCTAGTGGCTTTCATACTGCCGGTAACACAGGAATACAGGATCCTACAAGCTTTCATGCTGTTACATATTTTAAAGCTTGCCTAGAGAGGATGAATACAGTTTTACCTGTTTATGGTTGTAAGGTGAATGACACATGACATTTTTGCCTTTAAGCCAATCCCCGTGTCTGTCTGTCTGTCCGGCCCAGGTGTTGATGGCCCACTGGAAAATTTCCCGGTATCCCGGTGGGCCAGTCCGGCCCTGGACATATATGGGACAGTCTAGCATCAGATTAATCTTTTGCCTGCTTGTGGATTTCAGCAGGAGTTATGATCTGGGATACTTATCAGATTGAAGATGAGCCTCTCAAGATAATGTCCAAAGATTCCCACCAAATTTGGCTTGAAATTCCTATAAATTCTGATAATGAAACATAACCTTTTTTTATATATATTGCAGTGCTATTAATTAGAGTAGCTGCATTACCTGTCTGTAATAAATTATCTGCAAATACATAAAATTCCTCGTTATTTTATTTATGCCCACATGAAATAGCTGATGCTTGAGTTCCCTTTATGTATATTACCAAGTGCTGGTTAATGGCCCTGTCAGAATCTTTTTAATAACCAATCTAACGTGGCAAAATTCAGACGTCATTTGTTTAAAAAAAATGACGAATATTAGGGTGTAATGATTTCAGGTCATAAACGTGATAATGATCTGAGCTCCTGTAAGTTTTATGTTCAAACGTCAGTATGTAAAATCGGCAAAGAGGGTTTTCCTACTCATTTGCCCATTGTACAGCTGTTACTTGCCTACTTGGTTTAACTCCTTAAGGATCAATAATGGAAAAATGCCACCACAATAATAACATCCTTCCCAATTTAACGGTGACGGGTCTATGTAGAGGTACAAAAGCTCCATAAACAAGACATTATACAATTATACAGGCACACAATCTCTAGTGGCCAAATTGGGATGACTGCAGGGAAGATTATTAACCCAATGTGTTTGACTTCTTAATTCTTAATTGTTTATTTCAGGCGCAAACAATCCTGGGAAGCAAATGTAAAAATACAACTGAGCCAGAAGACTATTTACGGTAATATCAGTTCTGGGAAACATAGTTAACAAAATGGGTCATGGGTCTAATCTTTACTCCTTTTTGAGAAATAACACTTTGTTTATGGTGTATAAATAACTTAATGTAAATGGAGTGTAGCACTCATTTAGTTAGTAATTGACCTATTAAGTTATTGAGGCATACATCGTAATGCACAGATTGGGAGTCATGTGCAACATTTGTTTTGTTTCCCCCCCCCACATTTCTCAGAGTAAATTGTTTATTGTTGGTTGTTATGTAAAAATGGAATTTCATGAAGTTCTGGGTCCATTAGATTCACTTGGTTACAAGGCTTGCTGATGATTTCTCTGTTATACTTGGCTTACGAAGTGATGTGTCTACAATTGATACCATAGAGAGTTTGTAAAATATCTATTGGTTCCCTGCAATAAGGAGGTTAAATGTAAGGGGACAGTAAAGTAAAACACGCAGTGATTAAAGCAGACAATACCTTATTGCAAATAAAGGGACCTGTAGATGTACAAATTTTTAACATAGTCCCAATGTGAATAGTGAAAAAGGATACAGGGGTGGACATTCACAACAGCTGGAGTTCCAAAGGTTGCTTACCCCGATCTAGAAAGTCATGATAAAATGACTGGGATCTGTCAAGCTGAAACTTACTTCAACTAACCAGGGTTCACTTTGCTAACTCTGTTAAATAATTAAAAAATTTGATTGTGTTTTAAATCATACATCCATCGAAACCTCCATGCTTCCATTTATGGGCGTACTGACTTGAAATTCTAACCAGTAACAGACACTGGCGTTAATCATGAACAACTCAAAGGTACGTAAACTGAAAACCTTATGTAAGGAGTTTCATTGAATCTTAGCCCAATATAACAATGGAAGAGTAGGGTGGTTGTGAAACGACAATTTAGTGAAGATACTTCCAGATGTTTATACTGAACCTAAAACCAGACTCATAAATGCTGGTCAAATGCTATGTTTTAAGTACTTTGTTATTTCTATTCCTTCTGTGTTTATTTTATACTATGTATACAGGAACAAAAAAACAAGAATAAAATCAATGCAGCACATCTGACCTGCAGAAACACTAAATGCTTCACTAGTAAATGCTATGCAAATCAGCTTGCTCAATTCAAGCTCTCTTCGGTTTGTTGAGATATAAAGATTACAAAGGTCCTATTTCTCCAGTATATTGCTTAAAACATTCAAATACGCTAAAACAATAAAAAAAAAAAAAAAACACTATCAACTCGAAGGTAATTTTATGGTCTGTGGATCGAAAAACAATTAGAATGTGTAGTTTAATAAACAAATTGTATTTCTGGTGCTCAATTTATTGGCAGTACGTGCCCAGAACTATCCTCTTCGGATCAGGCAGGAAGTCAAATACTTGTGAGGTTTTCAGAAAAGCTCTGCTGCAGAGCTTAGTGACTGTCAATAGGATTGATATAGGATGCCATCTTATCTACAGACTAGCTCATCAAATTACTGCTATTATAGCGTTATCCTGTTTAACTCTAAGAACTGTAATTTTGAAGAGGAGCAACAACCAATCGGTCATTTCATTGCTGGCCATAAAAACTTTTAGAAATAATAAATTAAAATAATAATCTTTACTTGACTACTTACTTCCAAAAGCTGTGCACTATGAGCTTCCTGAAATGAAATTTTGATGGTTGCATGGCCACAGACGAACCCACAAACACTATATTCATTGTGAGCAAGACCTGGCTGTCTGACATCTGTGCCTAGGTTCCAACATTTAGTGGAAAGTTATCAAGAATAGTGTAGTGTATAGAATACAGCAGTCTTGTAGATAGGAAAAAGGACTTCAATTTTTAAATCCAACGTGGGTGTTTTCAAATTCTTTGAAAGAAAAAAAGAGTGAGTACCATGTTACTAATATTGAAGATCAAGTCAACAATTGAAGTACATGTGAAAGACTGAGTACTGAGTTCTGTTTTGAAAACAATCTTTAATCATAACAGTTATATTGGATAATTGGCAGCTCTTTAGCTCAGGTTTAGACAGCAAATGTACTCAAACTACGTTAAGTGTTTGAATTACTAGCCTTGGTTTTATTGTTAATAAAATGTAAAGGAAAGTTCTCATGCCCCTACAGTCTCCACATCCTCATATACTAGACTTAAATCACGTACATCAGAGCCGACTCTTGTTAGGCTACTTACATGACAAGTCTTGTTACAATACCACCAAACGAAATTAATATTTCTAGTACATCAAATTCTACATGAACATGAAAGGCACGAGCTCCTAGATGACCGTAATTTAGACTTAAGCAATGGACAACAATAGAATTTTAATTGTTGAGCCTTTTATCGTATATATGTATATTACTAAGGCCATAACTAGAATTTAGCACAAGAACAAAAATCTGACAAATGACAGATTCCCTTCAAAGAATTCTTAGAATATGAAAATTCACACTGGATTGTAAAGGAACATATATTATTTGAAAATCATCGCCTTGAGAAGTTGTGTTGATTTAAAAAAAAATAAAAAATGTTTGGATGCTTTTTCAGCAAAACATGATTCACAAGACTATATAAGATAATATGAATATTGTCATCAACAGCTTGTAGATTTAGGGATCTGAGACTTGATTTCTATGTTCATGTTAAAAAAATGTATCCTCCTTTTTTGTTGTTTTGGTAAATCGAATTGATTTAATATATTTTGGATTAAAAATACAAAACAAATCACAAAAATAGATGTTATTAATTATTATTAGTTCTGTATCTAATAATGATTTATGAGACAAATACCAAGCTAATAAACTTAACATTTGCATAAATTTACTTTCATATTTATCATATTTTAGCAGAATGGCAGACCCTTTTGCTATCAGTAATAAAAGCATTACTGTTTTTTTCACATTAATGCTATTATTTTTTCCTTTTTTCGGGACTATTCTGGTTAGTTAGCAAATAAGGTAAAAACCAGGAATAAATATTTGACATGTGCATTGTGGAAAAGATTGCTAGGCCAAGCCGTTTCTGCCGAAGACAAAACATGGTTCGAGATGGCCATATGGCAGTTCAGGCTTAACGAAGAAAGATTTGGGAAAGTGGGCTAATCAGCGTACTGTAGGATATATGCATACATTTTTTTTAAATAAAATCATGTTAATAATATAAATATTCTTAACATTATTAATACTAACATACTCAGCAGTTTCGTGAATTGATTACATCTCCGCTCAGAGTTCTGGAATTAGAATGATCGGTCCAGGATTGCAGTTCAAACTTAAATAAATATCCAAGTCTAATAAACATGATTGTGATTATTGTGCATACAGTTCATTATTATGATTTTTTTCCATTATATATATTCACTGAATGTTTCCTTTAGAGGCCATTTAGTCAGCTATAAGCTCTTTGTGTTGCCAATTCATCAAAGTGTTGAGCAGATGCTATAACTCCCGTTGTGTGCATCATCTTCTGGGATGATATGAAGGTACATATATTCTACTTTCTTTTGACCATTTCTTTTCTTTTTTTCTTTTTTTTCACACTATTCTGTAATGGATTTAGACTTAATCTGATCACCTAAATAAGAAATTATAATTCAACAAATATATATTATTCCAAAACGTAATACGTGCCTCCTCTCTGGTACAGAATTAATTATGTAGCAATTTTTGAGCAGCTCAAAGTGATACAAAGTAAAATAGCCCTATTTGTCAATTCCATAGAAATGCACATTCCTTTATCACCAAATAGGTTAAGATTTAAATCCTGCTAAGACTCCAATTCTTGAGAAGACAGCCTGAAATGCCAGAGACCCCAATTGCCAATTCGCTTGAAGCTCCTAGGATTTTATTATTTACGTAGCAGCAGGTACTCGCCCATATCTCATCTTTGTAGGTATTTCTTTTGATCTGAGCAACTGCTGCTGTGGCTCGAAATTCAATAGAGTTTATAAGAACAGTGCGGAATATGGGAATGGCCTATAATTGAGCCAGTGCCTTGAATATAACTTTCATTTTGTGCGGGCATATAGCAATTAACATATTGATTCACTTTTGTAAATTGCACATAAAGAAAATCCTGTATTTTCTAAAGCTGGTGTATGAGCACGAAGGAATGAAAAGACGTGTTCTGTTTGAGTGAATTTATGATGCCTTTTTAATTAATTCTTTTCCTTTGAACAAAAAGGCAAAACATGTTTCTGTGATGAGCCAAATGTGGGGCGTAAGATGATCCGCAGAGGGGCCAAGATTGGAAATTCACTGTGATTTGTGAGACCTGTCATTTTGCAGAATTAGGAACAGCTATTAATTTTAATGTACAACCTTGCTATTGACTGTGAATTTCTGTAGGGTTCTATATCATTATGGCATTATGGTTATTGTAGTCATGCTCAAGGCCTGCAAAATTCAGCTGTTAATATTATTTTTGTACTACCTTAACTGCCCCTAATATGTATTTATTATTCAATTTATAAGGAATACATGTCTAACCTATGGTACTCAATAACATAGAGCCTTCTATACTAAAAAGGTGGACAACCATTTTGGAATGGCTGAAAACAGGATGATATTAGGGGCTAACACTGCTGTATACAAGAAGGCTCAATAATTTTGTGTCAGGAAGATTTGACATTTTTAAATTAACAATGGCTCTGATTTAAGATCTGACCTAAGACTGTTTTTCTGTCCTGGCCTTTCAGATATGTGCACTATTTTCTTGTGAATGCATGTGTGAGTGTGTTACATAGTTACACAGAGTGTGTTACATGTGTTCCCTTCACATTTATAAATATCGCATGGGGATGTGAATGTGGGGCATTTGAACGATATGACTTTTCAAAATGACTGATAATCCTAACTCTTGTGATATAGAAAAAGTGATCTACATCATAGCAGTGACACAATTAATTATATTACAATGTAGTGTATCGGTCTAGGGTAACCCAACCACTAGGGGTTGGCTACATAGCAAATTCAAAATAGCTACCAGCAAAACATACACTGAACAAAATTATAAGCACAACACTTTTGTTTTTGCCCCCATTTTTAATGAGCTGAACTCAAAGATCTAAGACTTTTTCTATGTACACAAAAGCCTTTTTTTTCTTAAATATTGTTCACAAATCTGTCTAAATCTTCATTAGTGAGCACTTCTCCTTTGCTGAGATAATCCATCCACCTCACAGGTGTGGCATATCAAGATGCTAATTAGACAGCATGATTATTGCACAGGTGTGCCTTAGGCTGGACACAATAAAAGGCCACTCTAAAATGTGCAGGTTTATCACACAGCACAATGCCAGAGACAGAGCTTCCAATAATGGCAACTGAATATGTAGGTTTAGTCACTGTTACTGAGATGGTATAATGAGAAAAATGACTGGGACATAGCAATACCAGGGTATTCTTTATGTAGAAAAGACAGAGAAGGCAAGAAAGGGGGAGGGGTGGCCCTGTATATGAAGGATAACATAAAATATAGCCTAATAAAAGTTAGCGAGGCGAACATAGAGTCCGTTTGGGTTATGTTAGATTTTGGTAATCACACAGTAACTCATGTAGGTCTGATTTATAGGCCCCCAGGACAAATAGAAGAGTTAGATAATCTACTAGCTGAGGAAATAGCTAAATTGTCAATGAATGGGGAAGTTATCATCATGGGTGACTTTAATCTTCCAGATGTGAACTGGAAAACCAAAATAGCTGTTTTCAAAACATATTCAAAACGCCTTACTGGGACTATCTCTAAAACAAGTCATTGAGGAGCCAACTCGTAAGGAGGCCGGACTAGAGATTTGGTATCAGATATTATTGTAGGTGAAAGTTTAGGACCAGTGATTAACAGTAGAGATGTCGCGAACCGTCCGCGAACTTCTAGCGAACGGTTCACCACGAACCGTTCGCGGCGAACTCCGGTCAGCTGACACATCCATGCCAATCTCTGGCAGACCCTCCCTCCCAGTCCCTCCCACCTCCTGGACAGCATCCATGTTGGCCGGGATGTGTCAGCTGACCGGAGTTCGCTGCGAACGGTTCGTGGTGAACCGTGGCGAACCGTTTGTGAGAAGTTCGCGACATCTCTAATTAACAGTCAGTGTGATTTAATATAAAAACAGTGACTGAGTCACACCACACAAAAACAAGTTTTAGACTTTTCTAAAATTAGAATGTGTGTAAAGGAGTCATTATCAGACTGGAACAGTTTAAATGGAGTCCGCGAGAAATGGGATTATTTAAAAGTTGCACTGCTGAGGGTAACAGAAAATTTCATTTGGCTTGTAAGTAAGAGCAAAGAATTAAAGAAACCACTGTGGTACTCCGCAGAAGTGACCAAAATAGTAAAAAACAAAAAGTTGGCATTTAGTAATTATAAAAAAAAAACAGAGTGAGGAAGATAGAGAGATCTATCAGATTAGGCAGAAAGAGGCTAAGCAAGTTATAAGAGCTTCCAAGTCACACACAGAGGAGAAAATAGCCAGTCAGTAAAACAAGGGGGACAAAACATTTTTAGATGTATAAATGAAAAAAAGAAAGTAAAACAAAAGAAGGTAGGTATGTAAAAGAAGAAAAAAGGTCTAGCCGACTGTCTCAATAAATATTTTTGTTCAGTATTTACAGATAAAAATTAAGGAAAGTAATTTGTTACATGTGAGTTTAAAGAGGAAAAGGTTCTATTTCAACTGACAAAGTAAAGGCAACTAAGTCGATGGTGCCTTATGGAATACACCCAAAGTTATTAAAAAAACTTAGTGGTGTACTAGCAACAACAGATGTATTTAACCAATGATTGTTAACAGGAGTAGTCCCAGAAGATTGGAAATTAGCGAATGTTGTGTCCATTCACAAGAAAGGTAGTAGAGATGAGTTGGGCAACTACAGGCCAGTAAGCCTTACTTCAATAGTGGGGAAAGTAATGGAAACCATGTTAAAGGATAGGATTGTTGCACATCTAAAATCATAGGGATTTCAAGATCAGAGACGACATGGGTTTACTTCAGTGAGGGCATGCCAAACTAATCTTATTGACTTTTTGATGGATTGAGGGGTAATAGGTTCAGATGACTTAAAAGTAGGCAGACAGTGAAATAGAGTATCAGGAAATGCTAGCAGAATGCCTGGTTGTATAGGGAGAGGTATTAGCAGTAGAAAGAGGGAAGTGCTCATGCCATTGTGCAGAACACTGGTGAGACCTTACTTGGAGTATTGTACGCAGTACTGAAAACTGTATATCCAGAAGGATATTGATACTTTGGAGAGAGTTCAGAGAAGGGCTACTAAACTAGTTCATGAATTGCAGGATAAAACTTACAAGGAAAGGTTAAAGGATCTTAACATCTATAGCTTGAAGAAAAGACGAGACAGGGGGATATGATAGAAACATTTAAATACATAAAGGGAATCAACAGAGTAGAGGAGGAAACTATATTTAAAAGAAGAAAAATTACCACAACAAGAGGACATAGTCTTAAATTAGAGGTTGCAAAGGTTTAAAAATAATATTGGGAAGTACTACTTTACTGAGAGGGTAGTAGATGCATGGAATAGCCTTCCAGCTAAGGTGGTAGAGGTTAACACAGTGAAGGAGTTTAAGCATCCGTTGGATAGGCATAAAGCTATCCTAGACTTAAGATAAGGCCAGGGACTAATAAAAGTTTTTAGAAAATTGGGCAGACTAGATGGGCTGAATGGTTCTTATCTGCCGTCACCTTCAATGTTTCTACGTTTCTATATTTCCAATGATTAGGTGTCATATGACTAATGTCTTTAACATTGTCTCATAATACTCCACAGCTACTTGAAAACATTTCTATGATACCATGCATACTCAGCATGGTGCAGTCTCTCAGAAATATTTCAGTGTGCCAATCCAGGACTGAACAACATCAACGTCAGAAGAGACCGGCTTAACAATAAGCTGGCACGTACAGGTCAATGATAGTATCAAGGAGGAACAATTGCAACAGGCTGGATTTCAGATGAAAAGGCTGCTACTAGTGATGCACAGTATAATGCAAATTCTCATAATGCATTTTGCACATTAAGAGTCCTGAAAATAAGGCCTGTCATTAGAAACACCAGAATACTCTACTGTGGTGATGATACTCATCTATCATTATTGATGAAGACCTCAATATCTTAACAGCAAGTTGTCTCCAGTGGTTACTCATTTGGAATTGTGCCCATTAACATGCATCTCTTGTAGAAATGTTATCAGTAAGATTGACAAAAATATGACCCATAGGGTAACAAAATGGAAGGTAATATTAAGAGTAAAATAGTAAGAGGCAATTATCTCAAATAATGTCCATAAAGAATGTGGATATTTTTTACAGCCTGTTTTAATAAATATTGTTTGTTCCACAAATATGCTACAAATGGTGACAGTTGTCCTTTATACAAGTCTTGGTTGTTGAACTCTTTGTTGAAGCGCAATTCGTTGACCCCCGGGATACGAAAAGTTGATAGTCTTCTTCAAACCTGCTGATGTAGAACTGCGGTGTTTTCGAATTTTAGTAGTTTTACATTTTCAATATTTAAATAATTACACATTCTGTTCCTTTAAATAAGTGTTTACCTCTTAAACCTCTCACATCAGTACTGGCTTTTCCACACCTAGTAAACATGCAGAAAAACAGTAGGTGGGCGACACAATACTTATACTATTGACGTACACATTAACTTTTAAATTGTATAAAGCAGCGAAACAGACCTTCTGGTCACACAACTGCTTCAAGCTTTATCGACCACATGGGTGACATTTCCAGTTTCACAAATATTTCTGACGCATTTCTTGCGTTGCATTTTTGCAGTTACCCCTCACATTTCCTTATTCAATACCATTCCTAACCCTTTCAGGACCAACGAGACGCCAGGACTGTCTTTCAGATGAAGAATTTGCCTAGTCCGTGTCCTGAAGTGGTTAATTAAACAATGTAGCTTTATTTTTCTGTACAAATAAAACATCCAGCTATTTTAACGCGCAAACCCATGCAATCGTTATTATTACACATTGCTTTTTTTTTTTTCTTTCCTTTTTCTGCTTTTTCATATTGTTTTCCTCCGAGAAGTTTAAAGATGCATGGATGAATCGGAACAAAAACAATTACACAAAATATACTGCTGATTGCTTGACCTGCTAGTCCCAGGATTTTCGGATGAACATGTCTCCCATTGTCTATTTTGCTGCAGTGAGGCTCGTCCAGACACGGGAATAATACAGTGAGTGCAAAATCCTGTAGCAAAGAAAAGGCTTTTCTTCTGCCCACAATCTGTTGCCATGGTTCTCCCATTGAAAGATAGCAATTCAGTACACACCAATAGGCACACTGTGACTGAGAAATACAAGGCTGCAGTAGATTTTTCCCTTTAAAGAACAATTATGCCCTGTCTATGTTCATCTCTTGACAACACTTTTAAATGACTTGTTTGGGCACATAGTAGGTTGGAGTGAATTTGTTCATTAGTTTAGGGGGGGTGGGGGGTTTAAGCCTAAAATCTTCCTATTTAAAGACGTCATTCGATGAACAACAAATTGTAGTGAATTGAAAACCAAGTTGCGACAAAAAGTTCTGGTTTTGAAAAATTATTGGCTACTTTGAGCTTTGACTCTTTTAGCCTTAAATAAAGCTACCGTAATAATCAGCACCGGCCATAATACATCAAACTGTTTATTTTTGTAAAATCATTGATTAATACATTTACTGCAGTTTAAATGTGCATTATGAGAAGCTGTACTGCTGTGGAGCTCTGTGAGATATTGAAACATATCATACATTAGTGCTGAGGAGCTCTGTGATACCCCCACACAAACATTGCACATTACAACTGCCAAAAGTTATATTGCTGTGGATCTCATATTAACAATCCATCCCAAAAAAGGAACAGGTGAGAGATATGGAAAAACAAGACTGGATTCTGTTCCTGCCCATATATTATTTAACTTACTCTATTTAACACGTATATACTTTTTTCTTTTTTTATGTTATATATTATTTGATTTTACCTGCCTTATTGTCACAGTCTCAATGTTTTTTGCTTGTATGAAAAAAAACCCTAATATATATATATAAGATATACACTAACTTTTCAAAAAAGACACAAAACTGAACAAGGAATAGAGCTAAGAACACTAGGATGGGAGGCAGCACACCTGATAATAGGGGAATCCCTCCAACCCCCAAGAAAACTAGAACAAGTCTAACAACAATATACAGGTAGCGCCAAGAAATATATGTGCAGCTGATCAGAATTTGGAGCTATGTGCAGCTGATCAGAATTTGGTCATCGTTTAAAAAGTATGTCAGAGCAAAATATATAGAGAAAGGGGAGACAAGCAACAGATAGTGTAAGTCAGATAACAATATACAGGTAGCGCCAAGAAAAATACTCCAAACACAATATTTTAGAATAATAAGAGCAATAAAAAAAACACGATATAAAAAGAGTCCACAATCAAACTTGAAAGAATAAAAAACACCAAATGGCATGGCACAGTCTCAAAGGTGGCAATAGGTCTTCCTGCTAGTTTCTTGATAGCTTCACTTAAAAACAGCAGAATATGAAAAGGAAGCAAAAACAGAGGCAGACCAATAGTGCAATATGGTAGTATGTGGTAGGACAAATGACACTTAGATAAAATATCAACTCACACATGGTAGAGCTATAACCAGCTCTAGGTAAAAAAAGCATGCAGTGGTATACAATCTCCACTTGCAGGATATCCCTCTGGTTTTGGTACACATATACTGCTATTAAGCAAAGCTACCAAGAAAGTCCCATACCAGGACGAGACCTTTGAGATTGCCACCTTTGAGATTGTATACCACTGCATGCTGTTTTACCTAGAGCTGGTTATAGCTCTACCATGTGTGAGTTGATATCTTATCTAAGTGTCATTTGTCCTACCACATACTACCATATTGCACTATTGGTCTGCCTCAGTTTTTGCTTCCTTTTCATATTCTGCTATTAAGCGAAGCTACCAAGAAACTACCAGGACTAGAAGATCTATTGTCACCTTTGAGACTGTGCCATACCATTTGGTGTTTTTTATTCTTTCAAGTTTTATTGTGGACTCTTTTTATATTGTGTGTTTTTTATTGCTCTTATTGCTTTTATTGCTCTTATTATTCTAAACTATTGTGTTTGGAGTATTTGTCTTGGTGCTACCTGTATATTGTTATCTGACTTACGCTGTCTGTTGCTTGTCTCCCCTTTATCTATATATTTTGCTCTGAAATACTTTTGAAACGATGACCAAATTCTGATCAGCTGCACATATCACAATCCTCTAACCCCACTACTCCATTTTAGGTGTGAACGGGGATCAATGAAGCTCACTGTATCTTACTCACATACTGTCAGGACAAACCAGTAGCCCAACACACAAAATTAAGTAAAACAAATACAAACAGTAACAACATATTACCGGGCCTTAGAATGGCCGGAGTTAACATAATAGAAGAAACAGTTACGAGCCGAGATCAGGAATATAGAAAGAAACAAATACAGAAAGAACAAAGCCAAAGGGTCATGGATTTCAGAAATACGGGAAGTCAAGTCAAGCCAAGATCAAAAACCATTAATCAGAATCAGGAACGCGCTCTCGGATAACCAACAGGATGGAAACCATGACAAGGCACTGAACAACAGCAGGTTTGGGTTTAAATAGCCCAGTAAATCCTGCTATTGGCTGATTTGAGTCCCGTGACCCCAAAAAGTGCATGCACTGCGAAAAATGTGACGTTGCACACATGTTTACATCACTTGTGACATAATTGTGGGTGGTGTTATTAATTAGCGCCGTCTTGCAGTGGCCAGTGTCCCTCCCAACACTGGACTCGGCCGCCAATCCACAAACAGCATGGACGGAGAGGCTCTGGGGGTGAGGTGAGTAACCTTTCCCTCCTTTAGTGCGATCAGACACCGTGACACACACATATATGAATGGGAATCAAGATTACATGTGAAAATAAACTCAGTAGCAAGCTGCTGCTACTCTCTAACTGCATTCATATAACAATGGGCTAGTTAAGGGGTAGGCAACCTTCGGCACTCTAGATGTTTTGGATTACATCTCCCTTGATGCTTTGCCAGCCTTTATGGGAGATGTAGTCCAAAACATCTGGAGTTCGGAAGGTTGCCTCACCCTTGGAGAATGTTCCCAAGGTTGGCTAATCCTAGGAGAATGTTCAGATGCCTAACCCTAGGAGAATGCATCTTATCACTATGGGCTCTGCTCTGTTTTCAGTTTTGCTCTTTTGGCCTAAAAGTAGAAATTTACTGTGAATTCCCTACACTTTGTATTTTAACAGGCCTCCAAATATTCCCTATTTTGGTGAGACAGTCACAATTTTGGGGTCCTGTCCCAACATTTCGGCTTTGTTCCCTAGTGTCCTGCATTTGACACCAGGGAAATGATCCCCAAAAGCTTAGCGGGAGCGCATCATTAGATATGCTCATGCCACGTTCCGGGCACACAGTCTCTGCAGAGAGCACTAAAACAGTACTGCAGGTAAGGTCCTCCCTTATTGGGAAGACCTGCTCTTGATTGGCCCTTTGAGTCGCAGCAATGACATGATATCCATTACTAGACTGCCCCATTACTCCCTTGTGTCATGGGATACCAATTTTGGTGGATATCCTTAAAAGAGTAACCCTTTGGCATTTATTCACTAGATTTTAAAAAATCTCTCCAACTCAGCTGTACTCACACTTTGGGTATATCTACCTACATTTAGAAATCTGTTTCTCAATGCACTACCTTGACTGAATAAACTCTGTGAATGAGTTGTGGTGTCCTGAGAACCAACTTTTAAAACAGAGACCAAATTGGAAGCTTTTGAATAAAATTTCAGCAAAATGACCCATAAATCTCCAACTCTGCTAAGTGTATCTCAAAAGTCCATTCTTAAATTTCCCCAAACTCGCTGTTTAGTGAACTTACCTCTACATCACATTTTTACATAATTCTGCTATCTAGGAAGAGTTGCCTGATGTCCCACTTTTGGGCAGTCAGTGTAACGGATCACCTGGCACCCCAACTGGGTACCTTCCCTTGACAGATGCTCCTAGCGCTTTCCGAGGGCTCCAAGCATTCCACCAGAGACCATAACCACCACAGACCCCAAGAACCGCCACAGCTTGGTTGGGGTCTCGCCGTCTCCTACCCATCCTGGACCTACGACAAGGCTCCAGGATCCAGTGGGTGAACCCCTCTTTCCCCAGAGAGGGAAGCAGGACAGGAACAGGAACAACTCTTACAAGAGCTAGTGTAAGAGTATAGTGATTATAGCAATCCCCAGAGTGAGGTTCTGAAATCCCCCAAACATGAGCCAAGACTTCATCCCCCAAACATGAGCCAAGACTTCAGGTCTGTTTAATGCAAGCCAGCACTCACAATTTATACAATTCCTCAGGCCAGAGGCACAGCCCCTGGGCCTGATGGAACACAGGCACACAAGCCAATCAGAACAATACAACAATGTCTGACTCTCCCACATACAGCACACAAGCCCTCCCCTCTGTCTGTGATACAATTAACTAAAACAATGGACTAATTCAATTAACTCTAAGCAGAAACAAACATACTTTTTTACAAACCCCAACAAGTACCCCAAAATACAACAAAATCCACACAGAAGTCACATCCCCTGATAGCCCCGATCTGGGTGAACAACATATCCAAAAATCACCCAGATCTATTCAGGGGTTCAGGAATTTCCTGAAAGTCTTATTTTTGCCCCACCGTGCACATGGTCCCATTCCCATACACTCGAAGGCAAAACACTGCTGGACAATTTAAGATGGCCGGCGCCACATGTTTGAATCTGTTCCAGTTAAAAGTCCAAGGGGCAGAAATAGTGCCTTTAAAATCCAATATGTCCAAATAGTGTTTTTAAAGGGCAATATATCACAGGGGTCATAGTCACAGAGCAAGAGGCTGGCAAGCAGGCCTCTCCAAATCCCTGTGACGAAGGTGCTTTTGTCACAGTCAGTATGCTCGGACAAGATTAAAATTAGTGGTGGGACATGACACAGAGAATGGGACAGGTGAGAGGCCTGTTTTTGAGCAGTTGTGATAATTGCATTGTACAGTAGATGGTAAAATGCTCTGCTAAATCAATTTGCTTTGCAGCTACATTGTAGATAAAAAGAGAGCATAGTAAGATAAACATAGATTACAATAAAAACGTGAATAAGATATGACACATTCTTTAAAAATGAATAAACAGAAAAACCTGTGCCTATGTTCAGAAAAAGGTTTTAAAAATATCCAAAAGTGCGGAATAAAACAGAAAAATCCATAATTTGTGCCACATAAAAGAATCCAGTGCTGCTTCAGCTGAACAAATAAAATAATTTCCCTGAGTTTACAGCATCGTCTTTTTATCCTTATATTATTTTGTTTATTGATGTGGCATTCACAAGACTTGAAAAGTAAATAACATCAGCGTTATACAGCTTTTTTTTTTTTTTTGTCCATTACAATATTCATCCAATCAAATAAAACTATGGAAAGATTCAGCATAGATCATCTTTGTTCCTAAAATGCTTAATTTCCTTCGTGTTCTGTTTAATCACCCTGCAGATTTTGCTTTGTATGGCGCAAGAGATCTGAGCTCGTTCGGCTGCATTACGAAGGAAGATAGTAAAAGGAAATGATTATCTGTAAATGTAATAAGTTATTGTCTTGAATCATTGGTATGTTTTATTTCCAGATTCAATTTCAAGTCTGGGCCACAAAATAGATTCATTAGTGAGTCCTTTGTTTGTCTGTAAGGACAAAGAGGGAAATATTGATCAGGGAACATAAGTATTCACACTGAACCGAGTTTAACATTCGGGACGGTGCTGTGCGTGTTTGTAAGATAACTCGCTGAGCTATAATGCAATCTCACAACATGTAAGGCAGGAGGTTTTATAAATATACTATATCTGAGAAAATATACAAGTTACCAAACTACGTATGTATGTATGTATGTGCATATGTCTCCTTGTGTTGTACTTGAATCTAAATCCATGCAGGGTTAGAGATAATGATAGAAGTGGTTATGGTAAAGTTAGATTTAAAGCTAGAGAGGGGTTAATGTCAGAGTTAGATTACATCAGATTGTTAGCGTTAAGAGCACTTTAAGCTTTAGTAGTGTTGTTACAAACAAAAAAAAAGCTGTGCATTATCAACAGGCGAATTCACACAGGCGAATTCAAACAAATTCAAACAGACAAATGCAAACAGGTGAATTAAAACAGGTGAATTCAAACAGGCAAATTTTGTTACTGTAAGAGAGCTTAAGAAAGAATAGACTTAACATGTAAGACTAAAATTGAAATGCCATCAATGTTACTATGGTGTATGGATATAAACATTTTCATTGTAGCACAATGTATCTTATTGTATAACTGCACTTTACATTTACCAGCAAAAACATTTTTCACCTTCCAGTTTTCACAAATTGAAGTGCGCATTAGATTTTAAGGCACATTAGATTAGAGTAAATATGGTATATAAAATAAATGTATATAAAAAAAATTATCAAGTTTTCAGTATTTTGCAATGATACACTTCCAGTGGATCATCCCTTTATCAAATGCTTTAAACTTGATACAGGGAGCATACCTTCAAGATATTGTTTCAAAATGTCAATACTTCAGTAATGAAGGGGGAATTACATAAATATACAATGATCATATTATAACATATCTGCATTAATTGACTACAGTACTCCCAGTGTAACTGTCATTTCACAAAGCTGTCTAACTCCCAGAGAGTCCACACTGAACTCTCACCTTCCAATGCTGCTACGTTCCCAACTGGTCGCTTGGTTTCTATCTTCCACACTAGAAGAAGAGCCTTTTCGCCGAAACGCGCGTCGGGATGTTTTGTGTATGGGGATGGTGAAGTGATGTGGGATGACATTCTCAAAACATAATTAGGGACATTACCACCCTATATTATCATTTTTATTATTAGTTAGCTGATTGTTTGTTTAATTTATCAATTATTTACTTTACCCACGGGATGTTTGGATTTCACATGTATCGCTATTTCTACTTTTGTTAGGTTATTTCTGTCTCTCCGAAGTGAGGGGTGGGGGAATCAGCCTTTTTTAAGGGGTGCCCTCAAAGGCACAGCAGTGTAGAGATGGTCTTACTTATATCTAAATTCTGTAGTATTCCTCTCCGCTATACTATTGGCAATATTGTTTCATTTTGCTTTCCCCCTCCGGTTAATTATTTTTTACAATTACTGACCAATTGTTACTTTTGTTATTTTATTATTTTTTTACACATTGTAACCTTCAGTGCAATTACTCCATATAGCCCCCTTGAGTTACAGTGGGCTATATGGAGTTTTCTTTATTTGTGTTTAATATAACTCTACTTTTTTTATTTTTTTTGCTTTTTCGTTTACTATATGTATTTTATTCTTTTTCTATTTCTGTAAGATTTTTCCTATTATAGATACCAATCTTATTTGATTCTCTCTATTGAGACAAAGGTTTTTAATATATATATATACATATATTAAAAGTTATGTTTTTTAGGGTTACTCTCCATCCATGAGGGTTTATCTCTTACATGTTTTTTTCTTGTGTTCTTTTTGTTAAAGTCTATCTTCCACACTGCTCTGTTTATTTATTATGTTTTTGCTACCCCACCTCTTCTGGAGTGTATCTCTTTCAAGCAGGATACTCATCACCCTATAGTTCTTGTTACAATTTGAAAATTTCCCATTTGTTGTTAACGTCCCTCTTTATAATATCGTAAAGCACTGCAGAATACGTTGGCACTATATAAATGCTAATATTAATAATAATCCATGTATACCCAGTCTACATCATCAACTAATCAACACCATTTGCATTTCTAAGGAAAACCTTAGATATAAAGTCAGCATGGAATTTCCAACAAGGAGATGCTAAAGATAATACGGAATGTGTTCTCGTTGGTGGGTTAATTTATAAAATGTGATTTTGACAGTAATATATACTTTTGTCATCACTGCTTTTATAAAATTGTGATTAATGTCTCTTTAAACTACCTCTTTATTGTTTAGTTCCTCCAGTATCTCTAAATAAATTGTTTTAAATTATGTTCGCATCTATACCTAGAAGCTATTAATATTTAATCTATAAACGTATTTTTGCTGAATATACCCTGCCTATCTAATTGCTCTGTTATGATAATTTCTTGGGGGAATATGAATCATCGTATTGAGACCTGATATATAACTAGCAAACATCGGTTCATTTCTGCATTTTGAGCTGGTAAACATTTCCACTTTAGTTTATTTTCATGAATATCTTAACAGGAGAATTATTTACATATGCGACCCTTGGTGATACTAGAAATTCCGTAGACATTATGAAACCCCCACTGATAGAACATCATTCATTTAATTGTGATCATATAATAAGGTAAGTTATTTCATGATTAAAGAAAAAAAACAAGGAGAGTTTTTACTAGAAAAAAAATATGCTTCCAAACTTTAAAATGTTTATGCTTATAAGGGTAGGTCATAGTGAGGAGGTATCTTTGGGTATGCAGCAGGTAGACATATTGCAGGTGCACATATTGGATGTTTAAGAAGTCCATCGATAATGTAGGAATTGATTCTGACTTGTTTAAAGTCAAATGTCTAACTTAGCGTATGGCCTATGTGGTGATCTAGCTACAGAGTCACAGATTTGGAACTGATCCTCACTGCCTTGTCAGTTCATTTCAGATGTGGTTTGAAAGTTAACCAAACTGCTTTAGATATATCTGAAGAGTGCTTCAAATAAACATCCAAGTTTGATATGACTCTGAAAACTGACCCTAGAGTCTTCTTCAAGTGGAGGTATCTGGGTAGGAACTGCTGATGTCTCAATGTAAAGGATGACACAGAAAACAACCAATATAAATAAATATTGATTTAAAAAAAATATCATTATAAAACTGGAGACAACTCTGTATCTGCTCCTAGTAACACACTAACCATAACTAGGTAAGAGGGAACCAACTCATTTATCCTTATTTCCACTCCCTGCTTGTGACAGATCATAGAATAAAGTTAATTTCAGAGGACTACAGAAACACTCCACTATCAAGGCTAGTCTAACCTTAACACTTAAACCCAGGCAGAGATATTCCTTAGAATGTTTGGGTTAACATAGTGGATAGATAGACAGAATGCCTGCAAGCAGAATGAGAGTAACCGAATATAAGCCATGGTCAATGAGTACAGAAAGACTCAAAATTTAAGGGACAAGCCAAGGTCTGGGATACAGATATCAAGAGTAGTCAGACAAGCCATAGTTAGTAACCAAACTAAATAATAAACACAAGAAATGCACTGTTGGGTATATAATACAGGAACCACAACAGGGCAAGAAACCACATGAAATCTGGTAGAAAATATACCCCTAGGTTGAATTCTATTGGTCCATGTCACACCTGCGATGCCAGAAGGTTTGTGACCAAAGACATGGTTTTGATGCAACATCTTTTAGACTCAAACAAATACCAAAGCCCATGGCAGTACAACATCACTTGGTATGTGTTCCATATCACAACTGGCACGAGGATGACTTTGTGCATCTAAAGTAACGCAGGAGTGGTGAACAGCATCTATTTGCATGGCTGAATGACGCTGCCATGACGGGGTAAAATGAAATCCACCACCATTTTCTTCTTCACAAGTGCTGTAAGAAATGGGAATAACAAACAGACGTGGGAGACCCACCACTGACAAAAGGATCTGCTATATTGTCACCTTACTTGATGCATGGAATAGGACTAATTTCACAAGTATTAGGTATCATGAATCACTAAATACACTCAATTGTTTTTTTGCTGTATATACGTTAATTAATAAATCTGTCATTTTTTTTAAATGTCGCTCCTAATCTATTTTAGAAATGTTTTATCACACAAATGAATGTAAGTGGCAAATCACAATACATAAGATAATCTAATATTGCATGTTCCATATTAAACTATTGATTTGCATGTTGAGTGACCAATACTTTGCATTTCACATCTGTTATCTAAATAATTGGAATGTACTGAGTGTTGTCATCAGGGGGTTAAAATGTGCCAATAAACCTGTTAATTGATCATCTAAATGTTCCATCATTACATCAATGCCCTCCTTTCTGTTCTCCTTGCCGATCTATAAAAATAGATTATCTGCTAAGGCCCGACACACTTACCATGATATCCATAAATCTCTCCATTTCCCGTCATAGACAATATCATTTCTATTTTCTGAATATATATCTGAACGATGACCTTAAAAAAACAAAAAAACAGTTCGTTGTATGATTTTTGGTCTCTGGCACAACTTGAGAACTCTTAATGGAAGATCTCAAACAGAAAGGCCATAAAAAAAATACATTAATATCTGATGCTATCATATTACCATTTATATAGTAGTTCAAAGTAGTCATATTTGTCTTGAAGAAATATAGATTTGTTGTCGGTTGTGATAGCTCTTAATGGATTGACATAACATTCGATAAAGGAGGATGTTAAAATATAGAGAATATTCCCAGCCTGCCATTCGTTTTAGTATATTATATAAACTGTAACAGATTACCTGTGCCATTAGAAGCACACCAAGGTTAAAAGAGCAAGACTTTCACAATAACAGTACTTCAAATTCTTGGAAGAATTTTTCATTAACTTGTGTTCTCCATGAGGCAAACGGAAAGTGATTCATTTTTATAGATAAAACAATTACAAGAGTGAATTTCTTCATACAGTCAAATCTCCGACCATTGTCCAGTTTATTTTTTTATGACCAACTATAAAATTCCAATCAATCAAAAATGAGCAAAATATCCATCAAATCATCAGAAGGTGTTTGTGGATTGTTTTCTAAATAAATAAGGGAATGTGCAGTATAAGTAGAAGGGTTTCCTTAAAATTATGCTAAAACTGTTAAACTACTTAAAATGTAATTTTAACACACACAAAGTATATGGGGTATTCACTAAAGCCTGGAAATGGCAAATTTTAGTCCAAAATAAGTGAATTGAAAAATAAAAATAAAAAATAAAAAAATCGATTTTTATACATGATTTAGTCTCAAGTTTACACTTTAATAGCAGTTTTGTAAATAATCCCAATACATATTGTTTTAATCATCTTTTAATTGAAGTGCTGTATGCTTTTTGAAAAGAATGTAACCTAAACATATTTTTTTTTTAAATCTCATTCAACACAGGCCAATGAATTATTGATGTTTCAAAATGCATGACAAGAAATCAATAACGAAAGACAATCAGAAGATTATGATCAATTTCTTGTGAATGGTACAGTGAGGTGACATGTCAGCTAATAGATTGAACAAGTCACATCATCAAATTCGATCAAGAAGAAGGAAGACTTATTAGTTTAATCGAAATGTATCTTTTGTGAAACTTAAAAAAAGTTTCCATAAAACTAGCTACTTAAACAAATGAACTCCATAAGTTCACTGTTCAGAAATAGCCAAGCAGTGGTAGGTCTTGAACAGCCTGTTGATATTATTAATAGGAATTAGATTTATTTCAGACTGAACTGAAATTTGTCTGAATTAGGGCTGATCGGGTGTTCGTCAAGAATGCACAATCCCAAACATTTTCGAGGGTGGTCAATATTTAATATTCTGCCCATGGCACCATAAAATAGATGATTGATAGCAAAAAAGATGAGTGGTGGATAGGGGAAGGCCAATAAATATTGATCAAATGAGATATGGGCAATAGAGGGAAAGAAGAGGAGCAGTAAAAACACCACGTATATATTTTTGTAACTTATATATTTAATAGATATAGATTTTTTTTCACTGCTCCTCCAATCTGCCCACCAGTCTCGCTTTAGAGGATGCCAATTTTTCTATTTTCCACAAAAGACTTTTATAGTGCTCATTGCTATCATAGCAGTCAGCACTATGCAACACTATCAGATCATCACTATAACTACGTCTGAGTACCTACTCTCTAGCAATGAACAGCACATGCACTACACTATTTCAATGAAAGCATAACCAGAAACAAGCACCACCTGTAGAGCCAGCAATGTGATCTTGCCGCACTACCTAAATAATAGAATGGTTCACAGATACATTCTATTCCCCAGCCACCTCTTTAAAAACAGTGCAGAGCACTTTAAGAGTGATAATTCATTTTATAATAGAGCTTTATTGAGAAACAGCTGTCTGCAAAATTGTTTCATAAAAATCCAATATCCTCCTGTCCTGTTCACTACTTGCAGGGATCCAAAGAGTCCATTGTCTGGGGCTTCAGCCTCCAATCCCCCCATTAGATATTATTATCACTATAACAATGCTCAAAACAGAAATTAATACTTTAGCATGTTAACTGCCTTTTTCATTGACATACATAAACATGACCCTTTTTGCTAAATAAGATAGTCACTCGGGGGTTTAGTCCTCGGAATACTAAACTGGTGGTGCATAGACTTACAATGTTTTTGTCTTCATGGAACTTCCCGTTTAACATATTATCCTATTAGCATAATTAACATGATGAACAAGGACTTTAGAGTGTGCGGCACTCATGCAATAATCATCATATGTGGCCTGGTGCAGCTTGTGAAATCCTGTGAACGGAGACCCAAATTAGGACTGTCCCACCAAATCAAGGCATGTCAGGAGGCATGAGTTAGTTCAGAAGTACCTAAAAGGTTGATTCCCACATAACCAGAGGATCTGGGAATCTACCTTTCAAACACTCCTTCGGTTCGGGTATTTTATACAAAGCTTTCCTCTCTGCAGTATTCTCATTTCCTCATTATCTTGTCTTTCTCAAGAACAATTTAATTTGCATAATATGACAAGATGAGATAAAATCATACACTTTGCACTAATTGATTTTTCTTTGTCTATAACACATTGCAACTTGGAAAATCCCAAATTGAAAATGCAGGAGGTTTTTTTATTTTTTCAATGCCTTTTTCTGGAAACATTTAGGAGCCAACCTTTCTATAAAACATGATTGAACAAAAGAGAAATTCCCCGTAGAAAGAAACACACATCATCTCTTAAATATTTAATGCGGCATTTTACCTCTTAAACCCCAAGTCGGACATTTTTCTCTCTCTTCTTTACAAAATAAAAAAATGGAAAAGAAATTGTCAATTACATGCTGTTAATGTCCAGTTTGGAAAGCAATGACTTGTAGAAAAAGCCAGGGGCAATTAATGATCCACAATACTGGTCAATAGAGTGTGACAGTGAGCTATTAGACCCCAAGTCTCGAGCGCACTGATTTTTCCCTCTTTTTAAAAACGTTCAGTAATAGTTTCAGAATTTCAGTCACATTTTAGAAGTCAATAAAAAGTAAGCACATGAGGTTTGCAGTTCTAAATTTACACGAAAATTGAGTGGGGCCCATACAATGACAGTTGTGCATCCTGTGTGCTGTTAGTTAGTGGGGATCTGTTCACCGTGTCATTGAAGATACAGGATTTGTATGAAATGTTCATATTCACAATGTATATCATATAATTTACCGTAAGTGCTAGCGGTTCTCCCAATTGGCTTGTAGTTGTAATCTAATGTTGCCAGTTTCATGCATAAAACTCATTGATTGCCGGCAATGGGATCTTGGTTCTCAAGGTACATTCCTAATGAGTAGTGTGTGCACTAGCACTCTGAACTGACAATTAGTATACCTACAGATTAATCCTTTACGGATCAGTGGCATTACAGAGATATCAAAATAATAAGCAATATGCTTTAAATGTGCACTCTACGCACCATAGCCACTACCCCCAGATGCCTGTCTTGTTATAGTGGTAATGCAAAGTTACACCGTAATATTAGCCCTGTCAATAAAATGTGTACTGTTAAGTTGGGTAATACCATCTAGATCATGCATGGAATCTAGAAAGAAGCTAAATATAACTTTCCTGATTCCAGAAGTACTTGCTATTAAATTTAGCTGCCTTGTGACAGTTCATTAGATCATCAAATATGAACAAAAAGCATTCTAAACATTCTAAACAGAGTAACAAAGTAAATACGTCATAATAATAATACAATTTCTGCCAAGGTACGGACGTACTCTAAATATTAAAAAGGGTTTCTTCTATATGTTTATATGATCACAGCTGCAATTTAGATGAGAGTAATTAGTAGCAGTTCAAGCAGGTATCAATTAATTCAAGAATCAGATATATAATTATGGCTTATCCCTCCAGTGCTGAAGGGGTTTATTGGTGGACAAAACTTACAATCGACTTTTACGATTGGCTGTTATTGTTCCTGTATAGACAAACGATGCAAAAGATGTTTATATGTTAAAGGTGATAAAGGCAAATATGTAAATCAATTGTAAATTGATTGTTGTTGTCCTTCATTATTACGAGTCCATAAGTTACATTGCTGGGCAGCCCTCACAGTTCCCTTCCCTCTTTCATTTTCTTTATTAATTACTGATCGTTTAAGTTTCACTGCTTACTCAGTGTATTGATTTGGTAGATCCTACTAATTATTACACTTGTGTACACTTTCTGTGAAATCAATAGTTTATATTTCTGTTGAAATGTCTCTTAACCCCTTCAGGACGGAGTCAATAGTGCACGTTCTGATTAAAACAAAACGTAAACAAAAATTGGAATTTGCGCTATATGTCTCACTTATTATATATCATTTTGTTCAGGAGAAACAGGGCTTTAATTTATCATTAACTATTCATATATGGAACGTAAGTTATTATGAATAAAATTTTAAAAAAATGTGAGAAAATAAGATTTTTTTTTAAATTTGTATCTCCGTCTGACATTTTAAGCTGTGAATGTCATAATACTGTTAGGTTTTACTGCACAAAAATGCACACATTTGTAATCAGCGATGTCTCACGAGTACTACAGTACCCCCCATTAACAGGTTTTATGGTGTTTTGGAAAGTTACAGGGTCAAATATAGAACGTTACATTTTCAAATTGAAATTTGCCAGATTAGTAATGTTACCTTTGAGACGGTGTGGTAGCCCAGGAATGAGAATTACCCCCCCATAATGGCATACCATTTGAAAAAGTAGACAACCCAAGGTATTGAAAGTGGGGTATGTTTAGTCTTTTTTAGTAGCCACTTAGTCACAAACACTAGCCAAAGTTAGTGTTCATATTTGTTTTTGTGTGAAAAAAGCAAAAAACTAATATTTGGTCAGTGTTTGTGACTAAGTGGCTACTAAGAAAGACTGGACATACCCCACTTGCAATACCTTGGGTTGTCTACTTTTGCAAATGGTATGCCATCATGGGGGTAATTATCATTCCTGGGCTACCATACGCTCTCAAATGCAACATAACCAATCTGGCAAATTTCAATGTAAAAAAAATGAAATGCAAGCCTTATATGTGACTCTCTAACTTTCCAAAACACCATAAAACCTGTACATGGGGGGTACTGTTATTCTCGGGAGACTAAACATAAATATTAGTGTTTTAAAACAGTAAAACATATTACAACAATAATATAGTCCATAAAAGTGCTGTTTGATTGTAAAAAAATGTAAAAAACTTAACTTTTACTTAAAATATCATCGTTGTAATACAATTTACCAGTTTGAAACAATAATATTTGAGTTCAGCGAAGTCTCCTGAGTAAATCAGTGCCCCCTATGTACAGGTTTTTTGGTGTCTTGGAGAGTTACAGGGTCAAATATAGTGCTTGCGAATTAAATTCTCTGCACTTTCTCCCTGTGTTGTCAGGCATGTCAATCAAATTTTAATTAATCAAATCACATAATTATGTTAGAAGATTACTTAAATATACACGTAGAATTTTAATATATATGCATTTATAGGTATTTAAATTCTACATGTATACTAATGTAATCTTTTATGTAATTATATGTATTTATCTATATATATACATATATATATATATATATATATATATATATATATATATATATATATGTATTTATCTATCTATATATATATATATATATATATATATATATTTGCGGTTATTTGTATTTTATATATAGATAGATATATATAGAATGTCATTCTAAGTGTATTTTGTTACCAATATATATATATATATATATATATATATATATATATATATAAATACAGTTAGAATGAAATTACATATGAATATATAATTTATATTAAATTTTGTTTCAATATTTTATTTATTAATTTTATTATTTTATTTATTTATTATTGTAATTATACGTATATATATATATATATATATATATATATATATATATATATATATATAATACATGTGTATATATCTATTATATATATAATATATATACATATTATATATGTGTAACGTCTTTCTAAGTGTATTTTAATACTAATATATGTGCTTATATTAATATTAAAATACACTATGTATGACGTTACATATATATAATATGTATATATATTATATATATATATATATAATATATATACATATATTATATATTTATAAATATATTTATTTTATTTTATAACATGTTTAATAAGCCAGATGCTGTGACCACATCTCCCCTAATGTTTTTCTAGATTATAACTATAGAAGCATTATAGGAGATGTAGTCCACAACATCTGGTGTACCGAAGGTGGTCTACCACTGCCCTCGTTAATGAATAAGGAGCTTTTGAAGAGGAAGGTGGTAGCACAAGGCTATAACAGTAGCATAAGAGAATGAGGCTTACCAGAGGCACAGGCTCTGCAGAGGACAGTAAGGTCGATGGGAGTACAAGGTCCTACAGAGGGCTGTAAGGCAGGTGGGAGAAAGACTTACTAAAAGTGACCTATTCTGCAGAAGACTGAATTGATGCATGGTATAAGGACACATTTTTATCTCTAAAGGAAGGAAGGAAGCAATGGCTGCTCTGTAGAGGGGGGAAACTGGCACCAAATAGTTATTTGGGGTAAAAAGGGTTAAGTGCATAAGTAACAAACTTCAATTTCTCTGTAGATGGAAATAGCTCTAAGTTCATTATTTGGAGAGATTGTAGGTATTGTTTTCCAAAAAACAATATATTCACACGTTGGACTGAGAGAGGCTTTACCAGTCAATGACTTTCTATCCACTGAGCTTACAGTGCAAAAGTCAAAGCTGAAAAATCATTACATATGGCTCATACAGCTTAACCTCAGGAACAGCTGGATGTCGTTGGTCTGCAGCCAGCTCCCAGTCACAGATCATTTTAAGCAGCATTGCAGCAGTCTCATCGTCGCTGAAACCAATCTATGTGAAGCAGGTTCCATTTCAGAATATCAGTAAAGTTATCGTCCCACAGCATCACCCACCAGCAGAGTGGAGATAAGCTGAGGATTAATGGTGCTGGACCTTGGCAAATGTCAGTCTGATCATTTCCATCTCCCTGGATTTTGAGATGCATCAAGCATGTCACAATCAGGAGTTTGGCATTTTCCATTTAATAGCCATTTATTTTAAAACTGTGTTTAGAATTTGCCAACAGGATGAGCTGAATAAGATGATCTGGGTCGTGTTTGGTAGATGTTGGCAGAGGATCTTTTCTGAAATCCTCTATTTGGGATTAAAATGGCAGACAACCAGAAATAACAACCTTGATTGCATGTTGTGTTGCATGGTCCCCAGTAAATAAATCCTCGTAAATTATTTCTCCAACCATTTAGTTAATATATATTAGATACACTCTCTCAAAAAACAGGTATTAAATATTTTTTAAAGGGGGTATAAAAAAACATATAAAAGTTTATATCAGCTGTCGAACTGCTGCACGGGAATGTCTGGGCTGGACATTACCCAATCAGAGGCCACGGGGACAAATCGCGCATGCATGTGACATACAGTCCTTAATAAACTCTGTTACACTTCACTGAGAAGTATATTAATGTTAAGTGATGAGATCAGCGCACCACCCCACTTCCAGTATGAATTATAGTTGAAAGTTAGCGAGGTTGGAAACCATCCTGACATTTTATTGTGTGGCAAATGTATTTTAAAAAATGCCTATTTCTCTGCATGGACAGGCAATTTTAACCAAAATTCCTATGAAGTGTTCCTTTAACAAAAACAAAACATTTTTACTAAGGGTTTATTTGTGACACACTGGCTGTGGTGTCTTGAAAAACCAACAGGATTATTGATTAAAGTAAAAATTCAAAGTGTATTCAATGTGAATTTCAAGTGTAAGGGCCAAAGTAGGTGAAATGAAAGCACAGTTAATTTGACCATAATTCACTTTGAATTCACATTTTAGTAACTACGTCTGTAATTGTCAAAATTAGACCAAAAGTGTAAAGACTGAAAATATCACCAACTCTGAACGCTGAACTGAACCCTGTTTTCTAATTCAATATTTTTGTAAGTTGTCTGTCTGGTTTCCATTGCTAACTGTTTGATGAATGGGTGCCAGTACAATTGATGATATAACAGATAAATGCTGATTACTATGGTTTCATTTCTGTGTGAAAATATGGGATAACATTGACACCAAATTTACACCAAATTAGCAGAGTCCTAATTTGGATAAAATATAAGTAATTTTCCGTAATGACTCATTAGAGATGAGCTGCTAGGGATATATACACATAAATGTATTTGCTTGTTTGTTTATGTTTTGTTAATTTATGCTGGTGTGCTGTGCCAATAACTTTAATAATCTTTGTTTCACAAATTATCTAGACAGCTGCCATACCTGACAACCTCTCCTCCCTTCTGACACACTGTTATTCCTATAGAGTTCTTAACCTCCCTAATTCCTCATGGAGTGTAAGCTGTCCTGTTGTGTTTTATACCCCACCTCCTATAGACTGTAGGCTCGTTTGAGCAGGGTCCTCGTCAACCTATCATTCCTGTAAGTTTTCTTGTAATTGTCCTATTTATAGTTAAATCCCCCCTCTCATAATATTGTAAAGCGCTACGAAATCTGTTGGCGCTATATAAATGGTGATAATAATAATAATAAGAAGTTAATTTTCCCAAGGATCTCAGCCTTCTGCATCTGTTTTTATTAACTATTTGTTGCTTTATATCTCCATTGAAATATAATAACTCTGAAGAATACGTTGTTGCTATGCAAATTATGATAAAACAAATAAATATTTTGGTGTGATTGATTATTCGATGATCTAAAGTTTGGGAACCTGAAACCCATTGTGGGATGGTTCACTATGCATTGTGGGTGCAAAAAGACATATCCGGCACAATCGACTGAAAATTGTACCTATAAATCTACCAGTACGTAGGCAGGCACGCACTAAGTATAGAATGAATTTTATTGGCTACAAATTGCCATTATGTCCCATTGGCATTACAGTAACACTTTAATGGTTACATTTGTGAAAAATAATGGATGTATAGAGTCTCAGTATAAATGTCAGGAGATATTTTTTTTTTGGTTTAAAATAATAACATCTCGTTTATAAAATTACATCAGAATAAACTATAACTGCATATTGGCCAGCTAAGTGATACTGAGTCACCCTATTAATTTTTTTAGGTGTTTAAATGCCACCAAAAATACACCTAGACATAGCTTGTATAATGTGATGTGCACAGATCTCCTCTATATTATCTTCATCATAACACAGACATAATCAAGAAGATACAAAATAAAAAAATGCAACTGCACGTAGAAAGAAGATAATTATCTCAGAACAGCATTTAAAGTGCTATCATACACAATATTAATTGTTTCTCCGAATTCTCATTTCCATGTCAAGTCTTATTACAATAATATCACAACAAACATAAA
Organism: Pelobates cultripes; assembly: GCA_933207985.1. NCBI lineage: Eukaryota > Metazoa > Chordata > Amphibia > Anura > Pelobatidae > Pelobates > Pelobates cultripes. The sequence continues at coordinate 324,775,719 of OW240915.1, read as the reverse complement.
CAAACACAGACAGAGCCTGACAAGTTACACAGTTTATTTTCAAACCAAAAAGATCAGGGATTGATTGCTAAGCTTGGAAAAGTCTGGGTGGAATAAGATAATATTTAATGCTTACAAAATAATTGATGATTAACTTGTTCATTATTGGAAAGCTAGACTCCGTAATTCCAAGGTTTGCCTCCTATAGAGCTCATTCCGTTTATAATTACAAATCAATATTTAGTATCGACAGTTGTAATGTCAAAAAGTTTTTGTGTCCACATTGCCTATCTTTGATCCGTTTTTCTTGTCTGCAAATTTAACATACCTTGTAAAAACTGACAGGGAGCATATCCTTTAAAAAAAGGAATTGACACAAAGTGCATCTGTTTGGCATTGTCTCCAGAAGAGTAAAATACATATTATCACAATAATTTAAAACAAAAAATAATGGCATTTGAGAAACCTGTAGCAATGTACAATGGTAGGTTTAATAATGAATTTCTATTACATATACATGGTCTAAAATCCATGTGTAGTTGAGGGCAGTCTTCCACTTCCTTGGTGGAGAGGGCAGGCAGGGACTATGAAGGCAATTTGTCTGACATGCAATTCCACACATAAGCAGAGGGGGCAGCAAAAAAATGTAGCCAGGTTTGTTGATCTTTGAGAATTGAAACAATTTCCCATGTATAACATAATTAGTAAAATTACACAATACCAATAGTTGTCCTTCTTCCAAAACTTCTAAAAGCCTTAGCAAAGTGATTCCGTCCTTAAATCATGTGTTTTAAGTAACAAATCATACAGGGCAAAAAGGATTTAGATGGTCACTCCTACCAAAAACTGTGAATTATAAAAATAATATACCATAATCTTCCTATACTGATCACTCCTGCAAAAAAAAAAATATATAGAATTTAGCTTAAACTCAATTCCAGTTCTTAGGCCAAGGTTTCCCTACAGCTTGATCTTACTCCACTGACATCATTCCTGAGAGTGACAGATGTCAAGGACGGAGGACCGAGGGGAGGACATACATGGCATGGTTTGGGGTCCATGCCATTTGCTCTCTGGCATCACAATGCTCTGCGTCTACAGTCAAATGGCAAATATGGATAAAATTGACTTCATTGACCCAAAGGAATCCTGCTGCTTGGTCCACTTTTTAGTGGAATAAATCTTTATTTGATTAACTTGGTGTTGAGGCTTAATAATTTTTTTTTACTTTGTGCAGGTGATTGGGGATTAGCTTTGGAATCTTGCACCTATACTATACAGGAAGAGTGCTAAATCTCCTACAAGTAAATACTTTATTGTTAAGGCAGTAACACAGTTATGTGTCAGAGTGTATTTGGACTGTTTAACTCTGGCAATTCTGCCCATGAATTTATGTTCCTTTAAATGGAGTTTCACATATTTCCCATTGCTGAACATAAAGGTCTGACAGAGCATGAAAAACAAACTTTATTCACATAAAAACCATACAAAAATATTTTTAAAAAATTACAAAAACTCTTCCTATACTAAGCAGCAAAATGAATCCATCTTTTATCTCTCCATCTATCCATCCATCATCCATCCATCTATCCAACCATCCATCCCTTCATCCATCCATCCAACCATCCATTCATCCATTCATTAATCCATCCAACCATCCATTCATCCATTCATTAATCCATCCAACCATCCATCCATCCATCCATCTATCCAACCAACCATCCCTTCATCCAACCATCCATTCATCCATTCATTCATCCATCCAACCATTCATCCAATCCATCCAACCATCCATCCATCCATCCATCCATCCAACCATCCATCCATTCAACCTATTATCCATCCATTCATCGAACCATCCATCCATCCATCTATCCATCTGTCCACCCATCTGTCTGAAACTTTAACCTGTTATTTTTTTACATTTATAGTGTTCTATCAAAATTTTAAGTATACAGTTAAAAATGGTTCCATAGAGATTTGTTTTATGATCTTCTTTGTCCAAAATCTGTTTCTAAAAACAACCATTTAGTAGCAAAACAGATAGTTGATGCCTTAATCTGTCCCATGTCTCATGCTATCCCTTCCTCAGCCTATCCGCTGCAAAGTTATCTTGAGTTCCTCAAGTACACAGTAATATTTCTTGAACCTCAATGACCGCCAGCTTTTAGCTGATTGAGTATCTTATACCACAATTCTACAGCTGAAGGCCAAAGACCGTAAAAAACTAATAATACTTGGAAGTGGGGGGAGGGAGGAAGTCACTTAATTTGTAGGATGAATTAGTTCTCTATCGGGGCAGAGTTCAGCAGCTGACCTTTAAACATCAGACGTCCCTAAACACTGTTTGAAACTTCTTGTGATCCCTGTAGATAAAGCTAGCAGTATACTTTTACTGGGCTTGAATCAGAGACTAACATGAAGGCAGCTTACTACACCATGCCACTGCTCAAGCTGTGCACAGTTCCTATGAACAGACTTAACCATTCCATGAGTTGAAGAATGATATTGTGAAAAGTTAAAAAGATAAAACAAAGGGAAAGATGACATCATGAAATAAGATGATGAGATGTCATATTGGTGAGCAAGTGACAACATTTTTGAAACCCTAATCGTGATAAAACAAACGTTTATTTGTAACACGTGCTAGCTAATGAATTCTATAACAGAGATTACACTTTTCTACAATATCATTCCTAACAGGAGTGATCTATGTATATACGCTAATGGATGATATTGGAAATGCAATGTTTTATTGTTGGGCCTCATAATAATCACTTAAAGAGACTCTTAGCTGGGCCATGCCTAAAATAAGCAATGCACCCCATAAAATGATTTTTCCCTTGATTTTATGACCTGGTGCATTCTGGATAGATTATAATGATACAGACGATTTGTCTCTAAATTGTTATGATAACAATTGTAAACAAAACACAAACTTCCTGATGCCACCTACTGGTATATGTAAGAAAATGCAGGAAACAGTGACCCTGTCCAAGAGTCTTGGTGTTCAAAGTGCCTACAATTCAATGATATTGATTGGATATAGAATTATGAAAATGTGCATACACTTTTTTAACTTCCAAATAATGTTGTGCTACAATGTTTATATTTGGCAGTAATAGCAGCTTAGTGTAAGGTCGCCGGTAGTGACACTTACATTTTCCTGGAATAATTCTCCCCAGGACTTTCTCCTCTCTTGGCGTTCAAGACGCAAGAGCCTGCGCACCTGCCCTCTTGTAGGATGCAGCATCTGCGCCCCGGCGTCATGACATCAGTGACATGGATTTGAGACGTCATTATTGATGCCCCCCTCATGTTTTGGGAGTGTGGTCATTGCAATAAAACTCTACACATATAAGTAGAAGTGATTTCAAGTGTTCTATACCCTGCTGTGGTTCTTTGATCCCAATAGTGTGATTATTATTATAATTATTATTATGATATTTATATAGCGCCATCAAATTCCACAGCTCTTTACAATGGGTGGACAAACAGACATGTAGTTTTAACCAGACAAGTTGGACACACTGGAACAGAGGGGTTAAGGGCCCTGCTCAATGAGCTTAAATGCTAGAGGGAGTGGGGTAAAAAGACACAAAAAGGTAAGGATAGTATTAGACTAGTGACAGTTGCAGAAGAAGAATCAGTCAGGAGCTATTAACAGTTTAATTGATACGCTTTTATGAAGAAGTGGGTTTTTAACGATTTTTTGAAGGAGTGGAGACTGGGTGAGCATCTAATGGAGGAGGGAAGCGAGTTCCACTGGAACAGTGCAGCCCTCGAGAAATCTTGAAGGCGAGCATCAGAGGTGGGAGTACGGACAGAAGATAGACGTAAGTCTTCAGCAGATCGTAAGGGCCTAGACGGGACATACTTGTGTATAAGGGAGGATAGATAGGTGGGAGCAGCATTATGTAGAGATTTGAATGCAAGAACCAGAATTTTAAATTGAGCTCTATATTTTATAGGAAGCCAATGTAGGGACTGAAAGAAGGGTGAGGCACGGAAGGTGCGGGCGGACAGGAAGATGAGCCTCGCTGCCGCATTCATTATGGACTGTAACTGCCCAAGTTGGGAGCACGTAAGACCACTGAGAAGTGGATTACAGTAGTCAAGACGAGAAAGGATAGTGGAATGGACCAACATCTTAGTCACATCTGGCGTTAAGTAGGGGCGGATGCGCGCAATGTTTTTGAGATGGAAATGACAGGATTTGGCGATAGATTGAACATGAGGCTTGAAGGAGAGGTCGGAGTCAAAGGGAACACCTAGGCAGCGAGCCTGCGTGGTGGAGCTGATGGTAGCACCGTTGACTTGGAGGGAGACATGAGTAACAACACTTGAGGGAGGAAAGACCAGAATTTCAGTTTTGGTCAAGTTTAGTTTAAGGAAGTGGGCATTTTTTATTAGAAATAGCAGAGAGGCAGTCAGAGACACTAGTCAAGAGAGACGGGGAGAGATCAGGAGAGGACAGGTAGATTTGCGTGTCATCTGCATAGAAATGATATTGGGGACCTTGGGGGACACCAACAGAGAGGAGTTGGGGAGAAGAAGCAGAGCCAGAGAAAGAAACACTGAAAGAGCGCTGTATTCTGTATTCTGACTCTCTGTTAATCTCAGACACTTAAATGAGAAAAAAGGTAGGCACAGGATATAATTGCAGAATTTTTCACATAATGTTTGTACTACTATTATGTGATATATTCTATGAGTGTCTGATATGCATTTTGAGATACCTGTTATAGTGGACCCATTTAATAAAGTGTCTTTTCATTTTTTATGGTTGTGCTCCTCATTGAGTAGTATTCTCACCCAGCTTTCCCATTGACAATGCTGAATTCTGGTACCTCTTGTCTGGCTCTGTACACTCTGATATCTGGTTTCCCTTGACTAGTTTAACGTTTACCCTGTTATTTTGTCCTGCGTGAAGCCTGGCAACCTCTAAGGACCAGTGACACTTTCTTGTGTCTATTTACCTATTCTGCATTTTATAGTCTGCATGTTCAGGTTTCCTAACGTGACACTGAGATAAGATATCCTTCAAACATTTTAGATGATTATTTTTGCGTTTTCAAAATGATTGCTTTGTCCTATTAGAAATGGAACATCAAGAAATGTCAAAGTTCAACAATGCTTCTCTTTCAGCCACACATTCACACTAACCCACCCCACATGTATGTGGTCATTGTTATAAAACCAAGCTATTTGGACACCTTGAATTTATATTTATCTTGCTGTTCTTCATAGAAAAAAATGTGTAGATGCGATTGAAATTGATCGACCAAAATTACAAACTATTCAGCCGTCAGAAGCTTTAAACACCATGCTCCTTTATTTTTCATGATTGTTGCAGAGTAAATACTATTTAACTGTCTTTATCTTCCTGTACATGGCTCCTATTATCTGTCCACTCTGAAGTGTTTTACATGACACAATGCTTGCTTTTTTCCCACAATGTCAGAAGAACATCCCTTATTCCCACCACGTCTGGTATTCTCTGAGTCCAAACATTTTAGATGCTATTTTCTTTGTTTTGTTTGTTCTGTCTAAATCAATAATTCCTTTTAATTGTCCTTATCAAACTTTTTTGGTATTTTATCTCCTTTTATGTTGGACTGTCCCATGATTTTAGGTTTCTAACCTTGTTTTTCTATTCTCTGCAATCGCCTTTCTGTTTATTCTTTTCTACTTTTTAATCTTTTTTGAGATTGGGTCTCTTTGACAAGCATTTTTCTTTTTTTTGGTGCTTTAGTGTTTGTTAGTGGAAAAAACACCACTATATTCCTTTGTAAGCCCATTTGGTACTTAGAAATAGATAAAAAGATGTCAGTTTTTCATTCAACATTGCAACCTCTAAAAAGCTGAGTTCTTAATTATCTACATTATCTTTTTGACAAATCATCCCCGACAACCTTTCAAAAGCTTAGGAAATGTAGCATGTTCTTTCCTCCCAATGGGAGTCTGAGTACATCATGAGATTTTATACAAAAGGATTGCTGTCAGTTTAGTTCTTTAAACACCGTAGCGTTAGTGGCAGCATGGGTTTAAAAACACGTGACTGTGTGATCTTCTATTAACGGATCGGAGAACAGAAAAAATACGTTTGAAAGCCCGCTTTGAAAAAGATTAAGCGATATTAATTTGTAAATATGAAGAAAAGATTCAAACACTTTCACAAAACATGTTAAACGAGAATGAAAATGTAAACAATTTACTAGAATTTTCAAGAGCTGGCTTGAAGTAAGCATAGGTTTAATGAACAGAAATGGTCTTTAAAGAGCACGGCTTGTGAATCAGTGACCAGGTAACAGGACACTTTCCTGGCATGATATGGATTAATGACTCGTTGAAAAAACCCGTTGTCAACTTAAAAAGAAATTTCACGTAGAGATAGTTAATATATGGGATTTTAGAATGCCAACCTCTACTGAGAAAGAATAAAGTAGTAGGGTTCTTTTAAAGCACTTACAACTTTTGACTTATAATATTAACAGTATCTATGCCAGAAGGTAACCTTGCTATTGAGCTTGCTTAGCACTTAGATTTTTTCAATAAGATTATTAAAATCTTATACACGTATTACAATAAACAATAAAAAACAGGAACAGGCATTGCATCGAGAAGATGCTCATTGTGTTTTCATGCAGTCTGTCATCTAAAAGTGGGTTAACACTAACTTTGCACCCAACTTACACATTGCTGGGTAAAATAGTTATCTTGGAGAAATATCTCCAATTCTGGTATTTACTAAAGGCAGGTAAATAGCTTTTAACATTTTTAGTGGACAAAGAGGGACACTTTAATTTTATGGGTGTGCGTGTGACCAGGGGCAGTCTGTTTAGGTGACTTACAAATAACAATTTAAAACAACTAAAATATAAAGACATATTACTGTGAGTGTTATTGCTGTGGTGCTCTGCTGTACACTCAAACACTCCAACTACAGGGAGCTCCTAGAAAAGAGGGACAGAGGCGTTTGGCTCATATTTGGTACTGTCCCTCCTAAATAGGGACACTTAGGAGGAACGCTGACATGTTCATCATTGCAATAAGTTTATACTGACACACACACATTCACTAACAGACACACAAACACACACACTGATACTAACACATACACACACACATTTTCACATACACTCATAAATTATTATTTTTTATTTCGATTTAAGGCCACCCAGCCTCCCTACCTAATCGGGATTGTCCTGCTGAAATCTGGACGATTGGGAGCCATTTATCTACAAAGCCTATAATAAGGAAGAAACAATCGTCATGTTCTGTCTGATTATTAAAGAGTACTTTACCTAGATACCCTACACAGGGTACATGGTGTGTCAATGAATAGTAAGTCATGTGTTCCATTGTTTATTTATTAAATGTATTGATTTCTTTGTAGTGTCTGCCAATCGGCAGCTTGATGCTACCAGGGAACATTCCCAATGCGGATTCTCTGTTCCGCCATGGAGTATTACCAATTTCCATAAAGAGGACGATTGGGGTTGGCTCAAGTTGTCCTGATTTAAAAAGTTTGAGTAAATTTGTTTCAATTAACTATGGTCTAAAATTGGCTTTTATTAAAAATTTACTTGGGCGGTATCTATAGTAGATAGACTCCATCTAATTTATTGAACATTGTTTCCATCCATTCAGTAATTTTATTGTTACTAATTAGTTAAGAAATATCCTCAAATGCATAGAAATGTCTGATGACTGATGTTGACTGATGTCTGTATTAAATGCTTTATTTGTCTGTTAAGGTCCCTTATCTTCTAAACAGAGAAACGATAATTGCAGGCGATCTAGTGATTTCCAAATACTCAGCTAGTTTATTATTAAGTACTTTTTTTCATATTTCCATTATGTAACTGTTCTCATTCAGCACCAACACGGGGAGCTACAACTACTTCGAAGGTCCATAGAAAGAAGGTGGTGGAGAGGGAAAAAGAGAAGAAGGTCGAAGGAAGGAATGAGAAAAGACAGGGGACGATAAAAAAAGGGGGGCTAGGATAAGCGCAAGAAATATCTTCAGATTCCACATGCAAGTGATGGTTCCTCCACCCCTGTCCTCCCCCACCCCCAGGCTCACCCCATATCTCCCCCAGCCATGCTCATATTGCCTATCCAATAAACAGGGGGCCACTCCATCCCTGGGGATGTCTTCTTTATCCTGACTCTAGATATTTAGTACAGATCGGCGACTTATTATGCGTACGTATAAAAACTTTGTCCATTGTTCCCCATGTCAGAGGGTGACCCAAGTCTTTTCCGCAATATTTGATGAAGGGAACTGTTGGCCGCCCTCTGGCGAGATCAATAATTAATACATTAGCGATATGCTATGTGTTGGTGGTGATAGCTGATTGGGCACTTTCTTTTATCCTGATTTTCACAATGCATAACATAGTAAATGACACTACCCTATGCTAAAATAAAATGGAGTATCGTGCTCTCTATGCAGTGCCTTTAATGGTATCCTTTTTAAGTGCAGATGAGTTAACCCCACTGATTGATGTCTAAAATGTAATTTAGTAATAGCACACGTCTTGCATTATCTATTATTCTGTGAGTCAGCAGGGCAGAGGTACAGAAGAGAATTATATTTATCTCATATAAAATACATAAGAAATCTTTTACTAATATATTTCGTAACAACTTTAGGGATTTATAGGATGATTGAATTTGTTGCTCTCCTTCCAGCCAAAGGTCAATTGTAAAATAGATTTTGTAGCAGTGGATGCAGTATACACCAGCATCTCAAGCTCACATTCAAACCTTTTATGAATTCCTAGGGTCCCAGTCAATTCCTGGACATTAGGGAAATTATACAGAACGGTTATCGGTTTTCTGCAAAGTCTCTCCTAAATGTAATATTTTTCTGAAACTCAATAAAAGCATATTGTCTAACTTGCAATTCCAACTGTGGTTACAGCATTTTGCCGGGCTTTGATATAGTGTTACAATATCGTTACTATTATAATTGGACCAAGAGTCAAGATTAATAATTAATAAATCATTAGCTGAAGCTGAGTTAATATTAGGCAAAGTTCACTTCAGAACTTTCTTCATTATTAGATTAAAGGGACACTCTATTCAACAAAACCAGTGCATCTTAAATTAACTCTCTGGGCACCATAACAACTTCATTGGAATGGTTTAACCCTAAAGTCATGTTTTTAGTGCCCTATCGCTCTACCTCATGTCCTTCACCTGCTCAGAGTCTTGAAAAAGGAAGTCTCGTCCAGGGACACTGCTAATTGGCCGCGTGTGTCAGCGGATGCTCTAAGCCAGTTAGCTGCACCGAATTCACAAAAGGACCTTTGAAAAATATGTACATTTTTCAAGGCATTTAGCAAATGGGGAGCTTCCTATTTGGCCTATAGCTACAGCCATTACAATCAATGATTCCTGTGGCCGAGGATTCCTGTTTCATGACTCTGAGAAGCGTTTGGATGCTGGATTCTGAAAATTGGGGTTAAACCTTTGTGAATAGTTAAACCCCTAAATGTAAGCTGGTTCCGGACCTCCTGGCACCATAACAACATCATTGCAATGTACACGTTTTTGTGCATAAATGCTCTTTCTTTTGTTTGACAACATAAAACACTGCCAAAAGCTGGTAGATGTTTTTCCTCTTCTAAACATTCAGTTTACACAGGTCTTCGCCTTTGGTATCATCATTGCGCACAGTATAAAGACGACAAATGTGTTAAATGTTTTTTTTATGGACCCATGGCAAAAGCCTTACATGTTCTCTAGGTCCCTAGTGTTTCTCTCTTTGGTAAGCATTTAATTGGATAAGAGATCATCAGGATTGATAATCTACACCGTGGGCAGATTGGGCTGAAGAGAGCCGTGTGTCTCAGCGCTGGGTCACAAGTAAGATTTATGGCTCTTTTAAACCTTTTTTTTTTTTTTTTTTATGGAAATTTGTAATCTACAAAAAAAAACAAACAAAAAAAAACAGACACTCTAATGCTACATCCCCAGAGTTATAATATTATGTTTACTTGTTCCCTATATTAAACAAATATGTGTTTGTGAAGTCTTACAAATAACATGAAATATTGAAATCCAAATCTATGTAGCTATCGCTATCCTAGAACTCAGTTCTGCAGTCTCGTCTGTTAATATATATTACTAATTCTGCCCCTTTATTTTTTTCTTAAATTCCTTATTTTTGTTGTGCAGATGAATACAAAGATGCTTGCAATGCCCTGACAGCAGATGCAAGCACAGTCAAACAAGCACATAATATTACAGAAGCATGGCATTTGGGAAACAGCACAGTTTTGTAAATATAATAATAAACACGATATTTAACATGTCAATGTAATAAACCAGAAGTATGAGAAGAAGTGGTAAAACATAGACATGAAGTCACTTAAGTTAGGATTAATAATATAATAATAATTCTGCCCTTTTCTGTCCTATAAATAAATCGTTTTTGATCTTTCAGTCAGCATATATACTTTGCTACAACTGTCATAAAGGGGACACTCTACACACCTAAAACACCCCAGCTTGCTGAAGTGCTTCATGTGTGAAGAGTGTGTCCTCATTTTACAAAAAGTGCAGATTTTAAAATAAATTGTCACTTTAATAAATTAATCTTATTACACCCATTGGCTGTCAATCAAAAAACTTGTCCTGTTACTTCATGGTTGTTTAGTTCAGTGGAGCTAAGCTCAAGAAACAGCAATTTCTCAGAGCACCTTCCTTGAAAAGACTTCACACTGAGCTGCAATAGGAAGTCTGTGATTGGACAGGCACAGAAAGTCTGGGCGGGGTTAGAAGGGGAGGGCTTTAAAATGCTGCAGACAAGAGATATGCAACTCTTGCAAATGGTTTTTAGATATAACTCCAATGGAAAAATGCATAATCCAGTGAATTCATGTTTTAATTGGGGGTACATCTACTAAAAAGTGATTGATTGATTGATTTAGTTACTTAAAATATGGATAGAGGAGTGTCCCTTTTAAATACTTTCATGGAAATGACAATCATTGTCCAAGAGGGACTGCTGAAGATAATAATAATAATAATAATAATAATAATAATAATAATTAATAATAGTATGAGTTTTGAAGTTGCACTGTCACTCCATGTTACCATATTCCAGTGGACAGCACTTGTCAAATAAAACTACAGGCAACTGTGTCATCTTCATACACTATGGGATCCTCCATAGACATTCTCTTAAATGTGTAATAAAATGTCAATATCTATAGTGCGTCACACAAATACATTTTGTGTGTGGAGTGATTAGATATGGCAACAGGAGCTGACTGAAATGGTTTTACTATGTTTTGCCAAAAATTGACGTATATCTTGGCATAAAGCAGCTAACTCAACTGGAACAAACCACGACTAGAGTCACTCAGTGGAGCGCTGTAAAACAAGGAACGATATACTTACCCCTATATAGTATGGGGGGGAGTATACAGGTGTACAGTTCCCTACAAGGGGAAATATAGTGTACACATAGTGAAGTATGTCAAAGGTAATACCAGACCTTATTATTATTATTATTATTATTTATTATTGCCATTTATATAGCGCCAACAGATTCCGTAGCACTTTACAATATTATGAAAGGGGATTTAACTATAAATAGGACAATTACAAATAAACTTACAGGAACAATAGGTTGAAGAGGACCCTGCTCAATCGAGCTTACATTCTAAAGGAGGTGGGGTGTAAAACACATTAGGAAAGGAATGTGCAATCAAATAAGGTGGGCTGCCCTTTAGGAGAGGGCAAGAGACGGGTATGTGAGGTAGGGGTTAGTCTTGGAGGCCATAAGCTTTCCTAAAGAGATGGGTTTTAAGGCACTTCTTAAAAGATGCAAGACTAGGGGAGAGTTGGATGGCGGTAGGCAGGCTATTCCATAGGAAGGGAGCCGCCCGCGAGAAGTCCTGCAAGCGCGAGTTGGCCGTACGGGTGCGGACAACGGACAGGAGGTGGTCACGGGCAGAGCGGAGAGACCGAGAAGGGACATACCTGTGGATCAGTGAGGAGATATAAGAGGGGCTAGAGTTATTCAGTGCTTTATAGGTGTGAGTTAGTGCCTTGAATTGACTCCTATAGCACACAGGAAGCCAATGTAAGGACTGGCAGAGGGGTGAGGTGTGAGAGAACCGACTAGAGAGGAAAATCAGTCTAGCAGCAGCATTCATTACAGACTGTAGGGGTGCAGTACGGCTTTTGGGAAGACCAAGCAGGAGAGGGTTACAATAATCCATGCGTGAAATTATTAGAGCATGGACAAGCTCCTTGGTAGTATCTGGTGCAAGAAAGGGGCGGATGCGGGCTATGTTTTTAAGATGGAATCTACAGGATTTGGCAACATGCTGGATGTGAGGCTCAAAGGTGAGACCAGAGTCAAGTATGACGCCAAGACAGCGCGCTTGCAAGGATGGGCTGATGTTGGTACCACAAACTTGAAGGGAGAGCGAAAGAGGAGGATCAGTATTAGGAGGAGGAAAGACAAGGAGCTCAGTTTTTGAGAGATTGAGTTTCAGAAAGCGGGAGGACATCCAGTCAGAGATGGAAGAAAGGCAAGCAGTGACACGTTGCAGGACAGCAGGGGAGAGGTCCTGGGTGGAGAGATATAGCTGGGTGTCATCAGCGTACAGGTGGTAGTGGAAACCAAATGAGGCAATAAGTTTGCCAAGAGAGGCAGTGTAAAGAGAAAATAGAAGGGGACCAAGGACGGAGCCTTGGGGGACTCCAACCGAGACAGGGCGAGGGGAGGAGGTATCATTAGAAAAAGAGACACTGAATGAGCATTGGGAGAGATAAGAGGAAAACCACGAGAGGACAGAGTCACAGAGACCAAGCGATTGCAGAGTTTGAAGAAGGAGAGCATGATCAACGGTGTCAAAGGCCGCCGAGAGGTCAAGAAGAATTAGTATGGAGTAGTGGCCTTTGGATTTAGCTGCGATTAGGTCGTTAGTAACTTTGATAAGGGCAGTCTCTGTAGAGTGGAGAGGGCGGAAGCCAGATTGAAGGGGGTCAAGGAGAGAGTTGGAATTGAGGAAATGAGACACACGGGTAAAGACGAGTCTTTCCAGAAGCTTTGAGGAAAAAGGGAGCAGGGATATGGGACGGTAGTTAGAGGGGGTGGACGGGTCAAGGGATGGTTTTTTTAGTATAGGTACTACAGTGGCATGTTTAAGGTCAGCAGGGACGATGCCAGAAGAGAGCGAGCAGTTGAAGATGTGTGTTAGAGAAGGCACGAGACAAGCGGAGAGAGATCTGATAAGGTGAGACGGGACAGGATCGAGCGGGCAAGTGGTGGGGCGAGAGGAGCAAAGAAGAGCAGCCACCTCTTGGTCAGTGGCTGGGGAGAATGTCTGAAGGGTAGGAAAGGCATGATCAATGTGTGATTGAGAAACAGAAAGGCAAGGAGGGGAGAATTCTTTCCTTAGCTTTTCAATTTTGTCAGTGAAGTAACATGCAAAGTTATCAGCAGTAAGGTTGGTTTGGGGGGTGGCCACAGCGGGGCAAAGAAGAGAATTAAAGGTGTCAAAGAGACGCCTGGGGTTGCGGGAACATGAACTAATGAGAGAGGAAAAATGGGACTGTTTGGCAAGGGCAAGGGCTGCACTGTATGAACACAGTATGAATCTATAATGGAGAAAGTCTGACTGGGTGCGAGACTTCCTCCAGGAGCGTTCAGCACACCGGGAGCATCTTTGCAGGTAGCGCGTTGATTTAGTATGCCATGGTTGGGGGCGGGTCCTCCTTGAGGTGCTTGCTTGGAGTGGCGCAGCAGTGTTCAAGGCAGATGTAAGAGTAGAGTTATATATGGAGATGGCCAGTGAAGGACAGGATAGGGAAGGGATGGACAGCAGTTGTGGATCAATGTCAGCTGACAACTGTTGGAGATCAAGAGAATTAAGGTCCCTCCTGAGTTGAGGCTGGTTAGGCGGAGGTTGTTGGGTGAGGGGGTACGTGAGAGCAAACGATAATAGGTGGTGATCAGAGAGAGGATAGGGAGTGTTGCAGATATTAGATACCGTACATGCATAAGTGAAGATTAGGTCGAGGGTATTGCCAGCAACATGGGTGGGTGAATTTGCCCACTGTGATAGCCCGAGGGAGGAAGTAATTGAAAGTAGTTTATTGGCTGCAGAGGTCAAAGGTGGGTTTATAGGAATATTGAAGTCCCCGAGAATTAGGGATGGGATGTTAGAAGAGAGGAAATAGGGTAGCCAGGCAGCAAAATGGTCAAGGAAGAGAAGAGGGGAACCAGGGGGACGGTAAATAACAGCAATGTTAGCAGCAAAGGGTTTGAAAAGGCGAATTGAGTGTATTTCAAATGATGGGAAAGAGAGGGAAGGGGGGGTGGGAAGAGGTTTAAAAGAGCAGTGAGGGGAGAGGAGAAACCCAACACCACCACCTTTACATTCAGAGTTTCTTGGGGTGTGGGTAAGTTGGAGACCACCGAAGGACAAAGATGCAGGGGTGGCAGTGTCAGTTCTCTCCCCAAAACGACAAGACAAAAAAACAAGACCTCTTTGTGAAGAATTGTAAAAATTGCCACTGTAAATACACTTGCAATATAAAGTGATTGCTCACCTTTTGGGGAGCCAGTTATACTAGGTTCTCTGTATTTAGGTAAATGTGTATGTAAGGAGAGCACTTCCCCACTTGAATACAGGAAACAGCAGAAGACTTCTGGATTCAAGGTTCACTAAAATAACATTTTATTAAACAATAAAATAAATTAAAAGGTGCTAAATGATACCAGTACACAAATGTGTGTAGTCTTCTTCCGAGACGCGTTTCGCCTGTCGGCTTTATCGATCGGGATGCCTGTTTCCTGTTCATTTCCGTAATTTAAATTAAAAACTATATTTGTGTGTAACTTTTGGGGGTATTTGTACGAGTGTTGAGCTGCTGTTCATTCACCTGCATCTATTTTGGATAAAATATTAAGCGCCTCTTATACACAGAGCATTTTCTTTGTATTGTTCTACAGTATATACTGGTGTATTTACAGTTCCAACTTTGTTTTAGAATAACATTTGATTGTGTTTGAATTTAAATGAAATCTTAACAAAATACATAACAATTGCATATATAGATTGTATCTTTATGAATAACTCAGAAGTGACAGTATCATTTAAAAACCTGCCATAATAAATATATTCACAGGAACAGAGAAATATTTAAATGATTTTAGTGTAAAATGAAGCATTCATGGGAACATACTCAAAATTAATTTTGCTGGCACGGTTGACACACAGAGCAAGATGGAATTACTGACTATATTTGTATAAAATTACACAGTGCAATAATGGAATTTAGCCTGAGGCAACAGTAAAACTCTGCTCCACATGCAAACTTAAAGAGTTTCCGAAATATTGCTCAGTTAATTTGACTTGATGGATATTGCAAAATTCTTAGAGTGGAGAGCTAATGGTTCCAGTGTTTACATCTTCCAGTAAACAGAATCCATATATACGTTGTGTTAAAATTAAAAATTAAATGCTGATCATTTAACACTATCACAGAAGGCTTACGAGGGTTATTTCTGCAAATTCATCAACTGCATTTAAACTGACACTTGGTGTAGAGGGTTGGAAGGTAGAAAGATACTTTGCATTAGAAAGTGTTTCTATAAACCATGTTGAAACTAGAGGACAATGACGGATGCCCTTAAAATACTATGGTAGTCGTCTTCCTTGCTCATTTAATCTATACAGGGCATTGCTACTTGGTCTTATTCTGGAGATATTCACATGTACTTGTCAATAATGTTACCGTGTCAAATGTTTCTATATAACCCATATACACATTTACTTTGGTCAATATTAACACAATGTATGATGTCCTGCTATGATTCAATAAAATCTTTAAGTGGAGAAAAAATTGCATTGTAGGATCATTTAATAGGTTACAATATATATTTCAGCTGTTCTACAATACTTGTAAAAAGGATTTTCTCATGCATATTATGATAAAATTCTGTTTCTATCAGTAAAACCTTTAATATAGACACTGTGCCATCCAAATGGCTAGCACATATGTTTATACATATAGATTATATATATATTTTCCAAGTAAGTAGGTTAATCTCATGAGATCCGGCATTAGGGTGCTAGAGCAGGACCTGTCAAAAATGGGGTACATTGGCATTGTAACAGATAATGCAATATATGACCAATCATATAATGTAACTAAATGTTTTTGCCTAGGTTAGGTGTTTTTTTTAACCTTTCACATTCTGTGTGCTTTGAAATTGTTGTTTAATGAATGAGTGAGTGTACTAGATCTTGTATGTTTTATAGATAGGTGTATTTGTAAATTTAGTGAGGTTATGAAAATGCCAAAATCTATGAAATGCACTTAATCATAACGAACACTGTCCTTTTAAGTACTGTGGAATAGTTTTGTCTGTCCGTAATATGACTGCACCAGCCTATGTTAAGTGCAAACAGCATTAACCAGATAGTATTGTACAACATTCATTACACTCTGTCTACATTAGGTTTAAGGAACATGAGAATTATAGCTTAATAAACATACAGGCCAATCTTGACATATTCACAGTCATTACGGTTAATATGGCAACATCTTGTTGGAAAGGATCACAGACATTACTAGTTGTGCTGCAAATGTAGATAACTGAGATTTTTTTTAACAACTTGCCCAATACACACAGTGTATCCCTCATCCAACCTGCCCCCACAAACACACACTGCCCCCCCACACACGCACACTCTGCCCCTCACACACAAGCTGCCCCACATACACACACACTACACCCCTCACACACATGCACACTGCACTCCTCACACACATGCAGCCCTCACACACTCCACCACACACACACATATTGCACCCCTCACACACACTACTGCCCCTATCCGAGCAAATCACAGGTAAATTGTCAAACTGTTCTTAAAAAGTTTTACTACTTACTCTGGGAGGGCACTAGGGCACCATAACCACTACAAAGTGCTGTAGTGTTTTTTTTGCCTGGATTGTTTCTTTAAATAATCTGCCAGTGCCCCTCCAAGATTAGGTCGTGGATCTGCGCTTAAACGGCAAACAGGGGCCCTGTATATGCCGCTGCGCTGTACATATATACAACCTAGACATTCTTTTGACTTGGGGCACCTTGGAAAGATATTAAAATATTAAGGGCACCTTGAACCTAAAAGTTTGGGATCCACTGGTGTACACCAACATTAAAAGCCCACACCTGGTGAAAATATTAAATGTATTACACCAAAATTAAACACCCACACCCAGTGAAAATATATGATATATAGTGTCTCTTCCCCTTGTTGTATTTAGGTCCTTTTAGAGGAGTATTTGGGGCCAAAGGCGCATTCGCTGCAAGCACCGCACATTTATCCAAGCCTTCTTACAGGAAAGCATTGTATTCAATCCTTACCTATGGGCTTCCACATCACATGGATGAGTTTTACTCGGTCAGTGCAGCAGAGGCGCCTCTAGCGCCTGTCAGTGCGATCTAATTCTCTAATCTATAATGTCAATTGGTGTAAGCCATTTATTTCTCCTTGGCCCATGCTGTCTGCTGTCTGCCCTTCTGTGGGATTAATTTACTGAGGATTGTATTTAGAAAATTGGGCAGACTAGATGGGCCGATTGGTTCTTATCTGCCGTCACATTCTATGTTTCTATGTTTCTATTGTGGGTACACTTGATTGGCATCTGAAACAGAGCCTTGCTTCAAACTCCACCCATTGTCATGCTTTGCCAACGACTGAAAAAGTAGTCCCGACGTTTCCTTATGTATTTTATGAAAACTAGAGAGTGCAGGAAACAAATAAAAAAGATATTCAGACACAGGAAACTATGTTGAAACAGATCAGATGAAGTTTATTTTTGCTTTTGTAGTTTTCTGATATACCCTCCATGTGCCTATGCATCAGCCAATCTGATACCATGAGCAACAAATTCTATTCAAGCAGAGACATTCACAATCTTCACGCGTTTTGCAAATTTATGAAAACTTGGAAAGGTAGGGAGAGAAAACTCCAGTAGGAAGAATTGCAAATTTGTAAACATTCTACACTCACTTCATTTCTCTTGCTTTTGAAAAGAAATGGCAATCTCAATGACAAGGTAAGATTTTTTTTCCCTCCCAGGCCATATTAGTAGCTGATAGTTGAAAACAGACTGTGTTAAATTAGCATACCCCCCCTCTGCTTGTGCAGTCAATGGGTCGCTTGTAACCCACGAAAGCCGCTTAACACCAATTTCAGTGCTCCGAGCCCAACAAGGATGGTTGTAATCTGTGCCCTATGACTATTTAACTGGGAAATGTGCAATCAGGAGAAAGGAAATATTCATTTGCTATTGACTATAATTAAGCTTAATTGCAAAGTTAATTGGTTAGGAGGATGAATGAAAAACACACAAACAGCTGGAGATGGAATGGGTGCAGAAAATAATGCAAAACTAAATAGCAATATAGTTTCACACACACCATATTTAGTATCACTGTATTCTGCAGTTTTCATCTAATAACATGCCGGGCTGCAATTTTTGATTTGCTTTTTACAGTAATGGGAGTTGCAGATAAATAATGTTTGGAAGGTAGAGATTGTTGGGGGGAGGGGCAGTTATGACGTTTTAGTCCTGGATGTGTCCAAGTTCACCCTTTAAATAACCATTGGAAAGTGACACTCCGAGAAAAGGCATGAAGACTACCAAAAGGTTCAAGCATGAGGCTCCATGCTACAATACTACTAAGTAAATGAAGGCATGTGTTATTTTTTTAAAAATAATTTACTATGTAATTTAGCAATATATGTGGGCTTTTAGTGTATATCAGGGGTGCCCAAAAGGAAGAATTCCAGATGTTGTAGAACTACAACTTTCATGGTGCTTTGCATGCCTTTAGTTGTAGTTTTAAAACATCTTGGGATCTTCCTTTTTGGCACCTCTGGTGTATATCAGCGTACATCACTTTTGGATTAGTGTTATATCATTTCAGATGATTGAACATGAGAATCCATTGATTACACTATACACTGTATTGAGAATAATCAAGCATCCCCTAATGAATTCTTTGCCCCTAGCCCATTACTGTCTGCTCAAACATCGAGAAACATTCCAGTACCTACCAATTCCAAGTAACACAATCCCCCCCTGTTTTAGCTGTTTCCATTTCCTGTCCAGTTTATTGTTCACATCATTGAACCTATTTTACTTTTTGGCAAAACAAATAGAATCCTTAAAAAAGTAATAATAACCTCTTGTCCACATTTTGATATCTGAGGTTTCTCTCTTTACGTGACCTAGTGATGCTCCAGCTGGATGTGTTAATTTGTGTCGAAGATAAAATAACTTGAGTTCTGGGCCACTCAGCAAAATTCTATAGAGATGAAAACTGAGGAGGGTTTTCATCTTAAGAATGATCTAATACTTTGTGTTTTTTAGCAAAGAACATAGAACATGCTTGGAAACTAAATAGATCATTTCCTGAAAGTGCAAGGTCTATGGAGAAATCATCTTACTCTGGTAGGGATCCTGTATATATAAATGGGTTCTCTATAATGAGCAATTTGTGTTTCATGTCTTTACAGTGGAACAGTCACCATAGAACCCACTGAGGTGTTTTTGTTGATTGTTTAACTTTTAGAGCTTTGCCCCACCATTTGATGATTATACACAACATATTAGTTTTATTTGGATAGATAAGAATGCTATCGATGTTTGTTATTGAGTATTCACTAGAAGGCAATAATATTACAATGTACTTGTGTATAACATTTTATCTAATCTGAAGAATCTAATATCTAGAACTCAACTATAGCTAATCTCGGCAACCAAACTGAGAACTCAATTCAGACTCAGCTTTCCAAATCAGTTATGTTAACCTACATTTTGTGACGGGGTCCTTAAACACTACAAATTGCTGTTTTGTGAATAAAACCATAAATGAAAAACAAGCAGTTTTTTTCCACCAACTAGTTTGTTTACATTCAGAGACGGAGGATTGAATTGTTTATAAATTGTCGGATAGCACATTATGCACACCTTATCTGAGATTTACCATACCCTATCCAAGACTGAGTGATTATTTTCTAGAGAACATCATGTCACTGATTATATTAAAACTCTGTGGTTGAAGAATAATTGGTTCTCAGGAATTATTTCCCAGGGGCCTCTTATTAAAGATCCAGACCAGCAATTCATTGGGAAATGATCTATTCTCTCTGGGACATTCCTCTCTCCGCTGTCATACCATAATGAATCCACAATAAGTATTTGTTCTAACTGGGTATATGAATGCTGAGAACAGACAGACTTTCTGGAATAACAGAATGTTTTACCACCCAGCAAACTCTGACTTTTCTTATGTCCTTGTGACCTTGAGTCAAACTATGAAACATAATCTGGGCTGAATTCTAACAATTCCATTCAGGCATGTAGTGCCTTATGTACTGCCTGCAATGACTGTTCCCAACAGCCTAGCATGGACAATGGACAGTCACAGCTTGTTTATTTACTTATTTATAACTTCAATAATAATATTAATAATAATAATAATAATAATGATAATTGTGGTAAAGAAAGGAAAATGTTTATAGATTATATGTAAAATTTGGAAAAAAAATACATTGAAAAGTTAGGCTTTGATATCTCAAACTGATTGGGTTACTATGCCATACCCTTCGAGTATGGCAAGTATTCTCTAATTCCTTTTACTATGATGGCCTTTAATGCTTCCCTTCTTCCATCGGGAGACTCAAGAATTGTGGCACTCCACAAATACAGCATAAGCAATCAACTGCAGAGCATTTACTGTCCATATTGGATCAATCTTAACTTTAAGTCAATCCATCATGTAACTATCATATAGTGTCTGTCTATAGAGTTATCGCTACAGGTCAAATTACTAGCCAGTGTGTCTATGTTCATTTTGCTGCTCACATGTCAGTGAAATAAAAACAATTAGTATAAGCTAAACATATGCTTCAAACTGCAGATAGAGCTGGCCACACAGATTTCAATCAGCTGAAGAAGGCAATGTCTTCATATGTATGAGGGACCAACAAACATATTTCTAATGTTAGAGTGTTTCCTTTCCAGTTACAATTTCCCTTCCTCCCCTTTCTGAAAAGTTAAAAAAATTTATCTTACCTTATATCCCTTTAAAAACTGGTCTCCCTGTGACCACCGCTCTGCCCCAGCTGGGATCATATGTGATGATGATCTCAGAAAATCCAATGCTCCCCATAGGGAAGTCTTGGGGGTCTTCATCGTCATGCAAACACTGGTCCTGCAAAGATTGCAGGACTACAAAAAGAAGTGCTTCTAGTGGCTGTCTGAGTACCAGTGCCAGATTTGTCCCTACGAAGCAGTGTTTCTATTGCTGAAACTGCAAGGACAACAGAACCCCGAGATGAAGCTGTAGTGGTTCGGATCTTAGAGTGTTCCTGCAATGTTTATATTGTCTCATTTTGAATTCATAGGTTCTAAAAAGTCAATGTGTGCTGCCATCCCAACTGACCCACCCAATATTGATCAAAGTGTCCATTTCTAAGAGAAATCTCAGAGATACATAGACATGGAAACTATGTAAATGTATACAGTTTTGTTTCTGTATTTTTCTTTATTATTTCATCCTTAACCCCTTAAGGACCAAACTTCTGGAATAAAAGGGAATCATGACATGTCACACATGTTATGTGTCCTTAAGTTGTTAAAAATATATTGAGCAGAACATATTTAGAGTTTATGTAGGAAGTTATAAAACAGATTTTGTATCATATACAAAAGCTGTGAGAAAAGTAAGTACAAATAGTATAACACCCAGCTTGTAAACAACCTAATGGCAATTGTTTCTACATAGTTTCAGAAAAATGCAGACAGAATATGAAAACAATGTAACCAGTTTATGCACAATGCCCACATGCAGTAGATAAGTATATACAGTTACATAAGAGGTAAAATAATAAGGATGAAGTAGCTGATCCAGGAGCCCCAAAAGACAAGGATAAGGGGCTGGTGGATTAGCTCCAAAAACATGCCCACCGTTACTCTCACTGAGGATGGGTGATGACCCACAGGTAGTATGAAAGATAAAAAAAAAAAAAAATAGCGGACCAGTAAAGGCCCCGATGGAGAGAGTAACAATGAAAAGGAGAGGGTGCCCTACCTTTAATACTTCTAAGAATGAAAGAATAGCGGGTAAAAAATTAATGTAGAGGGAGAATTACACTTATACAGCTGGTAAGGTATATGTACAAACGAGCTAAGGTCCAACTAGACAGACACACAATGTGTCTAAAAAATCCAACTAGTGTCGGAACCACACACTCCCAGTGTGTATACTAGCGGCAGGTTAAAAATCACAGCGAGGAACATGGAGGAACTGAGCCTCAATAACCATAAACCAAAAAAGGCTACTGAAAAGAATCTATCCCTGTGTTACCTCGGCACTGTGGACTAACCACTAATGTCTACCTGAACCAGTCTCCCTGCCTAAATTTAAATAAAAATAAACTAGTGCATAGTAAATTAAAGTGCTACCATGTGAAGTGAAAACAAACATGAGAGTGCTCGACGTGTGTTTCGGCGTGTCAGCACGCCTTCATCAGGAGCAGGTTATTGAGGCTCAGTTCCTCCATCTTCCTCTCTGCGATTTTTACCTTTAGCTATACCTGCCGCTAGTATACATGCTGGGCATGTGTGGAGCTAGAGGTTCTGACATTATTTGGATTTTTTTAGACACATTGTGTGTCTGTCTAGTTGGACCTTAGCTTGTTTGTACATATACCTTACCAGCTGTATAAGTGTAATTCTCCCTCTACACACTATTCTTTCATCCTTAGAAGTATTAAAGGTAGGGCATCCTCTCCTTTTCATTGTTACTCTCTCCTTAGGGCGTTCACTGGTCTGCTATTTTTATAATTGCTTTCTTTATATACAGTACAGCTAACATGTTTACTATATAGGGCTTTGTATGTTACTAAATCAATTTAAAACAATCCATACTCTGTGCTGACTGACTTTTGGGCCATCACTCCTCACCCCTTTTTTCAAAAGTAAAAACATATAGAAAAGATTTTGTTATGGAAAGGTTAACTATACTTCGTGCAAGATGAATTTGATTTAACAGTGATAAGATTCTATGTGTGAGTAAATGAAATTGATAGCTAAAAAAAACAAGTGATACGTATCAAAGTATAGATTTTAAGCATCTGATAAATTGTGGTCCTTTTTGCTTTTAACATTAAACTAAGATATGTTTGATCTGAGGATTTAAAAATAAATCCTCTGTATTTAACGAATTCCCATGCTTTTGAGTTTCATTTTAGCCAGTAATTCCCTCTTTTGCATAAATCTTTTCAACAGCTTTGGTTATTATATTTACCATTTTTTAGCGGATCTCTCATCCAGGAAATGGATTAAATTAAACATTTTTTGAAAGGTTGGATTAAAGAAATCCATAAAGAGTAATAATTTATACACCACTTATAAGATCATTACTTTCAGCAGAAACTTTACCAGTCTGTATTGATTGTGTGGTGTTGAATTCAGCTTCCACAGATCACCAGGGATTTGA
Organism: Pelobates cultripes; assembly: GCA_933207985.1. Lineage (NCBI taxonomy): Eukaryota > Metazoa > Chordata > Amphibia > Anura > Pelobatidae > Pelobates > Pelobates cultripes. The sequence goes on along the minus strand of OW240915.1, from coordinate 324,752,177 downwards.
TAAAAAGTCAAATGAAAGAAGATACTCGTATTACTGAAATCCACTCAAATTGAAACTGCCTTTTTTCTTTTGTCTTTGGTCAGCTTTTAGTTTTCTAAAATGACATTAATTCCCTTCAATATATTCATGGAACATGTTTTTGTTTGTCTTAGTGACCGAGTGTGAAAAAGGTTTTGAAATAGGATTTATTTTTAATGTACATTGATTATTAGAAATATCTATTTTTTTATATTTGATGGTTTATATAAAATATAAAATACGTTTTTGGCAACCAACACACTAGCTCTGTGGGGTAGAATTTTGTTTCAGATTGAAATACATATTTTAATCAAAAGAAGTATTGAAACTATTAGTTTTTATAGTGTAATTTGACTTTTTCTTGGTTTGTGAAATACATTTTCAAGCACCACCTATTTCTTCTCATTTGTGGGGATCTGTAAGGGACAACGGGTGGCATTGGTCCAATTCAGTCTACTGGATTCCCTTAAAAATCACTAATATTGCTTATTGGCATAGGCATAGACTGTCAGTTCACTCCCAACCATCTATAGACATCTGCAAAATCAGTAGCTTATAATATTGATACAAATTTGGAATCAGGACTAACTGGTGGTGGACATTTTTTTGAATATTTCATTTTTATAAAATAGAAACAAGATCTACTGATTAATAATGGGTGGTTGTCAGTTGCATGTACTGCAAGCAGAAATCTTAGCTATTTTAAATATTCTTGAACATACATGAAACATTATTCTACATGTATTCCCTATTACTTATTTTAAATATATCGTATTATCAGTAACCAGATTTGTATCCACAACTTTAAATTATCTCTTTCTTGAGTTGAGTTTTCAGTCTTTTTCCTTCTGCCTGTATAATTTTTTTTGTTTTGCTGTTATTTTTTTCTATCATATCTGATACAAATAATGTTTTATTTTTTTTACATTCATAGTTCAATGTTCTTCTGTTTGGGTATCAAATTACGTCTTTTGTGTGACTTTATCTCTGTAGTTCTATAGTTCATTTACTATTACATTTCAGAGACATTATTTTTCCTCTAACTTTGCTAATAAACTCAAAAAACAAAATTAACTTTTCAATTCTAATTAACAAGGTTTATTTACAAAGATATACCTCGATTGAGTGTGATTGTCCAATTTTCTAAATAAGAAATTACATAATCTCTGCTTTTAATTATATGCTCCTAATACATGAAGATACTTATTATAATGGCCTACTTTAAAATGAGGACTAAATATTGGTGGAATAAAATAGTGAAATAGTATTAAAATGTATGTGCACTAACCTTAATTAAATTTTTTTGTCAAACATTTTTAATGTGGTTGAAAGACTTGCTTGACAGAATCTAATATAATTAAAAATATTTTGGTGTGTCGTCTATATAATCTTCATATAAGTCAGGAAGAAGACTCAAGAACAAAGTAAAACAACCAATGGATCATTATTATCCATGTTTATAATTTATATCTATAGCTGATTGAGTCATAGTCTATTGGTAGGTATGGGAAAATCTTAATACCATTTACAATGACCAGTCTGAATTAAATTAATCAATACAAACATCATTATTTAGGGCTGGTATTTACAAATGAAATGTGATTTATTTCTGTTCTACAAAAAAACAATTAAATAGTCCCTTTTACATCAAAGGAAATCAATCTGAAGTGATTGTCATTAATTTGTTCCTTAGGGGAATTTTATCTGTTTTCATAGGGAAAACCAAGGGAAACTTAAGCTCAATGTATATACACATATATATATATATATATTTTTTTTATTTTATGTTTTAAAGAAGAAAAACAAGACGTCAAGCTCCTGTTCATCATATTGCAATGTACAAAGAGTAATATTTCGATGACTTGTGCCTGGAAAGTGAAATGCATGTTTTTTTACAAAATTAGACATCCACAACTGTGCACTTTGTTTATTTTGCCTACAGAAGACACATTCCCTTTCTGACAGCTGCCACTTATCAGAAAGGTTTCTCCAGTCAATCACGTGTCAGCCATGTATATTCTTCTGACATATTTCTGCTCATCAAGATGCCCGTGGTACCATTTGTGAACTACAGCTTCTGAGGTTATTCCCAAACACTTTGTTGATTGTCACCCTTAGGAGGATGCTATTTGGACCATAAACACATCAGCAAAGAATCGTTTTTCACCAAATTAATGTTTGACAAAGTCAAATGCAATATGTTTTGTTTCAGGAAAAAAGGTTGTGTAAGGTTTACTTAAAAAGACAGTTGTGAAGTTTTGTATGCTCTGTGGAATGAATCAAAACCTGACGTCTTCTTTACTTGCACATGTTTGTCATATTTTGTTGGGTCGGGATTTCTGACATATGACAGATATTAGAGGTTGATAATAAATATTAATTATTGTAATAAGTAAAGATCCTAGTTATTGTTGCAAAATTGGAAAGCTCTTACAACTGTCATTGTTTTAATAATGTTTTTAGCTCCATAGCCTTTGCCCTGTTGTAGATTCCTCTTGGTTCCTTGTATAATGCATTATATATTCTCTCATTGCCTGGTTGTTCAATTTTGGCTTGTTTATTGACCCTCATGACTTCTGCAATTCTGTCCTGGCTAGTTATGTCATGTCCTGACTTGGCTAGTATCAGCTTTATGCATTTTCACTTTTTGTACGAAAAAACCCAACCATTTTGAGATCCAGTAATCTGAGATCCTTCCTGTCTTTGTGTTCCTGACTTGGGTAGGATAGCTGTGACACAAAGTAGTCAAGCAATGGTGCCCATGAATAGAGGACTGCAGAAATACTCGTATATGGGTAGCAATGTTCTTGACTCACCAAGAGTAGCAGTAAGGATGTTTAAAAATGCCCTCATAGTTCAGCATTACTTAGACCCAAATAGTAACTTTCTGACACATTAACAAGTATGGCATCAATTCAATTTTTTTTACACTTGGAGATTTGGTTTTGTCTAAATTGAAATTCAATAGAATTTTGTCTGATTTATGCCATTCAGAATTTCTGAAACCAAAATGAATTCAAATTCCACATAATCTCATTTTGGTTCATTTGGAATTCGGAATTTATTTAGACACTTAACACCAACTTTGAATCACTAATTTACTGTTTGAGAGTTGCTTTTTGAATTTTCTATTTAATTTGGAAGAACAAAACATTTTGTTGTACACAAAACTGATTCTTTTGGATAAGCTTTTCAAATGATTACAATATATTAGAAAAAAAATGTTTGCAAAGCTGTATCTACATAAATTCCCATATCATTTAATGTTGACTTCTGTAGATAAACCATTTGTAAAGTTTTTCTAACTGATTGTGATCATTTGAAAAGCTTATTCAAAATAATTAAATCATAATAATTCAATAATTCTACAATTCCCCTTGCCTCTTACAAAGTATTCATAAGCAATATTGTTTTAAGTTTCACTGTTATGATTATTTTTCTGTTTCATTTTTTATTTCCATGGTGTTGGGAGTTATTAACAATTAAATTTATTTTTTATCAGAGCTGATGTCCTATAACAAACCTAGCATTTTTCACCCTTGTTCTGTAAACACAAAGTATTGAAGGACTCACTACATGTTCCTCTCACCATTCTCCTCTTCATTCACAAATTATCTCATTCATTCATGCTACTGTTGTAACCTTTTAACTCTTATTGTTCTTTTATAACAATTAGATTGTCTAGTTTTTAGTATCACCAGAAAGTCGCATATGTTTCATAACCCCAACCTGACCTCCCCCCTACATAGCAACCTCTTCCTTTCAAAGTATTCTTATTTACATCTGACATCCATACTCCAGCCTCCATCAACCTCAACTGGCACGTAATAAATTATAATTTCACTGAAAATCAATGTGTTATGAATATATGGCCACAGAATGCCCTACTTGATACTCTTTACTCATTTTCCTGCATTCTGCAATTCTAAATGAATTTGGGAGCTTTAACCCCTCTCCCTAGAAAATGTTGTTGACTACATCATCCTGATGCTTTGCCAGCATTATAACTATAAGGGCATTATGAGAGATGTAGTCCACAAGAACTGGAGTGCCAAAGGTTGCTTACCCCTGTTCTAGCCTTAAAGACAGATTGGGGCCACCAGTACTGACTGATCCTGTCCATCCAACTTGTCTTGTTGCTGCTACTTGCTTGTTAGTTAATCTGTTGTACAATTCTGCAAATATCTTGGCTCTTTATAAATAATTTTAATACAAATAAAAAAAGGATCGGCCCGGATGTGGACAAACATTTCAGAAGATAATGTATATTTTTTGATTCAGACAGGGTTATTTACTAATGTAAAAATTGTCAAAAATTCAAACTGAATCCAACAATTTAGACCAAAATAGCCACACTGTAAGCCTGAGTTGGAGAATTTCCCTATTATGCTATTTTAGCTTTAAATTTAAAATTTGAATTGGCGTTTTCGAGGGGTCACACAAAGATAATTGGGATCCTTTAAATGCTCTACTATTTAGTGAGTTCCTGCTCCTATATTCCTTATCACATAATTTCAGCAGTCACTAAATAATATTTTACATGATGAAGATGTTATATGCATCAAGCACCTGGATAAAAGCTAAACTGGGACACCGCTAGGCACCCTCCATGCTGGGCTCCCAAAACAGCTACATCAGCAACATGATCCATCACTGAATTTCCAAACTGGAAACATTTTTAACATTTGGACAAATGCCTAAAATATATTCCAATGACTAAGTGACCTTGTATTCTCCTTTCAACATATATTTATGTTACGTTCACTTAAAAAGACACTCCACTGCCCAAATAAAATAAAAAAAATGCCAAAATACAACTCCCCCTAAAAATATTCCCCCAATGAAAACATCCATGTATTTAATTATGCCCTTTTTAATGGTTGTAGATCTAAAACTGGCTTGCAAAAGCTGCAGATTCCGTGTCTTATAGAGAGGCCTCTAATTACTTTTGTGAGATCATGTGATCAGAGCCTGGGAGCCATGGACGTAGCCATGAACTTTGAGGTAAGCTGAGCTGTGAGGAGCCCTAGCAGAGCATTCTTGCCACTTCCATTAGCTCTGTGGAGCTAATGGAATCGGGAAGATAATCTACCTGCCTATCTGACTGTCATGGAGGTGTTTCTGCAATTCTTTAGAAAAGTGCACTTTTACAAACTGTTAGGAAGATTTGTTCCTGACACAAGTTGCTTTATGTTTGTAGTGTCTCAGTGTCTCAATGGTGAGGATTTGGTTGCCTGAAACATAAACTACGTTATTATTTGCATGGTTATTATCATTCTCATTGTCTGTCTGTTCATATTATATAGATAGAGTTAGATACCGCACCCCTTGCTTCAGATAGGGACAACGCCTGTCACACTCCTCATATTTTGCCATATTATTGTATTAGACCTGACGCAAACATCATATTAAAAAAACATATTCTTTGTTCATTGAAAAGACTCCAGAGTATCAGGGCAGGTGAGCCATATGATTTGCAGTCTTGTAGTAGTTTGATGATACTCCCCAGGTCAGAAAGCGTAACCCAATCATTAAGCTGTAATATGCACTAAACATGTTTATTGATTCATGAGTTTATGCTGACAATGTGAATGGGTGTCCTTCAAACAAAAGACTAATTTTCCTGCAGTTGATTCTGCTCTATATATTAACAACTCCTGCCAAACCACAGCCAAATTGCATCCCTATGCCTGAAATATGGAGATAAAGTGAATATACGTTTTCATAAATATGCATGCTATCTAGAATTTTTTGTATATAGGTAAAGTAAAGTTATGTTGGTTACATTATTAAGACCCCTTCAAGACTGGCATAGTGACTTCCTGGTTTGATGGGAACTCACTAAATGTGCTGCACAGCCTTAGGTTTTGCAGATGCAGGCACTTCAAATGTGAGTATATTTTTATTTGTATCATTTTCAGCTTGTTGTTTTGAATTTATTATGTTTATCCTATATTTATTTAACACATTATTAAATCAATGGGTCCTCTTTAGCCCGGAATGCCTTCCAAAAATAAATCAGCAGATGACTCCACCACGTGTGAGGAATCACTGGGTCAAGATATCAGTGCTGCTATAATGAAATCGAAGGTTTTACATATTTTCTTTTCGACTGAGAGCACTTGTCATGAAACCCCACAGTGAGCCTCTCTAGTCGGCCTCTTACCCAGGAACATGAGTTCCCTTTAAATAGAAAAAAAACCTTCAACTTCAAAAAGGATAACTACTCAAGAACAAGGGACCTGATAAAATATGAATCAACAAAACATCAACAGGTGTAATTGTGTGCACATAAAAGGTTAACCCTCTGGACATTGCAACATTTGAATTGGACATTGGCACTTTAAGGGTTAGTCCATATCAATATCTAAAAGATTAAGTCTGATGAATTAAGCCTACTGTGAACCTCAACGGATTAACACCATGTGGGAAGAGGGCATTTAATTTATTATAAATGAGTTGGCTGGACTGAATGAATTCTATATTTGCTTTTCTGTGTATGATGCAATCCCCCACCTCATGGCCACTGTCCAGGAAATCTTGGTCAGTGTGGCAGACAGCAAATGCATCTTTTCCCGCAGGCCCTTCTGGCACACCCCAGTACACTTCGCAGAGCCTTACCAACTTGTTTAAAGTCTAGTTTAGAGTATACAATTATGAGAACTATTTATCACTGCGTACTGTGGCTGACTGATGTTTGCAAAGTACCACTAGAAGAAGCACTGGAGGCGGCCAAAAAGCCCTATGGTACCAGGATGCTGTGGTAGGTTCTTTAGAGCCCTTATGGCATGAAGAAAGGATAAATGCAGTAGCAGGTTCAAAGTAAGGTACTAGACACCCTGAAACCTGTTCTGGCAGTGTTCTAAAATGAATGTATGGTATGCAAACAATGAACATTTATTAAGAAAGTTCTAAGCAACTTTCTATTCAGGTACCCTAACCCTTATGTTCAAACAGTAACATCTACATGTTCGAAACTCATTCAAAAGTAATTTACATTTTTCAGGACTCATAAAAGAATAGATTCATTGTTGAAAACATCTTCATTTGGAATTAAGTTGCAGCATGTGGTTTATAGTTTTACACATCAATGCCTTACAAAGTAACCACCGGGGAATCACTGACATCTGATTCGCCTTAATTATAGATGCTTTATTATATAAGAGTACAGAGAAGCCTTTATTTAGACAGGAACCTTCTGCATGGCTTTTGAAAGATTCCACAGTGTCAGTGTACTGAAGCACATTATGTATGAGATATGTAGATTGGCCTAGCTATACTGCTAAAATATAGTGTATTCAGCAATCTTTACTAATTAGCGGAGTAAAATATTACTTGATTTTTGAAGGTTTTCCAACATGGTTTGACATTCTGCTTTCAAAGTACCCCAGGGATTCACCAACACTTCCATGGATTTAAGATATTCTACAGTTTTCTTCTGCAAATTGTGTGCATTGTGTTGTTTGAAAAAAAGATCAATTCTAAACAATGACGGAAGCACATAAACAAGGGTGCTTTTTCTCCCACAGTGCCAGATTCTCCCCAATCAATCTTGTATTCTGCATTTGTTTGGTACGTGCAACAATATCAAAATTACTTTTGTTTCTTAGAAGAAAAAAGTGAAATACATTTTTATTCGAGCTGAAACTTTTTTGTTATTTTTTTATTTATTTTTTTGGTTATTGTATACACAATGCTTTTAGATGTTTGAGAATTGAATTGAAAAAATGATCAAAAAATGTTGGGTATTTTCTTTTTTTACACGTTGCCCTGTCAGTATAATATGTTATCTTTAGATTAACCATATGCATGCAAATGTTCCCAGTCACACACACACAAAAGCCAGGAGATCAGTAGAGAATGTTGTAGCATGATCTTGTTATCATGACTTCCTATTCATAAAGCATTAATTAAAATGTATATTATTTGTAAGTAGAAAATATAATCTGATGCCTGTTTCAAACCATTCATGAAAAGACCTATTGGATGCCCACTATGCACTGCTTATTCTCTGACTCATTGTAGGACAAACAGTTACTTATTCAAAGTGACTCAAATCATATTTTCTGTTTTTTTTATAGTTGTCCAAATGCTCTTGTCCTTCTCTGCCGTCCCAAATTGGCAATTTGACACTTTTTATCCCAGTAGCGTTTTAGACTGGATTCCTAGTTACTGTAGCATGATTTCACTCTTAGCATGCAGATACAGTTCTGTTACGTTTGCAATTAATTATAGCCCAAGTTCTGCAGTCATTAAAGTGGAAAGACTAGATAGATTCATCCTTGTCTCTTGTGAGATCATGGCAAAATGCCCAGGATTTTTGCTGGCTCTGCCATTTAAACCTTACCCCAGTGTGACCTAAAGTTAAATTGGACTGAAATGACAACATTTTGGCTAGTTCGGTCAGTCATTGTCTTTGCTTTCATTCCAGAGAGAAAACATGTAGGATTTGTAAGGTTAATAGGGTGAAGAAAAAAAATTAATAGCTAACATGAGTATAAAGTCTGGCGACCCTTGACGGTACCCTTTGGACACAAATAAAAATTCTCAACGTAACAGACGCGTAGCATGTTGGCTCTTCATCTGTAACAGTCTAACTCACTACTACGATTCCATTAGGAAATATGATGAGGATCTGCTATTAGCTAATCTCTATTAACTGACAGAATACCAACCTAATTTCTCTAGGGCTACAAAGTTACGTCTTGAGAGGTTTAGCAAATTTCAATTTGCTGAACGGACAGAAATTAAAAAGGAAATAGCGAGGGAGGTCACTCTAGCATTTAACCTCAAAATTTTTTTTTTTTATTACTTCCTTTAACCACGTTGATGATGTGTTGCTTTTTGTACGCTGCAGTGCTACAGGCTCCCATGCTGAGATAGGACAATGTGCTGAACGATCAGAAATAGTAATGAAAAAAGATACACTTGTCATAGACGCACTCACTACACCCCAATGTAGAGCGTTCCAACGTTCTAAGCATTTGACCTTTTTACACTGAACGGACATTGAAAACATACAGCTTGGAGACATCTGCAACGTTTACATTTTAGGCTCACACAGGGAGCTCCTATTCCTTCTACGTTTAGTTATTACTTTGTTGAGAGGTGAATTAACCTTTTTCTTTTAGTTTGAAATCTTATATGCATTTGCTTGCTTTCAGAGGAAATCAAATGCATTTCAGATGATTGTCCTCACTGAAGAGGATATTATTCCTATTTGAAGATCAACATGGCTGGTTCCATACATTTGAGTTTGTAATGTTATGGAAAAATATAAACTGCTCGTTCTGTATGTTTTTCTGACATTCTAAACGTCCTATGGTCTTTCAGATTAAATTAACCATTAAATGTATATATGTATTTAAATGTATGTGAATACTAGTAATTTAGCAACTGTACATTTATTTACCCACTACCACTGGCTAGAAGCAGACTAACTGTGTAATTACCTGGGTACTTGGCTACCATGCAGTCGCTAATTACTTTTAAGAGATCTATTAAAGAAACTTATAACCTGATGAGCAAGCTTCCTCTCCCCCCAAGGTGTAATGTTCATATTGGTGCGGAGACGTTAAATATACACTGTAGGAACCATAACTACTATGTGCTGCAAAATAATCCCTACCATACATTTATAACACCACTAAAATAATGCATCAAATTTAAAAGGTGATATTAAATGAAAAGATAGCATAGTTCCTGAAAGCAATAAATAAATAAATTGTTACTGTCAATAGGTACCTGTATATGCAGAAATCTTATTTAATATTTGTTTATCTCTTCATAAAATTGCTCGATGGACAATCATTGTATCCAATGTTAGAAGCCAACTGAAAAATCATCTCCATTTGTTTTAGTGTAGGACACATTTTCTATGAACATAAATCCATCCCCAAAATACAAACATACAATTGCTAAGTGTCCAGTTCTAAATCTTCCTACAGAAAAGGTTTTTCTAACATGGAACCATTGGTTAATGGAATCGACAGTGTTGTGGAGCGGGCATTCAGGGTACGGAGTTTTGCTTCTTTCCTGATCTATTGGTATGATATGGTAAATGTAAAGAGAACAGCATATAGGAGACCAGACGCATTAGAACACATTCATTGTTTAGGACAGAGACAGCTGGAAAATAAAGGAGACAGAAAGAATGGGTTCACTCATTTGACTGTCCAGTGCAATCACAGGTTAGACACATGGAAAGCTACTTCTGAATGTCAAATATCTGTAGTTTACAAAAAGACCAAAAAAAATGCTCAATAGGTACAGCCTTCATTCCTGATCAACATAAATTGACTTGGCAGTAACGCAACAAAAGATGGAAAATGTACAGCCCTTTAAACTTAAATTGTAAATGCAAATCGTTAGTATTGATAAATAATACATGAAAGCACAATAATGTATTATTAAATGGGATTGCCTTGTAATTGCCAACATCTCCAGAATAACACACATTTGGGATTTAACTAGGATAGTTCACGGTTTACAACAGGAGTGAATTTTGAAAAAAGACTAGTTCAGGGTATTCCCTGTGTTTGTTTACTGCTTTTAATTATCCTAATTGGTTAAATACGAGAAATAACAATTGGAAGTTCTTCTCACCTATGTGCGCAACAGTATCAGGCTTAACAAAACAACTAGCCTACAGGACATTTAGATTGGGTTGATGTTGTGCTTCCTGGGCTATCATCATTCTTCCAAAATAAAAACAAACCAAGGCAGAAAAAAAGGCAGAAAAAGCCGTTCCTCTCAATTTATATGTTATATGACCGCAAAAAAAAAATACTCTGAAGCTGACCTCTCCCACCAGCAGCTACCAACAGAATGTAAAACCAAACCTAGAAAGGTGCACTCAGAATAAATGTGGTAATACTTACCATAAACATTTAATGTTCTCAGCACATTACATTATATTGCCAATTCAAAAATACACAAATAATAGCACAGATCAATAAACAAATGAAGATGCTGCAAAAAAAACCAAAAACGTTCATATATATGATTAGAGTTCTGGACAGAAAAGAATTAGGTTTATTTATATGAACTTCTATAAAAAAAAATTCAACATCTCCATTTGTTTATTGATCTGTACTATTGATTGGGTATTTTTTGTGTTTTATTTATATATTGGCAACATAAAGCAATGTGTGGAGAACATCAAATTTTATGGTAAGTATCACTGTAATTTTTCCGAGTGCGCCTCTGTTGGTTTGGATTGCTTGAAAGATATTTGGCCAAGGTCATCTGTTTACATACAGTTAAAAACAGCGGTGGAACTACCACTGGTGCAGCCAGTGTGTGGATGCATGTGGTGCGGCTGCATCTGGGCCCACACATTGTCACTGAGGGGAGCCCAACGGGTGGTTCATGCCACTCAATGGCAACATGTCTTCAGGGTCACACTGCTAAGGTACTGCAGCAGACGACCAGGCCCCTTTAATAATGCCAGCAAGTGACAGCTAATCACTTAATTCTAGATAACATACTCAAAGCCACGAACACAGAGAGGAGGGAGTGCAGATTGGGAGAGCTCGGTCCTAATTCCTAACAGCCTCAGCCAACAGAAGCCAGCCCTGCACCCAACAGGTAGAAAACAGGAAGGTGATTTAAAAATGTGTACATTTTGACCTACATGAGTATCTCTTTGTGCGTCATTGTGAATCTGTGAATCTGCATGTGTTTCAGTGTGCGTATCTGTATGTGTGTCAGTGTATATATCTGTATGATTATCCTTGTGTGTATTTGTGTATCAGCATGTACCAGTTTGTGCATCTGTGTATCTGCATTGGTTTCAGTGTATCTATATGTGTGTCGGTGTTTGTATTTGTGTGATAGATATTGTGTGTATCTGCATGTGTGTCATTGTGAGACTGTGTGTGTCTTTAAATGTGTCATTGTGTGTGTCTCTAGAAAAACAATATAGGGTCAAAACACCACAATACATGTCACAGAGATTAATTCCACCACTGTGGAACTGACAAATTGTGTGTCATTGTGTGTATCTGTGTGTCTCTGTATTTGTATCTGTGTTAGTTTCTGTCTGTACATCTGCATGTATGTCAGTATGTGTATGTGTACCTGTCTGTGTGTTTGTGTATCTGCATGTCTGTACCAGTGTATCTGTATGTGTGTCAGAATTTGTATTTTTTGTGTCAGTTTGTGTATCTGTGCTTCTGCATGTGTGTCAGTGTGTGTCTGTATCTGTATGTGTGTCTGTATGTGTATCTGTGTATCTGTATGTGTGTCAGTATTTGTATTGTTTGTGTGTGTCAGTGTGTGGATCTGTGCATCTGGAGGTGTGTCAGTGTGTGTCTGTATCTGCATGTGTGTCTGTGTGTGTGTGTGTGTGTGTAGTGTGTGTTTGAGTGTTGCACCAGGGTCCATTCTACTTTAGTTCCCCCAATGGTTAAGAACTAATAATATATACCAATCCCATTCTCCTATACCCCGAAAAAAACATTACATACATATATACAGTTGCAAGAAAAAGTATGTGAACCCTTTGGAATGATTTGGATTTCTGCACAAATTGGTCATAAAATGTGATCTGATCATCATCTAAGTCACAACAATAGACAATCACAGTCTGCTTAAACTAATAACACACAAAGAATGAAATGTTGCCATGTTTTTATTGAACACACCATGTAAACATTCACAGTGCAGGTGGAAAAAGTATGTGAACCCCTAGACTAATGACATCTCCAAGAGCTAATTGGAGTGAGATGTCAGCCAACTGGAGTCCAATCAATGAGATGAGATTGGAGGTGTTGGTTACAGCTGCCCTGCCCTATAAAAAACACACACCAGTTCTGGGTTTGCTTTTCACAAGAAGCATTGCCTGAAGTGAATGATGCCTCGCACAAAAGAGCTCTCAGAAGACCTACGATTAAGAATTGTTGACTTGCACAAAGCTGGAAAGGGTTATAAAAGTATCTCCAAAAGCCTTGCTGTTCATCAGTCCATGGTAAGACAAATTGTCTATAAATGGAGAAAGTTCAGCACTGCTGCTACTCTCCCTAGGACTGGCCGTCCTGTAAAGATGACTGCAAGAGCACAGCGCAGACTGCTCAATGAGGTGAAGAAGAATCCTAGAGTGTCAGCTAAAGACTTACAAAAGTCACTGGCAAATGCTAACATCCCTGTTAGCGAATCTACAATACGTAAAACACTAAACAAGAATGGATTTCATGGGAGGATACCACAGAGGAAGCCACTGCTGTCCAAACAAAACATTGCTGCACGTTTACAGTTTGCACAAGAGCACCTGGATGTTCCACAGCAGTACTGGCAAAATATTCTGTGGACAGATGAAACCAAAGTTGAGTTGTTTGGAAGAAACACACAACACTATGTGTGGCGAAAAAAAGGCACAGCACACCAACATCAAAACCTCATCCCAACTGTGAAGTATGGTGGTGGGGGCATCATGGTTTGGGGCTGCTTTGCTGCGTCAGGGCCTGGACGGATTGCTATCATCGAAGGAAAAATGAATTCCCAAGTTTATCAAGACATTTTGCAGGAGAACTTAAGGCCATCTGTCTACCAGCTGAAGCTCAACAGAAGATGGGTGTTGCAACAGGACAATGACCCAAAGCATAGAAGTAAATCAACAACAGAATGGCTTAAACAGAAGAAAATACGCCTTCTGAAGTGGCCCAGTCAGAGTCCTGACCTCAACCCGATTGAGATGCTGTGGCATGACCTCAAGAAAGCGATTCACACCAGACATCCCAAGAATATTGCTGAACTGAAACAGTTCTGTAAAGAGGAATGGTCAAGAATTACTCCTGACCGTTGTGCACGTCTGATCTGCAACTACAGGAAACGTTTGGTTGAAGTTATTGCTGCCAAAGGAGGTTCAACCAGTTATTAAATCCAAGGGTTCACATACTTTTTCCACCTGCACTGTGAATGTTTACATGGTGTGTTCAATAAAAACATGGCAACATTTCATTCTTTGTGTGTTATTAGTTTAAGTAGACTGTGATTGTCTATTGTTGTGACTTAGATGATGATCAGATCACATTTTATGACCAATTTGTGCAGAAATCCATATCATTCCAAAGGGTTCACATACTTTTTCTTGCAACTGTAACCCAGCTTACCCCTAAATATCATTACAGCATACCATCTAATCTTAAAAAATAAACCATAAAAAACGAGGATAAAGGTATTGGTATGCCCGTGAGGAATCTGTCTAACTGCATTATCACTGTTTGGGTAAATGAACCAAAGACAAATAGCACTGAGCCACTCGTGCTCAATGAGTTTTCATACTAACTTCAGCTATGCCATTTCTTAATGCACTCACTAGTTATTTCGCTTGGCAGTCATTTTTACAAATATATATTGCTGACTGTTTTTGTGTACATATTTAATCTGCCCGCGGGTTCTTGTTTACACCATTCAAAACCCATCATAGCAGTTTAGGATGAAAATCTAACAAGAGAATAGGAGCTTACACTGTCCTCAGCTGGCATTGATGCATAGAAAAAAAAATCTTATTTGTTTTTGTGCAATTCAGAAAAACACAAAAAAAGAAAAAAAAAAGAAAAAAGCTCAGAAACAATTTTTGTTTGAGCTTATGAAAAAATAAACAAGTAAGAGAGGTTCGCCTCTAACCCTTGCAGAAATAAAACAGAAGGACTTTCTGTGGCGATGACTTATCTTTGTTAGGCTGGCATATAACAAACAGCTAATAGAACGTTTGAGGAAACTTGCTGGGAAAAGACAATGCAGCCAACTCCAGTGGTTAATGCCAAACTGAGAGAAAGATGAGTTGTAAAACACAAGGGGGCTTTTATTTTTAATCCAACAGTGACTGGTATACTAAAAGGAGTTACTAACAAAAAAAGGGCAAGCCTGGGGTACCATTCATCAACGTCTTGTCCATTAGCTATCAAGCTTTCTCCATCTTGAAATGTCGTTTTCTCATTCTACGATTATTTAGGACTGTTAAGATGAAACTGTCAACTTTTATCAATCATCAAAAATACACAGGATAAATCTCAGTTTAGCACATTCAGCTTGAGATATAGCCTGCTGGCATTGCAATGTCAAACTAATGTTAATTGGGGTTGGAGGTACAGATATTACATGTTCTGCCAGATAAAAAAAATAATAAATAAAGATGATCAGATAAGGTACACATAAGGTCGTGTTGTCAGTCTAGGCTTGTTGTCATATTTATAGACCAACTTGGTGGGAATCAGATATTTTCTTCGATCATTTGGGTCATAGTGCATGGCTAAAAGTTTGATGATATAAGATAGAGGACTGTCACCTCGATGGGAGTAAGATGTTATATCATGGCAGGAATGGAATTTTAGCAAAATCATACATGACTAGCATACTAAAAATCCTCGAGTTATTACTACTGGTTATTCTCTATTTACTAAGAAACTCTGAGTTTTGACCAATGTGGAACCAAAATCAGGCTGAGAATAAACTAAGTTAGCTAAACTCAAACTAACAGTAGGCTTCCACCACATTTTTCAGCATAGTTAATCTGTTGTGGTTTATCGGTCTCTCTCACTATGCAATCAGATGGGTAACAGCCTCTCTGACCGAATCACTACATACTGTGATGTAGGGACAGAGCAGGGGGAAGGTCTACGGGGAAAACTATAAAAACAAACACCTACAGTAGAGAAATCAAATACTAACCCAGTGTAACAAAAATCAATGTAATTTAACATGATAAGTTGCCTGAAAAGTTCAGCCCACTGATAAAACCCCAAGGTTGTTTGCAGCAAAGCGTTCCTTCATTCTGGGTTAAAAAATAAAAACGTTTTTTTACTTTTGGTAAACTAGCTGCAAATCTGGAGTTGAGTATAATTTTTTAGGAGCGAAATTTGAAAACTACAACATACAAATCATAATTAAAAATAAATAAATAAATATTGGCTTTGTATTGTTTTATAAAGTTTGAAAGAGTTAATAAATGGAGATTATCAAGAGAATAAACTATTACATTATTGCAGTAATCCCATAAGAGCCATTGTGATTGATTAAACGCTATACTAATTTATGAAACATAAAACTTATAATAAGGTGTCTGGTAGAATGTAGATTGGTTTTAGATGACTAAAATGAAAAGGATGATCAGACAAACTTTAATTATGATGTGCGCCATGATTAACCTCTTTCATCCAAGACAAGGTAGAATTAATTTTAGCATATTGAACCCCTCTTACATACCCCTTTGCTCCAATGACAATCTTCACCAGTAGAACAATAACCCCTCTACACGATCTCTGGTCAAACCAAAGAGTAACTTTAAAAACCACCCTCTTCTTTTACAGTACAGAACCCCCTAGGGATGAAAGCGCAGTGAATGCAGTGTAGCATTCAGACAAGGGTGAGGAAGAATGAAGGGTTTGGGGCATTTTGTAAGGTTTAAGCTTTAACTGATGTATTCAAGAGTTAATATTACATTCATAGAATACATTTCACCAGTTTAACTTTCCGAGAATGTGAGTTTTTTTCCTTTTTCTCTTCACGTTGAGATCCTTAGACAAGTAGATATCTCCATCTCAGCTGCTGATAAGATTTTAGTTCTTAATAATAGCTCTAAGCCGAGTTTTGTACCAGATCAAAGCACGGAACATAACCGTCTGAATGGAAAATGAAGCAGGAGTGGGTCATTGGATTACAATATAATGAGAGTATGAAACAGCCTTGTGAATATTTAATTACTTCATTAATTGCCATTTCTCTAATCTCTTGCAAGACAGTCAATATTTTCATATGAGTTTTCAAAGGTAACGGCAAATTGGAACAACAGAAAATCGGCATTGTATTATCAGGAACAATTATAAATATAGCTTGTCCATTGCTAACTTGCTGGAGTATTGCTGTATTAGATTTTTTATGAGTTAGGAAGTAGAGTAGCTGTCTTAAATAATAAATTACATGAAGCCATTATAAGGTCGGATGTGAAGTTTAAATGAGAACAAGTCAGTCCTCTTCTAAGTTCATCCATTAATTTAAAAAATCATGAAAGGTTTTGAATACCTTTTTAGCAAATGAGTTTCACTGTGTTTCAGTAGAAAGTGCCCAGGGGGAGATCTGATTGCCATATTTTAGATAAAAAGGGTGCTTTTAACCCTGTGCAAAAAATTGGGAAGTAATTCCATTTATTTCTTATTTTTTTGTGAATCAGTAGCCTTTGTAGAGCCCCACAGAGACCACATGTGATGATACACAATTGAGACACCTGCATGGTATTTAGATATGTGCTTCCATTTGCCCTATGTTGCCAGATCGCTACATATTTTGGGAATCTCTATGCATTTTACTTTGGAGCTCTACATAAAATAAATTTCTAAAGAATATACCGAATACAACACGAGCAGAAGAAATTAATTTATGTATTTTATCAGACTTTCAAATGTTGGAAAACTTTGGTTCATTTTTTTATTAAAATAAAACTTAGTTTGGAACTTCCGAGGTGTTCATTCAACGGTTTTGCTCATCCGACCATTATTAATGAAAAATATTCATGAAAATGGCTTGGAAGAACAAACAATCATGTTAAAATGGGCTAATTAGTGTACTGCAAAATATATACATAATATAAATACAATACATAAATATTAAGTATATATTTATCAGTACACTGATAGGTGCATTTACTGCCATTTAGTTCACAGAACAAATGAGGGAATGAAAAAAAGAGATGATTGATGAGTAAAAAGATGATTGGTGGTTAGGGGACAGCTGATAATTGTTGATTTTATTCACAGATTAAGTGAGAAGTGACCAGTAGAAGAAAAAAATGGAGTAGTAAATCCATCTCTTTATTAAATAAATAAATACATATTTATTGATTAATTTATTTTTTTTGCTACTCCTGTTTTCCCACTATTGGTCAATTCTCACTTGATCTTTGAATAAAAACAATATTTAGTGACCGTCGCTAAGCCATCAATCATATTTTTTTCCCAAATATTATCTCACAGCACACTAGCTGTTCTAAGAATTATTTCCTCATGAGTTCTCCGGGCTGCAATGATGCATTGTAATCTTCCTCAATCCACGCAAGACATACACATGTAAACAAACAAAGATCAAAGAGAATGAGAATCTTCATTAAATGTTTTCTTTTGACAATGTGTGTCCAGATGCCCAGAAAAACCTTATTGATTTCAATGACCATGGGATCTGAAGCCAAGGAAAATGCATTATATTTCCTACAAACAGGATTCTGAGCTTGTAAGATTAGGACCTGAAATAGTTATTATTTTTTTTAAATCTGGGATTGTGTTACAAATCGAATCTCAACAGTGAATTCCCAAGTTCGATGATGATACTGATGACGATTAGTGATAGACTCTTCAACCATGGCAGCCTGATGCTTGTACAGACCTGGTATTAGGTGCTAATTTACAGTATTTGGGAACATTTGGTAAAGCACTTTACATAATGTGCAAAAAAACTAAAACCACTTTTTTTCCCCTTTGGTTTTCTATAGAAGTGGGACAATGGATTAATGAGGCAATATGACATATTTTTATGATGAAATAGTTAATATAGTAACACAGTTCAAATAGCTACTTTTAGGTAATTACTCACATTACAATAAAAAATTACTTTTTTTTTAGTAGAAAGTTGATCTCTACGTTTACATACAAACATAGGAATCAATAGGCATCAAAGCTCGTATTATTTTATAGATTTCACATTATCCTTCCTGCTATTTATTAGAAAATAAATGTTTGTCCTTCTGTAAAAAAAAAAAAAATGAAAGTATGAACTTCATTGAAGGTCTGACAGTCAAGCGATGATCACTAATCAATGTTTAAACCAGGTATTGCAGTAACCCAGCAAAATGCATATTATCTAACAATGGAGACCACTCAATGAACTTGCAAAATACGTTCATTTTGTTGCTTAAAAAAAGTACATTAACATTTCAGTCCAATTCCTTGACTTTCATCCTGATGTATATATATATATATATGTATATATATATATTGGGTTTTAAATTTATTTTGTTCGTGAACACCAATCCAAACCATAAATTGCTGTGATATCAAATATTCACAAGGTAGCTAAAAATATAATCAAGAATAGCCTCGCTATTGAAAGGCTTACCTCATGCTTTTAGAACATGACAACATTCCATTATGTGTATCATATAAAACAAGTTACTAACTTCATTACAAAGAACAATAAATGAATAAATGCAGTGTATGCATTTACTGTAACAAAAATGTGAATCTTGTTAATTATTTTACAAAGAAATTGGTCTAGGTAATAATCTTCCATCTTTGGTCATATAGCTGTCCCCACTTTACACTTCCCAGAATCCTCTACTACAGGAATAGGCAACCTTGGTCACTCCTGATGTTGTGACTACATTTCTCCTGATGTTTTGCCTTTATATTAGCTATAAAAGTATTATTCGGATAAAGTCCACAACAGCTAGAGTGGTAACGGTTGCCTACTAGCTGGGGGAGCAGCTGGCTTGGAGAGAATTTTGGTAAAAGCTATTGAACAGACAATGCTGAATATTCCTGTTCCTGTTAACATTAAAATTCCCCATCCCTATCACAAGAAATGTGCAATCTGAGCTTGCAAAAACATACATTATCCATTCTTATCAAGTTAAAGAAATCCATCATGGAAATTTTAGATTTCCCTAAGACCAATACAGCCTTCTTTAAACCCAAGCCTTTGTGAAACATGTTTATATTACTAATTATTATTGATTTATGTATTTATTATTTTTTTATAAAATATTTTAACAGGAAGGATATATTGAGATTTCTCTCATTTTCAAGTACCGTATATACTCGAGTATAAGTCGACCCGAATATAAGTCGAGACCCCTAATTTTACCCCCAAATCTGGGAAAACGTACTGACTCGAGTATAAGACTAGGGTGCGAAATGCAGCAGCTACTGGTAAATTTCTAAATAAAATTATGTCCCCAAAACATTATATTAATTGAATATTTATTTACAGTGTGTGTATGTAATGAATGCAGTGTTTGTGTGTGTGTATGAATGCAGTGTGTGTGTGTATGAATGCAGTGTGTGTGTATTAATGCAGTGTGTGTATGTGTGTGTATGAATGCAGTGTGTGTGTGTGTGTGAATGCAGTGTGTGTGTATGAGTGCAGTGTGTGTGTGTGTATGAATGCAGTGTTTGTGTGTATGAGTGCAGTGTGTGTTTTTAGTGCAGTGTGTGTGTGTATGAATGCAGTGTGTGTGTGTGTGATGCAGAGCCTTGGTGGGGGGTGGGCATTTTTATTATTTTCTTTTAATTATTATTATTTTAATATTTTTTTGTTATATTATTAATATTTTATTTCTATTTTATTATTATTTTTAATATTATTAATATTTTATTATTATTAAAATTGTTATTTATTTGTATTCGTGCCCCCTCCCTGCTTGTTAGCTGGTGGATGGGCTGTGTAGGAGAGGGGCTGGCAGTGAGCTGTAACTTACCTTTCCTGCAGCTCCTGTCAGCTCCCTTCTCCTCCGGTCTGGTCAGCTCCCCTGTCAGCTCCCACTGCAAGTCTTGTGGTCTGAGTGCTGAGTGGAGCGTTGCCACGGTAACCCGTGGCAACGTTCTGACCCTGCGGCTCTCGCGATCCTTGCAGTGGAGCTGACAGGGGAGCTGACCGGACCGGAGGAGAGAGAAGGGAGCTGACAGGAGCTGCAGGAAAGGTAAGTTACAGCTCGCTGCCAGCCCCCAACAGGACCGCCGGGCTTGTAATGAGTTGCCATAATACAGACATTAACTCGAGTATATGTCGAGTGGGGGATTTTCAGCACAAAAATGTGCTGAAAAACTCGACTTATACTCGAGTATATACGGTATGTCCTGGGATTGAAGGATATCATGAAAACTCTTGCTATCTACCGGTGCAGCTCAAGCCAACGCAAAACAAGCCTAAATTGTAGAAAGAATAGCATATAATCGTATTGCTCACATTTCAATCAGTTTAGTATGTGGGCAGAACAGGGCAGAGTAAGTGGTAGTTCTATTACAAGCTATAAATTCATTAGAGAATTCCAGTCACTCACCTGCTGTGAACAAATTTGAAAACTAATATGTTTCTTTTTTTTAATCATTTTCTGTTTTTCATTGTCTAGTTGTCACTAATCAGAGGATATCAACAATATAACCAACGCTCTAGTTTACTAATGAGACAGTAATTATGGCAAAAAAAAACACAAAACATGTAAATAGCTAAGAAGCCGAGTGAAAGAGAGAAAATGTTTGGAATTTGATACACTAGGAAAAAAAACAAAATGGAAGAAAATTGGTACTTTCAAAATTCACAGTAAGCTCCAAAGGAAGTTTCATCAAAGATGCCTAAAATCTGCCAAAATTACATTTTAAAATGTAGGGTTTTGTTTTACTACTTTTCCTATTGCAGGAAAATGCAATTAGATTTCACTGATTCACGAGGACTGACAAGGACTGATCTTTTCTAATCTTGGTCCTGAAGAAGTTAAAAATACACTAACGAGTACTGTCATATTGGTCAACCTAGCACAACAAATACGAAATGTATACCTACTAAATATTCTAATACAAACATTGATGTTTCTCTTACTCTTATTGAATTGGCATGTTGGGTGCACTCCACACGTTGTAAAACTATGAGATTAGAATGTGTGACCAAGTAAGGAAACAGACTATAAGCGATGCTGGGACTTTATGGAGATAACACAAGCTTACGTCATGTATGCATGAATTGGCTTCAGCATATCCGCTGCAGATGCACTCACATACAGGGGGCTTCATCCATCTAGCTCTCTTTGGTCAGGACATTTCTCTGCTGAGTGAAGATGTCTATAGATAGTCCTAGAGTAAGCCTAGGAATACGACATTAATGTCTAAAGGTCTATGGTCTTTCTTGACTAAACAGAGTTTGAAGCTGGCCCGTTTGATGAAGCACAATATTTAACATTTCTATTTTCATTTTGTAATAGAACAAAGACTCACAATGTTCAAGTTTCTCATTTTAAGCGATTATTTCAACCAAAAAATACTCCAATTAAATTGAACAGGATGGAATTCTTGCATTAGTTTAGCTCTCCACGTTCTTAGTAGTGCGTTGGGAGATATGAGTGAGTGTCCATATTGTATCCCTTTACACATACAGGACATAGTTTTATCTATTATTCACCCCATCCCTTTCGTTCAACGAGCGTAGTGTGTGAGAAAAGAGGCAGTGCAGCAGAGAGCAAAAACCTTTACAATCCCCAGGGATAGACATTGTATTAGCAGGTACATTCGTCTGGTTTCCATGGTGGTTGCTCCTCTTCTAGAACATTGGACCACCTCTCTGTCGGGAATACCTTGATAACTCCCCCCATCTTTCTCCTCTCTGCTGGAATAACTTGATAACTCCCCCCATCTTCCCCTTCTCTGCCAGAAATACCTTTGTAACTCCCCCCATCTCCTCCCTCTCTGCCAGAAATACCTTTATAACTCCCCCATCTCCTTCCTCTCTGCTGGAAATACCTTTCTCTCTGCTGAAAAAAACTTTTTCTAACTCCCTCATCTCCCCTCTGCCGGAAATACCTTTATAACTCACCCCTCTCTGCTTGAAATACCTTTATAACTCCCCCCATCGCCCCTTCCTCTGCCAGAAATAACTTCTCTAACTCCCCCCACCCTCCACCCCTCTGCTGGAAATACCTTTATAACTCCCCCCATCTCACCCTCGTCTGCTAGAAATATCTTTATAACTCCCCCCACCCTCCCCCTCTCTGCTGGAAATACCTTTATAACTCCCCATCTCACACTTCTCTGCTAGAAATATCTTTATAACTCCTCCCACCCTCCCCCTCTCTGCCGAAATACCTTTATAACTCCCCCATCTCACCCTCCTCTGCTAGAAATATCTTTATAACTCCCCACCCTCCCTCTCTGCTGGAAATACCTTTAAACTCCCCCCATCTCCGCCCTCTCTGCCGGAAATACCTTTATAACTCCCCTATCCCGCCCTCTCTGCTGAAAAAAACTTTTTCTAACTCCCTCATCTCCCCTCTGCCAGAAATACCTTTATAACTCCCCCTCTCTGCTGGAAATACCTTTATAACTCCCCCCATCTCCCCCTCTCTGCAGGAAATACTTTATATAACTCCCCTCTCTCTTATGGAAATAACTTTATAACTCCCCCATCTCCTCCCTCTCTGCTGGAAATACCTTTATAATTCCCCCCATCTCCCCTCTTTCTGTCTCCGCACAGCGGTCCCACCTCCTTGACTGAGAACATTGATGATCTCAGCCAATCCAATGCTTTCCCACAGGAAAGCTTTGGGAGGATAGTGCACCACATGCACGGTAAAACACTGCACTAGGTCAATGGTCTCTATGAGGTTTACTCAACTATTTTGGAGGAAATAGTGACAGCCGCTAGAGGCATATAAACTCTGGAATGAAAATGTTGCCATCTCTGCAGAACATCAATGCTTTTACTTACAGAATTAAAATAGTGGGTGGGGGAGGGAGGGGCGTGGCACCCAGACCAATCCAGACTACTCCTATAATGTCACTTTAATTTATTGCACTTCTTGCAAAGTGAAAAATGAGAACACATGCTCACACATAAAACACTTCAGGTGTTTGGAGTGTCCCTTTAAAACATGGAATGTTCAGTGTGTGTGAGTGTAGAAAGGGATCAAGTGTCTCTATCGAGTCCATCCTTCACACCATTCCACAAGTTGTTGCCTTTTTTCCCCTGTATTTTTCAAGAGTAATAACCCCTTCAGTATTGTTACAATAGCAAAGGATTCGACTAAAGCTTGTCCCACAGTGATTAAAGTGATAGCACTTTGTCAGCTGTGATGAGCTGCCAACATTGGCAAACAAGACAAAAGTGGAAATGTATAATTTCCCTAATAATAACCCTAATTTGTTGGTAGCTGGTGTCCTTTTTATTGTTTTATTTCTATATTACGCAGTAATTCTGAATAAATGGCAGATCGCTGGGGGTACTTGGCAGCAGAATAAAATGCCAGTGTTTCTCGGAGGAATGTTTTTTTCTTCTAGTTTTGAACTCGATACAAGTCTTGAACCTTTAATGACCTGCCGAGATGTCTACTTCTAAAGTATGTCTGTCCATCCTCTATTCATGTCCGTGAGAAGAACAAAAAGAAAAATGCTACTCTTACCAGTAAAAAAAAAAGTGTTTTATTTTTTACTTCCAAGTGATTTGTTTGCACCAGAATGGGGGAACTGCATTATTTACATCACAGAGGGCTATCTGCCTGTGCAAATCCTGTTACATAACATCATTTATTCACTATCCTGTTGCTGACATTTTCCGAGCTGTGATTGAGGTCTCCTTTTTTCTTCTGGCTACAAATAGTTTCCAAGAGAGTTGGCCCCGTGTGATTTCTAATCAACAACATCAAAGATTTTCCCGATAAAAATAAAGTGAGAATGCAGACATAAAAAGAACGTAATCACAACACAAGGTGGCTATTACGTGAATGGTCTTTTTCAGCATTGACAATTTACCCAACGTATATCTAGCGTTATTTTCCAAGGAATTTATTGACTTGTGAGTAAGTTGTGTTTCCAACTGTTTAGAAAAATGTGTAGTCAAACATTATTCCAGTTGGGTATTTTAGTCTCTAGGTGACAGAGTTATTAATGTGACTTGCTGTTTAATGAATAAAGGTTTTAAAATGGCATTATGAAGTAATAACTAACTCTGTAACTACAGATGTGCAGATAAACCCATTTTGATCATATAACTGTTTAACCCCTTAACATGTGGATAGTTTAAAGAAGTAAATACATGTATAGCTGTAAGTCGAGTAAGAAGTATGTTCTATGTATAATGTAGGATTGAAAACAGAGCTGTATGTCAGTGTGTGTGTGTTTGTGTGTGTATTGTGCCCGAGTGTGTGTTTGCCACCCTCCTGCTTAGTGTCAACTCACATTTCCAAAGCCACAGTGTCTCTTAGGGTTGATCCCTCTCCTTATTTTATTACTAATAAACCAACTACTAACAAAAAGTCGAAGTATTCCAGGGATTAATAATCCTGAAACATATTTCACATGTTTAATAATAAAGCTTCCTCTGTCAGTTACTGAATTTTATTGAATTGAAAAGGGAATTTCCAAATGTTAAATGCATACATACACTCATTCACAGATGCATACATACGGCTATAGAAGCATAAACATACACAGGCATGAGTAGGCATGCACACACAGGAACACAGATTCTCACAGACACACTCAAATAGACACAGAAGCATACATATATAAATACAGGCACACAAAGAAACAGATAAGCATGCAGAGACACAAAAATACACAGTTCCCAGCCAAAAGTCACAGTGCAGATTAGGCATGTTGAGTAGCATGGAACCAGCTGTTCGGGGCAACGGGCTGCCTCTGGCCTGGAGCTAAGGAGAACCACATTTGAGACTGTAGACCCACCCTAACAGTGTGCATGCTTAAGCTATAATTATAGCCATGTTAGATAATTTTTCCAAATTAGCAAATTCTTGACTCTTTATATAGCAAAGATGTGATATCTAAAATGTAAGTTACCTAGAGTCAAAAAAGAAACACACAGAGGGGATGGGGGAATATGCATACACAAAGATCTGTTAGAAAAGAGACACACATAGGGGATGTGGCGAAAAAGACACAAAGAGGGACAGAGGGGAAGAGACACACAAAGGGGCTTAGGGGGGAGAAATTGGCACACAGAGAGAATATGAAAAAGGAGCACAAAGAGGGCCTGGGTAAGAGGAAAAAGATACACAGAGGAGCTTGGGACAGGGAAAAAGAGACATACAAAGGGACTGGGAGAAAGAAAGAGATACAAAGGGGGGATAAGGGATACAAGCTATACAAGGGGGTTCTAAGAGACACAAAATTATGGTTAAGGGGGGTTAAGAGAACCATAGGTGATGTGTTGCGGCAAAATGCATCTTTGCCTTGCACCGGCCTGCCTAGAGTGTCCTGGCAGTATCCTTGAGTTAATGGCGTACTATTTTGTAATGGTTTGACATAAACTGTGGCTCATTCAGGCACCCATAGACAGCTGAATTGATACTGCAGAATTAAAACTTCTCTGTTTTCAGTAATAGCTACAACAAACCTGGATGGCGGTGATTGGCTGAGAATGCTGGGGTGGGTTAGCTCGGGCACCAAGTCCACAGTTCATGTCATACCATTTCTAAACGGTCTGACATTAAACGCCAGAACACAGTAGGCAGCATATTGTTTAAAGCGCATATTGTTTTAAAGTGTGAAATAATTTGCAAAACAAATTGCATTATCAATTTTTATTGTTTTGAAAAAGTGTTTCCAATCCCTCATATCCCTCAAACACATTTCTCGTATATTGCATAAGGATACAAATTATAGATTTTTTTCTTGTTGTATACCTGATGGCTCTCCTTGGCACAGAAAGTGTTAATGAACAATAGAGTGCTAAATAGGTTAAACTTATACCCTAAATAACAAGAAATGTATTCAAAACATATTCATTCACATGAGAATAGAAAGTAACAGAGTTTTTTAGCTATTAATCTAGTGTTTTGATTTCTAGCTGTTTCTGTGAAATAAATATGTAATGAGAGGCTATCAGTTTTTATACATCATTCAGTCATATTGCAATTATGTCACCTACATAATACAAAGGTCTCCTGCTTACTTATTCTGCAATCTGTTTTCCTGTTACCAAGATCCCCATTTCTTTACACTTATTTCATTATTTATACATATTTTATATAAAAATCAATTCTGCTGCTAGCCGGTCTGGCTCTTGTCTTTTCCGAACAATAAACCCTCTCTAATCCAATTGAAATTGTAACAGCTATGAGCTAGCAATTATTCCTACCTCTGTCTACAGCCAACTATCCCCACTCTTTTTAACTGCCAAATATACCCTCCCCTATCAACTTCCAACTATCCCTTCTTCTGTGTACAATCAATTGCTCCCACTCATGTCAACTGCCAACTATCCCCACTCATGTTAACTGCCAACTATCCCCACTCATGTCAGCTGCCAACTACAGCCAACAATCCCCACTCATGTCAACTGCCAACTCTCCCCAATCCTGTGTACAACCAACTATCTCCACTCCTAATTCTAACTCCTATTTACCAACTATTCCCACTTCTCTCTACAAACAACTATCCCCACTCCTAATTCCCACTCCTATTTACCAACTATCCCCACTCCTAATTCCCACTCCTATTTACCAACTATCCACACTCCTAATTCTCACTCCTATCTACAACCAACTATCCCCACTCCTAATCCCTACTCCTATTTACAACCAACTATCCCCACACCTAATTCCCTCTCCTATCTACAACCAATACCCACTTCTAATTCCCATTCCTATCTACAACCAACTATCTCCACTCCTAATTCTAACTCCTATTTACCAACTATTCCCACTTCTATCTACAAACAACTATCCCCACTCCTAATTCCCACTCCTATTTACCAACTATCCACACTCCTAATTCTCACTCCTATCTACAACCAACTATCCCCACTCCTAATCCCTACTCCTATTTACAACCAACTATCCCCACACCTGATTCCCACTCCTATCTACAACCAATACCCACTTCTAATTCCCATTCCTATCTACAACCAACAATCCACACTCCTAATCCCTACTCCTATTTACAACCAACTATGCCACACTTGATTCCCACTCCTATTTACAACCAACTATCCCCACTCCTAATTCCCACTCCTATCTACAACCAACTATAACCACTTCTAATTCTCACTCCTGTCTACAACCAATACCCACTCCTAATTCCCACTCCTATTTCCAACTATCCCCACTCCTAATTCCCACTCCTATCTACAACCAACTATCCACACTCCTAATCCCTACTCCTATTTACAACCAACTATCCCCACTCCTAATTCCCACTCCTATTTACCAACTATCCCCACTCCTAATTCCCACTCCTATTTACAACCAACTATGCCCACTCCTGATTCCCACTCCTATCTACAACCAACTATACCCACTTCTAATTCCCACTCCTATCTACAACCAATACCCACTCTTAATTCCCACTCCTATTTACCAACTATCCCCACTCCTAATTCCCACTCCTATTTACCAACTATCCACACTCCTAATTCCCACTCCTATTTACCAACTATACCCACTCCTAATCCCCACTCCTATTTACCAACTATCCACACTCCTAATTCCCACTCCTATCTACAACCAACTATCCCCACTCCTAATCCCTACTCCTATTTACAACCAACTATCCCCACACCTGATTCCCACTCCTATCTACAACCAATACCCACTCCTAATTCCCACTCCTATTTACCAACTATCCCCACTTCTAATTCCAATTCCTATCTACAACCAACAATCCACACTCCTAATCCCTACTCCTATTTACAACCAACTATCCCACACTTGATTCCCACTCCTATTTACAACCAACTATCCCCACACCTGATTCCCACTCATATCTACAACCAACTATAACCACTTCTAATTCTCACTCCTGTCTACAACCAATACCCACTCCTAATTCCCACTCCTATTTCCAACTATCCCCACTCCTAATTCCCACTCCTATTTACCAACTATGCCCACTCCTAATTCCCACTCCTATTTACTAACCATCCCCACTCCTATTCCCCACTCCTATTTACCAATTATCCCCACTCCTATTCCCCACTCCTATTTACCAACTATCCCTACTCCTAATTCCCACTCCTATCTACAACCAACTATCCCACTCCTAATCCCTACTCCTATTTACAACCAACTATCCCCACTCCTAATTCCCACTCCTATTTACCAACTATCCACACTCCTAATCCTTACTCCTATTTACAACCAACTATCCCCACACCTGATTCCCACTCCTATCTATAACCAACTATAACCACTTCTAATTCCCACTACTATCTACAACCAATACCCACTCCTAATTCCCACTCCTATTTACCAACTATGCCCACTCCTAATTCCCACTCCTATTTACTAACCATCCCCACTCCTATTCCCCACTCCTATTTACCAATTATCCCCACTCCTATTCCCCACTCCTATTTACCAACTATCCCTACTCCTAATTCCCACTCCTATCTACAACCAACTATCCCACTCCTAATCCCTACTCCTATTTACAACCAACTATCCCCACACCTGATTCCCACTCCTATCTACAACCAACTATAACCACTTCTAATTCCCACTACTATCTACAACCAATACCCACTCCTAATTCCCACTCCTATTTACCAACTATCCCCACTCCTAATTCCCACTCCTATTTACCAACTATCCCCACTCCTAATTCCCACTCCTATTTACCAACTATCCCCACTCCTGATTCCCACTCCTATTTACAACCAACTATCCCCACTCGTATTCGGGTGAACGCTTGAATTCTCAGACTCCAAACAAAAATGTACTCAAATCACGAACCAACTGAAACGTGTATGGTTGAGCATGTCTGCTTAAGTTTTTGAGTTGGAATTTCGCCCTTGCCAACAAATAAAGAGATGACTAATTGGAAAAAAAATAATAAATATATAATACATAAATGTAGATTGTTTTTTATTACTGTTCCTCCTGTTTTCAATTTTATCAAGATTCTCAGGTTACCAAACTTTTACTTGCCTTTGGTGGTGAATAATGTACTTTTTTTTTCATTATGTGCATTGTTTGGACATTCTGTTATCTTGTACTAGAACTATATTTCCCCTTTGTGACAGATTGGTAGTGGGATTCTGAAGTGCAGTGAGTGTTCTACAACCAGACATATTAGACACTCCCAAACGAAACAGCAAGAATTCAGCCTAGATCTACCACAAAGGTGTTACACATGCAATATACAATTTATAACCACGCATACTAGAAATAACTAATTGACTAGAACACTTACTGTTTTCTCTCCATGATGCAGTTTTTAACTAACATATCATTATTCATTGTTAGTAATAGTTGCCTTTAATGCACAATGTGTATGATAATAAGAATAATTATTATTTTAATAGAACAATTTTAGATTATTCCCTGGCTGTAAATACATCTAATATTATCATGAGGACACTCGACGGGTAAACTGGGGACCAGAGATCGGTAGTTAAGCAGAGAGTCCATATGGTTTTCAGACTATCTGTGTGAATTGTACCATAAAGCAACATTACTTCTGCTTAAACAGTCCCAAGGGAACAATCTGCATAGAGTACAATAGACCTGTAAAATCGTTTCATTTCTCATCAGCAATAATGCCATTAATTACTAGCAGGGGGAGATTCTATTATCTCAAAACACTTGTTGTATAAGCCTTCTTTTTTATTTTTCTGCTTTTTTTTTTAGCTATCTAGAAATGACAGTAAAAATCTCATTTATCTCGAGTCCTGTGTCGTACAAGCCATGCTGCTTTTTCACAATGCCGTGTGATTGCTATTGCCGTGCAATTCTTGTGGCATTGCAAATTTAAATGTAGCAATAAAAACATTTTAACTTGTAAGGAGAAAAAATAACAAATATCCAATTTGTTCCTAAGTAGCCAGCTGTGTAAGTAATGCACTCGGTTAGAAAATTGCACAGTTAATGTATCCCAACATTTATGCTTGGCCACATTCATTCATAATTTTCAATCCCATTTTAAACTCATGGGGTAAATGGGCTGAATCTTAGGGATCCACAGTGGATTAGTTTTTGGTGAATGGGCAGATTCTCAGGGACTTAGAATGAATAGAACGATTCTTGTGGTGTCAAGGTAAGGAGTAGACATGTGCATTCGTTATTGGATTTCATCCAAATTTTTGGACTTTTTCGTATTTGTTTACTATAACATAAACGAATGTCCAACATACGAATTATATACAAAACAAAAGGGCAAATGATGAATGCATTACCTTTTTGTTTCAGTTCTTTCAATTAATAGACTCCGTGCTGCAGGATAATCAATGCGAACAATTCCACCGAACAGTGCTCTTCCAGGATGTAAAGAAACTAACACAGGCAGGGGTGGAAGTTCAGCGGTGTTCGGGAGGTCGGGTGTCCAATTTTAGTTCCATGCACTCAACGACCAAACACCGCTGCCTCCATTCATGTGAACTAGATGGCCGCCACCACGTGTTTGTGCATACGAACGGCGGCCACCCAGCCGACCACTTAGAACACTGAGGTGTGAATCGTTATAGGGGTGTTAACAGGGGTGAATGAGGTTAATAAGCATGCAGTTGGTCTGGGTATTTTGTGTTATTTTTTTGGTTACCGAACAAAACGGGAAAAAGTATGTGAACATGGTATTTACCAAACAAAACAGCGACCCCCTTAGGTTTTACTGCCGGAGGGTGGTAGGAATTGTTAATATTTATTACAAGGAGGGAGCTGGTAGTGCTGCTGGCTCCCTCCTTGCTTTTTTTTGCGCACGCGCAGTGTTATTTTCATCCTAATGGGCGAAAACAAATTATTTTTTACTGAATTTCGTCAGAAATTCAGAATGGACGAATTTCATTTTTATTCAGTACAAATTCATTTGTACGAAACAAAAATTACACTGGTGCACATGTCTAGTAAGAAGGCATGTTTTCACTGGCTTAGGCTGAATGGGCAGATTCTTTAATACTTAGAATAAATTGGCAGATTCTCACAGTGTAAGAGAGAATGGGCAGATTCTCAGGTACTTAAAATTAATGATCAGATTCTCACAGTGTAAGAGAGAATAGGAAGAATCTCAGGGACTCTGGATTAATGGGTAGAATTTTAGTGTTTAATAAAGTTGCCATTTCCCTTGTACAATAATCTTATATTGCTTGTCAAGACAATTCCACACTGGTTAAATGTCTAGCACCAACTATTGTGGCATTAATAGGAATATACACTAAAATGTGAAATACCAAGAATCCAAACTGAAAACTAAATTGAAAGTGGGTTTCAAATTGGAAGAATTCTCAAGTCAGCTTGGCTATTTTGGTCTAAAATTTGAAATTAATTTTAAGTTGACTTTGAAGCTGTAACAATTCATATTTCAGTGAAAGACCAGGTTTACATTCTGTAAAAGTTCTAGAGAAGTGTTTCCACACTGTGCCAATTTTCGAGATTCCAGCGGGATTTTTTTTTTTTTTCTACCAGAGATAAATTTAAATTCAGAAATTAATTTTCTAAAATTGAAATTTCTGGAAAAGGAGACTGTGTCTATGCACACGAATTACAACAATAAGAAGTCGTGCTTTGGTACTTACAGCCTGCCTTTAATTTATTGAATAGATAGTATATAATCTCTATATCATTTTTCTTTTTAACCTTTTTGCATTAACTCTAACTATTCTGTATGTGCAAGGTTTTCAATCTTCATTAAAAGCCTTTAATGAAAAAAAAAAAACACCTTTGCATACTTCTACATTAGTGATTTAAGACAAAGAGAGTCCCCAGCATGAATTTACAGAGTATAATTAGATCATTCAGAAATGGGGGTTTATTGAAATTACAGAAAAGCATTTAATTCACCAATCAAACAACTGTAACAGCCAAGAAAGTCTGTCCATGCGCTGGAGTTTGTTTTGTAGCACGCTGGCAAACATTCTAGTTGCTGAGACTCGTTATATTCCAAACTTATATCTGGCCCACACAGCCAGCTGTCATCTTACTTTCCTTAGCTTCATATTATGCAACAAGATTTCAGGAAATGGAAAAAAAAAACTAATGACTACAAGGAAAAACTTTTTGAATAAAAAAAAATAAAAAAATAAAATAAAATGATGAACTCAGAATTTAATTAGTCATATAGTGATGTCCTAAGTGTCAAGGGTCCATTAATTTCCAAAGTGTTTTTTTTTTTTTTTTTATCCTTGGAACAAAATGACAATAGCAAATGAATAAAGTAATTAAATATATTTTTATGTAATAACGTAGCTGTAACATTCTGTTGATCATATTTTTTTCCCAACCTGTTACATAATGTATTCTTGGATTTAAAAGCAGTATTTCCCACACAGAAACTGACAGTTCTATTTTTCTGTTGTTTTGGAAAATTATCAGTTCCAATTTTGGTACTCTCGATAAATTCTAAAGCATTGTCAACATGCCGAATATTAATGCGGAATTAGAAAGTTTACATTTTAAAAAACAGAACTAACAAAGTTTTGAACCATGGCATGATGCAATAAGATTCAGTATTCAGTTCAAGGAAGATAATGAGTTTGATATTAGCATAGCCGTTATTTAATATATAGACCAAGAAATAATTTAACAGGGGCATTGCAATAAATCATCCATATGCTCAATGTCTGTGCAACAGACACAAAAAAATGATGTTAAACCTTGCAATACGGAAACATTTGCAAAAAATTGACAAACCCAGTCCCTTATATTATTATGATAAAAATGTAAATTTTTTAGAAATATGACAATACAATGTTAAGCATGGACAGTGAATATTTATATTGTGATTACATAACTACATAGTAGGAAATATACCCATAATTCCATTAGTAAATTAACATTATATTAGCAAGATGCTATGCATTCAGGTGGGCTACTCTGACCTTAAATTTGAAATTCACTTTGAATTCTCACTCTAGTAAATAACATTGTGATCTGTGAATAGCTTATTCAGTTTGTTTGGAATGAGTTGTGTGGTGGCAATGTCTAACAGCTACTTTGAATTAACAGAAACTTTAAATCTCCAATATACAGTGTGAAAGACTTTTTTTTCCTTCAGTGTAGGACTTCCCTGGCAATACCTGTTTCAATCCAACTTTTTCCAGAATTTAACAATTTTGGAAATCTAACAATTTTGGAAATCCAAACTGAATTAATTCAGAAGAACCAAAAATGTTTGCTGTACACAAGTCTTATGAATTATTGTAGCATAATACATCACAAGAATCATCATAAATGATCAGCTCCAACTACCTACCTATCTACCTACTAAAGGTGTCTGAAATATGTCTCTCAAATATGTCTCAAATATGAATTCAGTTTGATACAAAAATCTAAAATATTTTGTTAATCTAACAAATGCTGTCCCCTGTTAATCCCTATTGATAATGAATTAATCTAAAAGTCAGCAGTCACAACAATATTCAAGATTGACGGTTACTACACACCAAAAGGAAAACATGAAAATAATTTATATTAAGTTAGTTTCAGATACTTATATATATCATGATGATTGTCCAGTTTGTTGGACTGAAACATTGATCGTTGAATAAAGGAACACTGAAATATATGAAAAGAGACCAGAGAGTACACGCCTTCATGTTCTCTCTCTCTCTATAAATTTATATATATAATTTATATATTCCACTTATTTATGCATGCAGTCAGTCAACGAATGACCAAATGGCACCAAACAAATCCAGTGTTGGATTTAGCGCTAATTTAACGACCAATATTAGTTTGCAACAAAATTTACAAAAACTCAACATTTTTGTAAATTATTCAATTGCATCCAAAAATGAATTCACAACTATCATCTACCCTTTAACTTCTTACATCGCCCAGGATCTGAAAGTTTCAAAGTAAAGCAGGAGGTATAAAACAGGTTTTACATGCATAATGTCTACCATGAAATATTCACATATTTTTTCAGCTATTTGCTTAATAAAGTCCTGGTTGTCCCCATGGAAAGCTTCTCAAAAATATATTATACAGAAATACACTGACGCTCCTCTCTGCCATTGATTTTCCTATCCAGAGTTCGTTTATATGATCCCATGCCCATATTTTCAACTTGACTGAGCATTAAACACCAACCAATCTGATATATTCTGACACTAAGCTGTAAATGGTTGCATTATTTGCAGAAAAAATGTAACAAATGTACTGAAAACTCTCTATCAGCAATTAACCTGGGGTCAGCTCGATAGCATTGATCTGATTGTAAGAACCTACAGAGCAAAGTTCCTTAGATAAAACGCCTTACCGGCTTAATGTTTCCATCTGATAGCATGATTTAAATAAAAATATATAAATATATGAAAGCCTGTCCTTCAAGTCGCCATTGGGCTGTGTTATGTATCATCAGGACACTTGGCAATTGAAAAAAAAAAAATAGCACGAGGTGTTATGTAAAATGCTATGACAATGATGATGTATTCTTATACTGTAGGTGTTAGGAGAGCCCCCACCTGTGGCAGAGGTGAAGCTAAACTAAAATGTTGCACGTAAGGTAAAGTCATTTTTTTCAGATATTTTTGTAAACATATCAAAAAGAGGAAGGAGAGGAAACTGAATTTATGAAGACAGTTTCAAACAACACTACCCACTAACTGCATGCGGGCTAGGCTATGTATGTTCCAATGTTGCACTAACTTTTACAGCCTCCACATTGATCAGTAGACTTGTACATCTTGGGATTGTCCTGTTCGACTGAATAATTTTTCCAGAAATTGATGTCTTGTTCATGTGATGGTTTGGGAATAGCTGAATACCACTGAATAAAAAATATTCAGGTAAACATTTGGACTAACCAAAAAGGGCACAAAAATTGGAAAAACAGTGCAATGCAAAATATAACCATAATATAAATATTACATATATTATGCCGTATACCAATAGGCACATTTTACAGCCATTTGAATCGCAGATCACAAAAAGAAAAAAGTTATCAAAAGAGGGAAAAGAGGAAAAGTAAAAAAAACTGAAATATAGAAATATAAATATAGATTATTTTTACTGCTCCTCCTTAATTGACTTTATTGTTTACTTTTCACTTAATCTCTGAAGAAAATCAACATGTTTTGGCTGTTCCCTACACATCAATCATCTTTTTTTCTCATAAATCATCTCTCTTTTTGAATCTTGTAGCCCTGGGCAGACGTCAAACTTGGCCCAACAAATCACCCCGAATTCAGCTGAATTGCAATTCGGACAAATCCAAATGCACAAGCCTATTGCTTAGTGTCCATAACACACAACGTGTATTACAGCTTCTAATGCAGTGTATCTTCACCTACTGTGCAGTACAGGATATGAAAATGTGTAATACCACAAAGATCATGGAGCAATAGTGATTTATTATTGGAAAATAATGCAAATAAGATGCCATAAATCCTTACTAGACTGAAGGTCAAGTGGTTTAAAATGATCTCAGGGTGCCCAAAATGACATTATCTTCACCATTATATACATTTATATTACACGATTTTTTAAAAGAAAGTGTTTATTGGATTTTGCACCACAACAACTGGAATGGCAGAGATTATACTTTGTTATTCCGGTTGTGTGGAATGAAATACACATACACACACACGGACACACACACAAACATACGTGCAGATAAACATACTCAATAACATGCACACAAAAAAATTTCCTCATACACAGACACACACATACATAGACAAGATCACAAACTTCCACTCATACACAGACACATACAGGCACACACATGACCTGCCTAATAATGATGAAAGCATAGGCAGTATTAATGAACAGGTGGCACCAGTCCTAGAATTACACTGTAGTGGTTGTGGTACCACCCCTGGCAAGCACTTGATTGATAGTTATCTGCACTGCTTCTAGTCTTGCCTAAAATGCTTTCACATTATCATACGAACTCAAAACAAGCTGAGACATTATTCAGTTGGTGAGAGACATCAAATGACACTTGCAGCCGATTAACACGTTTTCCCTATCATTGACGTCCCAGATCCCTCGCCAATAATGCCATTCTCCTCAATAACTACATTTAAACATTAACCTGCCGATTACCCCTCGTTCCCAATTTGCATCTCCATAAGCCCCAAAGAATTCATTTCTCCCCAACATAGATATCCGCATGTTTCTGCAATTAACCCATCCCATGAACACATTATTTCCATGCAATTTACCCCTTTATCCACAATTTACATCCCCACATCCCACTGGTAATTAAGACAATTATTCCCATCGAGGTCCCCCACTTTTATGCCTGTAAAATCATTCCCTCCTCCTTAGAGTTACATAGAACATACTCACAGATAAGAGCGCACACTCATACAGACAATGCAATCAGTCACACTGACAGGGCAGCAATTCCCTTGCTATATATATATATATGTATGTTACAGTATATATTGAGTTTTCTTTATACATCCATCAGTTTAATGGATCATCAACTGGAAAGTGAAAAGCGAGTCAATGAATATAAAACTTACTTAGGGAATCTTCTTTAGGTTTTCACAATAAAAAAAAACAAACAATTAGCTCAGAAAACTTCTTCTTTCTTTGCTATTGATTTGTGTCATCAGATTGATTGCATTGAGGATGGAGATTAAATTGGCTCTATGACAAGTCCATGGCTCTATTCCTCACGGGGATGCCTGGCCTGATAATGTCTGCATTCAGTACTCGGAACGTAGACAGTGTTTGCTTGATTAAGGTGAGAACATGATTACATTTGGCATATTGCTATTATAAAGTAAGAGGGACATGAGGAGGCCCTTTTTTCAAATTTCATGAACTGTTGAAATAAATTGTAGCATGAGCTTCCAGTTAGCTAGGGTTCACACAGAACAATATATTATACATTTAGCATCATGGTTGGTTAAAACAAATGTGTCATTAAGAACACATTCTTTACCGTAATGCATACCTTACACCGACACTACCCAACAGACAGCTCTAAAGCTGTTCAACAACATCAATAACTCTTTGATTCAACTTTGTTACATCTCCCATGCTACGCCCTTTGCAATCATGGCATATTGTATGTGGCAAACATTGTCTTCATATTCATTATTCAAATTGCTCAATGTTAATATTGTAAGACATTGTTTAGTTTTTTTCTTGTTATTTTTGCTCTTTCTTTCCTTTATCTATAAAATAATAATAATTGGGATTTTCTGCACCTCTTTCCGCACAGGCATTTTGCAATTGTCATAAAAGGATGGCTTACGTTGGCTTTTTTCATGTCCGCTTAAGTATGTAAATTTCTTCCCAGTCTTGGCTTAGTTAATAGTGCAGGTATATACAACTACTAGACAAACCCTGATGTTTGTTAGTTTTTTTATGACAATTTTCCTTTAAAAGCCTAAAAAACATATCCATATTCTCCCTTTCTACAGAGCTAATTTGGAGTCCTGAAAATGGACTGTGGAAGTAATTTGCGATATATTTGAAGAAAATGTGATCTAATTGATATTTAATGTCTCCACTTGCTTTCAGCAGGGACTTGACACTTCTTTTTTATGCCCTGTTCGTTTTCTGGAATTTTCCTCTGCAACGTAACCCTCTTTATTTAATTGTCTTGTTCTGTTTCCAAGCGATGAACATTTTGCATTGAAGTAAAACCATTTCTATGTAGATTCAAGAGTTGACAAAATGTGTTTTATTCGCTCTATACATTGCAATTATTCTCGTATTTGCTCTCCCACCTTCAGTTCAAAAGAAAACCATTTTCCATTCAAAATGAGGAAGAAATGTACTGCAGGAGTCAGGTAGGTCACCAATCAAGGCAAATCGCCAGCGTTTTCCTGTAAATTTTCACGCTCACTTAATGTGATGAGTGGGATGACATTTGGACACTAAAATACCACAAAATGTAGCAATCAAGAGGTCAAAAAGGCAACAAATACATAGCTGTGACCCATAAAATGATAGCATTGTTTAATAAAAAAAAAAAAATTAAATCAATTAGTAATACAGTACACCTTAAGAGACGTCCAAAAGGAAAGTTATGTATTATGAAATTGTCTGGCCTTTTGCAGAAGAGAAAAACTAAATTTCAGTCAATGTGTCAGGCCAGGCATGAAATCCAATATAACGTACAGTGTCTTTAATTGACTTTTATGCCTTTGGAAACATTTCATTAAGTAGAGCATCATGTGATGTCTTTATAATTAAAAGTGCCGGGTTTAATTTTTTTTTTGTACAAGGAAAGAATGTGAAACTCAAGCTGTAGAACCTATAGCTAGTTCAAAACAACTTCAATTACAAAGGTCGCTGTCCTGAGTCATTAGATAAACCACAAATCACAGAGAAAAAGAGCATGGTCGGAGGTTGGTGTCTGGCAGATGTTTGGCAGATGTTTAGCGACTGTCATTCATAAACAGGCAGAAGATTGATGAGCAAATGTGAGCAGTGAGGTTTGGGATATAAAATACATTATAATGAGTGCCTGGGAGACTATGGATTGCATCTAAATAATAAATTTTTCAATACTCTATAAACATAGATGTTTTTCTTTTTAAAATGCCAATGCACAAAACATTGACTCTTTAACTGACTTTTAAAGGAAAATTGTCATAAAAAACTAACAAACTTCAGGGTTGGTCTCTGGTAATTGTATATACCTTCGCTATTAACTAGTAGCCAAGACTGGGAAGAAATGTACATACTTAAACGGACTTGAAAAAAGTAAACGTAAGCCATCCTGAAGGTCTTCTCATTGCTCCATGGTTGTGAATGTCTCTTGAAAGATGATTTGAAAAGATCAGCTTTAAGAGCTGTTGGCAGAAAAAACGTTCAAAAATAAAATAATTTTTTTCAAAAAAGTAGAACATGCTTAATGAGCTATGAAGCTAGCTATTTCTCCTGATATCATATTACTATGCAACTGATACCTACTAAAAGTCCACTTATGTGCTATTAAAGGACTTTTGGACTATTGCCCGACAACTGATGGATTTCTGTGTAATGACCATGTTAAGACAACCCTGGTGTCTTTAAACGAAACCGCCGTTTAGTCAACCTTCCCCTTCTGCAATACCTATAATCTCCGTTCGCATGAACTGCAGTGTACGAACCAAACTCAGGGGAAGTGGCAATCTCCCGACCAGGATCCGTGAACGTCTCCAAACTCCTGAACGGCAATCCACGAACTGCTGCTAGCCGCCGAACAATAACATCCACCAAGCGGCTTTCAGTTCCATCCAGCAGTCTCTAAGCGTAAAGAAGAAATCCCCCCAATAACGAGACAGAAGCTCCGCATTGAGGGTCAAACAGGATCTGGCTTTACTGTGGGCTACCTGCCTGTATTTATGCAGGTCTCCCACTTGGTGGACACTCCCCTAGGGGACCAAATGGGAGACTGTAATGACAGACAGACATAGGGACATTCCAGACATACAGTCACAGCTTTTACCCACAATACACTATGGTTTCCTCCCCTCTGCCCTGGAGATAATTAAGAAGTAACTCAATTATCTCCAGGACAAAGCCAGTCGCCATTTTAAATATAAAACCAGAAAAGACATAAAAATTCATAACTTTACAAAAACCGAACATTTCCCATTCGCATCACATATCCCCAGATAGCCTGGATCTGAGTGCATATTATTAGCGAATAGCGCTCAGATCCCACACACATAGTTCAATCGCCATGGAGTCAAAGTTCTTACAGTCTTTCGGTATACGAATGACTCCATGGGAAGGCTATCTGGGTTAAGTCCTTTTGTATGCTTCAAAACTCCCGAACGGCCGGTATTCGTATGCTTTCGTGGAGGCAGCCAGGCGTTCCGTTGTTTCAGCGGTGTTCGGCAGAAAAAGTGTCCGTTTTTAGTTCCATGAAAATAGAGCCGAACACCGCTGGGCTTTCGTGCGTTTTAAAATGGCCGCTGCCTCGTGGTCGACATACGAACGACGACCACCCTGAATTCGTTTAATTGAGAAGTGTCTGCGGTTAACCACAACGTTCTAATTGGGATCAATAGGTTAACCAGCAGCACACTTCTCTCCTGGGTGGCCATCCGTTCGGTAGTTTTGTTCGGATAAAACGGTCATTCGTATGGCTGGGCTATAGGAAACAGCCATTTACACGAACGGAGCAAACAGACGAATCCACCAACAATAAACAGACAGATGGTTCTGTCACAGACCACAAAACAGCACTATCAATATCAAGAGGTTTATTTATTATTTAAATACGATACATAAAATACATATCATACAGTCACCAGGGCTTAAAATATGTAGTTCTATGCTACTAGCCAGGACTTAAAAGTTACTCTCCACTGCAAGCCACAGTGTACCCTCCAGGAGTAAGTTTCTAGTTGCCTGAGCTAAATTTTTACTCGCCTTTTTGCTAGTGAAAATTGTTGAGTCCTTAGCTTTAAACAACATCTTTATGCAGATATAAGTCTAGCTGGTACAGGTGAGAACTGGATCTGTAATACACAAGTGGTGCACTATAGCTGAAGAACTTTGATATTTGTTACATCGTCCAAATTACCCTGCAGGGTGAGTATTTGTGATTTTTGTAGTATTTGATTATTTTATTCTCAAGGTATAAAACAAATAGCGTAGTTGGAATGTTTTAGGGCTGGTGGAATGTATTTGGTATTTTGATCATTTACATTTGGGTCAGATAACATCAGAAAGTAGTGGCAAACCGTACACCTTTAACCCCTTAGTGACAGACCGTTTTTCAATTTTCTTACCTTTTACAGTACCCAAACATATTATATACCATTTTACCATTTTTTACATTAAATGGTCTTTCTAAAGATACCATTATTTTCATCATATCATATAATTTACTATAAAAAAAAATATAAAATATGATGAAGAAATAAAAAAAAAAACTTTTTCTAACTTTGACCCCCAAAATCTGTTACGCATCTACAACTGCCAAAAAACACCCATTCTAAATAGTTTCTAAATTTTGTCCTGAGTTTAGAAATGCCCAATGTTAACATGTTCTTAGCTTTTTTTGGAACGTTATAGGGCTATAAGTACAAGTAGCACTTTGCTATTTCCAAACCATTTTTTCTCAAAATTAACGCAAGTTACATTGTAACACTGATATCTGTCAGGAATCCCTGAATAACCCTTCCCATTTATGTATTTTTTTAAAAGAAGACAACCTAAAGTATTAAACTTGGGTTATTTTGACTCTTTTCATGCAACCATTTTGCTACCAATCCATGCCAAATTTTTTAAAACAAAATGATAGCTGGTG
The DNA here is from genome assembly GCA_933207985.1 of Pelobates cultripes. Lineage (NCBI taxonomy): Eukaryota > Metazoa > Chordata > Amphibia > Anura > Pelobatidae > Pelobates > Pelobates cultripes. The sequence continues at coordinate 324,710,304 of OW240915.1, read as the reverse complement.
ATTTTTTTTGACACACACAGCAATTTAAGAATAAATGTACGGAGAACTTTAGGGGTTACTGCCAAAATACACCCCAATATGTTTTTAGCAACATCTCCTGAGTACAGTGATACCCCCCATGTATAGGTGTGTTGAGTTATCTTGGGGCTAAAAGACCTTATTTGGAGAGTGCGAATTCCAGTTTTTCAACTTGAAATTTTCCCAACTGATCATCATGCACCCATGTCCTATTTGGGACATTCTGCCAATGTAATTTACCCCCATCATGTGTTACTGACAAAGAACACCCCAATATGTGTTCAGCAACATCTCTCGAGTACAACAGTGCCCCCAATGTAAAGGTTTTATGGGTTTTTGCAAACTTATAGGGGTCAAATGTAGGGCTTTCCCCTTTTCCATGTTTGCACATAGAAATTTGCCAGATTGGTTTGTTGGGCCTATATTGCCTGTGAGACTGTATAGCAGCCCAGGAATGAAAAGTAACCCCATCCTGGCACACCATTTGTAAGACTAGACAACCCACGGTATTCAAAATGGGGTATGTCCAATCTTTTGTAGTAGCCACTTAGCCACAAACACGTGCCAAAGTTAGTGTTCATATTTGTTTTTGCATTTTATTTACACAATAACTTCATTTTTACTGGTGATTTCATCGTCATGATAAGTTTTACTGTTTTAAACTCTCATATTTGTGTTCAGCGAAGTCTCCCGAGTATAACAATATCCCCCATGTACAGGTTTTATGGTGTTTTGGAAAGTTACAGGGTCAATATAAGGCTTGTCCAATTCAGTTTGCCAGATTGGTTTGCTGGGTCTGTGTTGCCTTTTGAAACCACATGGTAGCCCAGGAATGTAAAATAACCCCATCATAGCATACCATTTTCACAAATACTGGCCAAAGTTAGCATTTTTATTTGTTTTTTTTGCATTTTTTTTTACACAAAAACTGCACTTTTACTGTTTTTTTTTAACAGCTCAGACAGTCCCCCTGCTGGAAGCTCCTAGACTCCTATTGCGGTAATGTGATCATGGTGATCACATGGCCCTCGAGGGCCAGGGTGGCCAGAGCTGCTGCAGGGGGACTGCTGAGGTCTCCGGCAGTCCCCACCACCACAGTGATAGCCGTGAATCACCAGTCCAGGTAAACCCGGGGTTCCTCTTTGTCACGGTCATATATATATATATATATATATATATCATTTAAAATATATATTTTTACAGTTTTTTACTTATTTTTAATTATTATTTATGTTTTATTTTATATATATATATATATCGATCTTGAAAAAGACCCGGCAGGGTCGAAACGTCGATTGATTTTTTTGTACATCACAGATGATTTATTAAAGCACCAGTTTTCCTATTAACCAGAAGACCTGTGAGTGCATTTTTATTTTTATTTTTGTTTATATATATATATATATATATACACAATACATATATATATATATATATAAAAAAATATATTTCATATATATATATATATATATATATATATATACATACACATGTGTATAATTTTACTCTAAGTGTATATTTATATTAGTATATGCATATATTAATAAAAAATACACTTAGTATGAAGTTTTTTAATTTATTACCTTTTATTTTTTTTATTTTTTTTTACTTTTTTCACCAGCAGGTGGACTGCCTGGCAGAACTGTGGACACCTATTGCAGCATTGTGACCGCTCTTTTAGAGCCCAGACAGTCCCCCCTAAGAAGAAGACTGATTGCCGGCGGGGGAACGGCGGCGATCTGTAAGTACATGGGGAGGGAGAGGGAGGGAGGGTAGGGGTTAATTTTTACATTTATTTAATTATTTTTATTATTATTTTTATTTTTTTATATTTACTGAGTGCCTCAACCCCTCAAGGCACTCAGTACAGGCAGAGCATTGGAAGCCTGCCTGATGGCTTCCGATGCTCTGCCTCACTGCCGGACTCCACGTGGAGCAACCAAGAAGTGATCGCTCCGGGGGGGGGGGGTAACTGGGGGAGGGGAGGAGGGCGATCACCCGGTGTTCTCCAGTGGCCACTGGCAGTGATGCCTCAACATTGAGAAAACGCTGCAATACCATTAGTACCATGATCGCTTCCAGCGCTCTAATTACCCGCGGACGTATCAGGTACATCCGCAGTCCTTAAGGGCCATTTTTTGACGGATGTACCTGATACGTCCATTGGTTAAAGAGGCTGCCATGAGCACTTTGTGAAGGTAAATCACATATACCGAAGAAGCTGCTTACTGCAACTTTACATTGGTGGAAAAAGACCCCTGACTGTATTTGACATTTAGTTGGTCCACCTTCCATGGACTTTTACTAGACATGTTCAGGGACAGTAATTATGATTTTGACCAAGCAGGAATGCTTTAAACTGTAGACCCATCCTTCTGTGTAATAAAGTTGCACAACTCCTAATCTGATGCATAGGGGTAAAAACGGGTCAGTAAAAGGTGTAGCTACAGGGAATTAATGGTTCTTTATTTCAGGACAATGAATGCTGGCATGTCTTCCTACCCTATTGCTGTGTGTTTTTTTAAAGTCTCTACATTCTTTGTTTTGCATCTGTGATGCATAAAGAGAATTGGTGAATGTGGACATCAACATCAATTGTTTTTTTCAACACAAGCATATCTTCTGCCTCGTCTGATATTTGCCCAACGTCACCACAATGAGTGACTTGGCATGCTATTCATTAGACTTAGTTAAACCCATTGAGATATTTGTATTTAGCTGAACTAGTTCAACACAGTCACTGGAAAATATGAAAATCACAGCAGTGAGCAATATATGTTGTTTCAAAGACTTCATTAAAAAAAATCATTAAACTCTAAAATAAGCCTAATTCTTATACACGTGGTACTGTACGTTTACCACTTGTTTTATATGTTTCATTTAGCATAATGTTGCTTCTGCGTTGTCATAATATTTTTAATACCAAAAGCACAAAATAGTATGGTGACATATAAATCACAATCTATTTAAATACTTTATGTAAAATATTGCAAGATCAAATGCTTACACTTTGGTATTTCTTCCTGTTATGGAACCTTGCAGTCCATATGTAACATCACAGATATCCAAAGACGTAGTTTTAAATCTATTTCCAATCTTTAATAACTTAAAATGCATACAAACACAACATAGTATGAAACCATATTCAATGAATACAATATAAAATAATATAATGCACTCACAAGCGCAAGACCACTGCAGTTGGCCAGAAGGCCAAGTAGATAGATCTTAAAGATCTTGATGATGAAGTAGGCAAATGTCACTAGCAGTTTATCTAGTGATCTGTTCACCTGCTTGCATTGGGTCTGGACCTGTGGCAGTAGGGAATGAAATGTTGTCCTGGTCATGGAAGGTGTCAAATTGGAGGCTTTACATTCTGCTGGAGACATTTGTCTGATTTATAGTGGAGGTCTTTCAGACCTGTCTACATGCCCTTCTGGCCACTTTATAGTTTGGAAAGTAACCATGAATAATAAAACTTTATATATTTTATATCAGATTAACATTTTTAAAATTATTTTTCTGTTGTAGTTGTATATTTTTATTGAATCAATAAGTCATCATGCTAGATCGAGAGGTTGTTTTTCGTCCTGTCTGAGTATCCCAGGCCTAGAGATATGATACCTCCATCTAAGTATCCGAGCTCTATAACTAAAGATATTTGATACCTCCATCTAAGTATCTGAAGCCTAGACCAAGAGATATGATACATCCATCTAAGTATCCCTGCCCTATAACTAGAGATATGATACCTTAATTTAAGTATCCCTGCCCTATAACTAGAGATATGATACCTCCATCTAAGTATCCCAGTCCTATAACTAGAGATATGATACCTCCGTCTAAGTATCCCAGCCCTAGTCCTAGAGATATGATACCTCCATCTAAGTATCCCAGTCCTATAACTAGAGATATGATACCTCCGTCTAAGTATCCCAGCACTATAACTAGATATATGATACCTCTGTCTAAGTATCCAAGCACTGTAACTAGAGATAACATATATCTGTATCCCAGCCCTATAACAAGAGATATGATACCTCCATCTAAGTATCCCAGCACAATAACTAGAGATATGATACCTCTGTCTCAGTATCCCAGCACTATAACTAGAGATATGATACCTCCGTCTAAGTATCCCAGCACTATTACTAGAGATATGATACCTCTGTTTAAGTATCCAAGCACTGTAACTAGAGATATGATCCATCTGTATCCCAGCCCTATAACAAGAGATATGATACCTCCATCTAAGTATTCAAGCCTAGTCCTAGACATATGATACCTCCGTCTAAGTATCCTAGTCCAATAACTAGAGATATGACCCATCTGTCTAAGTATCCCAACTTTATAACAGGGGATATGATCCATCTGTCTAAGTATTCCAGGAATTTTCCTATATATATGATCCCTCTGTCTACGTATCACAGCCCTATAATTAGAGATATAGTACCTCCATCTGAGTATTCTATGGCTATTCCTAGAGATATGATACCTTCATCTAAGTATCCCAGCCCTATTCTTAGATATATGATTGCCCCATTCTGAGTATCCCAGCCAAATTTCTAGAGATATGATTCATCTTGTGTTAGTATCTCAGCCCTATTCCTAGAGATATGATTCATCCTGTGTGAGTATCTCAGTCCTATTCCTAGATATATGATTCACCTGTGTGACTATCTCAGCCCTCTTCCTAGAGATTTGATTCATCCTGTGTAAGTATCTCAGCCCTTTTCCTAGATATATGATTGCCCTGAGTGAGTATCTCAGCCCTATTCCAAGAGATATGATTCATCTGTGTAAGTATCCCAGGACTATTCATAGAGATATGATTCCCCTGTGTCAGTATCCCAGCTCTATTCCTAGAGATATGATTTCCATGTATGAGAATCCCAGCCCTATTCCTAGAGATATGATTCCCCTGTGTGAGTATCCCAGTCCTATTCCTAGATATATGATTCCCCTGTGGATTATCCCAGCCCTATTCCTAGAGATATGATTCCCCTGTGTGAGTATCTCAGCCCTATTCCTATAGATATGATTCCCCTGTGTGAGTATCCCAGCCCTATTCCTATAGATATGATTTCCCCATGTTCGTATCCCAGCCCTATTCCTAGAAATATGATTCCGCTGTGTGAGTATCCCAGTCCTATTCCTAGAGATATGATTCCCCTATGTGAGTATCCCAGCCCTATTCCTAGAGATATGATTCCCCTGTGTGAATATCCCAGGACTATTCATAGAGATTGGATTCCACACCTCCATCATAATATAGCAAGTAAAAACTGTTTCTACTTTGTTGTTATCATTTTTAAATGTGTTGTTCCTGTAGTTTTCTATAAAGGACTAATTAAAGATTTCCAAGACTTTTTTTAGTCATTTAGGACACAGAGCATGAGCTAGTTCATAGATCCACTTCCTGTTTCCTGTGCAGTGAAAAGCAGCGAACTTCTCTGTAAATCGCACACTCTGATTGGCTACTGATATCATATGTTTGTTATGCTTTTTGTTATCAGTAGCTATCAAGTGTTTAAATATTGCAAGGCAAGATGGCCGCCTCTATACTAAAAGCCTGAGAGATCTTCAACTCGGAAGTTCAAGTAGATTAATATTAACCTAGGTGCATTATTGTTTTTCACATATTTATGGTAAGACAGTTTCAAGGGATGGTGCTATCCCAGTGACACTTTGCATTATGACAAATGTTTTCAGCAAATGCTAAAGGAAAGTGACTGGTTAAGTATTGAGTTACTGTAGTTACTGCTAGCTTCCCATAGGGCCTGGCCCAAAAAAATTCACGTTTCTCTTTATTGCTGCAGTGCTACAATTCTTTCTACTGTACAGTGCCAAGTAGTGTCTCAATGATGGCATTGTTTACTTTAAAAATAGTTTCTGTAATGCAGATGTTTAGTTTGGGGAGGAGTTTGCAGTTACAATGACCAGCTGTATTTTGCGTTAATAATAGTATGGGGCATGCACACAAACTCAACGTCTGTCACACACTGACATCTGTGTTTAAACTGAAAATTTCTTTATTTAGAAGTGTAACCCTTTCACTGCCCAATAGTGTGAGAAGCAGATTTGAGTTAAAGGAACTCTCCGGCAGTTCCTTTAAAAAAAATAACAGTGAATATTAAAATACAAGTTGAAATACCTGTTGCAGCCCACAATGTCACTTAAGGTAGGAAAAAAGGAGCACTTACCCCCCTCCCATTGCTAGTCTTCTATTGTAGTTAAAAGTCTACTAAGAAAAGGGATACACCATTTGTGTATTGGGTTTTGATGTCAGGAGGCCAATCCACAACTAACAAAGTCTTAATTTTTCATCATATATTTATCTGTTCGCACTGATGAGAAACTTGCATTTTAAATGTCTATAACAACCTCAGGAATTAAAATTGAGTAGGAAAAGTATATATTTTTAGGAAGAAGACAACCTCTGGCATAAGTATAGTGGTATTTGAAGTCTCTGTTCACTACAATGAGAAAAAGAGAGATCATAGCAGTCAATTCTATGACACTGAAGGAGTTTAACCCCTTAAGGACCAAACTTCTGGAATAAAAGGGAATCATGACATGTCACACATGTCATGTGTCCTTAAGGGGTTAAAGTACTTTGTCTCCAGAATAAACTCCGTTTTAGTTTAAACGCTAGACGGGAGCATTCATGATATAAGACTCATTATTTTGAAGGGGACATAGCACATTCATCTAACCATTCTGTATCAAACTAATCGTGATTTGTCTGAATTTTGGACAATTGTCGAGGTGTCCCAATTCTGTAACTGTGAATTGCCATATCACTGAATCACAAAGCAAGCAAAATAAGGAATGAATAGGCCATTTCATTTGTCTATGATTAGGAGTTCTACCTGGGACACCTCCCCCCTTCCCATGAAAAGATCAAAGATGATTACGGGGCAGCCACTAAATGTTGATTTACTGGCCAACTGAGGTAAAAAGGAGGAGCAGTAAAAAAAATAAATAAATTGATTTATATATAAATATATATATATAAAAGATATAATAAAAATAGATTTTCCACTGGTCTATTGGTTACTTATTTTCACGCTATATGTATATATTTTTCAGTTCACTGGCACATTTTCACCAACATTTAGGTTTATCCAAATCATTTTTACCAAAATTATTTCATGTATAAAATTTCTCTGAATCACCCAAAACAGTTATTTTTTTTATTTTATTTTTTAGATTAATCAGATCCGATGAACCACATTTTCTTGCCTACACAACTCTAGTAACACGATTTAAGAAGATGGAAGAATGGCACTGTGACGAGACCAATCTCGCCACATTGCATTGGAGAAGCCTGGTTGCTCGCCTGCTGCCTCTGGACTATGGCCCCCTTTTAAAAGACTTTATTTCGCCTGGAGAAAAGCTGTATTCGTATTCAATCTACCGAACAACCGCACGAATAAATAGACCACCTGGGAGCTGGAGTGTGCCGGCAATTAACCTCCCTGAAGCTGTGGTTAACCGCAGCTTAATTGACGAATGCTGGGTGGCCGCCATTCGTATCCCGAACACGAGGTCGCGGCCATTTTAAACATACGAATGCACAGCGGTGTTTGCCCCTATTTTCATGGAACTAAAATCGGACACAGTTTTGCGCGAACACCGCTGAAGCCGCCGACCTCCCTTCTTGTTCGGTGGAAGTGCACGAACGGCCCGGTGTTCGGAAGTTCTGTTTGAATAGGTTATACCCCAGATAGGAATCCCATGGAGCCCATTCGTATGAAACTGACTGTAAAGACTTTGGCTCCATGGCGATTAAACTGTATTCGTGTGGTCTGAGTGCCATTCACCTAATAATGTACACTCAGACCTGAGCTATCTGGATATGTTACATGTCTGTGTTTTATGTAATAAATGTTACTTTATGTATTTTAAAGTATAATACTGGTTTTGTGTCCCCACATGTGTAATGGAGTTTTGCCTTTGTCTTGGGAGATAATTGAGTTACTTCTCAATTATCTCCCAGGGCAGAGGGGAGGAAGCCAGGATGCATTGTGGGAATATACTGTGACTGTGTGTCCTATTTGTCTACTTGTCTGTCCTTGTCACAGTCTCCCATTTGGTCCCCTAGGGGAGTGTCCACCAGGTGGGAGACCTGCATAAAAGCCGGGCAGGTAGCCCTCATTAAACAGACCACTGCTTGACCCTCAACACGGAGCCTTGTCTCGTCTTTGGGGGGATTTACTGTATGCTGCTAAGGACTGATTGCCAGGAGTGTAAGCCGCTTGGGAGCTTTTCCTGTTCGTCTGGTAGCAGCAATTCGTATGGTTCCTGTTCGTGTATTTGGAGTGCTGTATTGGATGCCGTTCGGGAGTTTGAAGCATTCACTTATTGTATGCAGTTCGAGTGTTTGGAGCATTCCCTTGTATGCAGTTCGAGTGTTTGGAGCATTCCCTTGTATGCACTTCGGGACTTTGGTGCATTCACTTGTATTCAGTTCGTGAGTTTTGGGTGATTCTACAGTAGCTGTGCCTGTCTCTGAAAGGGGATTATCGTCTAAGCTGTTTTTTCCCCTTTTTTGCAAAACGGTCCGTTACAGGCACCAAACCAGTTAAGAGGAGGTCAGATGCATCTTGGGAAGTATCATTTTCTTAGCTCATTGGCCTTTGAATGCTTCTTGGCCTTAGAATGCTTCTCATTTTTCTTCCTAGACCATCCTGGAATTTTAGATTTAATCTGTCTCACAAATTTCATTCAGGACTGATATCATCATATTTCAGGGAATGCATTTTATTACTTTAATTTTTAATATTTCATGGCCATGAGAAAAGGAAATACATCAATAAATAATGCGATTCTATTTTTATGTTTGTATTACTATAGCATACTGTTCTAATGATTGTTATATTTATTGTCGCTACTTCTTGACATAACTTTCATTTGGAAGGTTGTTTGATACTTGGAATTAATAACTGCCATGCTGACTTAGTAAAAAACTGTGATTTTGTACACAGATTTTTTATGTATTAGATCTATTAATGCAAATTAATATTTGTCAATCATTAATTTATCCTTTACAGAAATAGTGGAAGATTTAGAGATTATCGCCTCAATTTTATATTTTTGGATAAACTTGATGATTTATCATCAAGATCAAATTACTTATCTACAAAAATTCCCATAGTCTTTAATGGTATTTTAAAGCGCTACAGAATAAGTGTGCATATATATATATATATATATATATTTATATATAAATACCAACAATAATAATAATGGTGACTTCTGTAGATGAAACACTTCAAAAGTTTATCCAAAAGTATTAAATAATTTGAAAAGTTTAGCCAAGTGCATTAAATCGAGGTCTATGTTCTTATATCTTAGGCCTCAATTTAACATTTTTGCATAAGCTTTTCAAATGATTTGATTTGAAATATTAAATAAAATAAAAATATATATTATGTTTTATTTAATATTCGAAAAAAACATTTAGAATATTAATTCAAATGTAAACATTGTATACAAACTATATTAATATATCAAAAGATTTTAGAATATGATTTTTTTCTCCAAAATATTAAATAATTTGAAAAGCTTATTCAAAAATATTAAATATTAAAAGATCATACAGCTATGACAAAATCAATAAATAAAAGTGGTCAAATACTTTTGATAAGGAACTTGATTACATTTTGGGGAATATAGTGTTCCAAAAATGGCATTAAAGATTATAAAATAGTGCTCTAAAAAAACAATCCAGTCATACAAAAACAATCTGTGTATCTTTTTTCATTTAAATTTCTTATGGAAATGTGTCACTATTACATTTCATATTTGCATACTAGTTGATAAAGGCAGAAAATTAAGCTGCATACAAATTTCAAGTACAAAATTGTTTAAAAAACCTCAATAAAATACCTAGAATGTTATGGTTACTGTGTTATATCAGTTATAATTTAGCAAATTATTTCTACTATTATTATTAGCAGTAACAATTCAATGTATAATTAAAGCAAATTTCATAAACTGAGCAAATAAATATTAAACTGTATTTATGAGGTGCTGAACCGATAAATAAACATCTCCAGTAAAAAATGTTAAATATAAAATCCCATCAAAGGTTTACCAAGTGTTTTGCCAGACTCTACGTGCAGTTTTCAGTAAATGTAAAACCTCTACAAAACTGTTAGCTCTCATTTGACAAATCATATTTTATTCTGAGTAAAAGACATTGCTTCTATCCGCTACAAAATATATCAAGGTATAATGGAGAAGAAATGTGGCTTTCAATCAAGAACAGATTTATCTTTAAATTATAGTCGCAAATATATCCATCTCTGGAATCTGAGTAATGAATCACTAAACTACAGTAGCCATGCAACACCACTGAGATTTAAATGCCTCAATTATCTCCCGTTATCTTTTAGGTTGCTGACACCACACAAGGCATTTGCTTTAGAGAAGCTCAGTAGCCAATTTCCGTGGAGTTGATCAACTCTCGATCAACACCTTCACAGTAAAGTGCAAACAAGGCTCCTTCCTCATTTTTATCTTTTCACACAAAGGAAGCCTAGCTTCCGCCAACAAAATGTCAACAAGCCCTATCTCGCTTTCCCAGGCAGGTGAAACCTATTTAAATCTTTATAAAGAATGCAGTAAATAAGACTCTGCTCCAGGGAAGCGACTCACTAATTCGCAAAGCCAGAAAGCTTACTGATAAAACCATTAACACTTATTTGCTATCCTCCAAACTGATAATGGTATCTTATTAAAATCACTATTGCCCACTATCTCTCTTCATTAAATGCTTTGCAATTCAACACATACACAGCGACGAGATTAACATTTCTATTTACATTTTATTGTTTTTTTGTTGTATCACTCCCAATAAACGTACAATATACAGTACATCATGAAAAGGTAAGAGTTTAGACAGAGTGACATGTTCAAAATCATTAACTTAGTCTTCAATCATTTAAAAAGACCCACAAAACGTATCTCTTTAGGCAAGCTTATGGTCTCCCAGAGTAACCTCTACCTCACGTACCTATCCCGTGCTCTCTCCTCCAGCTCTGCTTCACTCCCACCTAATTCCTATTGTGTTTTATGCCCCACCTCCAATACACTATAAGCTGTTTGACCAGGCCCTCTTCAACCTATTGTTCCTGTAAGTTTTTGTAATTGTCTCATTTATTGTTAAATCTCCCCCTTTGATAATATAGTAAATTGCTATGGAATTTGCTGGTGCTATGTAAATACCAGTAATAATAATAATAATAATTCTGATTGTCAAAATGGTGTGTAAATCAGATATTTGAAGTGAAATGAGATTTATTTAAATATAATTATTGCCTGAACACTGTTTACTCATTTACCTTGATCTTGGTTTTCAGCTGTTCACTTGTTTCTATCTCTTGTTAGAAACAACACTTGTTGCATTAGCCATTGACATTGAACTGGTACTTAACCATGTGCAGCCTGATTCTATATTTCTCATTATTCGTTCATAAGAGAATCTCCATAAACAATGTTATACTATCTTCTGACGTGTATTGTGGTACTCGGGGTAGAATCCCATCAGACTGGTCCATATATTTGTTGAGGAAGGGACATGTCAGAGAATTGATGGACAAGCAATACCTCAAATGATTTACGGGGCATTTTGAATCAATATAAAGTCATTAAACTACAACATGGAAACTCCAGCTAACCAGTTAAAAGTAAATAAATAACATAACTGATGTCAAATTAATGGTTTCATAGATTTTTGTAGATGTCTGGTTTAAATCAATAACTTGCACAAATTTAAATAATGTTAAAGGCTTATTTCTCAACTGCAAACACAGTCTTTTTTTGTAATATTAATAAAATTTATAGTGTTTTTTTTATAATTTTGTGTTTCATTTATAAGGAGATACAAATGCTCCTTTGCTATTTCAGCTATACACGTAGTAAACTGAATATCATGAGAATCCAGACATTCACAAACTACTTTTAGAATTAGAAGCTAAAATCCAACTTTGCCAAACTGCAGTTTTTCCCCCAAGCCTGGTGTTTTTTGCCTAAATTTAGCAAGTCGTCTATCTGTTCATAAAACCCAGTAACTACAATGCCCTCCACTAATATTGGTATCCTTGGTAAATATGAACAGAGGTGGCTGTTTATTGTTTAAACTTTTGATCCTTTCTTCAAAAAATATTCAAAAATACTCTGCTCTCATGGATATCAAACAATTGCAGTACACCTTGGTGACTAGGAACATGAACTTTTTCAACCATGACTTTCCAAATATGAGGTAACACATAGACCAAGGTCCCTTAGTCACTCACCACAATGGGTAAGAACAAGGAAAATAGTTGTGATTTGCGGCAAAAGGTTGTTGAGCTTCACAAGATGGGAAGTAGCTATAAGAAAACGATAAAAGCATTGACATTGAACATTTCCACCAATAGGACAATAATTAAGAAGTTCCAGTCAAATGGAGTGTTATGAAAGAACCTGGAAGAAGACGTGTCTATATTGTCTCAACACACTGTTTAGAGGTGGTTTGAGTGTCTATTTTTTTTTTTTTTTCAAGTATCACAGATGGTGAATTACAGAAGTTAGTTATGTCTTGGGGGTCTAAAAGTCTCAAAAACTACAATCCAAATCCACCATCCGTCTACATCATCACAAGTTGTTTGGAAGGGTTTTAATAAAAAGCATCTACTCTCATCCACAAACAAACTCAAGAGTTTTCAGTTTGCCAGACACTACTGGAACTTCAAATAGGATTGTGTTCTATTGTCTGATAAAACAAAAATAGAGCTTTTAGCATTAAACAACAGAGGTGTGTTTGGAGCACACAGAGAGGTAGCCACATGGAAGAGTGCCTCTTGCCCACAATTAAATATGGTGGTGGCTCCTTAATGTTTTATCGTTAATGTTTGTTATTAAGTGTTCTGCCAGAGGACCTGGACATTTTGTTAGGATAGATGTCATCATGGACTCAAATATCAAATATCAACAAATATTAAATCAACACCTGACTACCTTTGCCATAAAGGTTAAATTGGGCTGTGGTTGGATCTTCCAGCAGGACAACGATCCAAAACATACATCAAAATCAACACCAATGGTAAATGACCACAACATTAAAGTCCTGCCATGGCCATCCCTGTCCCCATAGAAAACCTATGGGGTGAACTGAAGAGAAGAGTCCACCAGAGTTGACCTCAAAATGTTAAGGATCTGGAGAGATTTTATATAGAGGTATGGTCCCAGATCCCTTGACATGAATTCTCAAACCTCATCAGGCATTATAGGAGAAGACTTAGAGCAAAGTTATCTTGGCAAAGTTAGATAGCACAAAGTATTAACTAAAAGGGTGCCAACAGATATTTTTAACATATATATATATTTTTATAAACCAGTGTAGTGTTTGCAATAATTCAAGAGAGTATCTTTGTGTCTTTTTATAACAAAACATCAAAAGGTTAAACAATAAAGGCCTTATTTTACAGCCTTCTTTGCTCACTTTTACCAAGGGTGCCAATATTAGTGGAGGGCAACCTAATTACTATGACCCTGTATAAGAGCTCGACTCCCTAGTGACAGTAGAAGAAGTAATCTGAAAATGCAATGTTTATAATGTATTAGTAAAAAGGCCTGCAATGTTACAGCAGCAAACAAAAATGAAACACACAAAAGTCAACTTAGAATTTGATTTCTGTTAATTATATATAGTCTTATGATTATAGTCAGACAGCTGTGAACTATGTCCTCTACATAACATCCATCATTCGTAAAGCAACTGTTTACTCCTTTAATGATACAAAGAAAAAAAAATCTTTGATTTATGTTTTTTTCTAAAGACTCACAAATAAAGAACAGAAGCACTCAGTGTAGAAGCCAGGGAGATGATGAATTTGCTTGAAATATTCTCAATTTGCTAGAAATTTTCTTTACATTTATACTGAGCAAGCAATCCCCAGGAGATAAGTGCTATATCAATTTACCAAACACCAGGTGAAAGACGCGTATGCTGCAAACAGTTTATACCCAGCAATGCGCTGCTCTACAGTATTCCTTGCCAAGAGAAGGAGGGTACAAATATGTGGCTTTAACATAAATAAGGCAAAAAGCAATCTTTTCCTCTAGGCTGATAACATATTTTAGGTAGACATCTGCTCTAATGCACAAAAAAAGATATGGATAAAACTAAATCGATACCATGCAAACAGATAAAGAGTATGATGTAGAATCTTGCAGAGTCACATTGTATCCAGTAATGCACCTTTGCACTGCAGGGATTTCTCCATCCTTTTATATGATCAACCTTTGTCTCAGCTAAACTAACCATGCACAATGTGCACAAGGTACGTCCTAAGGGCCCATATAATGGGAAAGGGAGATCTGTGCTTGAAAAGACACCGATTTGTCATTCTTTGTGCTTTAGCACTGCTGTATTAGTAGATGAGAAAGTCTGGATATAAAGTCACCAAAGGCACATAGTTCCTTGAAGCTAAATTATCAGATAAAGGAGTACAGGGAGGAACAGAAGCATTTATTAATTCCAGTAATTAATAAATAATGAATTTACCTCAAATATAAAAATGAATATACATTAACTATGTTCTTTACTAGTCCCATACCCACTGTAGATAGGGGACACTGTGTAATTTTGATAATTATTTCATGGAAGGCTGCTGAAGGCTCTAGCAGGCAATTAACAGAGCAGGATATTATAAATTCTAAATTAAACACACTGTGCAATAAGGGAAGATAAACAAATGTAGACTTTTTTTCAGAAAATGTGTAGAGAGACTGTGTGAGTCACAGGCAGGGGAGGATGGGCTAGGGCCTAAAATGCAGAGAATTGAGCAGTGAGACTGCATGATTGTGATCTATTTAACAAAACCACTTCATTAAGCTTAAGTCGTGTTGATGCTTAGAGTGCCCATCTAAGGACGAACATTCATTCACTAAATTTTCATAACAGTTCTCAAGGAATAGAAAAATGTAATTTTAATAAAAATCCTAGTTTGTTTATTCTTTAATATGAGAATGTATTCTAAGATGTATATATGTATACTTGGTATACAATGTATAAATTGCAATAGCTTGTCCCCATTTCAGTCCTAGTATGTAGTCATTACATCTGCCCAAGGTTTTCTATTCATATGGCCCAAGAGATTGTTAAGAGAATGGAGTTTCGCCGGTCATTCCAGAAGGCCAGTTTGTGCCTGATATATATGTTGAAAATATACTTAGATATTATTTACTGCAGAAACTACTCACACTGGAAATTATGGATTTATGAAATGTGTTCTTTACAGAAAGGAAATATCATTGCCAGAGGGAAGGATCGGCAAATCTTGTTCTTCAATTCCTATTTTCTCAATAGGAGAAATTGGTTACATATTCCCAAATGATTTTTAAATAAATAAAAACACTGCTTGACTGGCTGATAGGAGCACTGGTCACAATATCCAGGGCAGGATTGCAAGGCAATATTGTGCTTGATAAAATGCCTTCCTATCACATTTCTTGATTTCCTTGAAGAATCTGAAATTGTTTTATATAAATGGCTTTTATATGAATGAATAACAGCAGTAAATCCAAATATGCATGAAAATATCATGGGACTCCCACCCTGAATATTAGAAAAAATTCGTAATAAGAGCTTGGGGATGAAAAAAACAAAATAAAACTGTAATATACATATATAAACCGTATTCTGTATGTATTCTGCTTTTCAAGATCAGCCAATCAGAATAAATATTTTGGGAGGGACAAAAGGCATATTATAAGAGGGACATCAGTCGGTTGATCAATCAACCAACATAAAAGAAGATGGCCCACCTATGTATGATATTTGGACATGGAGACGAGAAACGGGAGAGGAAGGTGAGCAAAGTTAAAGCACCGACAGCCCAGAGAGGAGAGGGTCTTGGGTTCTATAGCTGGATAGCCCCTACCACAACCCCAGGATGCCGCCCTTCCATATATATGCAGAGAGATATTTGGAGGTCTCACCATATTTCAAAATTCATGTTTGTAAAAATTGGTTTTAAGTTGAAGGTGAACAACAGCCTATTGAAATAGCACACAGCCATCCACAATCAGTAATTACTGATTGAATGGAGAAAGCCTTAGATATTGCAAGTTTGTGGAATCCTTCCTGCCACAGACTACAACTCAAAAGACACTTAGCATTTAATATATGTAGTAAAAGAGATTCCAGCCATTACTTATCAATACAAGTTAACTGATCAGTGAGCTCTATGCTCACAGAAAATATGATATATAATCACAAGGTATAATTAAAATAGTGATTAAGCCTCGATATGACCATTTATCAAGTCATCTGCACCGACGGAGATGTTTCCATAATGCTTATCGACATGAATACACACTGTTATTTATACCTACCATCTGCCTCTTGAAGCCCAGTATGAGCTAGAGAAGGTGGGCAGCACCATGATAACCTTGGTCATTTCCACCATAGTTTTACTGTACTGTGTATTCAGTGTTCTTCCACTTAAAATCTGTATGGTTTGTTATGATTAGCATATTATGTTATCTTTTATATCTGAACATTCTGTTCCTAGGAAGACCACGCATTATCCGTTCTTGCATGGCATACCATAATTAATTTATTATTTCTCCCTAACTCTGTGCAAATCGTGAAATATTTCCATTTGTACGTTCTACACGTTAGCGTGGATTGAAGAGTTCTGCTTGGTAAGAAGCATTACATAAGCATTGACATTTCAAAAAATCTGTTCATTTGAATTTTGAAAAACAGAATTCTGACACGTGTTAAAGAACAAAAAAAAAGATATATATATATATATACGTATATCGTTTGAAAGAAGATAAGAATGTTGTGTTGATATTATTTTAAATGACCAATCTCTAAAAAGTCCAGTGTTTAAAAGGAGAACTTTGATTAACAGTAACACAACTTGAGGAATTGCACTATTCTAAAGTTTTTAAAACACGACCAGGCTTTTTTTCTAAGATGTCTGGACAAACTGCAGACATCATGGCCACTTTTGGTTGTAATCAAAGGGTTGCAGATGCCCTAACTATGACATAAAGGATATTACAGTAAGAAATGGGGGTCAACACATTTCAGAGCAAAGTCTAAATTTACCCAAATACCAGCTACTACCAATGAGGTATACCACTACTTAAGGGACTCCTAAAAAAAGATGAGCCTCTTTGCAGTGACCTGTAGTTACAGGGCATGGCACATATGTATAAATAATTCATAATGTAGACTAAAAAGATCTCGGTGACTGTACAGGGGTTATGTATAAAAAGTATAGTGTTCACATTTTAGATTGTTTTTCTGGAACATCTCGTATTTTACTTGATTCCTTTATTTGTACCAAATATTCTCATCTGTCATTTTATTTTTGTGTCTCATATTAGGCCTTTGTTTGGTTCACAAGTTTGATGCTTCCAACGTATTAAAAAGAGGCACAAGTAATGAACCACTTCTCTCTGACAAATTTTTCAGCCACTGTCGGAGTGGTGGTTGTTGCGTGACAGATAAGCTGTTGTCACGTTCCTTATTCTTGTGTCATTTACTAAAAATATCCTTCAAATTGTGAATGCACTTTCTTTCTCATAATATTACTAATTTATCTTAATCTGTGAATGTAACCAATGGTAAATTATAAGAAGTGTCAGTCAGACAGATTATTGTGATGCTTTACAGGTATGGCAGGAAAAAGGCACTGATATATAAAGAGTGCAGTGACAGTTTTATACTTAATTTGGTGCAAGTTCACAAAACTGTGAAGCCATGACTCTCTGTATATCTAGATATGTCTGTTGTTTTAATACATGCTTTGGATTTTTCAGAATCTGGTTTTGAAAAAGCAAGGAAAAGGAAAAAAAGGTAATTGGAACAGCATGCCTTGTTTTATACAAACACTTAACAAATTGCGTACAGGCTGCTCTAAAGAGCTACTTTGATTTGTTCATGTATTTTGAATAGAAATATGCATCAAATAAAGGGAAGGTAACATTTCAAAAGGAAAAATAATGTTTGCATTAAATATTAAGAAGGTGGCTAGTTGCAAGATGAAGTAGAGAACTTAGTCAGACGCTTGTCTCTCTACGAAGGAGGCATTATGGAGAGATTGTGTCATTAACGATATCATTAGACATCCATCACATTCCTCTGAGTGCCAACGTCAGCTTGTGAAACACAATCATGACAGGGGCAGGCCCTTTTTGACTTTCCAGATCCTGTCATCTGATACTCCAAGATAGCTCAGCCACATCTGTAGCAGCTGGAGAGCTAGATATTGACAATTATTGCATGGACTGATGTAAAAAAAGCCACCTGACCAGAGACTTGTTTTCGTTAAACCAAAGTCAAAGTTACCAGGCTCTGAATGGTAATGACTCTTTGATCAGGGTATTCAGTCAGATGTGAGCATATGTCAAATACCATTATTATAAAACTCTGGAAAATAGCCTGAGGGTAAGAATGTGTGGCATTATGTGTTTGACACAAATATAGCCGTAGTCAGTGCCACCATTCAATTGGGCTTCCCTTGTGTTCTTAGTAGACAGAATCTAGTCCAAGTCAGTGGAAGTTCCTTATCAGAAAGATCTAACAAATCCCAGAAAGTTGGATACCGAGAAGGGCAACATCTGTACATTATATATTCTATGAATAAATTATACATATAAATCAATGCACGGTTTGTGGATGGATGCGCTTCTCTATTTATAGTGCACATTCCCCCACTGAAGACGAGCAGATCTAAGAATTGTTACTGTGTACATGCCTAAGGCATATGAGACATTTCACCCATTTTGGCCCTAATCCATTGGTATCTATGATGGACAAAAAAAACTCATACAACTGTACTTTTCAGCCATCAAGAGTCAATAATTTAGCTGAACTTCCAAACAGGCCTCGGTTTAATATTGTTAAACAAGATTTCCAAATAATTTAATATGATTTAAAAAAAAAAAAAAGATTATTTTAAATATTAAAATATCAATTTTTTTATCAATATAGCAAAACTATTTTTTTTTCATAATATTAAACCATTTTAAAAGTTTAAAATATGACATTTTTTGGGGAGCGTATTTAACAATATTAAATCAAGACCTTAATTAGCGAATTAATTATATAATAAAAAAAAAAAGACAGGGTCTTTAAAATTCTCTTGGCTCATGTTGTATATTATTTTCTTATATTTTGTGAATTCATAAAATTGGCCGCACTCTAAACAAGGCAAAGCAGCCCAAGGCATTCTTCACACCTTCTCTCCATATAAATCCACATGCAGTAATGCAGGTGTCAATGGCAACCATCCAGTGATAGAATATAAGCCTGTAGTTACAATTTAACCCTTTCTAAATGGAAAAGTGTGTGTGTGCCAGACTATCAACTCCAGTCTCCTTAGATATTTCTGTACACGGCTAATGATCGCACAAGATTCATGCCTCCGCATGCTCGGCAGTGTATTCTCTCTGTGTACCAAGGAGTGAAGCAGATTGCAGATACCCCTCTCTGCAGTACTTACAAGATATACCCAATATCTCTTAATACATACAGATTTCCAGTGCTTAGTACTTAAACATTGTGATCATCACAAGCAGATGAAGACTCCTCTAACGGAATATTTGAAGGGGAGTATAATAAATTAGGGGCCCCACACAGCAGTTATTAAGTGAATGGATCAACGTGTACAATTCCGACCCCGTATACACTCAATGATGGTTAACCTAGTCCCTGCTGCTAGGTGAATGCGGGGCGCTGTTTGTGAAAAAATCTTTAAGATTTAATTGTTGAAAAGGCTGCGAGAGAGGGATTTATCGACTGATGGCTCATGATGTCATGTTACACAGAAAGGCTTTATATTATTTGTCTTTATCTGCAGTGTTAGTGCAGCTGTACCGTGCAGTCTGCAGCTAGCTCGATGCTGGTATATCGGAAAGCTGAAAGGTGGCTGCAGAGCTCCCTCTATGCTTCATTAGTGGTTACTGCAGTCTGCATTTCACTAGTCAGTGGAGAGAATGATCCTAATAAATGGCAACAAACTATCTGTGTAATATTCTAACCAAGCAAAGTGCTATATGGACTTTCTATACACTATACTATATTATATACTATATAACAGTATAGGAAGAAGGATTCTACCAAATAAATACGACAGCAGTCTTCTGAAGTGTGGAATTTGTAGACTGAATGGTAAATAAAATAAATAATACACAAATTAAAATAAACATAAAAGAAGTGATTTTTGAATAGGCATGAGGTCTGCCGATGTAGCTGTTCTGTCAAAGCAGGCACAGAATGCATTAATATGTTATCAAGACTGTCATAAAAATAGGCAGTGAAATACACAGATTATTCCTAAAATGATATCATGAAATTCACGTAAACGGTATATTTTCACTTAGTGTACAGACACTGGGTATGTGTTTGTTTCATTACGTTACCAGGCGTCTACATTGCTCACTCCAGAACAAAATGTTTTAAAAGGGGGTCACCTAAATTTTGGGGCTGATCTAAGTGAAAATATTCTGATTAGATATAATATCTAACAAGGCATTCAGGGTCACTAGTAATGTCCAGTGATAAATGGTTAACCATTTCTGTTTTAGTATGGGTATCTACAAACAAATGAACCAAAGGCCATCATCACTACTGGCCTAGATTAGGGTCTTATAAGATTTGTGTACTCTTTCAGAACCTACGTAGATTCAGACAGTAATTGTATTATTATACTGGATAGCATGGAATATTTTTGGTTAAATGGTCAATTCTGAGAGTACTTGGCTGGAATAATTATTTATTAATGTCAGGTATGGAAACATTGTCTTGTCTAGATCACTCTGGTAGACCGTACAA
Organism: Pelobates cultripes; assembly: GCA_933207985.1. Taxonomy (NCBI): domain Eukaryota; kingdom Metazoa; phylum Chordata; class Amphibia; order Anura; family Pelobatidae; genus Pelobates; species Pelobates cultripes. The sequence goes on along the minus strand of OW240915.1, from coordinate 324,689,438 downwards.
CCATAGGAAATATATATATATATATATATATACATATATATATATATATATATATATATATATATATTGTAAAGCGCTATGGAATCTGTTGGCGCTATAGAAATGGCGATAAAAATAAAAATAATAATTATAATAGATCATCTGATCCAGTGAGCAGTGTGTAGGTTATACTTGTTCATCAACACAACCAAGAGCTCAGAAAAAGGGTGCTTTCATTATTGTTACACAGAAAATACAAGTGTGTTTCTTTCCTTTGTATAAATAAGTATATTTAATCAAACCTACAAGCCATGTGTCTATTTCCAAGCACAGAAGACCTATTCTGGAACAGTTGATGGTGGGTCTAGATTTGAAGACCGCTAAATATCTGCTCACCTTTAATGGAAGCAGCAGCATGTAGTGGATATTAAGTGAATGTTAAGTAAAAGCAAAATCCTTGGTTCTGATTCTTGCAAACGTTAAGATTCCCAAAACATACCATGTGTGACCATTTCAGTGCTGTGGGATTGCATATCAATGATTTCATTCGCATCCATCAAACAAACGTCGGAGGAAAATGTGCAACGGATTGTCAGTCTTTTGACTAGAGAGCATTTAATCATTCTCGGGTGATTTAAATTACTTTATTTCTTATTCAAAACCAAGTAGTGACACAGGAAGGTGCTCCAGCTAGCTGATGGATCATGGTGAATTTGAGACAACAGCATACGAGGAGAAAAAAAGTTAATTGTTTATGAAATAAAAATTTTTTTAAAAAACATACACGTCAACATTTCTGCATAATGCATCATTTTCACTGTTGCTTACTTACTCCCACAATTGTTGCAAGTTCTGTCAATCCTCCCTAACCTGTATCCTTGTTCTATCCACTCTCTCAATGACAAGCTGAATTATTTAGGTGATTTTTTTTTTTAATGCTCGTTGACCCATAAAATGATGAGATGAAAGGGCTTTTCCCCAGACAAAAAGGTAGGTTAGGAAGTGAAGGAGATGCAAGTCTTGATGAGTTATGGATTCTATATATAATTTTTCACGGTTGATTTTTCCCATGAAGAAAATGATGCTATTTTTAACTGTTTCAGTGCCAGAAGGTAAGGCCCTCACCTTACAATGGATCTCTCACCGTTTGAAAGGTTGAAGCCATTGAAATTCATCAGAAGAGCATGTCTCTCCCCTTGAACTTAATTTGCTAATGATTCTACCATATTATGGAATTGCTGGGGTTAGAGTGGAGTGTTAATGCAACATAATATTAACATGTCGTACCCAGAGTTGTACTCTGCATCCACAACATGGTACCCCAGTACACTAATTTAAAACCAGGTGAAGCCTTAAATCTTTAATTCACAGAAAATAAACTCCATCAATGGAGTACATCATTCGAAATCATATGGATTTCCCATTTTTCTATATTTAAAAGAGATCAGAGTTTCCCAAAGTATCTTTGAGTCTTTTTCAGCACACGCAGGTGTAATCACAGCACATAATTTGAACTAAGGAAATTCTCACTTTTAGTGGAGCTGAATCATTTATAATGTGTATTAGTCACTATGAACATGTGAAATGTGCAATGTTAGGTGATGGTATTCATCTGGGAAACCTGACACAGAGAGGTGAATTATAGGGGGGTGGATTGAATAGATACGCATAGTCCTTAGCAGCACTCCACTCATTAAATAGGGAGGCTAGTTCAGAATAAGTAATTATGGTAATAAATACGTTTACATTTGGGGGACATACAAGACACAAATGAAATCGGTTTAAAACACTCAACAAGTCTTTGATATATCAAGGATGAATGCCATAATAATGAATAGCTATAATTTTCTTTAGAAATATTGTTTGTTTTTGCAATGCCACTGATCACTAGTCATTTATCTGTCCATGTCACAATAAAACAATTATGAACCTCTACATGATCTCAAAGTGTTTTTTTTTTTAAATAGTATTTTTTAAGATTTTTTTAGAGGATGAATACATTCACCCTGCCCCTCGCTTGTGCCCAAATTGAAGGTCTCTAAATCATGTCATTGTCCAATTCTTGTCTCAAGCCATGAATGGGGCTTGCACATTGCATTGAAGTCATATATATTCTGACCCTCTCCTATTCAATGGCATTTACATTTTAATAACTAAATTACAGCCAAAGTCTGCCTTTCAGACCTTTAATCAGATAGGCTTAAGATTGGAAAACATTTTTTTAAGAAAAGGATGACGGAGTGTAGGCGAATGTGCCATTAACTCCTACATGATGTCTGGAACTATAATTCACAAAAGGTTGTCTTGCAATTACCCATACAGATCAAGGTTCTTTCTGCGGAAACCCATGAGTGCAGTGGTGGGCTGTAGAGGTTATTATATTTTGGAACCTGGGTGGTCTTTTACCTCTGGCACAATTGCTGCTATACGCCCAGTCCATGTGCTGTGCAAAGAGCCATCAACATACATACAGATATATATTACACACAGGAATGTTTCTGCTGCCAATATAAAGTTAAAAAAAAAATCATAAAAATGTCATGGTGCACAGAGTGATATATATTATATATAAACCATATGTTTGTCCTTTATCCCATATGGCTGTGGATGCTAGTTTACATGTTCATGATAATGCCACCATTCTTACACACAACAAATAAATAAATACAGAAATAAATGAATTAATTAACATAATATATGCTTCATAAACATTTAACTGTCTGCGTGCCACATGTGTAACATTGAAATTCTGCCTCTCTATAATAAGATTCAGTGGAATTTGCCAGCTTCTAAGATGCCACATGTGGTGGCTCCAATAAACAAACAGACCAAGTAATCTAGCATTAAATGAGCCCCACACTATCATAGTATTTCACTGAGCCTGTGCTATGCAGGGTAATGATAACCTAACTTATACAGTGACCAGTTACAATGTATTATAAGCCAATTAACATGTGTTCCATGTAGTCATGATTTGATGCCTGTCTGGGTTCCAATGCAGTGGTAGGATCTGGTGTTTGCTTTGTATTAACATGTATAGTGCCAGAGAGCTGTGCAATGCACCATTTGCACTGAAAGGGTTAAACATGTATGGATGGATGAATGGAAGTATGTTTGCATTCAATATAAACACACACTACACATAGATCCACACACACAAAGCATGTTAGATGCATCACAATTCTCTATATTATGGGGTTTTTTTCAGCAGCAGCAATTAAGAGTTAAGGACATTATCTTCATATACAACTAAACAATTAATGTAATCCACTGTTATTTAACCACTTCAGGGCTGCCATCCCCAAATTACATGGATTTTACATTACCTTGGACTTGAAGGGGTTAAAGCTGGGGCTCTGGGCATAGAATAGTTAAAACGAATACTATAGTGTCCATGTTCTATTATCTCCATGGACATCTATAAGGTGACTTGGAAGTAGAATGATATCCCCCACAATCACTAATCTGGAAAAAAAGACCCCCCCACTTAGCAATACCTCCCAGCAATACTAGCAAAGGTCTCAATTCCAAAATATTTACAAACATGCCCTCCAAAGGCAATCTCCAATATAAAACAAGTTTGTGTTTCAGTGTATCTGTTTACCTGAGATTCTTTCACTTCAGATCGTCTCCTGGTCTTCCTTAGGACAAATTCCAGGTGTCAGCCCAGCACCATAACCCTCTCTATCTCCCAAAACAGAGAAAGGCTGAAATGAGCCCAGTCTGGAGAATAGGAAACCTGGTGGCTGGAAGGAACTTTATAGCACAATGTGCAGGTAATAGGATCACTGGAGATGAAAAGCAGCCTTTAGGTAACAATCCCAGTTAAATATCCCAGAAATGGTTACATCCAATGAGACAATCAAGCCTTCTTCAGGAATATTTCATGCAGCTTGCCCACAACAGGAGGAAATTGTCTCCCAGAGAGATGTTTGCTCAGGATCCGCTGGTATGCAATGTCTTCTGTCTGTCTTTTTATTTTAGCTTCTCAGTGAAAGTAGATCCCGTCTTTGTAGCCAGGGGCTGCATAGCGAATTACATCAGGCTTTTATAAGCTTTCTAGATCACACATTAGAGTGAGTGAGAGAGAGAGTGAGAGAGTGAGAGAGAGGGAGAGAGAACAGAGGAGGGAGGGTAAATGACAGACCCAATGATATAACAGCTATAGAGACACACACAATCTCACAGTCACACAGACTCAAAGTGGGCTTTGTGAGACATGCAAGATGTTGCAGGGCTGCCCCTGTAGCTGTTTTGATGCTTGGTGCTGAAGGCAATGCAAGATGTGGCAGGGGAGTCACTGTAGCTGTCCTGATGCTTGGTACTGATGTGGAAGGCAGGGGAGGCTGTTGCAGGGCAGCTACTGTACCTAACTGACTAATGCTTGGTGCTGATGTAAAAAGCAGAGGGGTAAGGGCTGTGGGGGGTGGGGGGAGGGGGTGTTGCAGGGCAGCCCCTGTAGTTGTCCTGGTGCTGATGCAGAAGGTTTTAGAAGAGGTGACAGGGCAGCCCCTGTAGTTGTCCTTATGTTTGGTGCTGATGTGGAAAGCAGGGGAGGCTGTTGTAGCTAACTGTTCTAATGCTTGGTGCTGATGTAAAAAAAGGGGGGGGGGGGGTGTTGCGGGTCAGTCCCTCTAGTTGCCCTGATCTCTGGTGCTGATGTAGAAGGTTTTGGAGGGTTTTTCAGGGCAGCCCTTGTGGTTGTCCTGATGCCTGGTGCTGATGTAGAAGGTTTTGAGGGTTTTTCAGGGCAGCCCCTGTGGTTGTCCTGATGCCTGGTGCTGATGCAGAAGGTTTTGAGGGTGTTGCAGGGCAGCCACTGTAGCTGTCCTGTTGCTTGGTGCTGATGCAGAAGGCAGTGTGGAGACCAGAGAGCTGGATGAAGTAAATGTTAGGAATGCTGCACAAGTTTAAAGCTGCAGGAGGAGGGGAGGGGGGAAGGCAGTGGGTTCCTTACAACCAGGGCTGGGGATACGTTTACATTGTATTGGCTGGATTCTGCATTCCACAGAAAGAAAGGGATGGGGTGTTTGGTAAGGAGGTGAGGGGGGGAGCAGGGGGGTGGAGGGGGAGAGAGACCCTTTTTTGTGTTCACTTTCAGAGGGACTTGAAATACTGCAGTGATGGCTTCTCTCTGTCCAAGAAGTTTCCATGCAGAGTAGAAGGTCAATGATGATGATGATGATGATGATGATGATGATAAGCACAATGCTGATGAAGATTATATGGAAGGTAATATAGAAGAAAACAATAAACAAATTATAAAGGTATTGAGAAGGGAACTCAGCTAGCAGCTGGCTAGCGAGGTCCTGCTGGTCCTCTAAGGTGGTGGGAAACCAGGAGAATGGTGGAATGAAGAACCTGATGCATGCCACCACTGGGTCCTTTATGCTTAACGATTAACTGACTCTCAAACATCTCTGGCTGGAAATCTCCATGACAACACGATACAACCTTCTATAAAACACGTTATATATATATGTATTTGTAGAATCAGTGTGTGTGTGTGTATGCAGCTTGATTGTACCTGGTGCAGATAACATTCTATGGCAAACAGAAATCTGGTAATGCAATGTGTCCACAAATAAACAATTAATAAAACAGTCTTAGGTTTGGATTCTAGTCTAAACTCCACTGAACGTACATTGAATCTCCCCGGTTTCAGAGAAGGATGGAGTGTTATACGAATATGCCGTACAATGTGCTGGCATTGAAAGGGTAGAGTGACACCATGTGTCTTTGGCACTCAAAGAGTTAAGCGGTGATGTGCTGGCTTGGGGCAATCATTCTGCCAGGCTGCGTGAGACGACACAGTTAATGAAGGGTTAAATGCAGAGTGACTTTCCAGCTCATCCAAGCCTAGGACAGATGTCTCTTTATAGCCACAGGCTCTGCGCCTGAATCAATGAGAACTATTAAAGGGACAGATACATAGAGCGCTTCATGCCTCACTGCCAATGCAGCCATGAGAGTTTATTGAGATTAGAAGAGAGTGGGAATCAGGAGATATCAATGTAAAAAGAGTTTACCGTGTGGTTTTATTTTCTGTGGAATCACTAACTATTAACCCATTCTTATATATGAAACCACACACTGCAGCTATTATAACTACCACTGTCATATGTCACGGTATCAGCAATAAGTGTCCTGATCTGTAGAGGTGCTTCTCTGTCTGACAATGCACAGTCCAATTTATCAAACTGTCTCTGCACCAGTGCTACTGCTGCCCCACATATCTGCACTCTCTGATCTGTACTCTCTTTGCACTGCCTGGTCTGTACTGCTGTTCCTACACTGTCTGATCTGTGCTCTCCATGCCCTGCTGATATGTACTGCTGTTCCTGCACTGCCTGATCTGTGCTCTCCCTGCCCTGCTGATATGTACTGCTGTTCCTGCACTACCTGATCTGTGCTCTGCCTGCCCTGCTGATCTGTACTGCTGTTCCTGCACTGCCTGATCTGTGCTGTTCCTGCACTGCATAATGCACACTACTATTCCTGCACCACCAGTTCTGTGCTCTTCCTGCACCCCCTAATGTGTGCTCTCCCTGCACTGCTTGATCTGTGCGGTTGTTCCTGCACTGTCTGATGTATGCTGTTCCTGCACTGCGTGATCTGTGTTGCTGTTCCTGCACTGCCTGATCTGTGCTGCTGCTCTTGCACTGCCAGTTTTGTGCTGTTCCTGCACTGCCTGATCTGTGCTGCTCTTCCTGCATTGAATGATATGTGCTGTTGTTCATGCACTGCATAATTTGTGATGTTGTTCCAGTGATGCCTGATCTGTGCTGCTCTTCCTTCTCTGCCTGATGTGCACTTCTATTCCTGCACTGCCAGTTCTTTGCTGTTCCTGCATTGCCTGGTGTGTTGTTCCTGCACTGTCTGATCTGTGCTGCTGTTCCTGCACTATCAGATTGATGTTGCTGTTCCTGCACTGTCTGATCAATGGTATTATTCCTGCACTGTCTGATCTTTGATGCTTTTCCTGCACTGTCTGATCTTTGTTGCTGTTTCTGCACTCCCAGATTGTTGTTGCTGTTCCTGCACTGCACTGTATGATTTTTGATGCAATTCCTGCACGTTCTGAACTTTGATGCTGTTCCTACACTGTCTGATCTTGGATGCTGTTTCTGCATTGTCTAATCTTTGATGCTGTTCCTGCACTGTCTGATCTTTGATGGTATTCCTGCTCGGTCTGATTGTTGATGCTGTTCCCGCACTGTATGATCTTTGATGCTTTTCCTGCACTGTCTGATCTTTGATGCTGTTCCTGCACTGTCTGATTTATGCTGTTATTCCTGCACTGTCTGATCTTGGATGCTGTTTCTGCACTGTCTAATCTTTGATGCAGTTCCTGCACTGTATGATCGTTGATGCTGTTCCTGCACTGTCTGATCTTTGATGGTGTTCCTGCTCGGTCTGATTGTTGATGCTGTTCCCGCACGATCTGATCGTTGATGCTGTTCCTGCACTGTCTGATCTTTGAGGCTGTTCCTGCACTGTCTGATTTATACCGTTATTCCTGCACTGTCTGATATTTGATGCTGTTCCTGCACTGTCTGATTTATGCTGTTATTCCTGCACTGTCTGATCTTGGATGCTGTTTCTGCACTGTCTAATCTTTGATGCAGTTCCTGCACTGTATGATCGTTGATGCTGTTCCTGCACTGTCTGCCTGTTCCTGCAGTGGCCCCATTCCTGTTCCATGCTCTGTACAGTCCTATTCCTGCTGCATGCTCAGTACAGTCCTATTCCTGCTGCATGCTCTGTAGAGTCCCATTCCTGCTGCATGCTCAGTACAGTCCCATTCCTGCTGCATGCTCTGTAGAGTCCCATTCCTGCTGCATGCTATTCACAGTCCCATTCCTGCTGCATGCTCTGTACATTGCATGCTGTGCTCTGCTTGGTTGATATATCAGTGTGTCTGAGCAGGGGTTTTGCTGTGTGATCTGAGCTGCACGCTGTTTGACACTGTGACTATGAGAAGGTTGTAGCTTTGGAGCTAGGTTCTGGGAGTCTGTAACTGGTTTACATACCTAGAGACAGGTCTCATCTGTTTTTATTCCCTTCAATCAGACAGGTGTGATTAAGTGACAAGGTTTCATATGACTCTGCAGCTCCGGTTTATGAAATAGATGATACTGGATTACACCTGCCACTCCAGTAGCACAAATGTCTTATAATAACCAAGTTACATGTTCAATGAGATCGCAAATTAACTTGCACAAACGAGCGGAGCGCTAAACAGCCTGTATTCCAGCACCCTCGGCTCTTCAATCATCATCATATAACCAGGTACAACTTCCATTATTCTCAGCCAGTCAAATGTCTGGAGATAGCTAATATTGATGGGGGTTGTAGCACTGTGCATTCTGACTTATTTCCAAAGTGTCTGCTAATCATTGTCTCGGGTGTTGGTTTAGTCCAGCTCCGGCACTCCAGATATTGTGGACTAAATCCCCCCTGATGATTTGCTAGCATTATGAATGTAAGAGCATTATGGGAGATGTAGTCCACAACACCTGGAGTGACAATTTATGTCAGGGCCGGCGTGTCCATAAGGTGGCACAAGTGTCCGCCTTAGGGCACCAGAGGAGGGGGCACTAAAATCCGAATCCCCTGCCTCTGGCTGTGGTCCTGCCTCTGGCTGGGGACTCAGATTTGTCCACCTACCTTTCTCTCCCTGCAGCCGGTGGAGTTGGCCGGCCTCTCCTGATGATGTCAAGAGGAGGGGGCGTGGCTTTCACTGATCTTCTCCCAGGACCGCTGGGGAGTCTAGGAGAAGAGCAAAGAAAGTCACGCCCCCTCCTCCTGACATCATCAGCAGAGGCCGGCTGACTTCACTGACTGCAGGCTGCAGGCTCCAGATACTGTCCCACCCCTCCCTGGACCAAGGTAAGCCTCAGGGAGGGGGGGGAATACATTTTAGTTTTTTTTTTTTATCCTCCTCCTCAGCCCTGTCCCTTTCCTCGGCTTGTGTCCCCTTATTCAGACTGTGTCCCCTTACTCAGCCCCTTTCCCCCCTCCTCAGACCCTGACACCCTTTATCAGCCCCTGTCCCCCCACCTCATCCCTGTTCCCTCACTCAGCCCCTGTCCCTTTCCTCAGCTCTGTCCCCTTACTCAGCCCCTTTCCCCCTCCTCAGACCCTGACCCCCTTTATCAGTCCCTGACCCCCTTTATCAGCCCCTGTCCCCCCTCCTCATCCATGTTCCCTTACTCAGCCCCTGTCCCTTTCCTCAGTCCCTGTCCCCTTACTCAGCCCCTGTCCCTTTCCTCTGCCCATGTCCCCTTATTCAGACTGTGTCCCCTTACTCAGTCCCTTTCCCCCACCTCAGACCCTGATCCCCTTTATCAGCCCCTGTCCCCCTCCTCACCCCTGTCCCCTTACTCAGCCCCTGTCCCTTTCCTCAGCTCTGTCCCCTTACTCAGCCCCTGTCCCACAGCCCATGTCCCTCTTCCTCAGCCCCTGTCCCCTTACTCGGTCCCTCTCCCTTTCCTCAGCCCCTGTCCCCTTACTCAGTCCCTCTCCCTTTCCTCAGCCCCTGTCCATTTCCTCAGCCCTGTCCCTTTCCTCGGCCCGTGTACCCTTACTCAGACCATTTCCCCTTACTCAGCCCCTGTCTTCATACTCAGCCCCTGCCCCCCCTCAGACCCTGTCCCCCTTCCTTCCTCAGCCCCATGTTCCTCCACCCCCACAGCCCCCATACCCTCACTACAGCCCATGTCCCCCAGTTGTAACCCATATAACCCACACAACAGCCCCATTTCCCAGATTGTAGGCATCAGCCTACTTCAGCCCCTATCCCCCACTACATTTCTAAACCCCCCAATTACAGCCTGTACCCTCCACTACAGTTCCTGTCCCCCCACTAAAGCCTTTAGCCCTCTACTGCATCCCCTAACTTTTCAATTACAGCCACTATAAGCCACTACCAGTGCCATTCCCGAGATTAGCCTCTGGATCTGCCACTGCTCTGTATGCGTGTATATGTATGACTATAATCCTGTGTATGTATTTCTTTGTATGCCTGTGTCTGTATAACAGTGTCTGAATGTCTCTATGTGTGTCTGTATGTCTCTGTGTGTACCTATATGTGTAGATTGTATGGCTGTGTGCCTGTATTTGTTTGATTGTGTGGTTGTGTGTTGCTATATATCTAAGTCTATGGAAAAAGACACAAAATGTGCTAAGGGGAGAGAGCCACAGAAAGGGGCTGGGTGAAGAAAGAGATATGCAAAAATAGTGGGGTGGGACACAAAGGGGCTGGGGAAAGAAAGATGCACAAGGGGGGTATACGAGACACACAAGAGGGTGTAAGATATAGTAAAGGGGAGATGAAATTTACTAAAGATGGTAAGAAAATCAAAAGGGGGTTACAAGACATACAGGTGAAGATGCATTTTTTTTTAATGGTGGGGCGGAAAAATGCATCTTTGCCTGTGTAGCCAAAAATCATTGCACCGGCCCTGACAGAGGGCTTGTACTATAATGTTAATTAGAGAAGTGGCCTTTCATAAATCATGCAAAATAAATAATGCACTATGCTGGTCATTCATGCGCTAGGCTGGTCATTCATGTGCTATGCTGGTCATTCATGCACTAGGCTGGTCATTAATGCGCTATGCTCGTCTTTCATGCGCTAGGCTGATAATTCATGTGCTATGCTGGCCATTCATGTGCTATGCTGGCCATTCATGTGCTATGCTCGTCATTCATGTGCTAGGCTGGTAATTAGTGCACTCTGCTGGTCATTCATGCGCTAGGCTGATAATTAATTCACTGTGATGGTCATTTATGTGCTGTGCTTGTCATTCATGCACGAGGCTGGTCATTCATGCGTTATTCTCGTCATTCGTGCTCTAGGCTGATAATTCATGCACTGTGCTGGTCGTTCATGTACTAGGCTGGTCATTCATGCGCTATGCTGGTCGAAATGCTATAAAGGCATGGATCAAGTATTTGATTTATGCACATTTTTATAAAGTTTCTTTAACATGACAACATATTTGGATAAGTATGTGCCTTGAGCTGGTGGGGGGCATTTGTGCTGAATAAAATAATGTAATAATTTAATAATAAGAAAGGTAAATAATCCTCTTTGACTTCTAATGAATCTGTACTCAAAGCAAAATAAAATAATCCAATAATCATTGATCTAATGTGTGGAGTACATATGCTGTCTAAAGGGAGTCCGAGTAACATCATTTTAAAGGGACTTTCAATTAAGTGGTCTGGTTATCATGTCCCTGTCTGTTTAAACCTGCGACTGAAACCCCTGTTGTTTGCAGGATTGGCAATGTTTTCATTGCAGGGTTAACATGCCTCTAGTGGCTGCCAGGAAGACAGTCACTAGATATTCTTACACAGCTATTATTGAGTTAAACTGAGTGACTGCCATTGAGAGCATTTGATTTGCACAGTGTGGCGTTTGCCTCCCAATTCTTCCAATGCAGAAACCAGCATACTGTGGGACATAAGGAAAATTCAACATACCATTTTAAATGGGGGACACCGACATAGGTAGGGGAGCAATAAAGTGTCAGCAGCACAATTCTCTTCCATTCGGCCTTGAATGTGAAATTCACTTTGACTTCCCAGCAATAATTATTTTTACGAGGTTAATTCCTAAAGTAAATTCAAAGTGGATTTCAAATGTAACCCAGAATAGCCAATCTGAAGTATTGCTGACTTACAGGATATTTTCCAGATTGTCTATTTGGACCTTAGGTTTACAATTCACTTTAAATTCTCGCTTGAATATCCTCCTATGTGAATCGCAGGGAATCGATTTCTATACTTGTGAAATTAGGTAAAAAGAGCCAGACAAGAAATATACCTGAATTGAAAAAATGGGCAGTTCTGCAACTTTACCCAAACTTGGAAATTCACTTTGAATTTACTTTGAATTCCTCGCGATCAGGGGTGGCTTTAGCACCCGAATTCAGAAGAGGAACTGCCAATTGTTCTGGTGGTCTAGCAGATAATAAAAAAAAATGTAATTGTAAATAACAGTGCTATAGCTATACATTCAAATACAGTGCACAGAACTGTGAGTTTTATTGCTGAGGAGCTCTTTGATATACTTATCTAAACTGCACATTGCTGTAAGTTTCATTGCTGAGGAGCTCTGTGACACATTCTGCCTGCCATCCTCTAGCTTTCTTCACCCACATATTCTTATCTTCCTGTAGCCATATTCCTCTCCCCCAGACTCCTGCACAAGAAATTGATAGGCCACTTACCCTGATGGTTCAGTTCCACTGACAACTATGAGCCTCATTGCATTCTTCTTTCCCTCGAGAATAGGGCATGGGGTACAAAGCATGCAGAAGTCCTCTTGCACTATGGTGGACAGTGGTCACAGGTACACAATATTATTGCCCCTCCTCCCCCCCGCTCACAGCAATTATTGCAGGTGATCTATGATGCTATGGGGCAGCGTGCAATAGTATCTATTCATCCTCCAGCCGCAATCCCCCGTAATCCTCCACTTGCCCTGGTGGCTCCCCTTGGATCCGCTACTGCCCATAGTTCACATTTCGGTGAACAAGGTTGGACTGGGACACAAATTCGGCCCGGGCATTTCAATATATACCTGCCCAAAATGAGAAGGCAGGGCAAGAGATGGGACATGTTGTATCATCACAAGTGTCAATCAGGGACAGAGGCGGTCCTGGGGGGGAGGTGCTGCGTGTGATGTTGCATGTATTTAGTGGCTGCTTGTGAGGTTGCGTGTGTGGAGTAGGCTAGCTCTTCTATTGGATCTATATGGGGCAGCTGCTTATGGTTGGGACACTGCTTGCGGGCACGGCGAGTGACAGGAATACAGCTTGTAGGGTTGCATGTTAGAGTATACTGCTCATGGGATTGTAAGTGTGGGTGGGGCTGTATTGCAGTGTTGTGTGTATGTGTGTGTGGAGAAGACTATTTGAAGTGTGATGTGTGATATGGGGATAGATGGACTAGTGCAGAGATAGGCAACCTGCGGCACTTCAGATGGTGTGAACTACATCCCCCATAATGCTCTTACACCCATAATGCTGGCAAAGCATCATGTGAGGTGTAGCTAAAAAAAATCTGCAGTGCCGAAGGTTGCCTATGCCTGGACTAGTGTGTGGGGAGATAGGGAATGAAGTGCAGTAGTGTGTGTGCCCTGGGGATATGGATAGGGTTTGTAATGCGGGTTTTGGGGGAGAGGGGCTGTAGTGTGTCTGTGGAGAAAGTGGATGTAGTGTGCAAGGGGGAAAGGGGTTCTTGTGAATATGGGTTAGGGGAGAGATTTATCTGTGTGTTTGGATGGTATAAAAAATGAAGTGTGTGGGGGGGATAGGAGCAGTCGTGGGTGAGGGAAATAGGGCTGAAGCTATAAGAGTGCAAAAAAAATTACAAATATTGCTATTAAAAAAAATAACCCAAAAGTTTATTTCCCCTCTCTCTTGTTTACTTTGACCTGGTTAGGGGAGTCCTATCCCCTGGTGGTCCAGTGATTGAAGCATTTGGTATGAACCTTACACTTTGTTTGTGCTAGTGATGTTTATAGCACTCAATTCTATTCACTATTTGTCACCGTAGCTCAATTTTACTTGGTGTATTCATTTACCAACCACAACACAAATTGGAAACCGGAATGGATATTCATGGCTCTGGATTTTTCTTCACACATTGTTAATTTTTTAAAATTATTTTTTAAGATGTGTTTGGTTAATAAATGAAAAACTGAAAATTGTGCAAGCAAAATAATAACAAGCCAATGTTTGGCATGCACCAAACCTATAGTGCATTGCACAATGACTCGATTTCTGGACCATAGTAGCCCACAGTGTTCAATTTGGTCAGATGTGGGAATTTGGGCAGGTGTGGACATGCGTTGGGACACCCACTACTTGTGAAGGAAGCATACTACTTGTAGTTCCAAAGCTAAAATAATATTTGATAAAATGGATTTAGAAATTAGCCAGTCGTTTGTCTTTGCATTGTTTACATAACATTATAACTGCTATAATCTGCTATCCTGTGATATATGCTTTTACACATTTTGAGTCTTAGAGCTAGTGAGATAAATTGGCTTAAAATAAGACAGCAGTTACACCCAGGCATTTAAATAGTCTGCTGCTAGCACAATGAACACACTGAATTGAAGACGTGTCCGTCCACTGGGCAACTGTTTTGGATGCACGGTACATAGTCAGAATGTGAATCTCAGCTCACACTTTCAATGATGAAGATTAGTCTGCTTAATTAGAGCACACTTTACTGTAAGGAAGAAGAAATGGTCGGAGCCGAGGCTCATTGTAGAGAAAAATGTTCTTTTTGAGGAAGAGTTGTGTTTTTCTGGTTCATTATGCAACATTGCAGAGGGAATGGAGGGCGAATGATGAGAGAGTCTGCAGACCAACTGACTAATAAGTGGAAAGTGACAGCTGCAATGTTTACTCGGGATTAACCAAATCCCTGCTCGTTCACTCGCCAAAAGGAAACGCAGGAGAAAATGGAAAGACAGAAGAAATGAAGAATACCTTTATTCACCTGTTTTATCCTAATAAATGACCTGAATAAATTATCTGTCTGACTTAACGTAAACAATGTGTTTGTGTGCTGCTATGTGCTGCTGTCTGTGGACAAAATGAATCATTTAATGTTAATGTATCAGGGTTTCTAAAACACAGTGCTGAATGTCAAAGGGGCACTTTAAACACCATAACATGACATCAACAGGGCCGGACTGGGAACTGAAAGCAGGCCTGGAAGAAACTCTATATCAACACTTTAACGTGTCGTGCCAGTGTAGAGTGCAGATATAGAGGTGGAAAACATAATTTAAAATTGAAAATTATGACTCCAATGTGAAGGAAGCATACCGTCTAACTATGGCGTCCAGACAATCCAGGTGGGAGGGAGGTAAAGAAATAGAGCCAGTTAGGCGATTGTATCACTGGCTCTGCCCTGAAATGGAGCCCAAATTACTAAGAAGTCAACCTGGTGTGAAAACATGCCAAGCTTCCGAGGGCAGATCCTGCATGGAGCACCGTTTTAGTACTTAATGTTGTGTTCCTGCTATGATTATTGGGGACAGTTCCCTGGTGTCCCCAAAAGTGTGACGCCAAGGAACTAAATCCGCATGGTGGGACAAGACCCAAAATATTTTTAGAAAGGACCCAAAAATCTGGAAAACGGGACAGGACCCAAAAATCAGGACTGTTCCATTGAAATCAGGATGGTTGGGAGACCTGGGAAAGCACCCATATGACTTAAAGATAAACAAAAGAGACCCTTTATTTTAAGCAGCTGTTCCATGACGGCAAAAAATTAAGGTTTTTTTTTTTTTAAAGTCCTATGAGTGTGCTCTTCACTTTGGTTAGCAAGCTTAAAGGACCACTCTAGGCACCCAGACCACTTCAGCTTAATGAAGTTGTCTGGGTGCCAGGTCCCTCTAGGATTAACCCTTTTTTTTAATAAACATAGCAGTTTCATAAATGGGTTAGTCCAGCCTCTAAAGCCTCTAGTGTCTCATTGACAGCCGCTAGAGGCGTTTGCGTGCTTCTCACTGTGAAAATCATTTTCACAGTGAGAAGCACGCAAACGCCTCTAGCGGCTGTCAATGAGACACTAGAGGCTTTAGAGGCTGGACTAACCCATTTATGAAACTGCTATGTTTATTAAAAAAAAGGGTAAATTATAAATGCTTTCCTATGAGACTGGCTGAATGCGCACGCAGCTCCTGCCACGCATGCGCATTCAGCCGAAGAGGCGGAGAGGAGGAGGAGTATGTTTTCCTGGCACTGTAGTGGTCCTTTAAGTGTACCTAGCACTAAAGTGCTCATTTCATAGATGTTATGTTTCAAGCGTATACATGTATTTTAATATGATAGTAAATATTATAGGAATAATAATACATATGGCACAACAATAGCTAAAAGCATACAAAGAATGATGCAAAAACAAACAGCAAAAAAGATTCTTATAGTAATAGTGCACATATTAATACATAGGCATAAATATATGTATATACATAAAATATTACTCCCAGAACCACATGAATTACAACTTCTATCTGTACAGAAAAAAAATCAAGATTGCTTACAAAATGGGAGAAAACCCTATTTAATGAATAGGGTTTACCTCTGAATCAACTCCTTGAACAGATTCCTGTGCTGAATAATTGCATTAATTACTGGAAGAGCGGGAGAGACTCCTTACTGACTGTCATCCTGCTCTCCAAACATAGCAAACACAGCGGACCTCGCTACATACCTTGCGGGACTGACGAGCTTCGGCCATCACCCCACACAGCCCTAGTAGTTTGTCCTGAGGCAGTCGACATTCCCCCCGTAAGGAGTCGATTTCCAGTCCCAGGAAGCTGAGGCACTCTGTGGGGCCTTCAGTCTTCCCGGCCGCTAGCGGTACCCCAAACACGCCCGCCACCCATTCGATCGTCCGCAGCAGGTAGCTGCACACCCAAGAACCAGCCGGGCCCACGCAGAAAAAATCATCCAAGTAGTGTACCACTGACCGATGACCAGATTCCTCCCTAACCACCGATTCCAGGAAGGTGCTGAACTTCTCAAAGTATGAGCATGAGATGGAACAGCCCATTGGGAGTATTGGCCCTCAAAGAAACACCCCAGCAGGGGGTGGTACTCCGGATGCACAGACTGAATAATACTATGAATGAATAATATGCAAAGTGTAACAGACCATATGAAGTATAATATCTGGTACCAAAAGTAAACTATCACCAAATTCTACTACTGGCACTATTCCAGTGTTTACAGCTTATGTCACACTCTCTCCTGAATGCTATGGAAAAATAAATATGAAATATAGAATTGTGCATTGAAATTGAGCTGATCTGTTATTTGGACTAATTCTGTACCTCCGAAGCACCATTCAAACAAATAGCCAGGCAAACAACAAGCCCAATCAAGAACATTCGGTATTCAGAGTTATACCCATGGCTTTTTCTCACTTTTAACAAAATGACAGGAAAATGCTCCTATCAGAGTACTGCAAAATATAGACACAATATTCATCTTATTTTATATATATATTTTGCAGTTTACTGATTGGCCCATTTTACAGGTCAGCGGTGTTCGTGCAATTGGGTAGCCGAAAACAGTTCCATAGATTCGGCTGCACACACCACTGACCGCGTTAGAATGAGTTAAAATGGCCGCCGCCACATGTTCGGTTTTCGAATGGCGGCCACTTCGACGACTTCGGCACTTCGACTGCATCCGAATTGCCAGTTTAAAAGTACAAAATCCTTTCTCTGGGAATTAAAGGGCCAGAAACAGCAATATAAAAATCAATTATGCCCAAATCAGTTCCTAGAAGGGCAATACATCCCAGGGCTATAGTCGCAGGGCAGGAGGCTGGCAAACAGGCCCCTTTAAAAACCAGTGGCGAGGTCACTTTCGCCACACAAACCATCACATAAAAAAGCATTGGACGTTCAGTTTAGCAAATATTTTCTGGCCAATCAATCCCGCCATGCACAGGTCTATAATTATATATTGATAAAGGCCTCTGTGCCTTCTAGGCCGAAACGTTGCATTTTTGTTTCACTAAACCTGCCTTCCTGCAGGAATTGTGAGTGCCTCTACCTAGTTTATTGTATCTACTAAAATGGGTTTTGCCACTCTGGCCCTAATAAGCACCTGGATTCCTAAGTGTGAGTGCAGTATCCTCTGTTTGCAAATTACTATAATTATATATTACTTTCTTCCCTTCCTCGACTATATGTAAAATCTGTTACATTACAGTATTGTAGGAAATGACAACTGGATTCAAGGTGCCTAAAATGACTCCACAAGTCATAATGCAGAGTGCTTTGTGCACATGACTCATGGTGTAGAGATGATATGTTGCCAATTCCAAACTGTAGTCCGATACTTTTTGTTTGTATTTAAAGGTGCATCCCCACAACATGTCTTTCTTCCAATATAGTGTTTTACTTGGAAAAAGAAAGACTTTTATCCTGTTTCATTCTTTGGTATTTTGTTTTAACTTTGCAAAAGAAAAGAATTGTGATTGACTTTCTTGTCTCAAAGCTGTGCCCTGTAATGAATAGGTTGTTACACTTGCTTGTATGGAGAGTTTATCTTTTTTTATGCAATGCTGCATTCTCTTGAAGTCCTTCAGAATTAGTCAATTCATGGCAGTACGAGTGTGTCATTTATCATGAAGCAGCAACAGTGCCAGTTACCTATTGTAAACAGACCCAAATGTCTCTAAAGTGAATCTTTAATTTCTATATAAATACCTGTTGCCCAATGTCCATCATCTTCCAGGTGTGTAATTTATGATCGGGTCCCCTCTTCGTAATAGCCAAAAATGTGCTGTGCCATCTGAATATTACTTTACATATCACACTGCCATGAATTCATTTAATTTAAACCTTTCTTGAACAGAGACGATCACGTTGAAAAGATATTAATACAAGGTATTAACATATGGTGCCACAATATACTTTGCTGATGACTTAGCCACTGGTAATAACTGTGGAAGAACAGTCCTGTTACAATTGTATAGGACACACAGGTATAACAAAAAAATAATACCTTAAAGGGGAACAGAAATAAAAGAATTATTCAGGAAAAGAGGAGAAAACCTGGAAAGTGATATTAATGCTAGCCCCTACCAGAGACAAGTGCAAAAGTAAAGAACGAATCTCATTTTTGGCTCCATTTGTCTTGTACTCTGTGGCACCTAGAATTGCATTCATTTTCTAAATAGGAACTTTGCTGAGCCAGGAACAATGAAACATTCATTCAGGTTTGTTTGCCTTTAGAGTTGGTCCCTAAATTGGTTCTTTGAGTAGCACAAATCCAGCCTCAGTTTTAAAGGTTTAAGTGTAAAACGTTCTTGATTGAACCATGAAAATATTTTGTTTCATGTATTATTTGCCTTTACTTTTAAATAATTTTGTTCCTTCTAGGTTACGTGCAGTGACACAATTGTAAATATTGTATTAAATGAATACTCCAAACACCATAACTACTACATCTAGCATCCAGTCTTCTCCGGCATTCAACCGGAACTGGTCTTTTAGAGGAATTGACGGCCAATGTAGGACTGCACTGATTGCATCTGGTACCTTAACCATACAGCAGGCTGCGGTGGTTGTGCTGCATGTAGTGTCCGTTTACCTCTATCCCGCAACTGTTAATTATCTCTTCTTAACTTATTCAAAGGTATCTCTCTTCTCAAGTTGCCCCCTGACGCTGCCATCCATTAGTTCCTTTCTTATTAATGTTCCTCTTATCCTATCAGTCAGAGATGTCAGTCTCTTTTCTAATTTTTTTCCCTCATCCCTCCACCAACTTAAATCTTTTTTTCTGGCCATCAATCATCTTTTTTTTCCATCAGTCATCTCTTTTTTTTTGGTTCCACAAGCTGAATAATGACTATTGGATCAAACAAACATGTTGGGTCATTGCGCTCGTAGTTTGCTTGGTTGTACATCTTTATGGAACCTTGGAGCTATGGAATTCAGCTGAACAATCAATTAAGCTAACTTCATACAAATTTGGCAAAACTGAATGTACAAGTCTAATGTCATATTTCTCTATTCCTTTGTTCTTCCACCCACTAGGGTCTCTTTTTCTACACTTATTCTTGTCCTGACATTTGCTAGTGTCTCTATTTTTCATTCTTACTCTTATCATGTCATCTTGTATTGTCTATTTTTTACATTATATTCTCTATCTTCCAGTCATTGACTGTCTCTTTTCTACATTATATTCTCTATTTACCAGTCATTGACTGTCTCTTTTCTACATTATATTCTCTATCTTCCAATCATTGACTGTCTCTTTTATACATTATATTCCTAACTCTGTCATTCCCTACAGTCTCTGGCTTCCATCGTTACCCAATTTCCTCCTTGCTTTTCTTTCTAGTCATTGCAATGTCCTAACTTCAAAATATATACTTGTTTTTTAGTCCCGCCTTCTGCTAGTGTCCTAACATCCAAAATGGTTTTCTTATCTGCCCTCCACTGATGCTGCCTGCCAACTACCAGTGTCTCTGTCTTCACCCATACCTGATTAAACTATCCACTAGTGTCTATCATCCTTTATCCTGATTTACACCAGAATGGCTCCAGTATAGTCTTTCTTTTAAAAAATCTATCATCCATGGTATCTTTTATTTTCCTGCCCTGACCTTATCTGCAATTTAATTCTGCTATACTGTGCCCTACCCTGAACCCTGTACATTGTACCCATCATTCACTCACCCCATCAAACTTTTTTACTGCCCTTAGTCCAAGGACAGTTTCTGCATAAGTGAATACTGCGTTGTAGTGGAGATAGAAAATTTCTGAGAGCAATGATGTCAGAGTAGATTAACCTAAAAGAACATTTAAAACTGTTGTAATTTCAAAATATTTCCATTAGGTAAAAACATATGCTATTTTTATTGAAATAACGAGGTTCCCCAAACTCTATCTGTCCTCGATGGCACCTGAAGCATCATGTTACTATGGAAACTGGTTGCCAAGCACGGAAGGCATCTAAAGAATGTGACAGTTAGGGCTGTGGATAAGAACAGGGGCTAAGGACAGCATGGAGGTGGAAGACAAAACAGGAAAGAGGAAATAATGAAATCTATAAACTAGATTACAAAAAAGAGGTGTAATATAATTTGTCGGGTTTAATTGCCCAGCTGAATGAGAGATACATTTAGAAATAAAAGCAAGAACAGAAAACAATGGAGCATTAAAAACAGAGAGGGATGTGGGTTTAAAGGGAAAATATTATGCATTACTTAACAGAGACTGGTTTTAATCCGCTTATTATTTCAGTGACATTTGTTTTGAGTAAGTGCCAAATATTTGTGCTTTGTTAAAATTGAAAAAGTGTAGAAACCACATGTAACTCCTTATCTTCCAGCTTCAAGAAGAAATGGTGAGACAGGTATACAGGGAGTGCAGAATTATTAGGCAAATGAGTATTTTGACCACATCATCCTCTTTATGCATGTTGTCTTACTCCAAGCTGTATAGGCTCGAAAGCCTACTACCAATTAAGCATATTAGGTGATGTGCATCTCTGTAATGAGAAGGGGTGTGGTCTAATGACATCAACACCCTATATCAGGTGTGCATAATTATTAGGCAACTTCCTTTCCTTTGGCAAAATGGGTCAAAAGAAGGACTTGACAGGCTCAGAAAAGTCAAAAATAGTGAGATATCTTGCAGAGGGATGCAGCACTCTTAAAATTGCAAAGCTTCTGAAGCGTGATCATCGAACAATCAAGCGTTTCATTCAAAATAGTCAACAGGGTCGCAAGAAGCGTGTGGAAAAACCAAGGCGCAAAATAACTGCCCATGAACTGAGAAAAGTCAAGCGTGCAGCTGCCACGATGCCACTTGCCACCAGTTTGGCCATATTTCAGAGCTGCAACATCACTGGAGTGCCCAAAAGCACAAGGTGTGCAATACTCAGAGACATGGCCAAGGTAAGAAAGGCTGAAAGACCACTGAACAAGACACACAAGCTGAAACATCAAGACTGGGCCAAGAAATATCTCAAGACTGATTTTTCTAAGGTTTTATGGGCTGATGAAATGAGAGTGAGTCTTGATGGGCCAGATGGATGGGCCCGTGGCTGGATTGGTAAAGGGCAGAGAGCTCCAGTCCGACTCAGACGCCAGCAAGGTGGAGGTGGAGTACTGGTTTGGGCTGGTATCATCAAAGATGAGCTTGTGGGGCCTTTTCGGGTTGAGGATGGAGTCAAGCTCAACTCCCAGTTCCTGGAAGACACCTTCTTCAAGCAGTGGTACAGGAAGAAGTCTGCATCCTTCAAGAAAAACATGATTTTCATGCAGGACAATGCTCCATCACACGCGTCCAAGTACTCCACAGCGTGGCTGGCAAGAAAGGGTATAAAAGAAGAAAATCTAATGACATGGCCTCCTTGTTCACCTGATCTGAACCCCATTGAGAACCTGTGGTCCATCATCAAATGTGAGATTTACAAGGAGGGAAAACAGTACACCTCTCTGAACAGTGTCTGGGAGGCTGTGGTTGCTGCTGCACGCAATGTTGATGGTGAACAGATCAAAACACTGACAGAATCCATGGATGGCAGGCTTTTGAGTGTCCTTGCAAAGAAAGGTGGCTATATTGGTCACTGATTTGTTTTTGTTTTGTTTTTGAATGTCAGAAATGTATATTTGTGAATGTTGAGATGTTATATTGGTTTCACTGGTAATAATAAATAATTGAAATGGGTATATATTTGTTTTTTGTTAAGTTGCCTAATAATTATGCACAGTAATAGTCACCTGCACACACAGATATCCCCCTAACATAGCTATAACTAAAAACAAACTAAAAACTACTTCCAAAAATATTCAGCTTTGATATTAATGAGTTTTTTGGGTTCATTGAGAACATGGTTGTTGTTCAATAATAAAATTAATCCTCAAAAATACAACTTGCCTAATAATTCTGCACTCCCTGTAGATAACAAAAGCAATCAAATGTTGCAAGTAGCTTCATTTATACAAAACATGAATAAAACCACTCATACATTTTATTAGAACTTGCCAGGCCTTCTGCACTGTACATCTTTCAATAGAAAAATTATATCTGAACTATATATCCTTTAAATCCTTGCTACTGGGAGGTTTATAGGATATGCACATCTCTCCAATTAAGAATAAAAGGCCAATATTGCTTTGTAAAGAATGGCATTATGGAACTGGAAAATTTCCAGAGGAAGTATACAAAATTAAATAAAGGGAATATGAGATTTATTTATAAAGAAAAAGCTGGAAAACTTTATCTGGAACTTTATCTTAGTTTCCTTAAAAAAAAAAAAAGAAGCTACCTCAGAGGGGATATGATAAAACATAAACAAGGTAAGTATAAACAGCTGTTTGATACCCTGTTCATTAATAC
The DNA here is from genome assembly GCA_933207985.1 of Pelobates cultripes. Taxonomy (NCBI): domain Eukaryota; kingdom Metazoa; phylum Chordata; class Amphibia; order Anura; family Pelobatidae; genus Pelobates; species Pelobates cultripes. Next base: position 324,666,550 of record OW240915.1, on the reverse strand, counting down.
AAAATAGAATAAGTTATCCATTTAGAGTTGAAGACAGGAGATTTCATCTATGGCAGAGGAAATAGTGTTTCACTTTTAGCAATGGAAAGGGCTACTTACAGAAAGAACATCAAAGAACCGGAGTTGTTTTATCACTTCTTGGTTCTTGCAGATAGTTCTTGACAAAACTTTAGAAGAGATGCAGAGTCTAGAGACCCTCAAAATACATTAAAAGAAGAACCACATTCATCTTAGAGTGTCTCATAAGCCAGATATTAGTTGAAGAAAGTTGAGGGACTGCACAGGTATTGTGTTGGAATCCTTTCAAGGTGCCTCACAGGCCAAGGTTGCATAACTTCAATCCCAGAATGTAACAGAGACAATGGTCTCAGCACTTGTGGTAAATCCAATACAGACTTTATTGGACACGGAAAGAAATGTTTAGACTCAAATTAGTCTTTTTCAAGCCATACTATTAAAGATTGATAAAGATTAATTTGAGTCAAAAACGTCCCTTTTCGTGTTCAATTTGTGTTCAATCATGACTGTGTTGGATCTACCACTGATTGCCCGGACCTTTTACTTCTGTTATGTTAACCCAGGCATTCGACATCCTTCTAGCGTCTATATTAGCTCCTTGTGCACCAACGGCTCAGGTTTCTGTACCTATACTTCTAGGTAAACACTTCCTTATTAGAAATAACTGACACATGCTCAGCTCTATCTTAAAAATATATTAAAGTGGTCTTACCTTCTTCAGGAGTAAATTCAGAAAATGTCTACATAATAATAATTAGTGAAATATATCCTTTAGGAGAGGTGTTTGTATGTGTGTTCTAATGTCATACTTGCACTACGGTTTATTGTCTTGAAGGTAATACTTTTTAACAACTTTAAATGAACACATCTCTAATCAATGAAATTTAATTTTAGTGAGTGGATTTCAAAATATCACACACAGGTAGAGACTTGATTTCACTTCGTACCAGGTAAGGATTTATTGCAAACTGTTTTAGCCAATTTCAATCAGTACATTTTTATTAGGGATATTAAAATTAAAACAAGTTTTGTCTTGAGATATTTTAATCTTTTACAATAAAAAAAAATCACTGCCTCTGGCATAATCTTGAGGTTTATAGAATAAATGTACATTACTGTATATTAATGCGTGTGCATATGGGCCAATTTCCATTTCACTGGAGAATCCTTTCTGAAGGATTTGTATGCAAAGCACATTGTGATACGTTCATGTTTACCTTATCTTCTCATTGGGGATTTCATGTTATGGGAGATTTTGAAGACCGTCAGTTGTAGAATATTCAGTCAATTAATACATAAAAGTGCTGAGTGTGTGCTGCAAATCATCTCATAACTGCCTAGAGATGTTTTTAAAGGGGAACTGGAAACTACGCTATTGAGTAAAACACTAGACATGACTGATTGTGCATTTTTTTCATGTAATGTTCTATAGTCTCGTAACTGTCTATTATAGAATTAGCAAACTGACTTCACATTCCAATGGATAAGAAAATAGATGAGACAAAATACCAGAAACAGTGAATACTATCACTTAAAGTATTGAGAGTAGTAGATATTCCCACTTACTGTCTGTAATACAAACAAACATAAACCATAGTGTTTACCGTTAAAATAAATGCTGGATAAAAGGTCAATTTACATGTTTCTGAACCTGAAGCTGGCTCAGACTTTCAGCATTCTTTACAGAGAACCTCGGGATCTCTGTTTCCAGCAAAACTTTCCTCAAGATTCCTTTAGACCACTATATCAAACATGGTCCAGCAAAACTTCAAAAAATATGTATTGGGAAAAGGGTTTTCAAAAAAACAGGTTGAATATACATACATGCAGCAGCACTAATGCGTTCCATCCTTAATTCGGTCTTTCTCAAAGTGCAGCAGTTTATTTCTGGTACAGCCAGAGAACACATGGCAATGTAGGAGGAAAAACTAAAGCATTGTTCAATGATATAAAAAGTCAGATCTTATTTATTAACATGATGACTGACAGGAGCCAACATAGAGGCACTCAGTTCCAAGATAAAGGTAAATGTTACATGTAGATTCTTACGCAGCATGAGGCTCCACTCAGCCTCAGGGCCGCCGGCTGCTATGCACTCGCCCCTTTTTACGATGCGGCGCACGCGTGCGGTCATCATGACATCGGGAGAGTTCTATGAAAAAGAGATTGCCACACACATACCTTTTGGGGGCGTGGCTATGTTAACCACGCTCCCAACCAAAGAAAAGCCAAGTCTGCCCAAAGTGCAGTACCCTGTTGTGGTTCTTAGTGTTCCTTGTGTCAATAGTGTCCCTATAGTGCATTCCTGTGTCCTTTGTGGTATTTCTTTGGTTTTGACCCGGCTTCCTCTCGACTATTCTGTTTTCTGGATCCCTTGACTTGGCTTTGTCTCTCGTACTTGTATATTTCTGGCTTCCTTTCACCTTGGCTTGTTCTGAAGTTCCTTAAAGTTTATGCTTTATTTTGGCCATTTTAAGGACCGGTTTAGGGATCTTCTTTCTGTCTCTATTCTCTCCTGGTGGGTTTTTACTCTGCCTGTTGGGTTGTACGTTACAATATGTAGATCAGATTCTTGAAATAATAGATTTCACACAGTTCTGATTAGCATTACATCATGACATTTGCACAGTCGTTATTCGGCATGTGCTACCCCTTACGCTTAAATAAAACACTGACACCGATAATTCTGTTGGAGTATAAAGTCCACAGCTTTATTAATTAATTATAATAAATTAACATAATCTAGGGTCATTGTCCTACTAGACATTATGTTACTATACCCCCACACAGTACCCCTGACAATGACCCTAGCAATTAAACAATAAATAACAACAAATAACATAACTTGAAACACACGGCCTACCAAAGAGGCCCCATATCGTCCAGTTAACTGTAGGGGTATACCTCGGACACCCCTACACCCCCAGGTTCGTAGCCACCAAAGAGCTAGAACCAACCAATCCTTAACTCCATCCGGCCTAAACCTCGGCCTGTCCATTTCCAATTCCACGCAAGTTCCAATATATACACCGCCCTGTTCCGCCGCTGTGACCAAGCGGAACTGAAAACTAGGGAGGGAGGGTGGGACAATCTACAGGTAAGAGAGGCTCCAGTTAAAATGGCCCCTATTCTAATATGGCCGCTCTATATATCCCTACTCTCCACCCCCCAAAACATCACTCCCAAAACCCTTCCCACAAACTTAAGCCCATGCCCACTCCCTGGCTCTGTCAAGGCCCACTCCCCATACTGCGTTGCTCCATGGGCTACCTGACATTTGCACAGTCGTTATTCGGCATGTGCTACCCCTTACGCTTAAATAAAACACTGACACCGATAATTCTGTTGGAGTATAAAGTCCACAGCTTTATTAATTAATTATAATAAATTAACATAATCTAGGGTCATTGTCCTACTAGACATTATGTTACTATACCCCCACACAGTACCCCTGACAATGACCCTAGCAATTAAACAATAAATAACAACAAATAACATATAACTTGAAACACACGGCCTACCAAAGAGGCCCCATATCGTCCAGTTAACTGTAGGGGTATACCTCGGACACCCCTACACCCCCAGGTTCGTAGCCACCAAAGAGCTAGAACCAACCAATCCTTAACTCCATCCGGCCTAAACCTCGGCCTGTCCATTTCCAATTCCACGCAAGTTCCAATATATACACTGCCCTGTTCCGCCACAGCACATGGCTTGACCCCCTTAAGCTAATGTGCGACCCCCACCATATCTAAACAGGGCCTGTGCTATACCATCCTGAAAACCTAGGTTCAGCAAATCATTCCCCACATCCGATAGGTGAATACCATCCCTCCTAAAATATCCCGGCAGCATACCCTCTAATTCCCTATGCCTCACCACCACGCCCCCGGACCGTCTAATAAAGACTGACATAATTTTGTTGACCTTACCCCTAGATCGAGCTATTGCAGCTGGATCCCTGGCGTGTTTCCACGTAAAGCGAGGCACCATCTCAGACCAAACTACGACCACGCCAGGAACCAGCTCCCTCAGCCGATCCATATCCCTCTTCATTTTTCGAACCAGTAACCTTTGAGGAAGCAAGCCCAGGTCGTTCCCACCTCCGTGGACCAGTACCACGTCTGGGACCGCCACCCCCGACAACTTTTTAAATAACGCGCTGCAGAGACCCTGCCAGCTAGCGCCCCTCAAACCAAGCCATGATAATTCCACTCGTTCCAGAGGAAAACCCAGCTGCGTTCCGCATCTTCGAACTGCGGCTCTCTTCTGCGCCCAGTACACATACGAGTGTCCCATCAACCAAACTTTCAAACCTGAAAGGAAATAAAATTAGTTGCGAGGAGACAAATGCCCCCCCCCCTTTCTCAATTTCCTACCCAACGCTTACTTACACCAGCCTGTCAGGCCTCACATACGTGCGGAACCGCATGGATTCCCACCTCCCGATCCGCTTAATCCGCTCGTCCCCCAAACCAAGGCGTGCTGCCTCCGTCGCTGCGCCTATGCGGAACGAGTGCGTCCCAAATTGCTTGGGCTCCAAGCCCAGCCTCTGTAAACCCGCTCGAAAAACCCGCAGAAATTGGAAGCGGGACAGCGCCGTCCCATCTGCATGCAGGAAAAAACTACCAGCCAGCCCGGGACGGACATCCAAGTACCGCGCCCCGCAAGCCACCGGGCACGCCCTTGAACCCGGTAACTCGTACAACACCACAGAGCACCCTTTACCAAACACGTCTGTTTTAGAGCGGCGCAACCTGATCCGCACCCTGTCGTTACATAAGTCCACGTCGTCGAGCAGCAATCCGCCGGCCCCTTTCCTATTGGGGCTCACCAGCTCGCCAATCCGGAAGGCTCCGAAGAACGCCCATACAAACGCTCCCGAAAATAGCGCCACCTCAAAAGGGGAATGACACAACCCAGCCAACGCTCCTAACAACCCTTGCAACACCGAGAACGACACCGGTCTTCTCGTGTCCCCAAACTTCTTACCCTTCCGAAAACCTCGTATCGCCTGACGTATCATGAAATTCTTAGTAATGTCCTCCCAACCATTGAACTTAAATAAAAAGGCCAGGGCAGACATATACCTGTCCACCATGGCCGGCGAAGCCTGTCTTGAGAACAGGCGACACAGCAACCATAGCAGCACGTCCCCCCGCTGCCCCTCCGAAAAAACGCCTCCTACCTGTTGAACTGTCTCCTCCCATTCCTTCCAAACCTTAACATACGACGACCACGTGCTTGGCGCCAATGAGTTCCTTATGTACTCCCCAAGCATGACGTCCCGAGCCGCCACATCTCGTCCGGGCATGCTTGCCCCATCTCCTGGGCGTCTGGCGCCGCTTCCCGGAATCGTTCCCACTGAAAACGAGAAAGCGCATCAGCCACCACATTCAACATACCAGGGATGTGCTTAGCCCTAAACACCACATTGAAGGACATGCAAAGAAGTACAAACCGCCGCAACAAACACAAGACCGGGGGGGAAGACGCAGACAAACTGTTTATCGCCTGCACCACAGACATGTTATCCGAGTGGAACACGATGTGCCTGTTTGCCAACGCTGGCCCCCATAAGCCCATCGCAACCACGACCGGAAATAATTCCAAAAACGCCAAATTCCTTATTAGCGGGCTTTCTTTCCACGCTGCAGGCCACTCCTCAGCGCACCAATTACCCGCAAGATAAGCCCCAAAACCGACACTGCCCGAAGCATCAGTGTACAGCCCCACCTCTGTTGCCGCCGCCGGGTCCCTAAAGAACACCTTACCATTAAAATCCTGTAGGAACTGGTCCCACACCCTTAAGTCCGCCTTCATATCCGCTGAGACCCTAACGTAGTGCGATGGCCAACGCACCCCACTTGTCGCACGTGCCAGTCGCCTGCAGAAAACCCTCCCCATTGGTATCACCCGGCACGCGAAGTTCAGGCTCCCCACCAATGATTGAAGCCCCCGCAGCGTCACCTTCTTAGCCCTCCCTACCGTGGCCACCCGCTCCCTCAGATCCACTAGTTTGTCTGAAGGTAACCGACATTCGCCTCTCACGGAATCGATTTCCAACCCCAAAAAACTAAGGCACGTTGTGGGCCCAACCGTCTTGTCTCCCGCCAAGGGAACCCCGAAAGAGTGTGCAACCCAGTGAAACACTTCCAACACCTGTCTACACCGGCCCGTTCCCTGCGGGCCGACACAGAGGAAGTCGTCAAGATAGTGCACCACCGCACCCCCTGCCGATTCCTTCCGCACCACCCATTCCAAAAACGTGCTAAATTTCTCAAAATAAGCGCACGATATGGAACAGCCCATTGGTAAACACAGATCCACGAAATAACCCCCATCAAGATAGCACCCGAGCAAATGATGGCATTTGGGGTGTATAGGGAGCAGCCGAAAGGCTGCCTCCACATCCACTTTCGCCATCAGCGCCCCTCGCCCCATTCTCCGTACCAACTCGACAGCCTTGTCGAATGACGTATAAGAGACGGAGCTGAGGGCCGCGTCAATGTCATCATTTACCGACGCCCCTTTTGGGTACGATAAATGATGTATCAACCTGAACTTACCCGCTTCCTTCTTGGGAACCACGCCGAGTGGGGATATCCGTAGGTCGACCAACGGCGGCTCCAAGAATGGGCCCGCCATTCTCCCCAGCTGCACTTCCTTGCTCAACTTCTCCCGCGCTACCCCCGGGTGCTCCCGAACTGACTTGAGATTACCACACATCGTTCCCGGTCCCCTAACCACGAAGGGAATAACAAACCCTTCTCGAAATCCCTGCCACAACAAGGCCGCATCCGCCCTATTGGCGTACTGCCTTAGCCAAGGCAACATCACGTCTACTTTCACTGGGGACGCCCCCAGCGGTAACAGCGGGGGGCGCTGCCCCTCCGGACCCCCCTCCCCCTCCAAGCTTACCTTTCTTGAAGCACCGGCTGGCGCCATGCGCCCCCCCGCAGCCGGAACATTCGTGTCTGAACCTGCAGGAATTCCCCCACTTGCAGTGTCCCTCGTTGTACATCCAGCAGAAGCCTTTCTTTTGCCCAGCCGACACAGCACCCCCTGCGGCCGTGCCGGCTGTCCCAAGAAAGGGCGCCGCCTTTTGAGCCATCATAAGGCGCATCCATAACGGCAGATCCATTTGATCCCACCGCATGCTCGTGTTCACCGCTAGCCGTTGTCGAAATTGCTCGTCATACCTCCACCACGCCAATCCCCCGTATGTTCGATATGCATCGCCTATCCCATCCAAGTAGCAAAAAAGTTCCGAGCAACGCCCCGGGTTCTTTTCCCCTATCACGCTAGCCAGAATACAGAAAGCCGTAGCCAATTCCCAAAAGTTTTCGGTATCTTGCGATACCTCCGCCTTTTTTCCTCCTCCTCTTTCTTGGCGTCCTTTTTATCCTCCTCTTTCAAGTCCAAGAATTCCTCGAGGGGAAGAAGGGAAAAGATTTCCACGAACTCACCTTTCCAAATCTTATCCTTTACTTCTGTTTTTAAGTGGCACCCCAGGGGGCCCGCAAAGGACACGTGCACGTTTTGCCGCGCCGCATCCGGGACATCGCTACCCCCTTCCGTGGGTTCCCCCCCACCATCGGTCAACCCCGCCGACCCCGTCGCGTCGCCGGCCCCGCCTCCATGTGTCCCCGCCGGTACCGCCCCCGCGTGCTCCACCGCCGCGTCCCGACTACCTTCCTGTGACCATACCCGCCCGAATTCCGAGGGGGACCCGCCCTTGTCCGACCAAGCGTCTAAAAATACTTTCAAATCATTCAACAACTGTCCAGAGTGTCGTGCATGTGTTGACTCACCGCTCAAGCCCCTGGCCGCAGCTGACTGCAGGGGCGTCGTCCTTCCGCCCACCATTCCGGGAGCCGGAGTGTTGTGTTGTCGCCGACTCCCATCCGCCTGGTCCCGCCTCGAGACCGTAGGGGTATTGCTCCGTGACCTGCAGGGAGAAGAAAACCTGGGTAGTCTGTTCAGCGTAGGGTCTACCCGCCCTTCCTCCCCACGTTCCAGCTGCCTTGCAAAACGACTCCCCCTGTAATCCGCTCCCCTTGAGTGAACCTGTACTCTCCTGTCTGGTGAATCAGACGTGCTACGTCGACTCCTCTGCCTTCTATCCCTAGACAGGGACCTCCCACAGCCTTCCCTGCAACAGGACCTAGCTGCGCTGCATCTGCTCCGCACTGGTGACCTCTCCCCGCTTCCTCGACTCCCTGCTCTGCTCCTCGTGCTGCTGCGCCTGGCGCTCATGCTGCGCCGTTCCGTTCTCCTCTCACTCCTTGCGTCCTCTCCGTCCATATGCTGACCCTGGGAGCAGCCAGAAGGACCCTCCCGCCTGCTGCCACCACCCCTGTCACCTCCCTCCAGGGTGGGTCTACGTCTGTCTCCCACTGCTGTTGCGCCTGGCTTCCCTCTAGCCGTCCTTCCCGTTAAAGAATCCTGTCCCTGGCTGATCGCCGTGCGCCCTGATCCAGCCGTCTCCTGCGCACTAAAACCACCACCGACATCCTCCCTCCTGACCCCTGCCTGGGCCGTCCCTGCGCTGACCTCGCCGCCCCAGCCTCCCCCAGACCCATGGGGGGCTGCTCTTGTCTCCACACTCCCCATAACCACATTCTCCTGCCCCACAGCGGTGCCACTGGTGGCTGACTCACCGGGACGTTCCAGCTCTGTGATCCCGCCCACGTGACCGTCCTCCGTCCTGGCCGCCGACCCGGCCGCCGAATTGGCAGCCACCACTCCATCTCCCCTGCCTGCCGCCGACCCACGCGGCGTGCGTCGTCCAGCCGCCGGGTGCTTTACGGCCGTCCTCGCCAGACCGCAGCCGCGCCTGCCGGCCCGAGCCGTGCTCCTTCCCGGCTCCACGACCGGGACCTCTCCTGCCCCCGCGGACGTTCCACCTCCCTCAGAAGGGCTTCTACGGCGTCTCGCCGCGGGCCCAGCACCCGGGCTCAGCCGCTGCGGCGGCCTCGTCCTCCTGGCCGGTCGACGCGCCGGTACCGATGCGGAAGGCCCGGCGGCCCCCAGCTGCTGATGTAGCCATTCGAGGCCACGGTCCCTCACGGCCGCCCGCACTCCCTCCAGAAGCTCCTCCAACGCCGCCATCGACCTGCAGGGAAACAAAGAAAAAAGGGGGGAACCTCTCTGGCCTGCAACAATCTACAGGTAAGAGAGGCTCCAGTTAAAATGGCCCCTATTCTAATATGGCCGCTCTATATATCCCTACTCTCCACCCCCCAAAACATCACTCCCAAAACCCTTCCCACAAACTTAAGCCCATGCCCACTCCCTGGCTCTGTCAAGGCCCACTCCCCATACTGCGTTGCTCCATGGGCTACCCGAGCGCCTGTACCAAACTGATACAAAAAGCTTGACTATACAAATATGATTACCAAAAAATGTGCATATACACACATATATAGTGAGTGTGTGTATGTGGTGTGTTTGTAAATGCCTGAATACATATCTATGTGTGTGTGTGTGTGTGTGTGCTTGTGTGTGTGTGTCGTGTTTGCATGTGTAGTAGTGTTTATAAATACATGAATACATGTCTATGTTTGTGTGTGCTTGTGTGTGTGTTGTGTTTGTATGTGTAGTAGTGTTTATAAATGCCTGAATACATGGCTGTGTTTGTGTGTGTGTGTGCTTGTATTTACCTTATTGTTGTGACATTTGAATGTTCCCAGACAATACTATAAACTTTCAGTCTACATTATGACTTATTCTGAAGATGCTGTACCGTTTACACTTCCATTATTTTATATGTCTTTGTAGTTGTGCTCGATCCCTCCTGTTCATTTTAATGAGTTTGAAATGTTGTGGATGCTAACTGTATTGTACACTTTGCATATAATATTCAAAGCCTGTTCAGTGGGGACTTGTCAGAGAGATTGCTCAAATTTACCTACATGCAAAACTTTCCAGGTGATTATGGGATAGTAAAAGGCAGCTGCTTGGCTTATGTGCTGTTATAAATTAGTGGAGCATGATGTTCTGAGCTGCCCTTGACTTCTCGGTTTGTTAAAAGAATATTCTTTTCACGGAGCTGTAGTTTAAGACTTGCTGTATGTAGATTTAGTCCGTGTTTTATTCTTTCTAAAGGCAATAAAACTCTGCCATCAATAAGTTCATGATATTTATTTGTTACATTTCTAAACATTCAATCACTATTCTACATTCCCAAGATCCCTTTGTATTATACAGAGGTTACCCAATGGTGACCTGGTTATTGTGGGAATAAAATACTGCCAAGAGATTCAGAACTAATTAAACAGGAAGCAAAACAGGTTTTATGGGTACCTTCAGAACCCAGATATGGCATTAGTTTCTTCAAACCCTAATGCACCAGTTTCTATTTTTTAAATTACATGATTTGTATGCTAATTTGTATTTAAATTATATATTGATGAAAATAGAATATTTAAGGTTCTATGAGCAAGGCTTGTATAACATGCAAGATTATGTTCTAAATATGATTTGCCCTATTGGATATATGATACATTTTTGAAAGCTATGAAATCTTCGACATACCTGAAGCCCATGGAGAAAGCACAGCTTAGGGAATAGGGCCCTGACAGAGCTAGGCGGCGGGCTAGGGGGTGGGAGCAGCAGGGGATTGGTAGAGCAGAGCTTTGGGGTTGGCTGATATAAATAATCAGCCATTTTATGATCCCTCACTCTAATTTCTTACCTAGCAGAGTTGGCCCCTCCCTCCCTCCCTTTGTTATTTTCCCCGCTTTGTCACAGCGGCAGGGTTGTGTAAGGAACATGGTTTAGTTAAGGGGAGTTAGTTAACTAGTTAGTTGATTGGTTAAAAGGGTACACTGTGTGTACATGTTTTGGTAGATTTCAAGTCCGTTGGTGGCTCGGAACCTCGGTGGTATTCCAAGTCCTTTGGTGGCTCAGAACCTCGTGGTATTTCAAATCCATTGGTGGTTCAGAACCTTGGTGGTGTAGGGGTATCTGGGTATACCCCTACCAGGAAATTGAACAATGTTGATATGTTACATGTTATATATTATATCATGATTGTATATTGGAAATGTATTATGTGGTGGGTCAATACCTTGATGTAAAGATGATGCGAGAGATGGGGCGTGTCATGCCAAAAGCATGAGTTGGTGTTTGATGTGTGTTTATATATGTTAAGAGTTGTTTTTTTGTAAACCTTGGGATGACATTTATTGTGGTCTTTGATCTTGCACCAGGCCTAGACCATAAAACATCTAGATAGCCATCACCAGAGCTGGACACAAGGAATTTCATAGAGTGGGCAATAGACTGCCAGACCAGCCCCCTCTGATCCCCCCCCAGGGGTCTGCCCACTGAGAAACAACTAGTTTAGATATATGAGGGTGTTGGACTATCCAGGGAAGTCAGTTATTCATTTTTCTTTTGTCAGTAACTTCTAGGAGACCTATACCATCTAAGACTCCCACAAGAATTCTATATGGGGTAAATATATGTAAGGAATTTCTTGTGTTTTCTCCTATTTTATTTTATGTACTGTTTTGCAATTTGTTTTCTGTATGTCATTTATTTCTGTATTTTGTACTCAGCACTGTGAATCCTTTTTGTCAGATTAAATGTTTACTTAATCAGCTTGTGTCTCTGTTCTCTATGAGCTTCACTCTCCAGAGGAAAGCTCAGGTAAACACGTTACCAAAAGGGGTTAACTATATATGTTTTATCAGTAAAAGTAGAACTGTGATACTATAATTCTCCTGTGTGTGGGGTAACCTAAGACGCCCGGGTTTAAAAGTCTTGGTGGTGGCAGTAGTACTAAGGGGGATAGTGTAGAAGGGATTGCAGGGGTTAATTGAGTGGTTGCTGGGACTAGCAACAGGTAACCAGGGGTCTGGTGTCATTAACCCTGTCACTTCCACACTCTCCCCACTGTCTCGGCTGGGCCTATAGCCCACGCACGTGACAAACTGGCGGCAGCTAGTGGGATATATTTAGAGATTTTTAGTGCTTGCTAGATTTTACCTGTAAAGGGGGTCTTAGCACTAAAAGAAATTGCATACTTGTTTTTGTGTAATTTCCAAAGACCAAGCTCAGTGCTGATTTAAAATACATACAAAGTGCAAAACAGTTCTCCCCTCCCATCTTTTGTTTTTCTTTCTCTATCCTATTTGTGAATATGGAGGCCTATCGCAAACAATCAAAAGAGGCCTTGGAATTGTTGTGCCAAGAAAAGAATTTACCAACTTTTGGCAAAAATAAGGCACAACTTATTGCTGACCTTGTGGAGGCTGACAGCCATATTTTCCAGCCAGAGACGGACACTGAAAGGGTTACCGAGCTCCCTACTACTGCAGGAGTGTTGCTTACTGAAATGCCTGGTGGTTGTACCCCTCAAAACATTAAGGACATTTGCTCAACTGATTTATTTCGGCAACTGATGGCTGCAAATCCTCAGGAGGCCCTGCATGTGATGATCCAACAGCAGGCTGCAGAAAGGGAATCTGCAGAGAGGCTAGCCGAAAGGGAGGCACAAAGGAGACATGAGCTGGAACTTGCTAAACTGCAATTTACCCTTCAGTCCTCACTGAACAGCAATGCATCAGAGTCCAGCACACGTAGGCTCCGTAAGGATGATTTTCCTTCCCTCGAAGAAGGGACAGATTTGGATGTATTTTTAAAAAGTTTTGAGAAAGTATGCAGGCAGCATCAACTACCCTCAGACCAGTGGGGCAGATATTTAACTCCACAACTGAAAGGGAAAGCCTTGGATGTGTTTGTGTCCCTTCCCCCAGAGACTGATAACAACTATGAGGCAATCAAATCTGCATTGCAAAAAACTTTTAACCTTACTCCTGAGTCTTACAGGAAAAAGTTTAGGAGTATGCAGCAATGCCCATCATCCAGCTGCATTCTATATATTGCACAATTAGAAACCACGTTCCGGCAATGGGTAACAGGAGTACAAGCTACTACCTATGAAGCCCTTAATGACTTAATGGTCCTGGAGCAGTTCTTGCAGACCCGGAGCCCTAATGTACGAGAGTGGATTTTGGAAAGAAAGCCAAAAAATGCTAGGGCTGCTGCAGAACTGGCAGATGACTATGCCGACATCCATGCACCCACATCCAGGCGTGGACTTGTGTCAGCTGCTACTTCGACCTGGAGAGAAGCTACAGTTCAAACACCACCTGTAAGATCTGCAGTGAGAACTTCACCGCCGACTGCCAGCGTAGCCGGTGCTATGTCAAGTGAGTCAGATGCCCGCCATTGTTTTCGATGCAACCAGATTGGTCATCTGAGCAGGACTTGCCCCACTAGGAATATGCCCTCACCAGTCCGTGGAGGGGCACCATCAGTATTGCTTGTGGGTGGGTCCTCGGGGAAACAAGAGGATAACCTGCAGAGTGTAATTGTGGGTGACCGAGTGACCATGGGACTGAGAGATTCTGGAGCTTCCTTCACCCTGGTGTGACCTGAAGTGGTGAATACGGAGGACATAATCCCTGGAAGAACCATGTCCATCAAAGGAATTGGGGGGGTATGCCCCGCTGTGCCCTTGGCACGTGTGTACCTTGATTGGGGTGCGGGCAAAGGTTTGCGGGAAGTGGGGATTTCAGAGGATATCCCTGTTAATGTTCTGTTGGGGAATGATTTGGGCAGGATGCTCTGTCACTATGCTCCAGCGGACACTGTTTGTGAGCCAGAAGGGCTGACTGCTCCACCTAAGGTATTGTGTGAAACTTTGGGAGACATTGTGAAGTGTGATTGCTGGGAGGGAGAGCAGGGTGTGGATAAAGATCTACCTGTAACTGAACCAGTGATGTCTACCAAATGTGAGATAGGGGTGAGTAGTGATGTGCCTGTATTAAAATACTGTGAGGCTGGGATGTCAGAGAGTAAGGGAGAGGAGGAAGGTGAGAGCCAGGGTAACAAGTCAGCAGTGGTAACAAGTCAGCAGTGGGTCACGGCTGCAGAGTCTGAGGGGCTATGTGAGATTGCGAGAGGATGGCCTGCCTTGGAGAAGAAATTATGCGAGTGTGTGCAAAATTCTGTATCTGATCAAGGGGGGTCAAATGTGTCCTGTGAAAATGTATGGGAAAAGCCTTCCAGCGAGAGGGGGCTGAATGAATATATGTGCCAATATGTGCCTGAAGCAGATGTATGTGATGTGGTGGGTGAAAATGTGAAGGGACAGCGAGGCTATGAGGGAGGGCAGAGGGTGTGTGAGCTTTACTCTGCGCCAGACTTAGCCAGTTTCCAAAGTTCGGTATGTGTGATGACCCGGAGTGAAAGTGAGGGGCACAGACAGACTCAGCCTGTGGGTCCAGGAAGGATGGCTGCAGGGAAACATACTGTTGGGGGAACCAGGAACCTTGTCAGTTTATCACAACTCACGCATACACCTAAGCAACTTTCTGATTGTGAACCAAAGGTTCAGAGTCTGATAGTGCAACAAGCCCAGCAGACAGACCGCAAAATGAAAGAGATGATGGGTGTTGATACAGCACAACTATCCTGGGAGTGTTCTCTGTCTGCTTTTTTGTGTGCTTACCGGGGAGTGCTGCAGAAATCCATTGGTTTCTTCCCTTTACAGCTACTACATGAGCGCAGTGGGTGTGGTTTAAGGGATGTTACCATAGATCGATGGAAAATTGAAACAGGCAAATCAGGCATGTTTGTTGAGGGGGTAGCTGTGGTATGGACTGATCACAACCTGCTGCAGGTGACAGGTAACAATGATAAACTGCTCCATTGGAGCCCTATCCTCCAACAGTATAATTTCACTGCCCAGCACAAAAAGGGCAGCTTGCATGGGAATGCAGATGGCCTGTCTCGGCAACTAGAGGGTTAATGGTAGACAGATAAATCAGCCTGTGGCTGAATTTTTCTGTCCACCATCTTAAGGGGGAGGTGTCATGCCAAAAGCATGAGTTGGTGTTTGATGTGTGTTTATATATGTTAAGAGTTGTTTTTTTGTAAACCTTGGGATGACATTTATTGTGGTCTTTGATCTTGCACCAGGCCTAGACCATAAAACATCTAGATAGCCATCACCAGAGCTGGACACAAGGAATTTCATAGAGTGGGCAATAGACTGCCAGACCAGCCCCCTCTGATCCCCCCCAGGGGTCTGCCCACTGAGAAACAACTAGTTTAGATATATGAGGGTGTTGGACTATCCAGGGAAGTCAGTTATTCATTTTTCTTTTGTCAGTAACTTCTAGGAGACCTATACCATCTAAGACTCCCACAAGAATTCTATATGGGGTAAATATATGTAAGGAATTTCTTGTGTTTTCTCCTATTTTATTTTATGTACTGTTTTGCAATTTGTTTTCTGTATGTCATTTATTTCTGTATTTTGTACTCAGCATTGTGAATCCTTTTTGTCAGATTAAATGTTTACTTAATCAGCTTGTGTCTCTGTTCTCTATGAGCTTCACTCTCCAGAGGAAAGCTCAGGTAAACACGTTACCAAAAGGGGTTAACTATATATGTTTTATCAGTAAAAGTAGAACTGTGATACTATAATTCTCCTGTGTGTGGGGTAACCTAAGACGCCCGGGTTTAAAAGTCTTGGTGGTGGCAGTAGTACTAAGGGGGATAGTGTAGAAGGGATTGCAGGGGTTAATTGAGTGGCTGCTGGGACTAGCAACAGGTAACCAGGGGTCTGGTGTCATTAACCCTGTCACTTCCACACTCTCCCCACTGTCTCGGCTGGGCCTATAGCCCACGCTCGTGACAGGGCGTGGCAGGTAATGACCTACATATATATTTATTGTTATCTTATCATTATAGATGTGGACAATTTAACCCATAACCCTAAGTGTCTGTGTCTTATTGGGTGGGTTTGGTTCAAGTCATATATCCCTCCCCCTGCCCATATGGCGACTATGCACCTGTCATGTTGTTCTATGAGTTCCAGGTCATCACTCTTTTATCTTCGGTTATAGTGTTATTTGGCCGAATAGAGTGCTGTTTGCATGTGTTTGCACAGAAGGGCAAGGAATAAAGGCCCTGATTAAATATTGCTGGAAAATATTTTCAAATAATGTAATATTCTTATTATATTTCAAATATCAACATATATATCATATGTAATTAAAATATCCCATCAAAATATTCAAACTAATCACATTTAAAATATTTTTTGTAATAATAAATCATTTTAAAAGTGTTAACAAAAAATATAAAATAATTGGGAAAAACTTATCCAACAATATTAAATCGAGTCCAATGTATAAAATACTTTTTTTTCCCTCCAGTTGAAGACTGCAGTGCTTTGCTGGTTATACTCTTTGTGGTGGAACCAACCTCGACACTGGCCACTGGAAGAGCCTGGTTGCCCACCTCTTGCCGCTGGACTATGGCCCTGCATTAAAAACCTTTTATTTTCCCTATGTGAGCAGTGTTACCCCAGATAGCTAAGCCATGGAGCCCATTCGTATACCGAAAGACTATGGGAAAGACTTCATGGCGATTGAACTGTATGAATGTGATCTGAGCACCATTCAGTAATAATGTGCGCTCAGATCTAAGCTATCTGGGGATATGTTGCATGTAAATGTTCTATGTAGTAATTGTAACACTGTGTAATTTTAAGTCTTTTTACTAACATGTGGCTAATGGAGTTTTGCCTCTGTCCTTGGAGATAATTGGATTACTTCCCAATTATCTCCAGGACAGAGAGGATGGATTACAATGCATTGTGGGATCTGTTTAAATGTGAAAGCTTGTGATTGGTACTTTTACCCTTTGTGTCCCAGTTTCCCATCTGGTCCCCTAGGGGAGTGTCCATCAGGTGGGAGACGGGCAGGTAGCCCCAGTAAATCAGTTCTGCTTGACCTTCAAACGAAGTGTCGTCTCGTTTTTGGGGAGAATTGGATTGTATGCTGTTTTAGACCGATTGCTAGGAGTGTTAACTTTTCGTATGTTTTTTCCTATTCGGCTGTTTACAGCATTCATATGTTCATCAGAATATGTGTGTTTCCGGTTCGGGAGTTGGTGAACTCGTGTGTTTCCTGTTCTGGAGTTGGTGAACTCGTGTGTTTCCTGTTCGGGAGTTTGAGTATTCTTGATTTTGCAGTTCGGGAGATTGGTGCTTGCAGCAGCTGTTCGTGTATTTCAAAGGGGAATATCGCCTAAACGGTTTATAACCTCTTGTGTGCAAAACTGTCCGTTACACTCTTGCACATCTCCCAAGTGTCTCTCTTTGGGGACACTTGGATCCCTCTTTTCTCTCCAAATGTCCCACTTTTCCAGGAGCTTCATATTGTTGGTGTGTCTGAGTGTATAACAGAGCTCCACAGCAATAATACTCCCAGTAATGTGTCTGAGTGTATAACAGAGCTCCACTGCAATAATACTCCCAGTAATGTGTCTGAGTGTATAACAGAGCTCCACTGCAATAATACTCCCAGTAATGTGTCTGAGTGTATAACAGAGCTCCACAGCAATAACATTCCCAGTAATGTGTCTGAGTGTATAACAGAGCTCCACAGCAATAATACTCCCAGTAATGTGTCTGAGTGTATAACAGAGCTCCACAGCAATAATACTCCCAGTAATGTGTCTGAGTGTATAACAGAGCTCCACTGCAATAATACTCCCAGTAATGTGTCTGAGTGTATAACAGAGCTCCACAGCAATAATACTCCCAGTAATGTGTCTGAGTGTATAACAGTGCTCCACAGCAATAATACTCCCAGTAATGTGTCTGAGTGTATAACAGAGCTCCACAGCAATAATACTCCCAGTAATGTGTCTGAGTGTATAACAGAGCTCCACAGAAATAATACTCCCAGTAATGTGTCTGAGCGTATAACAGAGCTCCACAGCAATAATACTCCTAGTAATGTATAACAGAGCTCCACAGCAATAATACTCCCAGTAATGTGTCTGAGTGTATAACAGCTCCACAGCAATAATACTCTCAGTAATATGTCTGAGTGTATAACAGAGCTCCACAGCAATAATACTCCCAGTAATGTGTCTGAGTGTATAACAGAGCTCCACAGCAATAATACTCCCAGTAATGTGTCTGAGTGTATAACAGAGCTCCACAGTAATAACACTCCCAGTAATGTGTCTGAGTGTATAACAGAGCTCCACAGCAATAATACTCCCAGTAATGTGTCTGAGTGTATAACAGCTCCACAGCAATAATACTCTCAGTAATATGTCTGAGTGTATAACAGAGCTCCACAGCAATAATACTCCCAGTAATGTGTCTGAGTGTATAACAGAGCTCCACAGTAATAACACTTCTAGTAATGTGTCTGAGTTTATAACAGAGCTCCACAGCAATAATACTCTCAGTAATGTGTCTGAGTGTATAACAGCTCCACAGCAATAATACTCTCAGTAATATGTCTGAGTGTATAACAGAGCTCCACAGCAATAATACTCTCTGTAATATGTCTGAGTGTATAACAGAGCTCCACAGCAATAATACTCCCAGTAATGTGTCTGAGTGTATAACAGAGCTCCACAGCAATAACACTTCCAGTAATGTGTCTGAGTGTATAACAGCTCCACAGCAATAATACTCCCAGTAATGTGACTGAGTGTATAACAGAGCTCCACAGCAATAATACTTCCAGTAATATGTCTGAGTGTATAACAGAGCTCCACAGCAATAATACTCCCAGTAATGTGTCTGAGTGTATAACAGAGCTCCACAGTAATAATACTCCCAGTAATGTGTCTGAGTGTATAATGGAGCTCCACAGTAATAATACTCCCAGTAATGTGTCTGAGTGTATAATGGAGCTCCACAGTAATAATACTCCCAGTAATGTGTCTGAGTGTATAATAGAGCTCCACAGCAATAATACTCCCAGTAATGTGTCTGAGTGTATAACAGAGCTCCACAGTAATAATACTTCCAGTAATGTGTCTGAGTGTATAACAGAGCTCCACAGCAATAACACTTCCAGTAATGTGTCTGAGTGTATAACAGAGCTCCACAGCAATAATACTCCAGTAATGTGTCTGAGTGTATAACAGAGCTCCACAGCAATAATACTCCCAGTAATATGTCTGAGTGTATAACAGAGCTCCACAGCAATAATACTCCCAGTAATGTGTCTGAGTGTATAACAGAGCTCCACAGCAATAACACTTCCAGTAATGTGTCTGAGTGTATAACAGCTCCACAGCAATAATACTCCCAGTAATGTGTCTGAGTGTATAACAGAGCTCCACAGCAATAACACTTCCAGTAATGTGTCTGAGTGTATAACAGCTCCACAGCAATAATACTCCCAGTAATGTGACTGAGTGTATAACAGAGCTCCACAGCAATAATACTCTCAGTAATATGTCTGAGTGTATAACAGAGCTCCACAGCAATAATACTCCCAGTAATGTGTCTGAGTGTATAACAGAGCTCCACAGTAATAATACTCCCAGTAATGTGTCTGAGTGTATAATGGAGCTCCACAGTAATAATACTCCCAGTAATGTGTCTGAGTGTATAACAGAGCTCCACAACAATAATACACCCAGTGATGTGTCTGAGTGTATAATGGAGCTCCACAGTAATAATACTCCCAGTAATGTGTCTGAGTGTATAACAGAGCCCCACATCAATAATACTCCCAGTAATGTGTCTGAGTGTATAACAGAGCTCCACAGCAATAATACTCCCAGTAATGTGTCTGAGTGTATAACAGAGCTGCACAGCAATAATACTCCCAGTAATGTGTCTGAGTGTATAACAGAGCTACACAGTAATAATACTCCCAGTAATGTGTCTGAGAGAATAACAGAGCTCCACAGCAATAATACTCCCAGTAATGTGTCTGAGTGTATAACAGAGCCCCACAGCAATAATACTCCCAGTAATGTGTCTGAGTGTATAACAGAGCTCCACAGCAATAATACTCCCAGTAATGTGATGGAGTGTATAACAGAGCTCCACAGCAATAATACTCCCAGTAATGTGTCTGAGTGTATAACAGAGCTCCACAGCAATAATACTCCCAGTAATGTGTCTGAGTGTATAACAGAGCCCCACAGTAATAATACTCCCAGTAATGTGTCTGAGTGTATAACAGAGCTCCACAGCAATAATACTCCCAGTAATGTGATGGAGTGTATAACAGAGCTCCACAGTAATAATACTCCCAGTAATGTGTCTGAGTGTATAACAGAGCTCCACAGCAATAATACTCCCAGTAATGTGTCTGAGTGTATAACAGAGCTCCACAGCAATAATACTCCCAGTAATGTGTCTTTAAACTACAATAAATGTGTTTAGAAATCAGTCTGTGTAAATAAGGTACATTGTGCTAAATTCAATTTTAGTTACATAAATTGTTATTAGTAAGTCACCTAAAATGTCTCAAACAGTCTCTCCCCTGGCCACATCCCCTCTCTTACTCCTAAAATTAAAGTGTCCTGTTTGATCATTGGAAATGTGGGAGGTGTGTTATTGTGTATGTTCCCTCACTTAGAAACAGGGTCTGACACAGTTTGCCATGATGGTCGTTGCTCTCAAACCTGACTTCATCTGTACTAATTTAAAAGGGAATGTAGCTGCCTGTAGGAGAAGTATCTCGTGCTGCCCCTCTGCATCTCTATAAAAACTAAATAAAGCTCCTTGTTTTCTCAGCTTAGGTACTTGCATGTGGCAGGGCGAGCAATGCAGTGGAGATAAGTTTAAAAAAAAAAAAACTGTTTACCTTTGGTGCACATGCATGCTTTGGGTGCATTCGTGCATACTCTGTTATCTACCAATGCAATTCTGCATTTTGCAGTCCCATGCACATGCATGCCCCATTCCCACTGCGCTGCATGAGTTAACCAATTTACATGCCTGGCACAGCATGTAGATTCAAATAAAAAGGAATCTAGTCAGATCATGTAAAAACATATTAGCACATCCAATAGCTATTTGGTTGTGCAAACAAACAAAAAAAATCAAGGAAGTGACGGTCTTTCTTTAGTTTAAGAAGTCTTAGTATAAAATATAGCACTAAATAAAATAAAAAAGTTTGATTGTTCCAGAAGTAGAGTTGTGGTAGCCGCGGGTCAGTGGGTCAGCTCTGTGTCGATATTGTTTCCATCATATTGAAAAAAAGAGGAAATTCCCTGAACATATATTTTTTAATAACATTTTTAATTCTATTGAGTGATTCTTCTGTATTTATTTCATTATTTTACTGTGAAAACCTTCAGCAATGATATATGACTCACTGGGAGAAATGATACCCCATAAGGTAGGAGCATTGGTGATGGTGGTACAAGGACCTTCCCTTTAATACCTGCTCCAGGAGTGTGCGTTCTTTTTGGTTAAACATGTTTTTAATGATGATAGGACACAGAGGACAAAACTAAGGAGACCAACAATCGTATGTAACACACACGTATGTAATAAACATAAAACAGCCTGGATAGTATAGGTTGTGATTATAATAAGTCATGGTGTGCACCAGCAGGATATGGATAACTAATTTTATTTGGAATGTACAATAATCAGTAGAATTACTCATGTTATCCTATATAGCAATGTATGTCAACCAATAGGTGGCAGCACTGTTTCTTGTTATGTAATATAGTACTTTGCCACGTTCACAACATTTCTTTCTCTTTAAAACCTAACATTATGCTATTTCACATGGATAGGTCTTAACCCAGGGAATAATCTGGCTTCCTTCAGAATCATGAAGCTTTTATCAAATTTGGCCATCAGTCCCATTAACATGAATGGTGGTTTAAATAGTAATTTTAATATTATCAAACGTTTAACATTATCTTTAACTGTCAGATATTAAATGAAATGTAGAAATCCCCCATCTTTATCTTTTAATTGGGCACCCCCATCTTATTTCCCTGGGAGTCATTGCTTTAAACTCTATAAATATATATACAAGTATGGAGACTGTACAAAGGGTTACAGGATAACCTCAAAGTGATAGAGGGGTTTTCCAGACCACTGAGATTGGACCATATCTCCCAAAGTAATCCACTGAGATTGGACCATATCTCCCAAAGTAATCCACTGAGATTGGACCATATCTCCCAAAGTAATCCACTGAGATTGGACCATATCTCCCAAAGTAATCCACTGAGATGTGTTTTTTTTTTTTTTTTTTTAAAGTCCAGGCTATCAATAAATCTGTGAAAAAAACACACTTTAATAGAACACGGCACACGTGACAACATTTTTTCACGATGTGACCTTTGTCAAATCAGGACTTAAAAATCTTTCTCAGTGTGAGGGTTAATAATGTGGCAGGAAGGGGTGTCCTAATATTTAGTGGGGAAGACCTAGTATACCCCTAAGCCTTCACAACCCTCTAAATACTTAAACCTTGGGGTTGTGGACATGCCATTGACCACCCAATCGAATAGTGATAAGTCCATTCTACCTTCTTCCTCCCCAGGTGGCTAAGGTATCCCAATCCCTTTCCACTCGCCATTAAGATTAAATAAGCCCAACTACTTCCCTCACCCTAATAATAATGAGGGGTGGCAATAAAACAAATACTAAATATTAAATTAAACTGAGTATCAGAAGTCTTTTTTTCTTCAACCCTCAAAAAAGGACAAATCGAAATCTGGATGCCTGAAACCATGCATGTTATAATCAGAACAGTCAAATCTGGAGTGAAGTACAGACACAGCATAGAAAAGTCTGTCTGTCTATCTGTCTGTCTGTCTATCTATCTCTCTATCTATCTGTCTATCTATCTGTCCATCTATCATCTTAGAGATTTAGTTTGGTCTGAATTTAAATTCAGATTAACTTTTGCCAGTTCGGTGTCCCTGTGAATTTCCCAAAAACTAAATTAATTTATCCAATTCCTAATAAAACAAATAGTGCAATAGCCAGTCAATTATGTTTGATTCAAAATTTGCATTTTATGTTTGGTGCCTGCTGCTAGTAACCTCTGTCACTTAACACCAACTTTTAATCACAAACAAATTAATCACTTACAGTTTGAGAGATGGTTTTATGGTTAAAGGGACACTACAGGCACGTTTTTCCTTCTATTTAGGACTTCAACTGTCATTTTCGGTTTGGTTCAGAATGTTCCGATCCGAACCGAATAACAAACCAGACTAAGTTGTTTTTAATAAAAATTCTTCTTTCTCTCTATTTATCCAGCTATTATTTTATTTAGTTTCTACTTACACTAAAAACGGATATTGAAAATTCATAGTTAGACCATCAATCAAGATAGTTTTCAGAGAACTGGGGATATGTAGAGAATAAAGCCAAACATGGTGTTATCTGCTTTGACTGGAGTCAATGTGTGATATGTAATATATTTCACTAAGGCTGTTCACTTGTGTTAACAGACAAAGGGGGAGATGAGACCCAGCTACGATCAAAATCAAATTCTGGCACGTATCGCATGAAACCGAGAATGACAACTGGAAATTACAGCCAGTCATAACAATCATTTAAAAAAGTACTATGCTCACATATAAAATAATCATATTACTACTCCACAGAGAAGCACTGAGTCTCAGGAAATTCTATTAGCTTTTCCACTGGTTTCTGCATTGCTTGCTTCCTATGGGAGGGATCAGAATGGCACAAGAACTGATATGTTTCAATCCCCGTGGGCATCTTACCGAACTCACTTCTAGGACTTTTCATATCATTTGTATGAAATACAGGCTGCATAGTTGGCACATACATGTGAGATAACAAGAAATGTAGTGTATAAATTGCTGCTATGGGATAAAATTTAAAAACATGACAGAGCAGGCTGCATATTTTACTTATCTTCCTTTACTGACTTTAAACAGTAACAAAGAAAAGTACAAATAGCAATCATAAAAAAGCAAAATATATATAAGGGGTGGATACTGTGATAACCTCCTCTTCCTTTGCAGTTCCAAGAGGACACTGCTCTCCTCTGCCTTGGGTTTTTTTTTAATGGTCCTTATTAATATGCCTGTTACTGCTGATTGCATGTGTTTGTCTTTCCTGCCCTCCTGGGTTGATTTCTTTCTGTTCTGGATTGCTATTGGGACTCTGTCCCACGCCCTTTCTGGGCTGCCCTCTTCTTCCTCTTAACTGCTGTGTTCATAGTGCTCCCCCACACTGATGTTATCTTTGAGCTTTGGGCTAGGTCCCCACTCCTATTTTGGGCTGCCATTGCTTCCTCACCCCTCTCAGACATGTATTTACACATTGGTTTGGCTTCCACGATTCATGCTGCAGCCATCTAGGATCTCGCACTTTGCAAGATTGTGGCCGCCATCTTGGAAGCGCCATCGTGTCTGGCTGTTATTAACTCCAATACAGCTATGGCTCTGCTTCTGGGCCATCTTGCACTGGTGAGTGCATATTTGCATATTTACATACTTGCATATTTAACCCTATCACATAACAGAAAGGCTGATCACCAGTCTCTGGCCTAGGGTAAGCCTCTGTCTGCCTATATTATGTCAAGTCTTTCATAAACTGTGCCCATCTAAGGACTTGTGCCCATCTTAGGAATGGAGGAGCCCCAGTCTCACACTGCAGATATGTAGTGCATGATAAATGATTAATAAGTGTTCTTGAATACTTTTTTACAGCTTCCAGAACAAGCTAAGTCGCATACCATGACTAAACCCTCCACCAACTACTCAGTCGATCTGGTGATTCAGAACCCTCCCTGCATAAAAACTGCTAGCCCAATGATGTGACACTGGAAATGTGGTAAACCCTCTAGGAAATCTAAAGGGAAGGAATAACTGAAATGCACCAAATGTTGGGACCTGGAGAAGACTCCCCTCCCACTCCACTGACAAGGAGGGTCTGGTTTTCCTGTACTTTCTCTCTGTCATAGATGAGTGGCAGGTTGAACATTCCACTTCAGGTAATGATACCTGGCTGAAAGAGGAAAAGTCGGATTAGGGAATTGTGCAGGAGACCATCCTAGGTGAGCCCCAGGTGCCAGATGATCGATACGGTCAGACGACTCAACTGGCTGACAAGGAACTGAACTTGGATAGTGAGGATAATAGCATGTTCAATCCAAGAAGCATCCACCATCCCTGCTCAGTTTTCTGGACAATGTCTGACAACCTGGCAAGGGTCATGTTCTTATGGCTCATCAAGTAATTGGATAAGGTAATGCGAAGCCGATTATGCTCAGAGTGTCCTAGACCAGATAAATTTACTGAAACACCCTTTGATATTGACCCTGATATTGACCCTTTAATACTGACATTCATGGAACGCATTGATCACAACCCTCGAAAGGGAATTGAAAGAGGTCTGAAAGAAACCCAGTGCAATCTCCTGGACACAACTGGCCCTTTGGCCCGCATATTATACCTAGCAAATGAAGCTTTCCTGAAAGCTGATTCCTTCACCGCTGATATGGTGAGAGCATAGGCTCATGATATCAGGGAATGGGCAAAATAATGTTTCTGACTAATCGGAAATGCAAATGTCGCTCTGCATATAGACAAGAAGGTAGCAGACCTTGGTACTTAGAAGCTCGGCTTTCAGGCACAAGGCATGCTGTTTGGAGAGGCATTGCTCAAGGAGTTCCAGAAACACAGAGATGTGTTTATGTCACTGAATAAGGTGCAGACACCCCTCAAAATGTTTTTTCAAATGTAATTTTGGGAGGTCTGGTCGACCGAGGGGCTGTGTCAGCAGATGCTTCTGATTATAGGCCCACCCACATCACCTTTCCAGTCCTTTTACCTAGAGATCTCTGGTTGATAGGTTTTCCAATATCAAAGAGGAACAGACAGATGTCATGGAGCTTGAGGTAATGCAGGGCAAAGTTTTCAGCAGGTAAGATGCCAAACTCCTACCTTTACTCTAACATGTTAAACAGCTGGCCGTCATTCTCTTTTTTATGTAGGTGGGCATATATTTCATCAGACACTTGGATTATACTGACTGTGCAGGGGTACGAAATCTAATTCATGTACGTTCTGGTGCATTAATTCCCACCTCATCCTATCCATTGGTTGAGGGATTGACGCTCCTCTTTTTGACACAGAAGTTCGAGATCTTCAGGGGAAAGGCTAAATTCAACCAGCCACAGATCAAGGAGGTTTCTTCAGCAATATGTGTCTAGTCAAGAAGAAAATTGTGAATTTCAGACCAGAAGTAAAGCTTCAGAACCTGAACACCTACCTGATCGATCATCATTTCAAGACAGAAGGTATCCATTACCTGCAAAACCTTCTCAAAGAATGGAACTACTTCACCTGGATGGAGTTAACACTGTTTATGCTTTTAGTGGCGTGGTCTCCCTTGACAATTAATTTGCCCCTTTTTTAGCCTCATTTTGGACCCGTGGTGCTTCACCAAACACCTCTAACAACTGGTAGCATATCTAAGCGTGCAGGGCATTTGTTGCATTGTCTATTTACACAATATTTCGATTTTCTGCTCAGAAACGTTAGGATTGCAACCAGAGAATTGGTTTGTGGTGCTGTTTTTCAAGTCACAAGTGATCCAGTTCCTCACCTTCTACTCTCAGATCTGTGAGGGAGTTCTCAGCTCCTGCTTGTGGAAGGCCATGTATGTCTGGTGGCTTGGACATTCTCAGGGGTTCCTGAAACATCAGAGAGTTATAACTGGAAGCTAAGGCCCTGTTGGCTTGGGGACAAGACATTGTAACATGGCAGTATGGGCTTCCTGGGCTAGCTGGTGTATGAAGATGGATTGCAATCCATTTACTGCCCCTGTCGCCACCGTTTTAAACTTTCTTACTTTGTTATTTTCTTCCACATATTCATATCGATCTATTAATGTCATGAGGGAAGCAGTCTTTTGAAAATAATTTTTCATCCACCTATAGGAAGGCAGACAGGATGCAGGGTACTCTTTAGATCATAACTACTGTAATTTTGAAGGCTATTACAGTGACTATGTTGATCTGTTGAACACAGTTATTTTTATTAAGTTGGTTTATTTGCCAAATATTTACATAATTTCCTGATAGCAGCAGCCTCAGCCGCATGAAGATGGCAACTCCAATATGTGAATACAGCAACTGATAAATGCAACCGTCTCTATCACATAATCTAACCCTGTATCTAACAGAGGTGTTCATTAAAGTCTGAAGTCTAGTGAATTAAAATCCAAAAAGTTAAATATATTTGAAAATAGCTGATTTGAAAAACGTCTCCAACATAATTGGAATCACAACTTGTGTGGAAACTACATTTTGCCACTAGGATTTTAACTCACTAGTCTTCAGACTTTATTAAATAGCCAATAATCCTATTAGTGAGGCAGTTGATTAATGTAACACATAGTGGTAAACATATATAATCAAGCAGCTTGGATTTTACTGAGCCAAACAGAGCTGCAATGTTTGTGAAATACATTTGTAATATTTGTTAAAATATTGTTATGTCTTTAGCGTTATGGTAGAAGATTTGGAAAGCTCTTTTCATTCTGGTCATGTCCTACACAATAAAATATCACAGACCAACAATCGTTTAACCCTGTTCTATCATTTAATCTCTTTAAATGCGCCCGATCATCTGCAACTTCCTGCTGTTGTTTTGCTTGCCGAAATTAGAATGCACTTATTGCGAATTCGCCCCTGAGGATAGAAAAAGGAATTATAGTGATTCATGGGTCACAGATAGTATCATAAAATAGAAAATGACCAAGCTACACCGATCTCCATAACTCATTCCATCTGAGAAAATATTGTACTCAGGAGTATAACCTCAGGCTTGGCTAATCTACCTAAGGTCTACTCAAGATCACTGGAAAGTCATAATGAACACCATATAAGATATATATTACTGGATCGGTGTAAAGACAGCTCCCTTAAAAATATTTTTAAAAATGCACACACACATACTAACAAACACAAACACAGGAAGCCCTATTCTTATAATCTTTTTTTCACTTGTAGATCATTGAAAATATTAAGGCAGATGAACAGTATACAGCAGTCAGAACAGAATAGATGTCAAGTACTATGTTTCAAGTATAGCATGTACAATGTGGTGCTCCTACCATAGGGTAAATTAAAGTGAATTAACTATAAGTTATACCACAACATAACAAAACACAAAGAACAATGTGATCTTACACATAGCACAATCGAATACAGTAGCGCACTGGAAGACAGTGACTAATATAATGCATTGTGTTGTGAAAAAGTTATATAATATATATGGTATGTTGTCAAAGAAGGCGAGGACCCACAAGAAACAGGAAACGTATTACCGGTGATTAGAATGGCCGCAGTTTAAGGCAAAGGTCAAGCCAAGGTCAAGGGCATTATACAACAGGATAAACAGAAGAGACAATCAGTATAAACAGATCAGTATAAACAGATACAGCAGCCAAGGTCAAACCACACATCAAATCGGTAAAATAACTCTCTATTAGGTCAGCAAGAAACACAACAGGGAACCTAGGTAGAGGGAGAAATGGTTTAAATATCCAAAGATGAAAATCTATTGGTTTACATCATCCCAAAAGTGATTTGGCACAGGTTTCATGTTACCAGTAATGCCAGAATGACATGACTGACACACTGTTTTTTCATTACAATGAGAATTGAGAATTAATTTAACCGTAAGGCCAAAACAGCTGAAATGTAAGCATAGATAAATTAGAGAATATTTTCAGTTTGGCGATTTTTGCCTTGATTTATAAATTAATTTTAAATTCTCACTTTGTTGAATAACCCTGTGAGAGTATATGTTCCATGTTGCGTCAGAAATGAAAGAATTGCGCACCTGTTCATGCACTTTGAATCACATCAAAACTGACGCAATAATGGTGCAGGTGCATGATTCTTTACACCAAAACCACTTCTTTAGGCTAAGTTGTTTTGGTGCTTAGAGTGTCCATGCAAGTGTAGTTTATGTTAAAAATATGCAAGTTTATATTAGATTTTCATTACAAAGTTGTCTAATTTGGCATGAATTTGGAGTCATACATTCTTTAGAAAATTAACTTTATACATAAGCTGTTTCTTAAAATTGGTGAAGCAGGCTTGTTTAAATGATGGAATTATTAAGCAATTTGAATGTTAATATTTGACTTGAATGTAAATGAAGATGGTATAAATAATACTTTGCAAATTGCAGACACTTTTCAGTGACGTGGAAATCATTTATTCAAGGATTTATGTTGACATTTTCTGTATATCTCATATAAAATGGAAGGTTTGGATAACCCACACTGGTTTATTTAGCATGTATTATCACTAAAACCTGCAAGGTGTTATAACACTTGTTAGTGACGTATGATCACAAGCAATAAATGCAAAAAAAGCAAAAATGAAAACTTTGATGACAAACTTTGATAAGAGAAGGTTACATAATAATCAGAAGTTATCAGACATTATAAAACAGTTTGTGTCTTTAATCCTTTGATGGGTATGAAAGACTCTTCACCGATGGTACTGGTCCAAATTCTATATCGCAAGGCACCCCAACATTTCGTCGTATTGTAATTTCTCATTTGTGTTCCTCAGGAGATGCTGACAATATTTGGAATGTAAGTGTTTCTAGAGCAGAAAGTTTGGAACCACTGACCTACGGGATTAGTCTTATTGGAAATGTCCTGGTCCTTGATACTGAAGGGTCTATAGGTTACACATCTTACTGTAACTTAATAAGGGAGCTTTAGAGATCCTGTGTCCTAACATTTTAAACCACAAATTCTAATCATCTGCAAACATTTCTACTACCATGTCTACTTATATATGTTAAGAAATGTGTGCTTGTACATTAAAATCCAATGTAAATAACACAGCATTGAACTAACCACTACCCTCATACAGAACCCTTCCAACATGGCTACCTGTCAGTCATAGCTGACTGTTTGACTTTTTTACAGTCACCTGGAGAGAGCATAGCGAGGAGAAACAGAAACACTGCTTTGTCGGGACTGACTTGTGTGATAAATAGTTAACCTATATCCAAAGAAAAGAAATAATGATGTGGGAAGGTTAATACATGTTATAGGTGTTATTTAGTGTTTTATTCAATGGTGTGATTTCAGAAAAAAAGAAAATAGTTGCCCTTTAAATTATCTTCTTTCCAAAGGCACGGGATGTTGGGTTGATCATGGTGACTAATCATAGCCTCCTCCCCCCCCCATGTTTACCTTTTATCCTCCTTCAGGAGATTTAAACACCAAGAGAACGTGTCCGTTGGTCCCCACTTTTAGTACTTCAGGCAATTTGTAAAACAGAACACACTGATAAACCTCTGTCACTCTTACACCGCCTCATTAATTATTATTACACTTGCTCTGTCAGACCCATTAGAAAATTGGGCCGACTAGATGGGCCGAATGGTTCTTATCTGCCGTCACATTCTATGTTTCTACATCTCACTGAAAAAAGGAAAATACTAATTTATGGTAAAAAAATACAGGTACACAATATTAATTTCCAGTAAATCTACTGATAGCCGAAAACTCAAATATCTAGTAACCGCTCTCCAGGACTTATTTAGTTATTTTTATTTACTTTGTAGATAATTTAATGAGCGATCTCTGCTGGGCCCTTTGTGTAGCTGAATGCTACGTAATGTACAGTGCTTGACACAGAAGAGAAGTAGTAAATTATTTACATCGGACTAGCATACTGAATTTTAATGTACATTGGACTATGCTACTCATAATTATTTTGCACTTTGCTCCATCATTTGACTTTCATCCTTTATATGATTTAAAGGAATTATAGACGAATCATCTAGATATATTGGACGTACGCGCGGACATTACGTACAATGTGTTCTTAAAACAAATCGATTTAAGAAAGTGGACTACATGTACAATAAAGAGGCTCTCCATTCTTCAGCTGATCTAATATAGTTTAATTTATTATGTAAAAAATGCATTCAAATTATGCAAAAAGGTTAAAACAAAACAAACAGAAAAATGGATTCTCAAAGATTCTGCTTTGGACATGTCCTTCCTGCTCACTCAGAAGCAACAATAAAGTCAATGAATAATTTGTATCTCATACAAATAAGAGGGGATTAAAGGGACACTCCACTGCCCAAATACAAAAAGAGTAAAACATTACTATTTAGTAAATATACCCCCAATGAAAACAAACATGTATTAATCTATGCATTTTACATCAGGGTGTATCTAAGAACAGCTTGCAAAAGCCATAGATCTCTTGTCTGTAGCCTCTGCAAGCCCTCCCATTTTTTTGAGCCAAGACAATCCGTAGCTCTTGTCTGCATCCTAAGTTTAGCTTCCCTTAGCTAAGAAAACACGAAATAACAGGACAGGCCGTCTGATTAACAGTGGGGTAGCGGGGGAGGGGGAATTGTCTTTCATTTGCTGCTAATCCAGAAATAGGCTCTTTCTTAAATTGCTTTAAAAAAAGTTCGAAGGAATCCTCTTGACTACAAGATTGAAATGGCATTCATTGTTTGAAAGTCATATTGACTGTGTGTAAATATATTCTTGTAATTCAAAATAATGAATAAAAAGTGCTTAGACCTTTTTTATTAAAGTTTCTGTTACATTTCAGAAAATGTATGGTGGAAACACCCGAAATACGTGCAGTTAAGTAATTCTGAATTATTATTTGTGATTAAGCTCAAACACATTGAATAATGTGTATAAATGAATAGCACTGTCAGCAAGCACTGCCAGGTTTAAACTATAGAAATAGACAGGAACGAGAAAACATTGGTTTTATACAAAGATAAATCCTGCGTAATGTGCCCAGAGGCAGATGGCTGCCATTAAATAGTATAACTAGATTACTGTCAATAATTTGATACTTGCTAGATACTGTTACCCTTATTCTATAGACATGTAGATGAACTGGTTCATACTCTAATTTTAATAACTCGTGTTGACCAGTTTCAGAGGCGATCTGTGTCTCCTTGTGCACTCGAGCCTCGAACTTTTAAGAAGGGTTTGGTAGATAAATATATGATCTTACATTGCAGCTCTGTCTGTTTGTGGTCTGCAGATGGAGTAGATGCTGGGAGCCAGAGGCAAAATCCTTCCAAGTCAATACAAATGTTAACAGTTGAAGGAAAACAAGGTCCATGAAGACCTAGCAGTATCTGCAAGAGATGGAAGCTCAGGTTTCTTCAAAAATTGTATTTGGGGGGGAAAAAACAGGAAATTTAAGTACACTTTACACGGAAAAGTCTTTCAAGCTGGATGCCTGAAACCATGTATATGATAAACAGAGCACTCAACCCAGGGATGAAGCACAAACACAACATAGAAAGTTCTATCTAATTTATCTATCTATCTATCTATCTATCTATCTATCTACCTCTGTCTGTCGAACTCCTTTTCTATTTTTCTATTTTACATTTTGGCCTCTGCAATTATTTCTTATGAGCCCATTCATCACAGAAAATCACAAAAACCCAAGAGGGGTTTACTAGGAAATATTCTGACTTATTTATCTGAGGTTGCAGAGAAATCAATGTGGTTTTCCACTTGTGTGCTTGTTAAAACATCTGCTCATTAGAGTCTAGAAGAAGGGACTTGAAATGGTAGAAGTCAATTATTTAGAATACAATAAGAGACTCACTTTTCGGTACTTTACATGCACTTTGTATTGTCTCAAGCTAATAAAGTATTATATTATGAATATCTGTTTAGAGACACTGTATTTGTGTAATATTTTCATTTGTTTCTAGAAATGCTTAAGATATTTTATAATGAGTTTTGTTTACATCGATGTAAAAGATTTCCTGGCTACAAAGGGTTTATAGCGTACACATAGAGAGTTGATTGATTTTGCGCACATTCCGATGATTTTCATGATGGAAACACACATGGAAGGAGGGTGAGTTCCCAAATGGTGGGAGAGTGAGTTCACAAATGGAGGGAGAATGAGTTACTCCAGAAATTGCTGCTTCCATTGTTATCTTGATCCTTACCCTCTGCTGAGTGCATCTGAAGGAGGGGCAAAAGGGGGCACTTGCCTCCCCATGGATTTTTCAACTTGCCCCCTCCTCACAGGAAATTTTCCATTGGACTGTGACAGCTCAGTCCAAGGGAAAGAAGGAGGAAAGTGCTGAAGGCAGCATTTAGGCTGCCAGAGGGCTCCAATCCCCACCATTTTCATGCCTTTATACGCTGCCCCCACATTCAGACTCCACCTCCTGTACTCAAGCCCTGCCCCCCTTCACTCATGCAGAAGGAAGAGAACAGAACAGACAAAACATGGCGACCACCTCACAGTGATTCCAAGTCTGAGTGCTGCTTCAAAGTGTGTGCTTGGAGATATTCTGGAGAGTGCTGCTTCAAAGTGTGTGCTTGGAGATATTCTGGAGAGTGCTGCTTCAAAGTGTGTGCTTGGAGATATTCTGGAGATAAACTGGAGGTAATCTGAGGTATACAGGAGGACAAAAAAAAAGTTAAGATTTGTTTCATTTAAATGACTCACCTCATTAAAATGGAACACTTAGTTCAGTGAAATAGCTGTTATTCATTTGTTTCACGTTCCACTTTTTGGAGATTTGGTTGCTGTCTAATCTGTAGACAGTTCTCTTTATTGTGGCAGGAGATTGCATTTTTGAAGTCTGAGATTTGTAAATTATCTGGTAAACAAACTCAGGCTGGAACTTTTGCAAAGCCACTGCTGCAGAGACATACTAGGAATGGCAGATGGATTGCTGTAGGATCTGGTAGACTTTGAGTTGTGGATAAAAGATTGCTCTACATAATTCATTTTCAGCCCTTTCAGAGTGTAGTGGTGTTATGGAGACAGGCTCAGGCAGCAAGTGTAGTGGTGTTATAGAGCAGGCTCAGGCACTGAGTTTGTGGAACAACCATCCTCTATGTCAATGTTGAACAAGACCTGATAGAAAGCAGTTGTTGTTGGGGGTTTCTATCATAAGAGGTGTGAAGCTGGACAATAGTGGCCTTGTGAGATGTCTTCCTGGAGCTACTGCTCACAGAGACAGTAGACATATTTGTACAATAAAAATGAAAATCCAGCGCACTCCCTTATCTACTACACAGCAACTTTTTTTTAAAAAACACCTAATCTAGGCAAAAAATAATGGGGGTTTAGTTACATTTTATGATCATACATTGAATACGCCTGTCACAACGTCAATGTACCCCATCTTTGGCAGGTCCTACACATATTTGTAATCAGTGGCGTACATACCACAGTCGCAGGGGTCACAGCTGTGACCGGGCCCCTTACTCCAGGGGGCCCAGCCGCAGCCATGACCCCTGTGACCATGGGATTCCTGGATACCTTTTGGGCCGGTGCACAGCTGCACTGGCCCAGGTCCCCAGGGTCTGGCAGGAGGAGAGAGCTGTGCTGCTCCTCTCTTGCCTGTGTGTAGCGTGGCCGAGTGGTCTGTCAGGAAGTGCTCGCTGAAAGAGCACTTCCTGTCAGACCAGGATGCCGCCCCGTCCTCCCCCTGTCATGAGGGGCTTTGTTCCTGGCAGAGACGGCGAGAGAGCTGTGTTCCCCCTGTTCTGCTCCCTCGCACACTGTTTGCTGATGCTGGGAGCTGGAATATGACATCATATTCTGGCTCCCGGCATCAGTAGACAGCCTGCACGGTGCAAGTGAGCAGACCAGGGTAAACACAGCTCCATCGCCGTCTCTACTTTGAACACAGACGCCTGCCACACTGAAGCCCCACTGGACTCCAGGGACAGATCCACGCCAGCTCTCCAGGTAGGGAGGCTGGGTGGACATTTTAAAATTTTAAAAATATAAATTATTTGTGTGTGTCTGTGAGTGTGTGTGTGTGTATGTGTGTGTATATGTGAGTGTATGTGTGTGTCTGTGAGTGTATGTTTGAGCATTTTGAGCTGTTAGATACTAAGCTACTGCTGCTGTGAGCACGGTGCTTTATTTTTGTGTTTGTATAATGAGAAAAATAACTGGGACATAGCATTACCAGGGAACTCTTTATATAGAAAAATCAGGTAAGGCAAGAAAGGGGGAGGGATGGACCTGTTTGTAAAGGATAGCATAAAATCTAGCCAAATAAAAGTTAGTGAGGCGAACATAGAATACGTTAGGTTACGTTAGAATTTGATAATCACACAGTAACTCATGTAGGTGTGATTTATAGGCCCCCAGGACAAATAGAAGAGTTAGATAATCTACCAGTTGAGGAAATAGCTAAAATGACAATAAAATGGGATGATATCATCATGGGTGACTTTAATCTTCGTGATGTGAATTGGAAAACCAAAATAGCTGCTTGTGCCATGAGCACACATATTCTAAACTCTCTACTGGGATTGTCTCTAAAACAAGTCGTTGAGGAGCCAACTTGTAAAGTGGCCATACTAGATTTAGTGTTGACAAATGGAGATTTGGTATCAGATATAAGTGTAGATGAAAGTTTAGAATCCAGTGATTTAATATAAGAACAGTGACTGAGTCACACCACACACAAACAAAAGTTTTAGACTTTAGAGAAACATACTTTTCTAGAATTAGAATATGTGTAAAGGAGTCATTATCAGACTGGATCAGTTTAAATGGAGTCCAAGAGAAATGGGATTATTTAAAAGTTGCACTGCTGAAGGCAGAAAATTTAATTAGGCCTGTCAGTAAAAGCAAAAAAAAAAAAAAGAAACCACTGTGGTACTCTGCAGATGTGGCAGAAATAATAAAAATCAAAACATTAGCATTTAGTAATTGTAAAAAAAAGTCAGAGTAAGGAAGATAGACAAATCTATAAGATTAGGCAGAAAGAGGCTAAGCAAGTTATGAGAGCTTCCAAATCACACACAGAACAGAAAATAGCCCAGTCAATAAAAAAGGGGACAAAACATTTTTAGATACATAAATGAGAAAAGTAAAGTAAGACAAGGATTAGTTAGATTAAAAACAAAAGAAGGAAGATATGTAGAAGAGGATAAAGGTCTAGCTGACTGCCTCAATGAATATTTTTGTTCAGTATTTACAGATGAAAATGAAAGAAATGGACCTCAGTTAGGAAAAAGGACAAATTAGTAATTTGTTACATGTGAGTTTACAGAGGAAGAGGTTCTATTTCAACTGTCAAAAAGTAAAGCCAGGAATAGTACAAACTCAATTATCTCCCAGGTACAAAAAAAAGCATACAATCTTAAAACACCTCAAAAGTACATTTTCAGTTTCAAAAGGGAGTTGATTGCATGGAAGGTCCGAGCTTACAACACACGTTCCTTTTTGAAGCTGGGACTCCAACAAAGCTATTATGTAAGGTGTGAGAAGTCACACATAAGTGGCCTGGAAGTCTGGGCTTTGTACAAACCATTTCTCACATTTGACATATGTCTTGGTTGCCTCTCAGAGAGGAAGTCCTTTGATATGGTAATGAGCATTAGCTTTCAAGAAGACAAATAAACTCTTGTGTTTCAATGGCATATCCAAAAGAGACATTTGCTTAACTGAATTATCCCCCAGGCACTACAGTTACAGATCATAAGACATAAACTATTAAATATACATCCCACACATATCGGAACCATACAAATAAACCAGGAAATATCTTGTGAATAGAAGGCAAAGTATTAATTTTGGCACAAAGTATATGGCCCATAATCGCTGGGCAGGAGGGTAGCTTCCACACTCCTCCAGGAGTTTGTGACAAACGTCCACGTTAAGGAGCATTCATCACAGCCCCTTCAAACGACACAGTGGGAAAGCCTCTCACTGCCCCCATGATTGCTCCGCAGTCAGAGTCCTGATTTAATTTCAGCAGGACATCTCTGGGTGCATCTTGAGCTGCATTGGAAGCTTTGTAAGTCAGAAACAGGAGTTTACCACTATTTGCTTTGCCTGCTTGGGCATTTGCATTGTGGCTATAAGCCTCTGACAGTTTGTAGTGAGGGAGTTCTTCTCTTGCAGTCGTTTCTGGTACTCCCTGAATTCTTAAATTACGTACTCTGGCCCTGTCCTCCATGGAGGCTATCTGTGTCTGTTGGTCTGTGCATTGCTTCTGTAGCGTAGACCAGCACCATTGTACCAGATTGGTGCCCGCCATACCTTCCTCCACGGCTTGCACTTTGTCAGTTAGCTTGGACAAGGTGCCATGTCCGCATTAAACATAGACTTGAATTGGTGCCCTCATGTCTGCTTTAGTCAATGGAGCAGAATCCTCCAACTCTGCGGCAGTCTGTGGTGCTGAGCTGGAGGAAAAAAGTTGGCTGTGGCACTAACATCATCCGACAACATTGATGTAAGTTCGCAGAGTTCTATTGGTGTACATCCTGCTCGTTCCTTATATCTTTTATAGGATGCCTCTAATGTGTCCAAGTAAATGCTTTAAGTGCCCTTTTCTTATTTTTAATCTCTTGGTTTATTTTCCCACTGATAGAATGTTATTATTTTTATGCTTCTTAATTTTTAACATGTTAGTGAAGAAGCCCCTAGACCAGGGGTCCTCAAACTTCAGCCCCCCAGATGTTGCTGAACTACAACTCCCATGATGCTCTGGCTATCTATGTAATTCAAAGAATCACGGGAGTTGTAGTTCAGCAACATCTGGGGGGCCACAGTTTGAGGACCCCTGCCCTAGACTAACAAGCTAAGTTCTGTTCATTTTAGACATGGTGTTGGCTGTACACTCCTATACATTGGTATCCTGTCTTTGTATGGCAGTGACCATCTGTTTACCCTATTTTATTTACCCTCCCCATATCCTGCAGGCTGCAAGAATGTGTGTGTCTATCTATCTCCCCTATTTCCTTTAAGCCCCTTTAAGAACTGTGTGTTAGTACCCTATTGGATGATCCAATAAGGGGCATGTATAATGCTCATTTCATGTACTGATGTGTGTCACAATTAGAATTGTAGTCCTTTTGAACCAACAACGTGTGTGTCATTCAATTAGGCTTCCCAGTACAGACAAAACCATCGATTCATAAATTAATAGAAGTCCATGGCAAATTAAGTGCTTTTAACAAATTTTTCACCAACCTAACAGCCACTAAGCCACATTGGTTTCAATTTGTTTCTTTGATATGTATTACCCAGTAGTCCATACTGAGAAATATACCTTTCTAATATTTGTTTGAAGATAATCTTATTCTCAGAGTTTATGTCAGTTAATATATTGTAAAGCTGCCCTTATCTTACCGGAATTGGCCTTTTTAAAATTATGTGTGAATTTCCCAAATGCTCCCCTACTTGAATGTTTTTCAATAGATCCACATTGTTTGTTATAACGAGATCCAGACAACCATCCTTTCTAGTTGGTGCTTGTACCAGTTGTTACATGAAGGTGTCCTTTAACACATTCAAAAACCGGATTCCCCTTGCTGAAATACTAGTCCATCTATTCCAATTTATGTCCGGGTAATTAAAATCTCCAGTAATTAACATGTTACCTCGATTTGCAGCTTTCCCAATTTTCTCTAACAGCTGTTATTCATCATTATTCATACATCAGGTGATTTGTAACATATCCCAACCAATAATTGATTTCCCTTCTTTTACCCCAAGCAGATATCTACCCATAAAGCTTCCACATTTTCCCAGTCACATTCCAAATTGTTTAAGATCGGTTGACAATAAACATACCCCAGCACATTTCCTGTTTTTTTCTAACATTCCTTTATAAATAAATAATATGTAACCATTTAAGATAATTGTCCAGTCATGTGTATCATCCAACCATGTTTCTGTTTAAGCCTATTATGGCATATTGATTAGTTTATGCTATTACCTATAGTTCCACCATTTGGTTATTTAGGACCTGTAACGGCACCCTCAGCATAAAAGGGTTAAACCGCCGTTTAGTAGATCTTCCCTTCCAGAGACACAGGCACAGCTACTGCAGAACACCTATCCGCCGAACAGGAAACCATATGAATGCCGTAAACAGCTGAATAGGAAAAAACATACGAATAGGTTTACATTCCTAGCAGTCGAACTGGAACAGCATACAATAAATCCCCCCAAGAACGAGACAAAGCTCTGTGTTGAGGGTCAAGCAGTGAACAGCCAGAGCTGTGGGTTTATTGTTCTTATGTACACATTCTTACACATTAGTACCACCCACAGGGTTTTGGAACACAACCAATAAACACATACAATACACTCAGAAAAACTATTTTTTTTTTTGAGAAAAGCTATTTCTTCACCTCAAAAGCAGCCAGGCTGAGCACTCCCAAGATGGCGCCGGCGGTGAACCCAAAATGGAGGCCCAGAACGGCGAACAGGAAAACCCACTGATCCACAACTCCTTGAAAAAGCTGCTTGAGGAGATGTCAGCCAAGATTGTGGGTAAGCTGGACAATGCTATCAAAGACCTTCGTAAAGAAATACAGGATATAGGCCAGCGCACATCGCACACAGAGGACCAACTTGCAGAAATTGCGGAGGCCCACAACTCACTGGCAGACACAGTAGAAGGCCTGGTTGAAAGACTAAATAGCTAGGACCTCAAAATTGCCAACATGGAGGACCGGGCACGCCGCAATAACATGCGGATAAGGGGAGTGGCGGAGACGGTGAAAACTGAGGATCTGATGAGAGAATTGACCCCTGACTTGCCACAAGATCTGCTTCTGCTGGATAGAATCCAGAACGGCTAAACCAAAATTTTTACCACCAACCACACCATGAGACATTCTGCTCAGGATGCACTACTACCATGCCAAAGAAGCAATCTTAAATGCAAGCAGAAAACGAAAAGAGATGACTCCGGCCTACAAAGGGACGACCATATATGCGGACATCTCCTCATACACACTAAAGAGAGGTGACCACTCAGCTCAGAGACAATCACCTCCCATATAGATGAGGGTACCCCACCAAGCTCCTAGTGATGAGAGAAGGGAAGACTACCATCATCGGTTCCCAAGAAGAAGGCCAGCGAGTTCTGAGAGACTGGAACATAGCAGCCACGCCACTGACGGACCAAGACGGGAGCAGATCCAAAACAGGACTGGAAAAAGGCGAAAAAGCGATAAGGGACAGAGACTGTCAGTGTGGACGCTCTATGGCAACCAAACACACAAAAATATCAGCTGAGGGGCAGGGTAACATACGAAACCACACAACATTCACAATGTAACACAAGTGCTCCAGACAGAGCACGGGGATGAGAGAGGGAGTACACTATAGAGTATAAGGGGCAAGAGAGTAGCGCAGACCTCAGACCCTTACTCCCCTCCCAGCTCACCAAGGAGAGTCATACCAGCTTAGCCTACCCGCCCAAACAACAAAAAAATAAATTAAAAAAATAAATTAAAAAAGCTACCCACACAACCTCATTGCACTGAGAACTAGAACAGAGACAGAAAAAGAAGACATGAATACAAAAAAAAAGAAAAAATTGTATACAAGGCCAACATATTACTCAAGGCTTTAGCATATAGTTGGGACTTCACAACGCAAACACCAGATATAGCGCGGAGGACAGGAGGCCATGCGCCTCTTCCCCCAAGGCACGACAATGCAGTGCCAAGCCGACTTCACGGCAATACCTGTTTTCAAAAATGTTTATGTAAATACTTTGGTTTATGTTATTATATTATTGCATATTGTTTTAAGTAATGTTTACACTCCACATGTTTCACACCTTCCTACCGAACATGGGATAGGGTTAGTGGGTAACCCAACACCAATCACCGCACAAATCTCGACAAGACCTGGGAGCCGCAAGGTCGGTCCCAATGAAAGCTCCGCAGGCCCAAAAGGGGACCTAATCAACACACAGAGGGGAACACTGCTCGGCGCAACCAAGCTGGGAAGAGCAGTGACCCCTCAAACCATAGACTACCACATAAGAGGTAAATAGTACCAACCCCACAAGCCACCGTGATAGTGTGCTCTTTTAATGTCAGGGGCCTAAATGCTCCAGTGAAAAGACACCTACTCACCAGGAAGGTTAGAGCCCTGGGAGCAGACATACTATGCCTCCATTTTAGACATAACGACCACCCCGCAATATTAACCAATGACTATCCGCATCAAAACCATGCCACATCTCTCACAAAAGCTAGAGGAGTGTCCATCCTACTCAGTAAAGCGGTCTCATACACGCTATTCTCCATTGACATAGATCCAAATGGCAGGTACATCGTTCTCATAGGGAAGTTTAACGACATGTTATACACCCTCGTAAACACATACTCCCCAAATACTAATCAGAGGAACTTCCCATCACAGTGATAGGGGGTGACTTCAATCACATAATAGACCCGCAGCTAGACATGACATTACCACCACATAGAAAACATCATCGCCCTCTAAAAAGACAATGTAGAGCTATAGCGAAACTCCTGCACGATTATCACCTGTATGATGCTTGGAGAGTCACACATTCGTCAGAGAGAATATATACACACTATTCAGTGGTACATAACTCCTACTCTAAAATTGACAGTTTCCTTGAATCAGGTTCGGCACTAGACCAAATCATAATTAGTGACATACAGCAAATCACATGGTCCGACCATGCACCAGTAACCATAGAATTAAAGAACAATTACGACTTTAAACACCGCAGCCCTTGGAAAATAAATAACTCCCTGTTGAGGGATGAGAGATTTGCAGACTCCCTGACAGAGGACCTTCGCACATACTTCAAACTAAACGACACAAAGTAAACCACAGATGCTACTCCGTGGCTTGAACACAAATCAGTAGCGCGAGGCCTACTAATACGCAGAGCAGCGTATGTAAAAATGAAGCGCCAAACGCAACTTAGAGCATGGCAGGCAGAACTGTACGAGATGAATAGACTAAACCAAACTACACTGACTGCAGAGACGAAAACCAGAATAGCTCAGATCACTAAGCTTATACATCAACAGACACTGGACGCACTTAACTCAAACATGCAAAAGCTCAAACTAACCCATTACGTGCAAGGCAATAAAGCAGGCATGCTACTGGCAAAACGACTAAAAACCAGGCAGGCAAATCAGAAAATATCCTACCTCACAGACCAGATGGGGTCTAAAATCTCCACTCCCAAGGGAATCAGTGATGTGTTCGCCACATACTATTCCTCCCTATACAATATACAGGAGGACACGCAGACAAAGCACCCAACAAACCTTAGCATTCGGAAATATCTAGACGAGGTAACACTACCTAAGATCACACCACAACAAAAAGAAGCTATTACTAAACCGATAGAGGAACAGGAGATCAGGGACCTAATTAAAGACCTTCCGTCAGGAAAATCCC
Source organism: Pelobates cultripes (assembly GCA_933207985.1). Taxonomy (NCBI): domain Eukaryota; kingdom Metazoa; phylum Chordata; class Amphibia; order Anura; family Pelobatidae; genus Pelobates; species Pelobates cultripes. The sequence goes on along the minus strand of OW240915.1, from coordinate 324,624,491 downwards.
CGGGACCAGACGGGTTTTGCCAAACTATACGCTAACCGCCTGGGAGACATACTGCCACATATCATTCATAATGACCAGGTGGGTTTCATCAAGGGGAGACAGGGTACAAACAACACGAGGAAGGTCATTAACATCCTCCACCATCTGAAGAAACGGCAGCAGGGGGGACTGATGGTCTCCCTCAACGCTGAAAAAGCATTTGATCACCTATACTGGGGTTTCTTACAAGGAGTGTTAGGTGAGTTTGACATCCCCGTCGGGTTTGTGTCGGTGGTGAGGGCCCTCTAAAGTGATCCCTCAGTAAGGGTACTCAATGCTGGATTTCTGTCCAAGCCATTTAGGCTCATGAACGGCACGAGACAGGGTTACCCCCTGTCCCCCCTGCTATATGTCCTGGCGTTAGAGCCGCTGGCGATTAGGATACGGGAAAACCCTGCAATACATGGTATGGAGATAGGAAAGAGGGTATACAAGGCGAATCTTTTCGCCGACGACATACTGCTAACACTTACACAACCGCACATATCACTGCGAACCTCTTGCAGGAAATAGAAAAATACGGAGAGCAATCATACTACAAACTCAACGTCACAAAATATTCTCAGAAGAGCAATGGCATAGGTACATAGGTACAATATTCTCAGAAGAGCAATCGAACAAGGCCTTCACTGCACACAAGTGCAGATCCACTTAGAGCTCATGCGCAAGATACAATATCGATGGTACCTGGTGCCAACTAGACTTGCTAGCATCTAGGAATACCACAGCATAACATAGAACACTTAAAACTCTCGTTCCCACTGGACTGGAAGGATGACTACCTCACGTTCCTGGGACTGAGAATCCAAAAAGAGCCACATGGCCTCTTGAACCTCAATTATGGGAGACTGGCAGCGGTGAAGTTGATGCTACTGCCAAAATTTCAGTACCTACTCAGAACACTACAGATCCCCTTACCAAACACATACTTAAGATGGCTGCAAAAAAAATCACTAGCTTCGTTTGGGCACACAAAAAAATTTGAGTAGCCACAAGGATTCTCACTAAAAAGGTGGCACAGGGGGGGTTTGGGAATGCCAGATGTGTAAATGTACTATAAGGCAGCGCTGCTGGCCACAGCCATACAGGCACACACAAAACAAAACCCACCACAATGGGTAGAGATGGAGTCGACCTGGGCGTGCCCCAGGGGCCTCAGATACCTCTTCTGGGTACCGCACGGGAGACGCCCATCGCTCGCGGGGATGCCCACCACAATAGACACCCTGTTAAAAACCTGGGACATGGCCAAACCACAGCTAGGGTATACCACTGACTGGGCAATGGTATATAGTATTCATGTAGCACACACCAATTTTGACCACCGCACATGGATCGAAAAAGGATGCACACTAGTTAAACACCTATATAGTCAAGAACTACTGAAACAATTACCAGACCTGCAAGCATAGTATGACTTGCCGCAAAGGATGATATTCTCTTACTTACAACTAAAAGGCATATTGACACACAACACCACCCTATCTACCCCGACACACGTGAAATGCGTAGAAAGAGCGTGTATATCCATGACCATGCCCAAGAAACCACTCTCACTCCTCTATGCAATGCTCAACGACTCCAGCCAACAACCGCAGATAGACAACTTTAGAGAGGCATGGCATAGGTACATAGGTACAATATTCTCAGAAGAGCAATGGAACAAGGCCTTCACTGCACACAAGTGCAGATCCAGATGCGCTTCCCACTTAGAGCTCATGCGCAAGATACAATATTGATGGTACCTGGTGCCAACTAGACTTGCTAGCATCTACCCCGGCACTTCAAAGCTATGCTGGAGATACTTAAAAGAAGAGGGCATGATGTTCCACATCTGGTGGACCTGTTCAGCTCTCAAGGAATATTAGAGGGGAGTAGAGGAGATGATCAAGGGGGCGTTGCTCAATGATACTAAGCTTAGTCTGGAGAAAGCCTTACTATTTATATCGCTGGAATCATACACAAAACCAAAAGCTAGCCTAATATTCCATATATTAATAGCAGAAAACCTCCTGATAGCCAGAGGCTGGAAACACACACAAGCACCTACAAGACCCAACATCATACAACAGGCATCACTAAACCTGATATATGAGACAGGGACCTGCCAGCGGCTTCACCCAACAAAGCACATGGTACAGGCCAGAAAAGAGTGGGAAACATATGTGACGAAGTGCCCTTCGCCACTTGGTCCTGGAGAGGCCTACTTGCCAGCCTCCTCCCCTGTGACTATGACTCTTTCATGTATCTGGCTTTAAAGCCCCTAGTCTACCTTCAGACAGACTATTTATGTAGGCTTCTTTATTTATCTTATGTTTTAGTCACCCTGTACCCATTATAGGTGCAGGGTGTGTGTAATGTAATTGTTTATAGTGTGTGTGTGTGTACTGTGTAATGTATTGCCTGCTCTATTGTATTGCTGAGGTTTGCTACCAACTAGGTGGGTTTGGCTATGGAGCTTGTCTAGTGCCCTCTGTTGGTAGCAACAGCAATATGCACTACCTGAATTGCAAGACTGGTTCATTTGCATATTCGGGTAGATTTGCATATTGCTAATTCTGCAGGCAGGTGAGATATTTACTGTTAAATATTGTCTCCCCCCACCCCTTTAAAAATGTGCCATTGTGTTGTGATAAGTCACTGTGTGTTGCTTGATATGGTTTGACTGTTTGTGATTTTATTGAGGTTTCACAACAATGTTATTGTGGTGACTGTATTGGCTGGTCCCAAGGGAATAAAGGTTTTGACAGTTCTTCTTGATCCTTCTAAACGTAGCCTTGTCTCGTTATTGGAGGGAGCTGTTATAATCACACTGGGGATTGCTATGCTCTGCATGCTCCCCTGAGCTTGAATCACTTAGCTCTTTTAAGAGCTTGTTCCTGACACGCTCTCCTTGGAGGAGGGGTCTTCACCACACAGTCCTGGATGCTGGAGGTTCATACAGGGTGGAAGGAAGAGTTCTTTCCCACACAGTCCTGGAGGACAGAAGCTGATCCAGGGTGGAAGGAAGATGGCGAGACTCCAGTCAAGATACGGCGGTTGCGGAGTCTGCGGGGGTTGTGGTGTCTGCTGCAGTGCTTGGAGTCCTCAGGAAGCGCTAGGAGCATCCGTCAACGGAGGGTACTCAGTCGGAGTACAGGGAGCTCCGTTACAACATACATAAAGAGGGAAGAGAGGGAGAAACCTGAGGAAAGAGAGAGAGGAAAAAAACAAAAAAACACACAGATAGATGTGATATGGAAAGAGCATAACGAAACGGTCAACTGATGGACCGGAGACGTAGGGACTGGCGCTTCTAGCTTGGAGACATGAATGAGGTTAAAGAGGACAAACCAATCATTAAATGGGCCCCAGGGCACTGAGGAAAGAGAACCCACATTGTAAATACTTTCTGAGGGTACAGCCTCAACAAATGCCTACCCCCCCCCTTTTTCCTTTCTGTAACCCCAGTTTGATTACCTGAAAAATAATAACAATTTTCAAATTGAAAAAAAAGAAATAAAGAAAATCTTTTGACACAACGGGGTAATCCCTAAATCCTGGACTGGTAGGGGCAAGGGGACTGGTAGTGGGTACTTGTGGGCTAGGTTGGGAACCCCTGGTCTAGCTGAAATCTTCAGGGTATCCAAAAAGATATAACCTACTGTTATATTTTGGTAGCCCTATGTGTCAGCCCTATTTGATCATTTCAAATTAAAGCTAAATCCCCAAACTCTGGAATGGTAAAACTGAAACTTCATGTGAAATATACAGTATTATTGTAAACACACATTGACACCCACTTTTCTCTACCCCCTTTCCAAATGAATGACCATAATATACAATATCTCCTGAACATTTATCACCTCCCACTACGCTATTTACAAGTTGGCATACAAGTGAGCAAATTTTGCCCCACTGAAGTGTCATGCCTCTGAGGATAGATAAATATTTGGGAAATTATGGAAAAGTAAAATATTTTATAAAATAAATTATTTTTCAGAGTAATTATTTTTTTAAATAAAAATAGTTCCCTGTTTATTGGAATTGAGGAGTATAGGGAACAAACATCAAGATGGGTTTGGGGGACAAGAGAACACACATCACGTTGTGTATAAACTTTATATGTGACAGTTTCACTTTTTATTTTTTATCCTAACATCTAATGGAGAAATATTATTCAATTACCAGAGACAAACTTCACTTTTGTAATAAATTTAGGCCTAAATATGAAACAACAAAGTTTGCTCCCATTAATGATGAAAAATATGTAATAATATGTATATTATTATACATTATGTATAATAATTCGTTTTAATCCATATAAATCAGGGCATAGCGATGTGGAGTAGAGGTGGCAGTTGCCACTGGGTGCTGTTCTCACTAACTGTCTTTGATACTGGTGTACTGGCCATTGGACCTGGTTGACACAGATACTAGGGGGGGGACTTCAGGAAGCTTGCATAGAGGTGCAGACATTGTGTATCACTCCCTGAAGTGGAGTTACCACAGCAATGAACTAATTTGTCTTCTAGCACCTGCTGGAAGGAGCACTACTACAGCACTACTGCACCCACAGGGGGTACATGCCTGGCACATAGCCAAGCAGACCAGCATTCCACTCTCCATGGGGAGACATTATTTTCATTTTTTAATCATTTTAAAAATAATTATACAGTTATTTATTATGTTACCTGTGTCACACCTACACTACTAGCACTACCTCCTACAGTACAGCCTTTTCCCTCCACAAAAGCACAAGCAGCATACCTTCAAGCACAGCCAGAAATGGAATCCCCACAAACAAGCAGCCTCCTTGCAATAACAGAAAAAGCACCACCTCATACTAGTATCTCTACAGATATCAACATCACAACCATCAGCCGTACATACAGTACACGCAATACCACAAGCAGCGTCCTAACACCCTAGTCAGCTTACTGCTACATATGGAACATCACACGTAGTCTCCTCCGTACACATTATCCCACAAACAGCTTTCCTACAAGCATGCAACTCTACGAGTAAAATCCCCACAAACAGGAAACACCATGAGCTGCCTTCTACACACGTGTCCACTCAAACATACCACACTGTAAGCAGAGTTTAAAATAAATAAATCCATAGGTGCAAATATTATTATTATTTAAAAAAGTCCTTGGCAAGAGGACTGCAATCTGTCAGGGCTATGAATCTGGTGGGCTTAAATATAGGACTTGCCCTTATATGCCTTTATGTTTTTTCATTAAAGTTTTGTGCATATTTATTGTGTTCAAGGAGAAGGGTCAAACAATACACACAATTAGCACAAAGAAAATAAACATTCAAAAAGAAAAACGATTCCAATTAAATCTTGGGCGACTTTTGATGTTGCTACAACCCTGATGAAAATGTTTTTTTATTATATAGTTGTTTCGCTTGTTTTAATTTTGCAGAAGAAGAGAAACTTTTTAAACTGCACTATTACTTTTTAAAATCTTATTTATGCTACCGGTTTCTTAAAGTTGGTGAAAAATTAAACAAAACTTTCTTATCCCCAAACCACACAATCCATTTTAAGACTGCATTAAAGGCTATAAACATCCACAAAATAAATTGTGCCCAATCAATTGAAAACCTTAAAACCTCACAGTTTAATTTAGCTGTTCGGAAAGGAAATGTGAGGAGAAAAAGATACATTCGAAGAGCTAAAGCTGCTCTAAAAAGATGCTCGTGAGCTGAAAATCCAATATGTAAGTTTAATTAAATAGAGGATATGAATACCAATTGTAATGGTTGTGTACGTATGCAATATGGCCCGTGCAGCCTGCAGATATCTTCCTAAAGTCTCATATTGAATTTTGAAAACAAGTGAATATCTAAATGATACTATAACGAGACTTGTTCATCCTGAAGCCTCCCAATGGACTGCAGAAGCCCCAGGTGATAAGTGTTAACGGATCTTTTTATTTCTTAATCTGGCTGGTGCTTACTTTGCTATACTGTACATCTTATTTCATTCTAACCAGAGGGGAAGATGTCATCACTGCTTTCTATTGATAATGTAATTTCGCTAAGAGACTTGTTGAAGGTCATACTTTGCTCACATTATCCGACGTCTTGAGTCGCTACGTCGCACTGTGCTCGGAACAATTCCTGTTTATTTACAATACATTTAAAACAATTTGGGAGATCATTTTGGAGGCAAAATGCTTCATTACGATTAATAGAAACAAGTAGGGTGGTAACATGTTAGAATATAACATGACAATTGAAACAACATTTGCATAAAGTAAAAACAATTATTTTTCATTTATTAAATATTATCTGCTAAAAAATAGCCATGCGTATATGCATTTGACAAATTCATAAAATACATAAAAACTAGAATTAAGGCCTCAGTTTTATATTTTTTAATAAGCTTTTCAAATGGCTGAAATTTTTGGGATAAACATTTCAAATATTTAAATAAGATTTTAATAGAAGTTGACACATGTATAAATTAACTTTGTTACACCCACCCCACCCCCGACTGTCAATTAGATAGCCAGTTCTGTTACATTATGGTTGTTTAAACTAGTTCTACTCAACCCTCTATTCAAGGCACACCTAACAGTCCAGGATTTAGAGGTTATCTGGGTATTAAAGGCTTCTTCTCTATAGTATTGGGATGACATAAGAACTATGACCCCACCCTTGTCCACCTCTTCAATAATGATGTCCTTTCTTGAAGTAGGATCTTTTAATGCCAGTTGTCTTTGTCAAATTGTGTGGGTTTTTTTTTTCTTCCTTTTATTTGTATTGGATTTAGCTAACTTATTGAAATCGTTTTCCACCATATTCTCATAGGTCTCCAAATATGACCCTTTACTTTGTACTGGGAATAATTTGGATTTAGGCTTAAATTGTTCTTTAGATTGTTTTAAGTCATCCGTATTGTCGTCTCTTTATGGGATCAGGAATTTTAAAAAGTGTCTCTTTACTGTCGTAGATCTAATAAAAAAAATGTAGATCTATGTACAATAGAAAATTATCTGCCTCTTGATTAGGAGCAAACTTCATGCCCTTCTCTAACAAATTAATTTCTTGTTCTGACAATTCAACTCCTAATAGATTAATAATGCCTTTTTCGGTTTCTTTTTTGGATAAAATTATTCCCTTTTCTGATGTATGTCTTGCTCCTCTACTCTCATTCTCTTTTGTGGGGATTCCATGTATAGAGGAGAAAAACGGTTTGGGTGTTCCCATCTCTCTTCTCAGAGCCGTAAATAATTATTGTTTTTTTTTTACCTCATATGTAAATAAATAAATGGCTGTTTTTGGATCATTCTTTTGGCTGTAGATTTCTGAACCTTCATACCGGCCCAGGTGTCTGATGGCTATCACTACAGAAGGAAACCCAAGCCCCCTAATTACATCGAGCATGGCACCTATAAAAGGCTCTGACCATCTGAAATTTGTGAGTGCAATATAACACCAGATTGTTGATTAGTTTCAGACAAAATTGCACTGTTTTATCCTTTATTCTAAGTGCATTAGCAGAATCCACAAACTACCTACCTTTTATATATCTATGCAGACACGATTTGCAGCATTTCATTCTCTCTTTTTTATTTATAATATAACCACAATGAAAAAAATGCATAATTAAATGCATAAATGTTTTGGGGGTATATCTACGAAATAGTAATTTCCATTTTTTTATTTGCACAGTATACCAGTGCTCCTCAACCTTTCCTCACCCAAGGCACACCAAAGCTCTTTCCAGAATTCTGCAGCTCACTACAAGCAAAAACATATGGCCACAGGGTTACCATGCACCACACTTGCCAAAAAGGTCACACGGCCCCAGAGCACTCACATGTGTCACATGTGGCATGTTGGAGGAGGGAGTACGACAGGTAAATGTTACAGAATTTAGGGGGCTAATTTGATAGGGTGAGTGTGGCAGGGTTAGGAGGTAAGTGATACAGGGCTGGGGGAGGTAATGTGACAAGGCTGGGGGTGGTGAGCGTGACATAACTCGGGGGGGTTATGTGATAGGGTAATAGTGGCCTGGTTGAGGAGATAATTGAGACAGGACTGGACGGGTTAATGTGATGTGATGTGCATGAGGGAACAGTGTGTGTGGGTGACACTGTGTGTGTGTGTGGGGGGGTGGGTGGGTGACAGTGTGACCAGCCTCACCATACTATACCGTTGGCACAAACGCATACATGGAGTCCACATAATTAAATTATGGAGTCCCAATACGAAGTTCAGCATCAATAGCCCCATTGATATAAAGTTCATATTTTAGGGCTTTGTTAGTTAAAGTGCTATTGTTAAATATATATATTTTTTTGTAGTCCATTAAAATGTGGACCTGCTGTATAAAAGTATGGCGACTGAGATTCTTAGTAGTCTCAGCCAAACACTGGATGGGTGGACTTATGTTATACTCCACAAAAGCTGTTTCACACGTGGCTGCCTCACTATCTCATTACATCAGACATGTATTTTAACTACAAAAAAGAGAGTAAACTGCGCCCAAGATATATGTACAAATGGTTATACGTACATAGATTTATAGGTATCCAGATGTTAAATACACCCAATTTTATTATTTTGCTATCTTTGTTTTTTTTAGATCCATTGTATTAAACAATGGACCTCAAAAAACAAAGGTAAGAAAATAATAGTGCAATACAGTAAATATAGTGTATATGTGGTGGGTAAATATGTGTTGCTACCACTCACATTCTTATGAGCTACTTCAGAGCTCTGCTGTTTTGCGCATGGACGGAACAGTCCCCGTCTAAGGATATATGAAGATATGGTCACCATGACTACTTTGGATAAGGTGCAATGTGCATATCTGAAAGCAAATAGTAAATGTAAGTATAATTTTTTACTTACCATTTTGATCCATCTAATTGTACCTACTTCACCATTGGAGTTGTCTTCTGCATTTGCTTTCACATATGCCCTGCACATTGCACCTTATCCAAAGTACTCGTGGTGACCATATCATCATATATTCTTGCATGCGCAAAACAGCAGAGCTTTGTAGTAGCTCGTAAGAATGTGAGTGGTAGCGACACATATTTATCCACCACACATACGCTATATCTACTGTATTGCACTATTATTTTCTTATCTTTGTTTTTTGAGGTCCATTGTATTTAACATCTGGATACCTATATACCTATGTACGTATGACCATTTGTACATATATCTTGGGTGCGGTTTACTCTATCTCTTTTTGCATTGTATGCATCCTCAAAGTCTGGGAATCCTTGTACTGTTTACTGCTGCCTGCTCTGCACCCTCTGCTAAATATTAGAGTGAGCGCCTATTATTTTCTCTGTTTATATATTTCAACTCACAACTGCTTTGTCTAAAATCTAAATGAGCATTACGGGAGTTGTAGTGGGCTAGAAATAAGCAATTTTGTGTTCACAATTTGATGGGATATACATTCAAACACAGTTGTCTTGTGATTTTTTTTGTCTCTATCCTCCAGAGCCAGGAGTCAAAATCCAGAACATACACAGTGAAAAAAAAGTATTTATCTCCCTTAATTAAATAAACACTCTAGCTTTAAAAATACATCTATTGTTTTAGTTTCAGCCTCCTCCCCTGTTTTAGATTTAAAATCATGTTCTCACCTGTAATCTGGCACTGGGACAGTCTACATGCAGCAGTCCACCATCCACATCTTAGCACGGGAGACCAATGATACTCACATTATTCCAGCAAATCCAATGCTTATCTATGTAAAGCATTAGAAGTGTTTTGGATCATGTGTCTGACAGCCACTAGAGGCGTAGTTTAGGCAAAACTAATGTTTCAATAAGGAATATCAATTAAACTGTAAACAACCCAATTCACTTCCTCTCCTTTACCCGTGTGATTGAGATTGAATTTAATTGTAAATCTCATAACCACCACATTTTGTATGCATATAATACATTTTATTCCCTTACATTTTGTGTCATTATATTTCACTCCCCTGAAGTAGAACGTAAGCTCCTTGAACAAGGTCCTCATCACCTTGTACAACCAACTACTTGTTTGTTGGTCCATCTATAGTACAGCACTGGAAAATATGTTGCCACTTAGTTCACTAAATAAATAATAATAATCATTCTATAAGATTATCTTATTACTCCTTTGATCACTCCTGATGCTGCAGATATTAAACAGACATAATCTAGAAACAGATTTTCTTATCCATCTTCTCACCACTCTCTCACTCGGAGATAGATCGGGAGTAGTGCTCAGTATGCTTCAATATGCTCCTTCTGCTTTCCTGAAAATAGAGAGAGTGCATCTCTTTCCTGACTGATCTGCCCTTTCCGCCTTCCTGGCTACTCTCATTACTGAGACATTTAGAGGCAATCACCTATAAACAAATCTTGAGATTCTCCTGCCAATCTTCTCCTTTTCAATGGAACTTATCCAGAAGTAGAACATAACTCTACACACATCCCTATGGCCCAATCTGGCCACTTTGTAGGTTACAATACTCCCATTGTCATTGATAAATCAGTCTAACTAACAATTTTTTTTTCCCAGATCTCCGATGTTTACGTATAATGTAAGTGAAAAGTGATTTTCATGTTCCAGTAAATCTTTCTTGGAAACGTGAAGCAATCAACTAGAAAGTAGATATGAAATCAGGACAGTTGGTTTAAAACGTATACAGAGACTACTTGTGTGATTATTCACTGCATTTTAATTCTGCAATCAAACCTATTTTATTATTTACAGCTCGGAATCATCTGACATGGGGAGATAGTAATTCTGTCCAGACGAGGTCTCCGTAGATCTCTGTGTTATAAGGTATAGCCCCGGGAGTCTGATTTTGATCTAGAGAATTATCTTTTATTGAAGGGATAGCACAGTGTATTATTATATTGTGCACAAAGCATGCAGTGATTCTATAATATCCATGTAACAATGTAGCTCTCTTTATAATTCACAGTATATATTCACTCATTCCAAAATGCTCTGCTAGTCATGAGTCTGCAGAGAGGTGGAATATTTTACATTTTACATAAATGACAATGAAACATATCTGTGTGTTTTCTCCTATGACATTTGGTTTAATATCAGACATTTGATTCCCTAATGTCACATCTCACAAATCCAAACAAACTCTGGACAAGGTTCCAAACTAATAACTGTGACATAGGTAGATAGACAGACAGATAGATTGGTTCATCCAAATGGTGTTTTATTGTGCAGATATTTATTACAGCATTAGCACTTATTGGCATTTCAATCTTTGTAGGTTATATATATATTATAAGAAATGGCCTATATAGGAACTGAAATGCTGAAATGTACAAAGTATATAAGGTCTATCCAGAAAAAAGTCCAGCCATTGTTCATATTGAAAACGATTTCCACGACACTGATGTAACCTGGCTGCCAAGGAGAGTGGACTGGAAAGCACAAATAATAAAAACGACGACTTCACTGCACTAGTCAGTGGAGGTGCTAGACGCCATTGAGTGAGCATGTGTACTATGTGTCCGCTGCATTCAAAATAACTGAGCGAGTAGAGCAATGAATCTGCATCATTATGTTAAGTTTGAATATTCCTCTGCAGAAAGTATTGGGATGATTCAGAAGGCTTTTGGGGACAATGCAATGAGAGCATCACAAAAAATAAAGTGTGGCACAAGCACTTGAAAGATGGTCGAGAATTTGTTGAAAGATTTGTCGCTCTGCGACTTTTGGCTTTTCCAAAAACTAAAATCAATTTTGAAAGGGATGAGATTCTAGATTGTCGATGAGATTCAGTTAAATACAACGAGGCAGCTTATGGCGATTGCTACAAATGATTTTGCAGAGTGTTTTGAACAGTGGAAGAGATGCTGGGAGAACTGTGTGAGGTCCCAAGGTGCCTACTTTGAAAGGGACTGAGGTGTCATTGGCCCATGTACAATGTTTCTTGTATCTTATAATAATATATGTCTCTCTTAACAATAATATTAAATGTCTCTATTTTTCACATTACATGGTTGGATTCGTTCCAGAAAGACCTTGTATATGTATTTAGTGTTTATTTTTGGGTATACACTGTTGAGTGGTTGCAGTACTCTTTACAGTTATTTTTTTTCATTTACCTAATTTCACTTGTTTTATATTTTAAAGGAAAGATATCTAAACATACTGACAGGGAGGCTTACCTATATTTCATCTTTTATATATCAAATGTCTCTTGAATGACATTCGATCTGAGATACACAGGAAATTATCTTACTGTTTTGAAGAATGACCTTTAGTACACTTGTGCAAACATTTGTTTCATCCATTAAACCAACTCAATCATACGATTTAAAATATTTCTAATTAAACACTCGAGATGAATGGATTCCTTCAGAAAAGAAATACTTTTCTGGATGTATCGATTTGCTTAGTTTTTGATTAAAAGGATTCTGATTTGTGCAAATAAATTTGTTTATGAACACAAATTTTGCTCAAGTCTAACATACTTTTATACAATCTGTTAACGCACACCCATCACCCGTGTGATGGTTAGAACCATCGCCATATACCTTCTGGGCAACATTCACATGTCCAGAAACAGACATGGGAAAGGAATAGAACATTGGCTTGTAGAACAAAAGTGAGTTGGACATGAGTGGCAGAAACCTCAGTCCTGACCACTTGTGCTGAGCAGCTGGAAATCCATGAGGCCTGGGGGATACATACCAATATCTTCCCTTTTCAATCTATTTTTAGGTTCTGAAATAAACTCCATGCCATTAATTTACTCTTCCAGTTAAGTGATCGTTTGGACACTAATATTTAAGACATGTTTGCTCATTTCTGTGGACATTTCATTTTCATGAATTTTCATGCTTTTGCTTCTATTTAAATTGACCAAATGCA
>OW240915.1:324546294-324598287 GCA_933207985.1 Pelobates cultripes | reverse complement strand
TTCTCTTTCTCACCCCCCTCCTTTCTCTTTCTCACCCCCCCTTTCTCCCTTTCTCCTCTTTCTCACCCCCCCTCCTTTCTCACCCCCCCTCCTACCTTTGCTGTAGCGTGGCCGAGCACAGTATAGTCCGCGGGTACAGGTAGCTTTTGTTTCCTGTACCCGGCCGGACTAAAAGGAAGTGCACACACTGTGTGCACTTCCTGTTAGTCTGGCCTGGTACAGGAGACAGCTGCTCTCTGTACCCGTGGGACCAGCATGCTGCAGGGCTCGGCCACACTACAGCAAAGGAAGCTGACAGGAGGGAACGCTGAGCGCTACCCTCCTGTCAGCCCCTCTCCTCAGGTTGCGCCCGGGCGGTGCGGTCTGCCCTCATGGACGCACCGCCCGGGCAAAGCTGCAGCCGCCTGAGGCTCTGTACAGAGCGCTCGGGCGGCTGCAGCATGGGGGGGCCGGCGGGGCTGGTCATGGCACCCCCCACCCTGCTGGCACCCGGGGCGGACCGCTCCCCCCGCCCCCCCCTTAGTACGCCACTGTTCCCTGTTGTGCAGTGCTGTGGAATATAAATAAATGTAATTGTGTAATTACCACCCACAATCAATCTCATTACAGACCCCATGCACACAAAACCCACTCACCCCTCCTGCTTCTCTCCTCCTGTCACTATCTCTCCTCCTGCTTCTCTCCCAACCCTGGGCCCTTCACTTCCTCTACTAAGACAACCAAAAAACACACAAACCTAATCACAATGCCCTTAACCTTCATTTACCAACATTCAGTGTGCACTCTGAAACTCCCGCTCCATCTGCAGCAATCTGAAATCAACAGCCATATATGACCTTTTCATCTCAAACTCACTCACACTACTAGCACTCACTGAGACGTGGCTCTTCCGCTCTGATAGCGCTACTCCTACTTCTTTATGTTTCAGTGGCTAAAATTCTCCCACACTCCCAGACTTAACTGTAAAGGAGGTGGTGTTGGTATCCTTCTCTCCCCTCAATGTACCTTTCAACCAATCTTCCCTGCCCCTGCCCTATCCTTTACTTCCTTTGAAGTCCACACTGTCTGCCTATTAAACCCACTGCTTTAAGAATTGCTATCATCTACCGCCCCCCCCAGTCATTCTATGCTATTTATTGAGCGTATTTCTTCCTGGCTAACTCACTTCCTCTCCTCTAGCACTTCTTTCCTTATACTTGGGTATTATGATATACCAATCAACAATCCCAACTGCACTGATGCCTCTCTGCTCTCTGTAACATCCTCCTTAGGCCTTACGCAATGGTCCAATCTAGCAACCCATACAGCAGGAAACACTCTTGATCTCGCCTTCACCAATCTCTGTATGGCCTCTAATCTCTCCAATATTCCCTTTCCTCTATCTGACCACCGTCTGATGACTATTGACATCGGCATACCGAGGACCCAGTTGACACCACCATCTGAACATCAATCTCACAGAAACCTCCAATGTCTTGACCTAGAGGAATTCTCCACTAACCTCCAAACTTTCCTTTTACCTATCTCAAACCTCACCGGCTCTAGCTCTGCAACCTCCTTCTACAATTCCACCATCTCCCCTCAACTTGACATCATGGCACCTCCTACACTTAAAAATCCAAACTTGTCTGATTACGATTACGTTTGTTAGTCCATCCATTGTAAAGCACTACGGAATTTGTTGGCACTATATAAAAACAATAATAATAATAATTTTTAATGGTTTTGCACAATTTTAGTTTGCTTGTTGCTCTTCAGGCTTGCTGTATTCCTGTTTTACTCCTGCTACTCTTGGCAAGCAACAGGAAAATTGGTTGGCAGAAGATGCCTATTAAATTTTACTAAGAATATTTATTTTTGTTTTTATATTTTAAAAACTCAGAGTATTTAGTTGCATTTTTCAATTGGCTAATAATTTATTTCTTCCAATTGTAAGCAAATAATATAAATAATTATTTTCTGGAAATATGTCATTGAGCACTTTCTAAAATGGGAAACATAGAATGCAATTTTTTCCAGGAGACACAGTTCTTTTGACAAGATATACATTTTTCACCTCCCACAGACAGTGCAATATTTTCCATAAAAAAATAGTTCATATTTTAGACCATGAGATATATGGAGATAGAATCTGAGCACTAATTGGCTCTGTGAGATAAAGGTGAGTATGTTACTCAATTTGCAAGTGAGAACAGTGTTTGTTTGCTCTGTATATTAATGTTAATATTATTCACCAGCAATCCCTAGATTATATCATCTCAGTTTTATTGTGCAATGAAGAAGATGATTGTTTATGACCGTTTGATGATTGTATCTATTGATTTTTTTCTCTTTTTTTGAAAACAATGTTAATGGATGTTAATAGCTAAATGAGAATAACCATTACATTTATTTACTAATCGTCACATTTATAGCTGAACATTTAGCTGCCAGGATTTGGAACAAATGTAATTTTAACGAATGGCACTAGAATAAGACTCAACCTGGAATTTTGTAGAAGTAGGAAATGCATTAGAATGTTGCCATCTGTTTTTGTGCGTTATCAAAATTACAAATTAAGATATTTTAAAATGATTTCAGTTTAGCTTAGTTGTAACAAGGACTGTGGTTTATTCCTTATCAATGAATATCAGTCATACCTTAATAGACTTAATACATTATATAGTTCATTCTGCCACTTTGTACTAGAATATAATTACTTTACCCACCACTGTGACATGTTAAAAGAGCTAAACTGGCTGTCCCTGGAATCCCCACGCTCTCTTCATATTTCCAGCCTTGTGCATAAGAGCATTTCTGGGAAGCTCCCACCCTACCTGAGTAGAAAGCTCTCCACAGCTGTTCCCACCTCCTATAACCTCTGATCCAGTACTAGCAAGATATTAAGCATACCGCAATACAGAGCACCGCAATTATGGAATAACCTCAGGGACACAGTCAAATCTTCATTCAATCTAAAATCTTTTAAGAGATCTATGGCAACATACCTCAGCACAGTATGCACCTGTTATGGCTGAATATATTTATTACCAGTTATGTATTAAATTAATATATGTGTGTTGTATATATTTATAGTTTGTATATTGTAATTTTTTCATATATAATATCCTATTGTAACAATGCAATGTTTTGTGGACCCAGGACGTACTTGGAAACAAGAGAAATCTCAATGTGTCCATCCTCGTAAAATATTGTATAAATAAATAATACCTGTTATGTTATGTTGTTGGCTCTGTAGGCCTCAGATGTAGCTCTCCGTTAAAGTATCCATGTCCCCCTCCACCCCTCCTCCCCACTCCCCATAGTACAGAGTGTACAAGTGGTATTGCTGCGCTAAAATAGCTAACCTCTGATCACCTCACGCATGACCTCGACTCCTGTACCGGCGTTCTACATATTTCCACCCGACCATAGGAGGCTATCAGCCTGCGTATACATGCCTATACCTTAAACAAGTGCCTTACTAGAGCCTCTGCCTCAAGGAGTAACGCAAACTAGCCATAAGGCGCACGCAGCCCATTGCCAGCATCCCCCAAGTTACAAGCGTAATTGCCACCGTTAAGGGAGCCTTGGCGCATTAGCTCTTAAATAAAAAAAACAAAACTGAGTAGGTACAGACGAGTGATGTCTATATGGCTTTATTGTTCATGTTACTTATCTGCTACTCATGAATGCACTGTTGTATTCTCTGCTAATACTTGCAAAAATAAAGAATTTTAAAAACATTTAAATAATAAAAAAAAAGAAATGCTGAGATGTATACGCATATACACATTTACTCAAATATACACACAGTGGCACACATGCAGATACATAGACACACAGATGTACACACTGGCACATACAGATACAGACACATGTATACACATGCAGATACATAGAAACACAGTCATGCACAGATACAGACAAACACTGACACACATACAGATAAAGACACACAGATACAAACACACACACACACACATATATATATATATATATATATATATACAAACACACACACTTACAGACACACACTGACACATGTACAGAGACACATAGGCACAGACACACATACAGATACACTGACACACAGATACACAGATACACAGACACACATACACATATACAGACACACATGCAGATACAGACACACAGGTATAAGTGTGTGTGTTTATTGTATGCAGTGTGTGTTTGTGTAGTGTATGTGTTTGTGTACTTTATGCAGTGTGTGTGTGTAGTGTATGCAGTGTGTGTGTGTGTATGCTGTGTGTATAGTGTGTGGCGAAACCGGCCTCGCCACGTGTCCTTGGAGGGGGCTGCTTGCCCGCCTCTTGCCTTTGGACTATGGACCAGACTTTATGAGAATGTGTTAACCCAGATAGCTATGCCATGGAGCCCATTTGTGTAGTTAAAGAATTTGGCTCCATGGCAATTGAACTGTGTGAATAGGATCTGAGCGCTCTTCAGTAGTTTTGTGCGCTCAGATCCCAGCTATCTGGGGATATGTGAAATGTCTGTGTGTTATGTGAAAAGGTTACTTTATGTATTTTAAAGTGTTTTATGCCTTTTTGCAACCATGTGCTTAATGGAGTCTTGTGTCTGTCCTGGGAGATAATTGAATTACTTCTCAATTCAATCTCCAGGATAGAAGACTCTGAAACTGGTTTGGGCCAGAAAGCCATGCTTCATTTAGTCACAAAGGACTTTCCCTTAACTTTTGAACCCCTGGTCTGATTCGTGCCATTTTTAATATGTTGTTCCCCTGAATGGATTGATTATGAAAATGTATGTTTTATGTTTGTGACATGTATATTTTAGAAGTTATAAATATTGTGTAAAAACTGTATTTATCTGCCGGTGATAATGAGATTACCCATTGTGTTCAGTAATCATATCACATGCAAAGGGGGGGATTTTGTGTGGGAGTGTCTGGGTGTATTGTACGGATTGATTGGTTGTTTTGTAACGCCCTGTGGGCTGTACTATGTTTGTGGATTGGGAATAAAAGAGACTGTATGTGACAGTACAGGGAGTTCCTGTTTTAACCCTCAAAGTGAAGTGCCATCTCATTATTGGGGGAAGGATTTATTGTATGCTGTTCCAGTTTGACTGCTAGGAGAGTAAACCTATTTGTATGGTTCCTATTCAACTGTCTACAGCATTCATATGCTTGGGAGAATTTATTTGTTTCTCCGGTTCGGTGATTGTGGTGTCTGCCAGAGTGCTTGGAGTCCTCAGGAAGCGCTAGGAGCATCTTTCAACGGAGGTACCCAGTCGGGGTGCCAGGTGATCCGTTACATAGTGTGTATGCAGTGTGTGTGTGTGTGTGTGTTTGTATGCTGTGTGTATAGTGTGTATGCAGTGTAGGTGTGTAGTGTGGAAGCAGTGTGTGTGTGTGTGTGTGTGTGTGAGTGTATAATGAGTGTATAGTGAGCAGTGTGTATTGTTTATGTGCATGTGTGTTCCCTCCCTGACTCTTACCTGTGTCCAGGGAGGGGACACACACATCATTTCCTGGTGGTCCGGTGGCACAGTATGGTTGCCCAGTGAAGAGGGGCCCAAGAGTCTCCACATACAGCATCAGCATGTTCTCGCGAGAGCGTTGACGTTGACGCTATCAGCTATTTAGTTACCTAATTTAGTTACCTAATCCTCTATGTGCAAGCTAATGGCTAATTCTTCTTTTCTCTATCATTATGTACATCTCAGTTGATTTTTTTTTCTTTGTTTAAATTCTTTATTTTTGATGTGCAGCAAGAGATCATGGATAGTATACGTATTCAAGATAATAAACCACATATAAAGTTATCCAGCAAACAATGCAAGGAAACTGCACATTTATATTATTTGTTAAAGTGAAAATTTTAACAAACGTTACTCAATGCATGGAAATTGTGTTATAGGTAGGGAGTAGGTCATGATATATACATTGGGTGTTTTGACAGGCTATAGTAGGCTAGTTTAGCAGAGTGAGAGGGTCGGAGTACACCCAGGAGATCCCTGCCATGGGCAGCCAGGCAGTCAGAACCCCAGCAATTAAGGCATTAGATGGAGGGAAAGAAATCAGCAGAAAATGTTAAAATAGATAGGTTAGAACCAGGGCCGGCCTTAGGGGTGTGCGAGCTGTGCGACCGCACAGGGCGCCAATGTAACAGGGGGCGCCCTGTGGCCGACACAGCTCACTCATGGCCGGAGTGCAGGGGAGCTAAAAGAGGTACCTGGCTGGAGGATTAATTATTCTCCACCCGGGTCTATTTAAAAAAAAAAAAAAAAATCGCGGCAGAGGGGGCGGGGTTTACCGAGCGGCGGAGGCGGGGCTTATCGAGAGGCGGAGACGGGGCTAATACCTCCCGAAGCCCCTGCTGTACAGGAAGAGGGAAAGATGCTTCCCATCAGCCAACTGCATCCACTGGAAAGAGGTAAGTGTGTGTGTGTGACTGTTTGCCTGTTTGTGTGACTGTCTGTCTGTGTGTGTGTGTGTGTGACTGTCTGTCTGTGTGACTGCCTGCCTGTGTGCGTGTGACTGTCTGTGTGTGTGTGTGTGTGTGTGACTGTCTGTGTGACTGCCTGTCCTTGTGTGTGACTGTCTGTCTCTGTGTGTGTGTGTGACTGTCTCTGTGTGTGACTGTCTCTGTGTGTGACTGTCTCTGTGTGTGACTGCCTGCCTGTGTGTGACTGCCTGCCTGTGTGTGACTGTCTGTGTGTGTGACTGTCTGTCTGTGTGACTGCCCATGTATGTGACTGCCTGTGTGTGTGACTGTCTGTCTGTGTGACTGTCTGTCTGTGTGACTGTCTGTCTGTGTGACTGCCCGTGTGTGTGACTGCCTGTGTGTGTGAGACTGTCTGTCTGTGTGACTGTCTGTCTGTGTGACTGCCTGTCCTTGTGTGTGTGTGTGTGACTGTCTGTCTCTGTGTGTGTGTGTGACTGTCTCTATGTGTGACTGCCTGCCTGTGTGTGACTGTCTGTGTGTGTGACTGTCTGTCTGTGTGACTGCCCATGTATGTGACTGTCTGTCTGTGTGACTGTCTGTCTGTGTGACTGCCTGTGTGTGTGACTGCCTGTATGTGACTGCCTGCCTGCCTGTGTGTGTCTGTCTGTAACTGTCTGTGTGTGACTGCCTGCCTGTGTGTGTGACTTTCTATCTGTGTGACTGCCTGCCTGTGTGTGTATAACTGTCTATGTGTGTGTTACTGTGTGTCTGTCTGTGTGTGTGACTGCCTATGTGACTGTCTGTCTGTGTGTGTCGTTGTAGCTGTGCCATTGTTTGTGCCTGTGCCTGTATGTGTGACTGCCTTTAACTGAGTGTGTGTGTGTACATGCCTGTAACCGAGTTTAAATTTCCCCCACCCCTTCCTGTCAAGGCCGCACTTTGACTGACAGATGCTCACTCACTGACAGACGCACAGTCACTGACAGACACACACTCTCATATACACTGACAAACAATGACATACACACATACACTATTACTTGGACACACACTGACAGATGCACACTCTCACTGACAGACGCAAGCACTCACTGAAAGATGCACGACTCCACTGACCGACACACTGACACACACACTGACTGACACACACTCACTGACACACACTCACTGACCGACACACACTCACTGACCGACACATACACACTCACTGACCTACACACTCACTGACCGACACACACTCACTGACGACACATACACACTCACTGACGACACATACACACTCACTGACTGACACATACACACTCACTGACGACACATACACACTCACTGACTGACACATACACACTCACTGACTGACACATACACACTCACTGACTGACACATACACTCACTGACCGACACATACACTCACTGACCAACACACACATTCACTCACAGACACACACACATTCACTTACAGACACACACACATTCACTTACAGACACACACAATTACACACTTACAGACACACACACACACACACACACACACATTCACTTCAAAATAAACACTCACAGACACACACACAGACATTTCCACTAACACTTACAAACTAATATTTTTTACATTTATTTTAAATCCACCCAGCCTCCCTGGGAAAGCTGGAGTGGATTTCTTACCAGCAGTCCAGTGTGGCTGCTGGGCAGGCAGGCAGGGGGCGCACAGGCTGAGTAAGCAGCGCTTAGTGATGCCGGGAGCCGGACTGACGCCATATTCTGGCTCCCGGCTTCATTAAGCGGCGCAGAGGAAGCTGAGCAGGAAGAGCTCAGGTGAGTATGCTCCTTCGCTGCCCGCTGCCAGCCTTGGGGGGGCTCAAAAGTGGCCAGCCAGTCAGCTCTTGAGCCCCCCAGGATGCGAGGCAAGCAAGGGATCTGCCTGGGGGTTTGGAGGGATGCTTTTTTTTGCTGCCCCCTGCAAAGTGGCGCCCAAGGCAGATGCCTTGTTTGCCTCGTGATACACACGTCCCCGGTGCCTGTGTGTGTTACTGTATTCAGGCAACTTGGTGGGAGGTGTGGGGGGGGCGCCGTGAAGACTTTTTGCACAGGGCGCCTAATTGCCTAAGGCCGGCCCTGGTTAGAACATAAGTAAATGTAACATATGACATAAAGGTTTCAGGGCTATGGTGAGTCTGCCAAGTGTTGGTGAAGTGGTACCTTTACAGATGCAAAGTCCCTTTCTACAGACAGTGTAGCAGACTGCAGTGGTCCCTCTGGTATAGTATAGTGGGGTCTGCATGAGTGGAGGCTTATGGCATTGTTGCGCCTGCTGTTTGCCACTCCAACACATGGTAGGCGTCTTTTCTTTATGCGGGCCGAGCAAGGCGAGCTCCCCTTCCTTCACTCCTTGTAAGTGTAAAGCCTTGTTGAGGCTGTGGAGTTGCTGCAGCGCCGGCTGCAATCTGCATGCAAGCCATAAGCTTCTTCCAAAAGGCATCAAAGGTCCTGGTGAGTCGATCCAGCACGTCTAACTCTCTACCACCAAGGTCAGAGGGTCTCGCAGCAGCCGCCATGTGGCTTGCCACATGGTGTCAGGTATAGGTAGGCGCCTTCAGCTTCCTATGGGATCTCCATGACATGGACCTGGGTGGAGGGGGGGGGACATGGCGTCAGTTGCTCAACCTCTTGGCCCAGGCTGGAGACCTCTTGGCTCCAAGTAGGACATCGGCCGACTCTCCCGTGATTCAGTCGTTTCCTCTGATCGATGATCAGAGGATCTAGTTAAAAATAAAATGGAAGAGGTCTAGAATAGTGGATAATTACTTGCTAACATTGCTTGGGGGATTCAGGGTATGAACATTGGAGATATTTGACTAAAAACATGTGATACATTGAGAAAAATGTGTTTCAAATCAACAGATATGATAAAATAAATAAAATGTAACAATTAGTCATATTTAGGGCTACAGATAGATGTCTATATAATCAGTTATTGATTGCATTACGTTGTCATTTTGGAAGTATGCATTCTCACAAATTCTAGCACGTTGCTTACAAAAAAAACAAATTTAAAGGAAGATGTTAGGTTATTGTTGCTTTTTTATACATAAGATATTTATGATCCTTTGCAAAAATTGTGTCTATTTTCTAACAAACCTGTGTCTTATCTGCACTCATGTCGCTTTAACCCCTGTATCACAACTCAACTTTGAATTATATGTGTCGTCTTGCTCAGAAATGCTTCAGACTTGAGAAAGGGAGGTTCTCCCAAAAGCTTGTCATTAAAAAATTATGTTAATCCAATAAAAAAGGTATTACAAGATAAGAATTTTATCTGTTTTTTACATCTACATCACTGGACTAATACGGCTACAATCTCTCTCTCTCTCTCTCTCTCTCTCTCTCTATACATATATATATAGCCAAATTGAAAGTATAGGATGCACTCGCAGGACTTGGTGAAAAAAATGTAGTTTTATTTATTCAAGGTGCAAAACCTAAAACCGACGTTTCGACCTCTGTGGGTCTTTTTCAAGTCCTGCGGGTGCATCCTATACTTTCAATTTGGCTATATATGGAACGCAATATGGATGGCACCCAGGCAGGTATTCAATTGTATTTTTAAGGAGAGTGCCAAGCTACTATTTATTTATATATATATATATATATATATATATATATATATACAGTGGGACCTCAGTTTACAAACGCTTCGGTTAACATAATTTTCGGTTTACAAATGAAAATCCATTGAAAATAATGCCTTAGTTTACAAAAGAAATTTGCAATACAAAGCAAGTTTGCACAGGATGCATTGCACCTGGGAGGTTTATAGCACCGTCCCCTGCATGCTGGAGTCTGCTATCAGAATATGTGTGGCTATATATTCAGCTTTTTTTTGACAATTTAGGCCAATCAAGCTGTAATAAGGCAATTTTGGGAGAAAAGGTTTTAATTTCTGACAATTCCACCAAACATGAATATAAGATCCCTCTAAATAATTACACCGCCAACAGAGAGGGGAGTATGAGGGGAACATCTTGTTTATTTTCTTTCGGACCAAATGCCATTTAATTAATATCTGATACTGTAGCTCTATGAGATTAAGACAATATATAGATTTCTTGACTTTCGGTATAATCTTATACCAGTCTGAGATTTTTATTTCTATTCCAAGTTCAGTTTTCCAATTATTTATGATGTTTATAACTGGGTCTATAAAAGATCATCAAAAATTTGACTTTTCATCAAAGTTCTAATATTATCTCCATATTTTAATAGAGACCAATAGAGACATAGCGCCAATTCTAATTCTTTAAGAAGACCATTTAAGAAGTTTTCAGGATCTATTAGTATCATTATGACATCATCAGCATATAAACTTAATTTTGTCTCTCTATGATTATATTGGATTCCCTTAATATTTCTATTCATTCTAATATGTTGAGAAAGTGGTTCCAGAGTAAGAAGATATAGAATCAGAGAGAGAGGACAACCCTGCCTAGTTCCATTTCGAACCTTAAACCAAGAAGAAGCAATACCTGATCCTATGATCCGAGCTGAAGGGTTAGTATAAAGAGACAATATTGCCTAATTAATGTTTGAAACATAAAGGACCAACTTACACGATCAAAGGCTTTATTCGCATCAAGTGAAAGTAGGATAGTCTGTTCGGTCCTTCTGTTCGTTAAATCAATCAAATCTACTACTCTGCGGATATTGTTGGAGGGATATCTTCCTATTACAAAGCCTGTTTGTTCCATATGAATTAAAGATGGGATTATAGATTGCAATCTATTAGCTATAATGGCAGAATATAATTTTATATCAGCATTGATAAATGAAATAGGACGATAATTTTCAATCTGGGAAGGATCTTTATTATTTTTTAATATGGGAATTATATTTGCTTGAAGTAGTTTGTGGATATATTTCTGGTTCAAATGTATGGCTAAGCAAGTAAATTATGAGGTAGTTAACACAAATGAACATTTTATAAGGTAGGCAACAGGCCTAAATGAAAGCTTAATTGATGGCTTATCAGGAAATGTGTGGTAGTTGTCATCTCGGCCATCCGGTGGAGAGTCATATGCTCGGCCTCTGTGGGGCACTCCATCTCCTTGGTAAACTTTTCATCCGATTCCTTGGCTGGGCAATGCTTGCCTAGTATGAGTGAGTTGCTCCAGTCTTCTACTTGGGCATAGTGCATGAGAGTGTGTTAGCTTGTTTAGGTAATCTGAGGTGGCAGTCCTGCTTTTGTCTTGTTGTTGGCCCGGTACTTTGCTGTCTTGTTCTCGATGACTGCTGGGGGCATTGGGCCTTTCAGGCTGAAGCCTCTTGCCAGGGTTGCTTTGCATTAGGGGGGTTGCATGGCGTTGAGTAAGCGGGGAGTCCCCTCTGCTCCGGGACTTTGGTAGAGCTGGTGCCCTCTTGTCACTGGCCCGGGATGCGACGTGGTCCCGGGTCGTCCCTTTCGGGATAATTCGGTGAGTGCTGCTGACCGGTGTGGGTCATCATTTTGCGGTTCTCCGCCGGTGTGACCGGCACTTACAGAGTGGACCCCATGTTGCTCTCGGCCTGGGAGGGCCCGTATTGTGGGGATTTGTAGCGTGGGACTACTCTGTTCTCTGAGGTGGACTCCCTGGTTTCCTCCTGCCAGCGACCCTGTCTCGTGCTGGCGGTGTGGGGTGAGGTGTCGCTGGTTGTAGTTGCCGCATCCATTTGGCCCAGAAGCGGTCAAAGAGGTCAGTTATGGGGTCTGTAGCATGATTGTTGGTACGTGGGGTGTGATAGTGCCGTCGCAAGTCTCTTATGGCTTATTCATTCAGCACTGCCATCTTGGGGGGCCACTGCCACCACGTTGCTTGGGGGTCCTGCGGGTGTCATCGTTTGGTGTGGCATGTGGGGTCTCCCTTCTGGTGGGGACCGGGATGTAGCGTTCCTTGGTCGCTTGTTGGTCGCAGAGTCGGGCGGGAATGCGAACGTCCTTCCTCCTCACCTCCTCCGGTAGGCCCAAGCTTGCTGTTGCAGTTCCCGGGCAAGCCGGGTGTCGATTTTGGTGTCGCCAGGTGCACAAACGCTTCCTCTGTCCATTGGGCTTCGTTTCGGGTGAGTCCCATTGCTGTGCCCTGAGATATCGGCATATTTGAGCCCTTGTGGCTGGAGCTCACGTTATGTGCGACTTGTCGGCTCACTCACTCGCCTCTCTAGATAATCTTGGATCTCTAAGTTTGTTTTAGCAGTTTTTAAATTATACATATAATGATAATAAGATCCAAAAGCCTCTCTAATTTCTTAAGGAGAATATATGGTTTTTCCTTTATTGACTATTTTATAAATTCTTTGAGTGGCAGTACGCTTTTTTAGTTTGGCCGTCAGGATTTTGTTTGCTTTGTTTCCTTAACTTAACATTATCTAATAATTTTTTTTAAATTTCTTCTTTGATGTTGGGAGGCTAGTTCCTCCAAACGGTTTTCCTTATTTTTCTCCTTTTCTACAGAAAGGGCTATATACAGCTCTGCTAGAGTTAAACTTTTTCTTGTTTTGCTCTGGTACCCATTTTTATCAGATGTCCCCTTGCCACACATTTATAAGTGCACCATAAACACGTGGCGACGGCCATTTTAACTCATTTGAACTCGGTCAGCGGTGTGTGCAGCCAAATCTATGGAACTGTTTTCTGCTACCCAATTGCACCCCAATATCTGGGGTCATATTTTCATCAAAGAAAAATTTTGTTATTTCTTTCATATATTTACAATTTTCATCTGATTCCAAAAGGGTCTGATTGAGTCTCCAAGATGTACGGGGCCTTGTTTCTCCTTGGATCTTTAGATCCCCAAAAATTGCATTATGATCTGACCAAGTTATTTCGATAAATCCAATCTTATTTATCTTCTGAAGGGATATAGATTCACAAATGACCAAATCTATTCGAGAGTAAGAATTATGTACCCTCGACCAATGTGTAAAGTCTCGTTTAACTTGGATGGAAGGTGCACCATACATCGTGGAGACCATTTCTTCTAGCAAATCTATTAAGGCTTTGTGCCTGTTTAACAACCTCACGTGACAATTCAGAGCCCTTTGGTAACATTTTATCTAGGGTAGGTTCCATCACCATATTAAAATCTTCTGCCCAGATAACTGGTCCTTTTCTGATTCTATCAATTATCTCCATTATTTTGTTTAAAGTGCTTATCTGTTCACCTGCCACAGCATATACATTTATAAACATGACTGTTGTTTGATTTAGGCTGCATATGAGGATATTATATTTAGCATCTACATCATTTTCTTGATAAAGTATTTCAACTGCTAATGTATTAGCGGCTAAAATAGAAACTCCTATTTTTTCCCCCTCTAGCCTTAAGGCATTGGTTAAAACTTTATAACCCTGAAATTTAATTTTATCCATATCTCTTACTAACCAGTGTGTCTCTTGGATCAAGCATATGTTAATTCTCTCTTTCCATAATAAATTGGTAAGTAATGATCTTTTATTGGCAGAGTTTAGTCCCTGAATGTTCAAAGATAAAAATCTAACCATAACTCGTATATCTCCCATCTCTCTCTCCTCTCCTCTTGCTTCATACCATCATTTACTTTTTTCAGTTCCAACAATTTTATTTTGCCATTGCCTACATACCACTAAAAACATTTAACATAAAAAGCCAAATCTCCATTACCCCAAGAGATATTGGCTACTGCATTGGCCCTCGTTCTCTTCCAATGCATTATAAAGATGTAACGGTCTAACGACCTCTGGCAAGGAAATGTCCCCTTTGCAAACATCTCATGTACTTTTTTGAAGGGAGTGAAATCTAAAATTCTATATATTTAGTTCCCAGTTACATAAAGAATTCAAGCTGTATCTCTCTCTCTAAAGGAGAGTTAAGGTGTCTATGTTTGGATATTCCTCTTTCTATATTTTTCTTCTGTCATCTCTTATCCCTATATTCTTTTCAGTTTGTCTCTCCTCTCTTCATTAAAATGTAAACACCGTTATTGGGGGATATCATTCGAGGTCAAATCTACATATTGGGGGCAGTATTTTAGATTTATAAACTATATCATCCTCTCTATTATATATCCCTTAAGTGTTCCTGGTGTGGATTACAAAAATGTTATGTTTCTCTATGTATTCCAATGTGTCATGACTTAATACTCATAGTGCAATTGTTATTTATCTTATCGTGTGTATTATTCAATCTATCCATATTGTCCTGAAGTGGTTTCAACCAATTTTTAATTTTGGCTAATCATGAGAAATAGAAAAAGTCTAAAGGTTATCCCAGTGAGTGTGTTTAAAATATACTAGCTAATAGTGCAACTTTCATTTTATGCAGGTGATGCATACGAGTAATTTTTGTGAATACAAATATATATATACATACTAGTTTCTATTATTCTGCTGTATTTTGTGTTCCTTATTATGACAGTATAGCACCACTTCTTTCTTTACTTCAATTTGTTTGAGTCATTTTACTTTCTGACCTGATTTCATGCTGTTTTATACTGATTTCTTGCTGTTTCTATCCCAAATCCCAAGTGTGTGTCTATTCTTACCTCTGACATAGGAGTCAGTATAAGAGTCAGTATATTTCATGGATTATGGCAATTTTATAACACACAATTGATTCATGCAAGACTGTCATCTGTTTGCTGTGAGGGGATACTCCACATTGTAATTCTTCAAAACTGAGATCGGAGGTTCTCAAACTAGGTCATCCAACTCACTAACTGCTCAAGACTTGTAAATTAAAGGAACACTCTAACTGTAAATTTTTTTGCAAAAACAGACACTGTGAGAACTATATATAGACAAGGCAAAAGCTCAGAAAAACCTCAGTAGCTTGCCCTTCCGTCTGGTCTCAAAAAAGGTTTTGCTCACTTGTGCCTATACAGAGTGAACCTATACCATTTACATATCAGACTGACCCCATCGTAAGAGTAGTCCAGATCTCAAATGCTGGCAAGTTCATTCTTTACAAGAGATACAGCAATCCATGACAACCATTTCATCCTTCTTTAGGTCTCGTCAGCAAGGCACAGTGAGCATAGGGTGTATTCATTTTTAACCTACTGGTGTTTCCTCTTTTAAAATGTTTCCAGTGCCTTAATCCAGGTAGAGTTGGGCATACCTCCCAACATTTGGAGGTATGAATACGTAATGGGTAAGTTATCAGTGATGCAACAACAATATGAAGGTCTGCCCAAGAAGTGTGCATGTTCACCGACTGAAGAGATCAACTCTACCTGGCATGACCATGCCAGGCTGACAGATAGTCTGCTGGCCAGCCCCCAACCTTAAAGACCACACAAAGAGCTCTGCTATCTCTACCTGGTTCTAGGGCACACTTCACAGCACGTTTGCCAAATTATGTGCTTATGCTGCCCCGGGACAACTAGATCATGACGGCAAAATAGGAACCTGAAAATCCAGACCTTCCCACCAAAAGTAAGACAGTTTGGATAGGGGGCTATGTTTTGAGATGGTAACAGGGACCTTGGAAATCAGTTAAACACTGTTGTATTTCATATGTATTAATATATCCTTGCATAGTCATAAAAAAATAATTTACCATTCTAAATGCATCAATTTAACAGTCAATTTGTACACAAGTACAGCTTTGTAGGGAAATTAAGTTATATGTAATTTTCTAGAGATATTCATACATTCTCCAAGGTATTGTAAGCCATAATACAAGAGAGAATAAGCAGCATGAACATTAATATAAATATTAGGAATGAAGGCTTATTGCTATATCAGTCACAGTGTAAATACAGTTGATAGACGGTCCTCCCACCTTCATGGTTAATGGTGCAAAGGAAATTAAGTGAAATTGTTCTAAACTGTGGGAGTCAGTTGGTAGAAATAGAACTTGATGGTGTTGTCTTTATTATAACCTCCCCTGTTTGCACTCACTGCCTCTGAAATGTTTCAGAATTAATATTAAAGGAGAGAGGAGCAAACTTTTGTTTTGGGTAGAATTTGACTGACTAAGGGACAGTACAAAAGAATACAAAATCTATCTACCCATCTATCTATATGTGCCTATCTGTCTATCAATCTCTTTATCTGTGTATGCCTGTCTGTCTATCTAGCAATCTGTCTGTCTATCTACCGCTCTATCAATCTATCTAGCCATCTACCTGTTTGTCTGTCTGCCTGTCTGCCTGTCTGCCTGTCTGCCTGTCTGCCTGTTTGTCTATCTGTCTGTCTATCCATCATCAGGGCTATTTAGTAACATGAAAATGTAAAGTGAATGCAATGTGAATTTAATCTTTCAAGGTTCAGCTACTCTGGCTGTGAATTATCACTTTAGAAAATAACCTGCGTATGTTTTGTCCTTAACCCTTTCACTGCCGATGTGTGCTCGCCAGTGAAAGAGATGCATTCATACATCAGTATCATATACACAACTGGCATCCTTTGCTGTTACTATTTTTTGCTGCTTGATCCTGTCTGTATAAAAAGGAATCAACAATTTGTTGTTTTTGTGATAAAACAAAATCAAAAAAACTATTTACTCTATGATACTTTCCAAAACAGAACAATGGATTCTGGTGGCCATTGTTTTGCAAATCAACTGGTAGTGAAGGGGTTATGTGGGGGGGAACATTGGTCCCTCTGGTGGTTTCTAGGTTATCTTTGATCTAATGGTTGGGTTTGTTTGGCATTATTTTGCAATACAAAATGTAACATTCACCTGCACTTCAATACTGCTTCTCAGCCAGGAGGAGAAATGAATGTGTAACCTGCTGTTTTATCCAGTTCTTCTTTACTGAACAGAATGATTTATGGTCCTGTCACCCACACTGTTTATAAATGGGGAAGGATAAGGGAGGGAACTCTCTGACAAATTGCAGGCCATATGTACAGGCTACAACATCAGCCTGCAATGCCCTATACAATTAACCAGGCAACTGGATTTAATAAACATAGACATTACGGCTATGTATAGTCAAAATTTGTTTTTGTTTTCAGCTGGTATCTTTGTAATATGCACTACTCACAATTTCCTTACATACACCAACAAGCAGTTTATTTTATTTTACATTAATTTTGGTTTCTCACATAGTGTTCTAAAATGACACTGCAAGACAAGCAATACATATTATATATTATGCAAATTATATTGCATAACCCCTTAGATGTACATATATATATATATATATATATATAAAAAAAAAATACATATCTATGATGATCAATATAGGAGGCCTGTCTGAAAAGTATCTGGCCTTGTAAAAAGAAAAATAGAGACATTTATTGAAGAAGATACAAGAAACATTGTACATAGAACAGTGACGCCTCAATCCCTTTCAAAGTACACACCTTGGGAACTCACATAGTTCTCCCAGTGTCTCTTCCACTGCTTAAAATACTCTAAAAAATCCTTTGTTGGAATCGCCATCAGCTGTCTCGTCATATTTACCTGAATCACATCAATGGTCTGAAATTTCTTCCCTTTCAAAGGTGATTTTAGTTTTAGGAAAAGCCAGAAGCCGCACAAAATCTTTTAACAGATTCTCGACCATCTTTGAAATGCTTGAGACATATTTTTATTTGCGCTGCATTTATTGCATCATTCTCGAAAGCATTCCGACTTATCGCCTTCCGTGGAGGAATGTTCAAGCTTAGCACAAAATTTGTTGCAGATTCGTTGCTCTGCTCGCTCAGTAATTTTGAATGTGACCATGACATCAATGGCATCTAGTGGACCCACTGACTAGTACAGTGAAGTCATCATTGTTTACGCATGCGCATTCCAGGCCACTCTCCGTAACCAGCCAGGTTACCGTTCTCATTATATTAACAATGGCTGGACTTTTTCTGGACAAACCTTGTATACACAAAACTACTAACACCCTAATTGTATGTGGCAGATATTCCTTTAATGGTTTTAACAAGTGGCAGGCATTCTTTAGTTCCTTCCTCAAAATGAATTTTGAAGTGAAGGCATTAATAACATGCATTTATGTTATGGGATCATATTTTCAGATAAAAACCAACATATTATTTTATGGTATTTTGCAAATAAGTGGATGTTATGAGCTGATTCGTTCACATAAATCAAATTTGACCAATACACATCCTGTTTTGCCCTCATGTCAGAATATATAAACCAAAATGTAATAGTTAAAAATATCAATTGAATTGCTGGAAGTATGGCTTTAACCATCTACAGATCATTTGACATGCTCTCTGACATGCATTCTGCTATTTATACATAATTCGCAAAATTGACAAAGTTTAAAACATTACTTTCAAAATAATTTTTCATACAATATTCCTTACTTTCAAAATAATTTGCTATACAATATTGCGTATTGTTCTTACTGTAAGGAACCCTTTACTTAGCCCTATATATAGTCTTGTTCACAAATAGATTTCCAGAAAATAGTTTATATATATATATATATATATATATATATATATATATTACATGTATACATATATATGCAGAATGCTATCATATTCCCTTTAGGGTGCTGCTTTTCTAAACCAAACAAATTTACATGTGTTAGTCTTTCTTCATAGCAAAAATCTTCCAATCCCCAGCTGTTCCCACCTCCTATAACCTCCGATCCAATATTGGCCATTTACTCAATATACTACAATACAAAAAGAAAGTGTCTTGAACTTCTCATGTGTTGTTATCCTTAATTCACTACCATTTAGGTAATTTACTACCGTTTTTGCATTCTTCACCCCAAAGTGCATAATTTCAGATTTATCTACATTAAATTGCATCTGCCATTTGAGTGCCCAGTCCCCTAATCTATCTACATCCCTCAGCAACAAAGTAATATCCTGCTGGCATTGTGTTACCTTACCTAGTATTGTGTCATCTGCAAACACTGAAACATGAATTTCAATGTCTATTTCTATATCATTTATACATATATTGAATAGAATTGCTCTCAGAACAGAACTTACAACTTACCACTTTTGCCAGCTCTAAGATGTATTCTATCTTTAAGCCAAGAACAAGAATTTAATTTAGACCAATTTATTTTAGTCTGCAATTAAATTAGTTTGATATGATCTATGTTGTTAATAAGCAATGTTGATTTTTGCTAATGACATCTTCCCAATGAATTCCTTTAAATTCCTAAAATTATCTCTTAATAACTATTCAAATACTTTCCTAACCACAGAAGTAAAGCTCTATAATATGAGGTTAAAGGGACACTCCAGTGCCAGGAAAACAAATCATTTTCCTGGCACTGCAGGTCCCTTCTCTCTCCCACCACCCATCCCATGTTGCTGAAGGGGTGAAAACCCCTTCAGTGACTTACCTGAGGTTTAGGGTCCACCACGCTCCTCCCCCACCAAAGTCAGCCAGCGGGGGAGACCAATTGCGCATGCGCGGCCGCCAGCAGGATGAGACCTAATGCGCATGCTTCAATGCTTTCCTATGGGGATTTTAGCGACGCTGGAGGTCGTCACATAGCGGGAGGACGTCCAGCGATGCTATAGCACAGAAAACCTGTGCTATAGACCAGGAAGTGCCCTCTAGTGGCTGTCTAGTAGACTAGAGGAGGAGTTACCCCCGAAAGGTAATTATTGCAGTTTGTAAAAACTGCAATAATTACACTTTCAGGGTTAAAGGTAGTGGGAGTTGGCACCCAGACCACTCCAATGGGAAGAAGTGGTCTGGGTGCCTGCAGTGTCCCTTTAAGGATTTTAAAAACTCTTTAAATATAGGAACCAAATCTGCCTTTCTCCAATCCTCTGGTACAATTCTTAAAGAAAAAAAAGTATCCTTAAAGATTAAAAACAGAAGTTTGCTTATTTCCACACTTAGCTCCTAAAGTACTCGTGGGTGAATACCATCAGACCTGGGGCTTTGTGTACATTAACTTTCTTTAGTTACTGCTGCACCTTGTCTTGAGTAATCCAATCACAATTTTAAGCAAGTTTTTTTGCAGCAATGAAGACTTTAAAAGGAACGATCAGTCCCAGGGTCTCCAGTCTTTTTATCCTTAGGATATGGAGCTTTAGGCTCCTTAAGAGTTTATTACTTTAAATAATTTTGAATAACTTTTTTTCTTACAGATTATAGGTCATGTATCTTTAAAATGAGGAGTTCTCATCATGGAGGTATTGTCCTTCAGTTCCCAAGGCTTTTACCGGGTCCCTGGGATGTTTCTGAAAAGTCACTGGAAATACCTGAACATGTTCCTAAGGCAGGTTTGACAAACATTTTGCAGATCTCAATATATCAAAGCTTTTTCTCTTTTACCTTTCACAGTTCTATAAGAGATTTGGTTAAAACACAGTGAAAAAAATCCCGAGAAATGGGCCACCTTCCAAGGTAAGTTAGCCAGACAATTCTCTCTGGGAAGAGGTTACTTCCAAGATGTGGACTACACCTCCTAAGGTAGATGCTTCAATGTGCACAGTAGTAAGAAAAACATGCTTCTTTTAGATAGTCCTAAAAGCCTGTGGACCACAAGCTTGCTGACTTGTCAAGGGTTTATGCACCATGGCCTTATCAGTTGAGGCCAAACAAGCATTGTGGCTTCATTATTGAGAAGCAGATGCCTCTTCCAAGTCAAACCTCTGCAAAATTACCATTGAAGAGGAACTGCTCTTTGGAAATAACTTGGAGGAAAGGGACAGAAGGTATTTCTACCCCAGGACAAGATATCCAAAAAGAATAGCACCTCAAGAGTTGAGAGACATTC
Source organism: Pelobates cultripes (assembly GCA_933207985.1). Lineage (NCBI taxonomy): Eukaryota > Metazoa > Chordata > Amphibia > Anura > Pelobatidae > Pelobates > Pelobates cultripes. Next base: position 324,577,198 of record OW240915.1, on the reverse strand, counting down.
TTCTAAGTTTCAAGAAGTTCCTGACACACAAATAGATATGAAATTGCTCGGATAACAGAGCAGCAGAATCCTATATAAATTATCAAGGTGGGATCCACAGTCATCTACTGATGAATAGTTACATTATGCAGTTTACCTTCCAGGAACTCAGAATTCCATTGCGGATTGCAAGTGACCTTAGACACGTTCGAGAAGCAATTATGCCCGGACATTTTTCTGGAACTGATTAAGATTTGGGGGGAAACCTCAGATATATTTGATGACCACTGCGAAGAACAACCAGGTCCAAGCTTATTTTAAAGACAGTTTCTGGAACTGATTAAGATTTGGGGGAGACCTCAGATAGATTTGATGGCCTCTGCGAAGAACAACCAGGTCCAAGCTTATTTTAAAAACAGGTTCAGGATCAGGATGCTATGACTCAGGAGCAGAAGTTCAGCATGGCTTATGTCTTACCTCGTATACCACTGATTTACTCAGTGCTGAGGAAGATTCAGAGGGAGAATGTGGACGTCATGGTTATCCTTCCCTTTTGGCCACAATGTCCTCGGTTCCATATGGTAAGACAGATGAGTTTTGAACCTCTGAAGGAACTCCAAGTCTGACCAAACCTTCTAATTCAAGGTCCCCTGTTACACTCACATCCTTGTTCACTTGGTTAGATGGCTTGGAGGTTGAGTGGGAGTCACATGCAGAAAGTGGTATGAAAGTCTCAGTTATCAAAACCCTCTTACAGTCTTGGAAGTACTCTGTCTTCATCCTATTACAAGGTATGGCATGCCTTTGCTAGCTGGTCCCTAGAACAGAAGGAACTTGAAAAGGGTCTTAGTTATAATACCCTGAAGGTTCAGATTACTGCATTATCAGCACTGACTGGTACTTGTTGGTCATTAGAGCCTTCAGTGATAAGGTTTATGAAGGCAGTAATTAATATGTGACCCCCACTGAAAGTGTTTATGCCAGCATGGGATCTACCCTTGGTATTACAGACTTTGACTAGATCACCCTTTGAGTCCTCCAGACTTTTTGTGTTACCATTGGGTTACAGGACGGTGAAGCAGCCTCTACTTCCACATTATGACAGGGGGTGGTAAAAGTTATCTCCAAGGCATATTAATTCCTGCCAGCATCTTGGACTTTTCTGGCAAATACTTCTCCTGACACTAATTGTAACGCTGGAACTAAGCCTTTATTAAATTCCTTTATGCAACAATACAGACTGGATGCTAGAGTTGCCAAATAGTCTCAATTTGGACGTAATGTTCTTCAAGCTGTACAGTCCTCTTGTTGAGATTTAATTTTGTAAGATTAAATAAACATATTTTGCATTAAATTTCTTCTGGTCCCTCCCTCGTAAAAGCTTGGGTATTCTTGTATAGCATTGGGTGCCATGATTAGCCAGGAATGCGGAAAATATTTTCATAGTTACCGTAATTTTCTTTTCCTGGCTATTATTCATGACAGCACATCCTATCGACCCATTAATATGTCTCTCTTTATCTGCTGTAGAGCTTGGTAGTGACTGGAGACCTTGGGGCTGATCCTTCCTTTTAAAGTCTTTGCTATTTTTATCTGTCCTATCAGCTGTAAGAGGCAGAGCTAACCAAAATAGCACTACGCTGCCATGAATAATAGCCAGGAAAAAGAAATTATGGTAAGTATGAATACATAAAAAAACGTAACGCTATATACACACATGCCAAACAAAAACTACTGGCACTCTATCTCACCTCGTTAACCTGGGTGCCTGCCACCGCTAATGTTAATGAAGTTCAAACAAATGGTGCACTCAGGTCTTGTCTTACCAAAAAAAAGTTTGTGACAACAAAAAATAGGTTATAACCAAAAAATTTAATTTTCACCCAACCATATATTACAGATATAATTTGCATTACACCGAATGCCCTTTTTTTGGCACTTTTGTTTTGTCTGATTCATTTTCTTTAATCTTCTACACATGATGATCAAATAAATGAAACTAAAATAGTGTTAATGTATACGTTAAACTGCCCCTTTAATCTATATTTATATAAAAACTATGATTCCTCTGTTTTAAGTAAATGTTCTGACATTTTTTGTATCAAAGAAAACTTGGTAGTGAAGGGGTTAAACAGCCACTGAAAATAATAAACTCTTATGTGTGCCTGATGGAGGGAACATTCATGGGGACCTTACAGCTCCTTTCACATTCTTCATTTATTGTTTTATTGCTTATTCCATACTCATTCTAGAGGTCATTACTCTGTATACTGTCAAACGCACATTATTTTGTGTCTATTTTTGCAGCCACAGTAACTGATTATCTTTTTGATACTCTGATCAGGTTCTCGTCTCACTTATGCCTGCAACATTATTTTTTTCATTTACCACCCCTTAATCGTAAACAGTTTTTGTTTACGTTTCACGTTGTGGGTATTCTCCTCGGGTTAAAGTCAATTCATTGTTGCAAGTGGCAAATGATTATGTTAATGGTATAGCAATCCTCCCCAAACTCGTATATATGCTCCTTTGACTTTTCCAATCGTTTGCTGTCATTTGTTTACCTTTATTCACAAAGTATGTGCCTGTTCTCAATGAAATGTCTATCATTACATATTTGACATTTTGACATTTTTTTTTAAAGGTGGGAATTATTTTCTGTGTTAGAAAATGTGTTTTTCAGTAGAAAATAAATTAGTTATCACATTTGATCTAAAGGCAAAGAGAGAAGATAGAAAGCACATAATGTGTTTATTTTTTATTATTTTTTTATTAATGCCCAGTTACAATCTGGATTTGCAAAATTCAGTGGAAATAACTGGATTTTCCTCATAATTGTGATTTGGATATTTAGTAAAGACACATCACAGAGAAACTTTCACCAGATCAGCAAATATCATTTGGTAGAATTAAGAGCCTGTTAAAAAAAAAATCACAAGTTTAAAAGTATATATAGATAGATAGATCGATAGATAGATAGATCATATATATTTCATATGCTTCAATATATATTTCATATATATATTTCAGTTCTGAGCAAGATTACTAAAGATCACTGGAAAACTGCAACAGACAGTATGCTCACATTGGTTAATGAGGCGCTGTTTGTGCACAGCTTGGATTGACTACAAAAAAAGCCTATGACGCAATGCCATGGATACTGGAATGCTTGGCTTTATAAAAAATCAGCAAGACACTAAAAGCATTAATCAAGAACTTGATTGGCAAGTGGAAAACAACTTTAAAAGACAATTCCAGGCAATAACACAAGTGAACATCAAATGTGGCATATACCAATGGGATGCGCTATCCCCAATTCTTTTCAGCATAGGCCTCAACCACTTTATCCAGATCATCATGAAGAGTGGATACAGATACAGGTTCAAGAGTGGAGCTACCCTTAGCCACCTACATAGATGACATCAATCTGTATGTCAAGAGTAAGCAGGACATTGACTCACTGATCCACCCCTAGCAAAACGAGGGAAGATGATCAGGACAGAAGAAGTTTAAGTACCAGAAGGTCAAATAGGAAATGTAGAGAACAACTACAAGTATCTGGGGGTACCACAAACACATGGCAACCTTGACGAAGAGGGAAGGAGGAGAGCAACAGCCACGTACCTCCAGAGAGTCAGAAGGAACTGAAGTCCCAGCTCTATGGCAAGAACAAGATCCATGCCCTCAGCACATGTGCCTTACTACTCATCATGTACCCAGCAGGAATAATCACCCTGCCAAGAGAGAAGCTGGTCAAAATGGATGTCAATACTTGGATACTGGTAACTATGAATGGAGGATTCCAGCCAATATTCAGCACCCAGAGACTGTACACCAGCCGGAAGGATGGGCTTGATAATTAAAATGAAACAAACTACATACTTGACAATCTTCCTTACTCACCTTCCAAGATCAGCAGGCAAGAGGGCAGGGTAACCAGAGGAGTTGGTCTGCCTGCAAAAGGGGAGGATCTGTCTGAAAGGGGGTGGATCCATTCATGAAAAGGTCAGGTCCACCCCTAAAGAGATTGGCCAAGCTGACTGACAGCCTGCTCTCTGCCGTTGAAGTTCTACCATTGAAGTTCTCTGTACATAGTCCTAGTGTTCGGTACCTTCCCACATTGAAATCTGTACAGTAGGTTTCAACTGTTGGATAGATTTCAAAATGCGGGGCAGTTCCCCAGGACCTATTTGTGCCTGGAAAGTACCCCAAAATAATGGAGAAACTGAGTGAACCAGAAAAAGTAGCTGCTCCTTCTTACTTAACACGGGGGTGTAAGGGTTAATCATGATTGAGCGAGAAGTAAATTTATTTAATTTATTGTAAAGCACTGCAGAATAAGCTGGTGCTATATAAATACCAATAATAATAATAATAGTAATAATAATAGTTATAACTGATTTAGCACTATTTCCATCAAATTTTTTTTTTTATTATTATTTATTTATTTTTATTATAGGTGCATGTACACTCTTCTATGGAGCTAACACTTTCACCCTAGCTAACAAAATGCTGAAAATTACTATTTCTTTCTGTTTGTGATTCTATGTATAAATTGTAAGGTTGAATTATATTTGTTTAAGGACACAGCTTCAGAAGTAAAATGCCAGAATATGTCCTTAAGGGGTTATAGATATAATTTCAAACTGACTACCAGGAAATTTATAACACAATTTCTGTCATTCTTTGTATTTCCAACTTTTGGTTCTGGATTACAATTGATACATGGAGGAGCTATATTTCAGTGTACATTCACATCCATTGGGTAGCTCTTTTATAAAATTCAAAGATTAGTACATTTTATAAATTATGTCTGGATTTTTGCTAGTCGTACTAAGGAAATTTAGCAAATCAGGGAATTTATTATTATTATTATTGTTATTATTGTTATTATTTATATAGTGCCATCAAATTTCACAGCGCTTTACAATGGGTGGACGAACAGACATGTAGTTGTAACCAGACAAGTTGGACACACAGGAACAGAGGAGTTGATGGCCTTGCTCAATGAGCTTACATGCTAGAGGGAGTGGTTTAAAGTGACACAAAAAGGTATTAGACTAGTGACAGTTGCAAAAGAGGAATCAGTCGGGAGCTCTTAACATTTTAATTGATACGCTTTCATGAAGAAGTGCGTTTTTAACGATTTTTTTTAAGGAGTGGAGACTGGGTGAGCATCTAACGGAGGAGGGAAGCGAGTTCCACAGGAACGGTGCAGCCCTCAAGAAATCTTGAAGGCGAGCATCAGAGGTGGGAGTACGGACAGAAAATAAACATCTTCAGCAGATCGTAAGGGCCAAGACGGGACATACTTATGTATTAGGGAGGATAGATAGGTGTGAGCAGCATTATGTAGAGATTTGAAAGCAAGAGCCAGAATTTTAAATTGAGGAAGTAGGGACTGACAGAAGGGTGAGGCGTGGGAGGTGCGGGCGGACAGGAAGACGAGCCTTCATTATGGACTATAACGGCGCAAGATGGGAGCACGTAAGACCACTGAGAAGCGGATTTCAGTAGTCAAGGCGAGAAAGGACAGTGGAATGGACCAGCACCTTAGTCACATCTGGCATTAAGTAGGGTCGGATGTGTGTTTTTGAGATGGAAACTACAGGATTTGGCGATAGACTGAACATGAGGCTTGAAGGAGACGTCAGAGTCAAAGAGAACACCTAGGCAGTGAGCCTGCATGGTGGAGCTGATGGTAGCACCATTGACTTGGAGGGAGACAGACACAGGAGTAACAACACTTGAGGGAGGAAAGACCAGAATTTCAGTTTTTGTCAAGTTTAGTTTAAGGAAGTGGGCAGCCATCCAGTTAGAAATAGCAGAGAGGCAGTCAGAGACACTAGTCAAGAGGGACTTCAGACAGGCAATACTTATCAAAAACAAAACAACAGGGAGGGCCAGCACTCCACTCGAAATTTAGGTGAAAATCTCCTAGGTCTCTTTCCTAAACTCTAAAATGCAGTAGAACAATAGTGGCAAACATAATGGCAATACTTATCAAGCATGAAATGATATATCCAACACCAGTCCAATTTATAACAGTCAAGAAAAGAGATAAGTAGACAGTAAGTGCATGGTGTCTCTGTATAGCCCAACCCAACTCCATCTTTTAGTTAATATATGCTCATGCAACACAAACTAAAATTCTGGAATGACTTATTGTCAAGGTACCATGGTGACCAAAATACAGGGACTGAATCTAAATATCCAAATCAAAATTGGAAGACAGATTCATATTACTAGCCCTCAGTGTGGCTGGACTTAAAAATGTGGAAGAGTCTAATCAGTAAGCCTATAGAGACAGACAGGATGGAGGGTTGTGCCCTGCAACAAAATTGTCACATGGATGACATTGAACATCAGAAATCCCTGATAGTAAACTGAGACATGAATTTGGTGAGGTGGGATCCATAACTCAAAAAAGGCTTGCTGCAACTCCAAAAATAAAAAAAAGGAGAAATGAAATGGAAAACCACCAGAATTGAATATAAAGGTGGGAAACCTATTCATTAATGAATCTATACCTCCTAAAATATAAATGTACTAAGTATAACGGGTTCTAAGACCTTTAATAGAAAATGACATACATATTAAAACAGGACTGGCTATAGAAGTTGCCAGAAAGAAACCCCTAGGGGATATATAGTGGGTGAAATAAATATTCACAGATACTAACTAGAATATATCCCAATTGAGAGTGCTATGAGATACCTGGTAAAGAGAGAACTGTTGTACAGGGAGACAGAAAAAAGATAATGTCTGTATATAGTAGTCTTAACCAGGACTCAGTATCAAAGCGAAGGGATGAGAAGGAGGGGGGTGGGGGGTAAAGATAGGGTTAAATAGAAAATATAGCCTGGTAGGTGATGGTATCCCTACATGTGGTGAGACAGCTGCAAATACATACACAATGTGCTATCAATAGGCAGAAGGCAAAAAAGAGTGGTATAAATGCTAGGCTAAATGCCAGAGATATTACCAAGAACATAAAAGCGTCTCACTCATGTGCCCCAACTTGCCCTGGTGCTGCTAGCTGTCTCCCAAAGTACAGGGGAGATCAAATAAACTATCTGCTGCTTCGAGGCAGCCTAGATGCTGACCCTATAGCCCCCACTCCTGTCTATCTCAGCAAATCCTAAACGGACATAATTGGAATAAACAAAAGGGATGGCTAGTTAGAAAAAAAGGAAATAGCAGAAAAAGCACACAAAAAGAACTTAAAATAAATGCATCGGCATTGCAAAATTGCTCGACGCGCGTTTCGGCGTATCTAACCGCCTTTGTCAAGAGCTGAAAAGTGTCTATATGAATGTCCGTGTTAAAAAGGTAAGTAGGTCCCGCCCCTCAAGTCAGGACTGCCAATCGCCATCGCAGACGTCACCTGTGCCGGGTGCCGTAAATTGGTTACTCCCAGTATTTCGCATTAGCCAATGGGGCACCCGAGGGCATGGACGGGGGCGTGGTCAGGCTCCGACCCACATAAGATGCAAAATAGGTGCCGATAAAGCTGTAAACTTAGAAACGCCCCTACGGTGTACATCACCTATTGGTCTCCCATCTAACAAATGGGAGAGACAGGGGCGTGTTCAAACACCATTCACATTATAGTCCGATCGAGTGATCGCTGTGGGAAAGTGGTTATATTGTGGTAAATAGATGTTAATACATATACCCTGGTGGAAATATCAGGTTATGATAATAGGCAAAAGATGTGGACAAAGACATTGTCCTTGCACTAAAGGGGATACAATGATCCTTCCCAAATTAGTGCTCATTTGTGCATATTAACTATAGTCACAGACCCACAAAATAACAATATATCTCCACCTGTTGAAATTGGTATTCTTAGATAAAATATCTTAGTGAAGAAAACAGGTGGAGATATTATGTAGTTATGTAAGTAATGTGAACAGTGATCTGAAGTTTTTACCAAAATTGTTCCACAATTGAGGCAGGTACCAAATTAAACAAAACGAAAAAGAAGAAAAAGGTGATGAACCCAAAGTAAATAATATGTAACTAAAGTACTTAATGATATCACATCAAAAATTAAACGTCACAAAACCATGACCTATAACGTCAAGACAGGGAATTTTTACTTGATATGAATTAATAAATTCATAAATTAATAAGGTGTAGGGAAAATGACTGCAGGTATACACTCCTGAGTAAATGCCCACTTAAAGAAAAAAATTTTTTGGCAACTTCTATAGCCAGTCCTGTTTTAATATGTATGTCATTTTCTATTAAAGGTCTTAGAACCCGTTATACTTAGTACATTTATATTTTAGGAGGTATAGATTCATTAATGAATAGGTTTCCCACCTTTATATTCAATTCTGGTGGTTTTCCATTTCATTTCTCTTTTTTTCTCATAACTTGCAGGGGTTAAGCCCCCTATACCTTCTGTAACCTCTACAGAGTTCTGGGGAGTTGACTAAATCTCAACACCCTACAAACTCTGTCCCCCCCCTTTTTTCAGGATTAAGAATTAACTCGTCAGTGCTGGACTCTTCCCAAATATTCAAAAATATAACCAGAAAAAAACCACAGTGGTCTGCACACATGGGTAAATCCACACACTCCACAAATGATAAAAAAAGGTAATGAAAAAGTAATAGAAATAAATACAGAAATCCCTGGTTGATGGACTGTTGAAGCAGTAGCCACATGTAAATTGACTCTTAATTAGTTAAAAACTCTAAACTGATATACTAGCCACACATAACAGTAACATGGCTGACTTTAACGTTCAGTGTGATGATCATCTATGGGAATGATTGTAGAAAGGTATTTGATCCCTATTTTCAACTCTTTTATTCTGGGCCATGTACGACCAACAGGAAAAGCAAAAATAACACAACATAGCTATTGTGTTTTTTACAGACATTTCAAACCTAGATAATTTTGTAAATCACTTCTGCGAGTATTCACACGTATTTTTTCTTGTGCACAAAATTTACTCTGCTCTCACAATAGCTCTACATTAAGTGAATCACTTTGATCACTCTGAACATGTAACTAACCTCTTGGTACGCTAGGTCACCCCTTGAGAAATAGTTTATAGTTTTTCAAAAGATAGAAAAAGAAGCCATATGCAAATATTAAGGAAATGATTCTATAGAATTATAAAAAAAAGGACATATGGGCTTGTGTGAAATATCACTTAAGTAAAGATGATTGCAATTTTAGTGGTTAAACATTATGAAATATACAAATGTGGTCACTGTTTTTCTAATAGATCTGCATGTTTATCCCAAACTTAAAACAGGCCCACTGTAATCAATCAAACATTGTAGTCAAAAGGTTAATTGGTGGAATAACTCAGGTGTTTGGTTAGGTTGGAGAATAATAAGGGGTGGCATTTTAATGATTCTATAACATTTTATTTACATCTTATTAACACAAATTGTATTAATACAAGGATTTTACCCAACAGCAAAGTTAATCTAAGTTAGCTTTATTGAATGTAACATTTGCATAAAACAATGTAGTCCCAAAACACAGGGGGATGGACTTTCTTACTCGGCTTACTAAATAGCAATTTTCACATAGACTTCAATGGAATAATTGCTATTCAATAAGCAGAGTAAACACTTATCTTGATAAGAGAATATCACCCAGGATACCGGTCAATATCAACAAAAAGATATGCAGATTTTATAATATTGTTACTATTTAAGCTAAAAAATATGAAAGTCACAATTAACAAATACTTCCCAGTTTATAATGAATTAAATGATTTTAGAAAATAACATTTGAAATCCGAGAAGTTCATACAGTTTCTCTTTACAGAGGTTTTTCTGGGTTTCTGTGTATTGTGAGTGTTTGTTGAATTTATTTTGTGTGTAAAAATAGCAAAAATAGCAAACTTCCAACGTGATGTGATGATCTGCATAATAAACATGCCAAAGACTGGGAAAAAAATGCTGAATAAGCTTAGACTGGCAAACTATACGCAGATAACTAGGGATGCAATCTCCATCCTATTTATTTCCCATTAGCTATGCTATGTTCCATCTCTCAGACAGGACTGTTTCATCTACTTAATATGTTTTACTAATAGAGTCTTGGATTTTCCAAGCTTTGTACCCTCATCAGACTGGATACTTAACCTCCTAAGCTAGCAAGTTCTCTTTTTCCACCCCACCAGTCGTATTGCATTATAATCAGGGCTTAGCAAACCTATAATAAGTATAAGGTATGCAAATATTGTATGGTAACTTTGTACAAATAATTTGGAAACCAGTGAAAAAACAATGTCTGGAAATCTATTCGTGACCTTGTGAAAGGAGAGTTAGCATAAGGCAAAGGAAAATGTATTTTACAGTAAGGGCAATAAAGATGGAGAGTTGTCTACTCGAAGAGGTGGTTTTATCAGATTTTGTGCAGATTTTTGAACAGTGATTGGATACATTCTTGCAAAAACACAATATTCAAAAATGTAATTTTTAATATGTGGGGTAAAAGCTTCTTGATCTAAGGAGGGAGAGAAAAGGCTGAATTTGATGGACACAAGAGAAAAATAAATTGTTAAAAAACAGTTTGATTTATCTTATATTTCATTTTGGAATACAGTAGAGAGGGTTCTTTTCAACTGGATGCTGCATCATCTCTTATTAAAAAATATCATTTTTTCTATACTTATTATACAGATTTGTTTAAAGATAAACCTACACACGCTCTACAGTTGCTAAAATCAGTAATTAATAATGATTATAAGGGCATTAATAATGTTGATACAATATATATAAACAAATAATACATGGAGGAGCTATAATTTGGTGTACATTCACATCCATTGGGTAGCTCTTTTATTAAATTCAGAGATTAGTACATTTTATAAATGATGTCTGGATTTTTGCTAGTCATACTAAGGAAATTTGGCAAATCAGGGACTTCAGACAGGCAATAATTATCAAAAACAAAACAACAGGGAGGGCCAGCACTCCACTTGAAATTTGGGTGAAAATCTCCTAGGTCTCCTTCCTAAACCTCAAATGCAGTAGAAAAGCAGTGGCAAACATAACTGCAATACTTGCCAAGCATTAAAGGATATATCCAAAACCAGTCCAAATTATTACAGTCAAGAAAAGAAAAAAGTAGACAGTAAGTGCATGGTGACTCTGTATAGCCCATCAACTCCAATCTTTTAGTTAATATATGCTCTTGCAACACAAACTAAAATTATGGAATGAATATGGGATTTATTGTCAAGTGGCCATGGTGACCCAAATACAGGGACTGAATCTAAATATCGAAATGGCTATATAATGGCATGCAACATATATGTATGTTTCATGCCATTATATATAGGGAGCGCAATAGATGAACAGACTGACTGACAATGTGACTCATTTTCAGGCGATACCTGTGTAAATCTAAGTGCTTGTTACGTTATTACAATACTTTCTGAAGGAGTTATATTACACAGATAGAATATTAACATAATTCGTCTTACCCCAGGCTCACCTCAGCTATCCGTCATTTTTTTTCCTGCTAAAGTAGCCATTTTAAATTTAACAACTTGGAAGCAAGGCCTATTAACTTAAATACTGAATACATTTACACAAGAAAAGTTGTATAAGTAAAAATGAAAACAACAAAAAAACACACTCTCTAAAAATGATTTTGCATAAAAATTATGAAAGATCCTTATGAAGAAAATTTAGAAAGATGTAAATGTGCGCGCTAAACTATAACACTCTTGTAGATAAATACATTGATAAAGAAAATTAATTTTCCATGAAAAAAGGCTCCTGCTTGTAGGTCCTTGACTATAATCTCCTCTCTTGCATACTCTCTCATCTGTGGTCATGGGCAGTCAGTTCTCAGTAACAGAAATAAACAGCAATCTTCAGATACTAATTAATTACAAACCTGAAGGTCAGAAGCTCTTTAAAAATAGCAAAGTCTGCTAGCAGCAAATCTGATTCTGTTTGTTTCTGTTTAGCAACATTTGACTCGTTCAGATTGACTTTTCTCCAGTCCATGAATCTGCTCAGGTATGTTTCACATTACAAATGATCCAATGTGTCCATCCATCGAATTGAAAGCCTCTGAATGTGTGATGATTTGTATATTAGATTTAAAACTATTTGTTGCATTTATTAGTAATGTTTTTTATCATACCAAGTGTTTCAGTTTTTTATCTTATGTATCCTCATCCTTAATCCCTTAGTGATCATTGATGTACAATGTAGATCTTGGTCATTTAAGCAATTAATGACCAATGACGTACTGTATATTGTTGGTTCAAGTGACATTAAATAGCTGATCTCACTGATATCAGTGAGATCCACCAATTTCGGTACTCTGCACAAGTGAAGCAGTGCTGTAAGAGACATCCGGGGACTGCCCCGGATTGTCAAAATTAAAGCCTATTTTCACCAATTTAATTATTATAAGTTTGACAAAAACCTTCAAAGGTAAACAAGTTGGACATTTCTGTACTCGGGGTATGCAGTAGAATACAAATCTGAAATAATTCAAGTCAACATGACACATAAGGACTGTGAAATTCACTTTTAAGGATCAATATGTATTTTAAAAAAACATAATTTACTGCTAAATTTGTCAGAAAATGGTTATAAAATGGACAAGTAAAAAGGCTTTACCCCCATCATTGTCTGTTGCCACAAACAATGATGGGATAAAGTTTAGTTTTTAAGTCTTCTGTTTTGCCCCAAAAGGGGGATGGAAATTAAAATAGACATCTCTGACATTTGACCCTATAACTTCTCAAAAATCTTACAAAGGTTTACAGCAGGTTTGATTTAGGATTGTGATACATGTGTTCAATGAAAATTATAAAAATGTTCTTAGTTAAAGATATTGGAGGGTCTTATCTCTACAAATATATACTTATATTTAGCAATTTTGGCTTCTGTGACTGCTATTACGACTTATAGCGTTAAAACTATTGGTTACTCTTTATATTCCAATATTTCACTCCAATATTAGCTCTATAACTTCCAGAAATTAATTGAAATGCTAAATATATTTGGGGAAATTAACAATCAACACTATTAATTAAATAAAGTCATTTTTGTTGTTGCAATAGTTGTGTGTATATATATATATATATATATATTATTATTATAAGCACAATGTTAAAAATTAGTGTTTAATTTTTCTAATTTTTATATTGTGTTATGTTTTGTAGTATTATTGTAGTGGACTGAAAAATGTAGGCAGTTATAGCTACTCTGGAAAAGCTCTTCAACTTAGCTACAGTGCCAGCTTGACTAATTTGACCTAAATGTGGCTCACTACAATATATTATTTATGGAATGAATCCACAACAGTTAGTTTCAAGAAAATGGAAAAGGCCTTCCTAGTATTCTTCAAAATAACATCAAAATACAAATCATTGTACCGAGTTCATGAGTGAGCTTGAATAAACATGAAGAGTGTTGGGTTGGAGGGTTTATCCTCCTTACATACATTCTACATATGGCCATTTTGGGTTGTTTCTAAAAATGAGATGCTATTTTGGATTGCACCTGCATAACTTTTTTTTAACTCCTCATTTACTATATGTTCCGTTTAGAAAGATATATAAATGCACATTAACTGCTTAAGATGTAAAACTGGTCCTGTTACCTTCTGGTATCTTTGCATATATTGCAAAGACCCCAGGTGATGACGTTGATGTTTGCTGTGAGGTGGCCACGGGGTTCAGGGAAAAGTGAGTTTTACATAACTGAGCCTGTCCATCATGGCCACCGCCATCATCTTCCTGCTGGTCCTATTCAGCTCCTATACCTTCATCTGGTAGGAGCCGGCATCAGTATTGTGCTATTATGCATGCGTGAGAGTACAATGCTGATGTTTATAGAAGATCCCACAGGACAGACAAAGCCTTTATCACCTCAGCCATCATTAGTGATTTTGTCTTATGATGTCTTTTGGCTGAATAGGAAATTCACAGTCTTTTTTATCTTTATGAAATGTTCATATTTGGACCTTTTGGGGTGACCTAGTTGCTTTTTAAGATTTGGTCAGTCTGAAGTTATGATTTAAACTGCTTCTTAAACACAAGAAAGCTTATTTTATTTAAACTTTAACTAATCTGCTTCTACATTTGTGTCTGAATCTCTTTATTTTTTTGGAGTACCCTAGTTTTCATGAAATGTATCGTAGCTAAAGGGATATGTTAGGAATCAAAACAATTTTGTCTGAATGAAGCAGTTTTGGTGTATAGATCATGGCCCTGCAGTCACAGCCGATCATGGGGGTACAAAGCACTCTGTAGATAGAGGCATGGTGTGCAGCACTATGCTCTGCCTCCTCATGTTAGCCCCCACCCATCTCATTAGGTTCTGTGCTAGGCAATGCCAAGTTACCCTTTAAACAGCTTGTGAGCTTATAACTTTTGCCTTCCAGCTCTGCCGTCCAGTGCATACCTGAAGGCCGGGGCATAATGAGAGGGGGTGGGACATAATCTAAAAGGGGCGGAGAGTAGAACTGCACAGACCGCCAATCTGCCTCTAACTACAGAAAGCCAGTGCGCTTTGCACTTCCAGGACTGGCTGTGTCTGCATTCCTCACCGCTCAGTTCTCAGTCATGTAGAAGTTAAGTCACTTTGTTTATACAGCTAAAGTTATACAACCTTGCATGTGACTTGCACAGCCTTCCTAAAAACGTCCTGTAAAGGAGCCTAGAGACAAGGAAGTTAACATATAACTGAAAATAAAACCAATTTTTCCTGAAGGCTTTGTGAATCACAGCCAGGGGTTATGACTGCATAAACAGAAACAAACTGATTTAATGCCTAAATGGCAGATAAGTGAGCAGTGAGACTGAAGGGCCATGATATATTCCCCAAACCACATCATTCAGCTAAAGTTGTTTTAGTGACTATAGTGTCCCTTTAAGTTGGCAAAACTTGACAATTGGGGGATCTAGGTAACGCTCATTGTATAGGGGAAGTACCAACGTGAATGAACACAATGACCTGCTCATTTCCTATGATCTTGCAATGTCATTGATTACATTGCAAGATCTTTAAATTGCACACGCATGACTAACATGTGCAAAATAATTTCCACGATTCCTAGGGATAGGATACTGATTGACTAGATCAGTGTCCCCTCTCAAGTAGGTGTGCAAAACAGGTAAATGTGAAAACAAGCCCTATTTACCTGCTTTTTCTGACTGCAGAATGAGACAACTGTTATTTACAATTAAAGGATCACTATAGGGCCAGGAATACGAACATGTATTCCTGACCTTATGGTGTTAAAACCACCATCTAGCACCCTGGGTCCCTCATGCCTCCATAAATATAGCAAAATCTTACTGTATTCAAGCATGAAGCTGTAACTCTGCATGCTGTTTTTCTCATAAAAACAAGCAGTCTACTGACATCATCAGAAGCGGTAGCTTGATCCAATCACAGTGCTTCTCCATAGGATTGGCTGAGACTGACAAGGAGGCAGATCAGTGGCAGAGCCAGCATGATTCAAACACAGCCCTGGCCAATCAGCATGTGCTCATAGAGATGAATTGAATCAATGAATCTCTATGAGGAAAGTTCAGTGTCTGCATGCAGAGGGAGGAGATACTGAATGTTTGGATGCATTTTAGGCAGCCATGACCCAGGAAGGATCTCTAACAGCCATCTGAGGAGTGGCCAGTGAAGTTATCACTAGGTTGTAATGTAAACACTGCTTTTTCTCTGAAAAGACAGTGTTTACAGCAAAAAGCCTGAAGGTAATGAATCTACTCACCAGAACAAATTCAATAAGCTGCAGTTGTTCTGGTGACTATAGTGTCCCTTTAACTTTGCCTTGTGTATTATAAATAAAACAGATGCTTTGATAAAACACAGAAGTAATGCATTCATGAAAGTAGATGTTAATACATAATCCTAACCACTCTTGTTGTGGTACCTGATGATGAAGAATTGTATGACCTGGGCTATTCGAATATTTCATAATATATACAGTTGCTTCATTTGTAAAATCAGCCTCTGAAATATAGGCTTGTAATATGCATTTCTGCAGTGTTTCATTCTGTCGTTTTCCTGGGTATTGGGGGGAAAAAATGATGCACTGAGCGATTGTCTTTGTATTTGTTGATTGAGATCATACGCTTATAATGAATTCTCTTCCACTATAATTATATTTCTGTAACGTGCATTACCGTGCTTGTGTACGTGATGTTTTGAATTATATAATGAACAATGAGGATATCATTATCATGCAGACATGGGAATCATTTATATTAATAATGTACAATCATGGCAGATAGCACAGACATACTATCATTTTTTTTTTTGCACTTTATGTTTTATGGCCCTGTCCTTTATTTCATTGATTTATTTTTTTTTACTTTGCAATTTATAGACCTTGCATGAATAAATTAAACTGTGCAGGAATATAGCACTGGGCATCATTTTAACCTATGTTAACATATGTTCTATTCTTAGCTCAGCCATTTGTCCTTTTAAGAGAGATGAGATTGATTACTGGATTAGGCATCAGTAAAGGACATGGTCTCACACTATAATGAGTTGGTGGGATGAATAGAATAGTAGTTTTATATCCCTTACTGACATATGGGATTATATGAAGGATGCACTCTCCAGCTTCGAGTAATATGTGACCAAAACATTGAGGGTTGAGCATAATTTTGTATTCCGTGTATTTAGAGTTTTCTGAATATTATAATTTGACATTTTCTCAAGAAGAAATGTCTAAGAAATGATAACTCCAAAGGGAGAAATATTGAAAGTTATGTATAATTCCATACTTCTCGTGAAATTTGTTGAAAACAAACTTTATGGCCAATATCATTTTCTGCACATCATGGCGCATGTTTAGTCTATTTGCAATTACCCACAGACCTAAAAACACGTATTTAAAGGAAGACTCCAAGCACCACAACCACTAAAGACTTCTGCAGAGGTTATGGTACCAGAATTGCCATTGGCCTCCCCACCTTGTAATTAATTAAACTGTTTTATAATGTTTGACTTATCTGAAGTCCTCTACGTCTTCCTAAAAAGAGCCACAAGCTCCTAAACAGTATCTTCTGTTTGATTCCTTAGCTAAGCCTCCTTAGCTAATGCGCTCGCATTAGGATCTCGCTATAGGAGAGCATTATTCAATGCTTTCCTATGGGTATTCCGGCAATGCATAGAGTGAGGACGCCCAGCGTCGTTTAGACAACCAAAAGTCGTCTAAGAACCCGCAATCCCTCTAGTTGTTTTATAAAAACTGCAATAATTACACTTGCAGGGTTAAGGGTGATGGGAGTTGGCACCCAGACCACTTCAATGGACTGAAGTGGTCTGGGTGCCTACAGTGTCCCTTTAACGGTCTTAACACAAACAAGGAAATATCATTATCAATACCCAATATCAACACTTAATAACACTACCCGAGTCAAGTCCTTCCACAGCCATTAGAGATAATGAGTGTACTTCACATTGCACAGTGATTAAGTGCACAATGATTACAACAGATACAACAGATGCTGTTCTCAGATGAGCTCTAATGTTGCCTCATTGTATTGAACCCTCTGTTTTGCATTCAACTGGCTTAATCAACAACAGATGATGTGTAATCACCGGTTTTAATTACTAATAGTAATATGTAGGCTACAGCAGAGTCTATATTATCAAGATACAGACCACCCCCACTTCAAACAGTAAGAAGAGTTAATATTAGCCAATATGTGCAATTGGCAGCTCTAACCCAAGGCACTAATTTGCACAAGTGTAATTACACGTACGAGTTACAGTATGAGTGATTTTAAACATCTGCTACACTATATCTTATAATGTATGTCCTTATTTATATTAAACGTGGTATGAAAATATGTTCGTCAAATGCATACTTAGTCCTGCCAATAATTATTTATACCTAAAAGAATAACATTAGAATGGGCATATGAGCTATAAAATAAAAATAGAGTGCATGGTACTATAAAACATATTATTAAAACACGCGTGACACACTTTGTGTTGTGTAGAATTGAATCTAATTTATTTATAATTGCAAAATTCTTTTATTTGATAGAGTAGGGTTTAGTAAAGGTTAGTTGGCAACATCCAGAGATGTGTGCAAACCCAATGTATTACAGTAGTACAAGTAAAAGGATCCATAATAAATAGTTATCACGTGTTAATAATCAATTCTGTCCTTTCTAGACTAGACTTACTATAGTGTTCTGGCAAGTACATCTGAAAAAAAAAAAATCAATAAAATGATCCCTTCCCATCTGAATGTTTTAGTTTAGTTGTCTCTTGGCCATGGAGTAATTTAAGCATGCTCATCATTCACTAGCTATATGGTATAACTTTCAGTGCATACAATTCTGTTTATATTGTTATATATTCATAGATTATTTTACATCATATTAAAGTTTACAATCAGAATAGAAGTCTAGGGTGCATGACCTGACTGAGGACAGAGATGGTCAGAGAACTTTGCTCTTTGAGGGCCTCGCGACTAGAAGAGCATTTCTCAAGCAGACACCATGAAATGGGGAAATCATTTCACCCAGCAGGGTCAGCAAAGACGCCCCCATCCAAACAGGGACACCTTACCTCATCTTTGCGGCAGTATGTGGTGACCTCAGAGGACCTAACAACACCACTTCCAGCCCTCAATGGCTTTCCATAAGCGGATGCTTATGAGACCTCCTCACCCCAATCGAAGAATGTCTCCGAAACCACGGAATCATGAGATTGGATAAATATGATTTGTGCTCTCCCCACCAAATCGGACCTGTATGACCCACAGCAGAACTAAGAACCTCCATATGGGCTGATCTACTGGCCAACAGCACTGAACTACATGGCCTGATGGACTGCGTAGACTGCATAGAGGAGGAATGTGACATAATCAGAGCAGCCCAGATGTACGCCACAGAGAGTTTGGCAGTACACGTGGAGGACCTGGAAAATCGCAGATACTGTAATAATATAAGAATCCATGGCCTGCCAGAATTTAAAGACTCCCTAACCCAATGCCTCACATCAGCATTATAACCTGCTGGCCCGGGACCCCCAGAGCCCAATTGAATTTGTGAGTGCACATCATGCTCTCCACCTGAAAGGACCACCAGATAGTCCACCCAGGGACATAATTTACTGCCTTTCAGGTTCAAAGAGGACATCCTCCACAAGGCAAGAGAAAAAAAAAGCATCCAGTTCGAGGACTCTACCATTTACCTATACCCAGATATATCTTCTGGGTACTTTGGATGATCTGACTTTCTCTCTGCTGACCAAAACCCAGGACACTACAAAAGAGATACCTCTAACACGGAATCATACTCCATCTTCTTATTAGAAGGTTAGCCACACCAACCTAACCCCAAACACAGCCCATTATATGCAGGGAGCCAAGACTCGAACACTGACCAGACTAGCAGGCTCGTTGGCATTGAAACCATGCCAAGATAGAGAACTGCCACTATGAAACACCAGGCTACATGACACACTTTATTGGAGAGGTGACTCCCTAACTTGCTACAATACACTGGTTGCTATTATCATGCTTACACAATTGTGCACCACATGACCATCCAACTCGCAAATACAGAGAGGTATGGGCAGACCAGTTGTTCCAACCAAGGGTTTACCCTCATTCCTCACCTACTCTATTCTACACCTATTTTTTTGGGGGGGAGGGGGTTGACTAGGGGTTTGAGGACCCCTAGTCACCTGGGGTGGGGTACATTTTTATTTAGGGCCCCCACCCGCTGCTCAGGGGTGGGGGCCGGAGGGAGGACATTAGGACCCCCCCTTATTGTTATTTAGGGCCCCACCTGTCAAGCAGGGATGGGGGCCAGGGTAGGTCCCCCCAAATTCTTATTTTTGGCCCCCACCCACCGCTCAGGGTTGGGGGCCAGGGGGGAGGACAGTAGGTCCCCCCCTTATTGTTATTTAGGGCTCCAACCCACTGCGCAGTGGTGGGGGATGGGGGGGAGGTCAGTAGGTCCCCCCCCAAATTCCTATTTATGGCCCCCACCCATCACACAGGGGTGGGGGCAATAGGTTTTGTATTTTTTTTTTACAATGAGCAGCCACTGGCTGCTCGCTGTTTACTAGACACGCCGCTACTCACGGTATAGCGAGTAGGGGCTGAGTTTACTAATACTAAGTAATCTTTACTAAGTATTAGTAAATGTGGCTGAAAGACCAATTTAGGTCTTTCAGCCTTTTGGTAGATAGCTCCCTAATACCGTGGGAATTAGGGAGTTATCTAGTAAGCGGCTGCTTATTTTATGTATTTTATGTTATTTTAAGTGATTTCCCTATCCACATTTGTTTGCAGGGCACTTGTCCCATTCTTACCCCCATTTTACTTCCTTTTGCAGCCCTCTAGCCCTTTCCAGCACTTTTTTAGAGCCATGTTGTGCCCAAACGTTTGGGTCCCCATTGACTTCAATGGGGTTCGGGGTCAAGTTCGGGGTCAAATTCGAGCCCGAACACAGACTTTTTTTCAAAGTTCGGCCGAACCGCCGGACCCGAACATCCAGGTGTCCGCTCAACTCTACTCCTAAGATTTTAATTTATAAATTGGAGATTCTGGTACTTAAACTGATGTATCTGAATCATTTCATTTGTGAGTAACTTTTTACAAAACTCACTTAATCTCAATTCTAGAGATATCTTCAGTGAGATACACAAGTAGATGTCTCACTCTCTCCCTTTTTGCAACAATTTCGTACCTAGTTTTATATTGATACACAGAGTGACACATCACTTTACTGTTGTCATTTTTAATATCATCCATTCCTCTTGGTTGGCAACATTAATTAAATCCAGAGAAAGTGAGATTTTATGGTCTGATCTAATTAACTAGGTCCAATTTAACAGAGGCTTAGCCATTTTGGCTTTGGATTATTAAGCACCTGGCCCCTTTTTATTTGCTTATATACTGTTTATTTATATACTGTTCATTTATCCAATGTTCTTTTGTGGTTGAATGTTACCATTTTTTCAACCTCAAATTAGCAGACCAATATTCTTCCAATACCCATTCATTAAGGATCATGATGGCATTGTCAGGCACTCAAACTGGGCCTCTCTTCATTCCCTTCCCCCTACCCTCTCTGGCACCTAACCCCGATTTCATACCAGACATCGAACTAGAAGCACTGAAATGCCTCTTTCCCCAAATACTCCCACAGATAAGACACATGCTGTCAGACGAGAAACTCATGACCTTCATAGGTCTACTCACATTTTAGGCCAGAATTCATTATTCCCAATTAAATAACTATATATCAAACTAACTCAAAGCCCAGACTTCTTTCTGGTCCCAATGCCTAAATCACATTTCCTACTAATACACTACCCTGCAACAGCAACAAAATCTACTACCCCTACCTTTCCAATCAATGGGAAAAGGCAATGGGGGAAACTATTATCACTGCACAGTGACAACAAATGTTATTTAGTACACCACTACACAATAGCAAACAACGTACAAGACATCTTATAAAATCCTAACATTGTGGTACCACACCATAGAATGCCTAAAAGCAGTCAACCCAACATTGGAAGGTGGTGCAAGGGATCAAGGTGCACAATTATGGACATATGGTGGGAGTTCCTCCCGCCCTTCTGGAAGTAAATAGCCTCCATCATCAAGACATTCACTGATAGGCCTTTAGCATTTCTTTCAACCCCTTTCCTCCTCCAACAGGAGACAACTTAGTCATCTAAATACAAAATCCATGACGATCCGCTTTTTAAATATTGTAAATATTGTTCTTCTGGTGGCAGACAATGATGCTTTCCCTATCACTGTGGTATTCAAAAATTTAGAAGTTGAAGTCACTGGATGAACTGTGGTTTTCCTCTCAGAGCAGAACCTAAACCTATGCAAACCTACATACAATTAAAGCCCTCATTTCTAAATACCACAGTTAACAGGTTGCACATACCTGGGACATGCACTATAACATTTCACATGAGCCCACAACCAGGGTAGTATCCCATAAAAGAGGGGGAGGGGGTTATCCCACTCCCTACCCCATTTTATCACACCTTTTTTTATCTCATCCAACATCCCTCTCACTACCC
Organism: Pelobates cultripes; assembly: GCA_933207985.1. Classification (NCBI taxonomy): domain Eukaryota; kingdom Metazoa; phylum Chordata; class Amphibia; order Anura; family Pelobatidae; genus Pelobates; species Pelobates cultripes. Next base: position 324,555,161 of record OW240915.1, on the reverse strand, counting down.
ACTGGCAATACCTACCTACATTCACTTGCAATACCACTTTGTCCAAGTTAAAGATTTCCCCTGATTTATTGTTTTGATCGTCATTACAGCTAAGATGCTGATTTGAACTTGCAATACAAAAGTTTGAGTCTTCAAAATTCAATCAAAATGTAATTAATGATAACTTGCTACATTTGCAGGATCTGTGAATGTTAATTACAGTGAATGCAAAATGCTGGGTCCTGTGAATCCCATTAGTTGTATCTCTATTCAAAACCATTGTAAACTCTCAATAAAAAGTTATTTACCCAGAGAAGATTAAATATGACTGCCAGCAGGTTGTGTATGCATTTACCCACCCAAATCTTCTGTTGCATCCAAATCTCTCCTAATAGCAAATTGTTCTAATGATGTACCTTGATGTACACACTCAACTACAACTATGCAATTTGGAGAGTTTATTTCGACAGTTGTCCTGACACTCAGATACTCTGTTTACATAAGATATAACTGGTGATTGCTGCTTCTGAATTAATGCACATATTTAAAACAGTGATTTATATATCACACCTGCTGGAATGATGACCCTTATTCAATTGATTGTCTCCTAAAGCATGTTATGTTTCCAAAAATAGATATTTGTTATCTAAAAAGGACTAAAATTATGTTGCTGTGTACAGGAACATGCAACAGACAATATCTAGATATAGAAATGTTCTTTCTCACCCGGGCCAAGAATCACTAAAGACTGGACCGATCCCAGATTTATCATTTTGACAGTTTCAATAGTTTCAATAGTTTAGCAATTTATGTTTCAATAGAAGACCTAAATAAAATACAAGTGTAAAACCAGTGGTGTTTTATGAAAGCGATCATGCACTTGCAGTGAGGGAATGAGGCTAATATAAGCACCCTATTTAATGTGTGTTCCAAGACCTTCCAGTAGAGAACCATTTCTCTATTGCTTGCTCATAATCACACACATGACACAATGATGTCAGCTAGGTGAATGTCTAATAGAGATGAACAATAATAATACTGTAACAAGGAAGTTCATGTTATTAATATTTAAAATAATGAAAATATGTAGGAAATAAACTTACAATGCTTACCCTAAGTGCTGCTCATTCACGGAGAGACACCAGTACGCTATGTATCTACCTCCTTTATGTCAGAAACACAGGATGTAGAGACCTCACACCTACAATGGAATAGAAGCAACATTGTGCACACTTTGACACGTCACACATCTTCCATTGACACCAGATGATAAAATAAGCGTTTCTCCATTGTTTAAATGTCTGTTATGTTTTCTGTACCTATTAGCATGTCCTTGTTAATGTATATTTTTAATTTTTTATTAAGATTTGTTTTTTTTATTCTTGTTCTCTGTATATCTGACCTGGCTCATTGATCATTATAGTTTTTCCTTAATCTCTTAACTTAGACTAACTTGTGACTACAACTTTCTCCATATGGAGTTTTTAACTTTAGACTCAACCAGACTAAAGCCCAGATGTGCCTTTCTCCTTCATAGAGAACGAGCCTGTGTATAGCGTGCAACTCCCACAACCAGAGCAGGCTAAATCATAAGGTGGGCAGAAATGGGTATATAGGTCGCGCTGAAAGGACAAAGAGGTAATGTAAAATGGATAAATAAATGTAATAAAAAGTCCCAAGTAGTAAATAAACCTGTGTTTTTCTTGAGTGGATATAAAGTCCAAATGGATGTCTGAAGCTTCTTATGTTGAAAATATCTTGATTCGCTTGTAGATATGTGGGTACATAGAAGAAATAAGAGAAACTCCAATAGTGTAGAATGTCGACAGGTAGTCAGATATAAATCTGTGAGTAGGTAAAAAACTCACCTTTGAATGAGCAAAAAAACTTGCTCAAGTGTTCTTAGCGTTCAGTGGCGTCAATCCCCCACTGGTCGGATATGGATGATGGGATCCTTAAGAATTCCTCGATATGTGGAGAGATGAGAGACGTATATAGTGCTCACTGTATAATTAAAAAACAGATAAAATAGTAGAATACTCACATGTGTATGAGCAGGAACTACTGCTCAATATAGTGGCGCAGGTGGTACAATCCCCACCTAAGATTCTTGGATAGTAGTGTACTTCAATCCAAATCTGTGACCAGGTAATTCGAATTCAAATAAAAATAAATAAAAAGTATGCATAGGCAAAAATAAAAGCCAATATTTCTTTATTAAAATATAATATCTCAGTATAAAAACAAAGTAATAACAGCCAAAATTCTTTTCACCACACAGGGCTTTATCAAATGGCATTAAAAAGAGAGAAAAACCTGGTACAATAAATGCTTTTATAAACTAAGAAAGGCAGATAAGGATTTGAAATTTGGTGCCAGAATGACGTCACCCATAAATTATGCATAATTTAAAACATATTTGAAAGTTAAAATTTAAGATATGGGAACACATTTAAATAAAATCTGAAGGTGTCTGTATGTTTAAAATACTAAAACGAGCGTTTTTAACGTGTTGTTACACATGTAAGTATATATGCTTTGAAGAACACGTGATCGCGACCTCCCGCGACCACATGATCACATAGCCGAGCATTATGGGGAATGTATGCTGGGGCCGAGAGACCGGCGCGATCATGTTCCGCCCGTCTCTCGGCATCAGCACAGGGAGGGGAGGGTATATCAGGGCAAAGGAGATAGCCTTCTAGTAAAAACGGAGGGGAGACCTGGGAGAATAAAAAGAGGGGAGTGAGGGGAGGAGAAGAGAAAAGAGAGGGTGATTTGAAAGAGGGACTATTGCAGGGGATATCCAACATAAAAAAAAAAAAGGGAAGGAAGTTAGAAACAAAAATGAAAATAAAAACAAAAACTAAAATGGGTATAAGTATATAAAGTATATAATAAAAAATATATAATAAAAAGTAAAAAAAATAAAAAAATAAAATATAAAAATGTATGAAATATAGAATTAAAAAAATAAATTTGAAAAATGTAAAAAATTTGAAAAATTTATATATCTGTGGTTATAAAAAATTTAAAAGATCAAATTCTGCATTCAGCCCTTGGGGAGATAGGGTTTTGAGTTGGAAAACCCAATTCATCTCTCTTTTACCTAAAATATTTTTCAGATCTCCTCCTCTCCAGGGCATGGCAACTCTCTCTATTCCAGTAACTTTAAGGAAACTGGGGTCTTTATTATGAATTAAAAAGTGCTTAGACACTGAATGGTTGTCATAACCTTTTTTGATGTTGCGGCAATGTTCTGCCAGTCTGATCTTTAAGCATCTTGTTGTCATGCCAATATATTGAAAACCACATGGACATTCTAGTGTTACATCCTATAAAGTCTTTAATCGGATATATAATTTTAGTAATAGTGGAAGAAAAATGGGTCATTTTAGTATTGGCATTTGGATTTGTAGATTTGCATACAATACATTTGTTACATTTAAAAAAGCCTTTTGGTTTAGTCAAGAAATTCTCTTTTGATGAGGTAGTTTTAGTAAAAATTTTTGTAAGAATTTTTTTTTAAATTTGGGGCCCCTCTAAAAATTACATTTGGCTTATCTGGAATATAATCTTTTAAAAGGTCATCCTGTTTCAGAATGTGCCAATGTTTATTAATAATTTTTTTTATGTCTTTGTTTTTTTTATTAAAATCTAAAATAATAGGCAGTTTTGGAGGGTCTTCCTTTTTAGCTTTATATACTAAAAGATCTTTTCTTTCCTTAATTGCAACTTCTTTTAGTGCTGCATTTAGTTTTTCTGGTTTATAATTGTTTTCTAAAAACTTATTATTCAATGAGGTAGATTGGGTTTTAATTCCATTTGATAAAGCCCTGTGTGGTGAAACGCGTTTTGGCTGTTATTACTTTGTTTTTATACTGAGATATTATATTTTAATAAAGAAATATTGGCTTTTATTTTTGCCTATACATACTTTTTATTTATTTTTATTTGAATTCGAATTACCTGGTCACAGATTTGGATTGAAGTACACTACTATCCAAGAATCCTAGGTGGGGATTGTACCACCTGCGCCACTATATTGAGCAGTAGTTCCTGCTCATACACATGTGAGTATTCTACTATTTTATCTGTTTTTTAATTATACAGTGAGCACTATATACGTCTCTCATCTCTCCACATATCGAGGAATTGTTAAGGATCCCATCATCCATATCCGACCCGTGGGGGATTGACGCCACTGAACGCTAAGAACACTTGAGCAAGTTTTTTTGCTCATTCAAAGGTGAGTTTTTTACCTACTCACAGATTTATATCTGACTACCTGTCGACATTCTACACTATTGGAGTTTCTCTTATTTCTTCTATGTACCCACATATCAACAAGCAAATCAAGATATTTTCAACATAAGAAGCTTCAGACATCCATTTGGACTTTATATCCACTCAAGAAAAATACAGGTTTATTTACTACTTGGGACTTTTTATTACATTTATTTATCCATTTTACATTACCTCTTTGTCCCTTCAGCGCGACCTATATACCCATTTCTGTCTATTCTATTTCTTGTGGGGCTTGTTGAGGGACCTCATTTTTATAGGTTGCTGCTTTTATACTTATTTTAGTTTCTTTTAGATTATTTAGCGCTGAACCGTTATCCATTTGTCCTTAAATCATAAGGTGACCTTAGGTGGCAGTCTAGTTTCCAGGGGTTAGTTAGGGGCCCCAGAACCATTAATTTGCTTGGCTCTATTCACCATCAGTATGTGAAGAATAATCACTGATGTTTATAGTTTCATTCCCATTTGCATTGTATGCCCTAGCCATGCCTAGATGGAACTGGACTGTGATGTCACTTGTGAAGTTAAATAAATAAATATTTAACCTTAATATATTACATATATTACCTACCCATTCATATATAATTACGGAACATTTCTTTCAAGACTTTTGCACAACAAATTTCTGGCATGCGTCGGTTCGCCTCAACAGAATTTAGGTACCAAAAAACTGACAAATCGGATGAACCAATAGATTGCAAAAATAGATCAATTAGTGTACTGCAAGAGATATACATCACAGAATTATTATTATTATTATTATTAGATTGTGTCATTGTGGACCTATAATTAAAAATACAATCAGGAACTGTTACGTTTATTTCTAATTGTAAGTCTTCTATGGGAATTCAATTTCTATAGAGAAAACCCTTTGTGTTATGTTATGTTTGGAATTTGCAATAAATACTATTTTGTTAAAGGTGATAAATCACAGTGAAGTACATTTATTTATTTTCAAATGCCCTAACATAAGGGTTTCTAATTTTCACTTTGCGTACTCACTAGACTTGTGCAATCAGTTTCGGCTGAATTGTAATTCATCAGAATTATTCCAAAAGGAGGTTTGGCCGAATTCCATATCTCCAAAGGACCATATGGAAGTATAACTGAGCAAATGACTAGTGTGATGGACGAGCATGTTTATTCACTTCTTGATTCAGAGTCTTGCCTATAGTGCCAAAAAAGGAATAATTGATGGAAAAATGATAATTAAAGGAACACTATAGGGTCAGGAAAACAAACATGAGATGTTGGCAAATATCCAATATAAAGTAATTCAAAAAGTACGCTAGGTATTAATATTTCAATACTTTTTCATTGTAGGGTAATAGCTTCTTGATCCAAGGATAAATCTGACTGCCATTCTGGGGTCAAGAAGGAATTTTTTCCCTAGTTTGTTGCAAAATTGGAAGTTGCTTCAAACTGGGTTTTTTTGCCTTTTTTTTGGATCAACAGCAAAAAACAAATGTGAGGAAGGCTGAACTTGATGGACGCAAGTCTCTTTTCAGCTATGAAACTATGTAACATGTATTCCTGACCCTTTAGTGTTTAACCCAGCATTTATGTGGCTTGCCCACCCTCAGCCCCCTTAAAAGAAATTAAAACTCACCTTAATTCCAGCTCCACATGGGTCCGTCAGCACTGGCCCCACCCTGATCCGCCTCCTTGATGACATAATCAGAATTGATGATTTTTAGCCAATCCAATGCTTTCCCATAGGGAATGCACACGTTTTAACAGTTTTTTCTATTACTTTCCCACAGGGATTGGCTAAAATCGGCAAGGAGACAGGGTGGGGGTGGGGCCAAACACTGTTTTGGCCAATCAGCACTTCTTCATAGGGATGCATTGCACCTCTAAAGTCATTAGTTATACTCAACAGAACAACTACATTAAGCTGTAGTTGTTGTGGTGACTATAGTGTCCCTTTAATGGCTAGGAGACAATCATTAAATGTTGATTTTACAGATCACCTATATGTTGATCCACAAAGCAAGTGAGAAGTAACCAATACAGGTAAAAAATGAGGAGTAGTAAAAATGTGTATGAATACCACTGTACTGCAAAATATGTACGTCAAATTTAAAGTATGAAGATGTTTTGCAGTACACTGATAGGCCCAAAAAATGGTTCGAAATAGTCACATTTTTCTGCACTGCGGAAGTCTAGTATTCTGATGTGAATATAGATATTATAAAATGTATATGAAACATTTTATTTAATCTGAAATTTGAAATAAAATAATGCAAATAACATTTGTTAAAAATATATATATAAAGGAAAAAAGATTTTTGTTTGTTCACAGAAAAAATATTTAGGCAAAAATGGCCAGGCTATAAATGTTCCTGAGTTGTAGAATTTTGGGGAAGTTTTGCACTGTTGTTTTCTGTTTTCTACAATAAGCTGTTTAGTGAATACATTAACCAATGTGGTAATCTGAACATTTAAGAAATACGATCTTCGTTAGTGAAAGCAAACGTGGCTGACACCATTTTATTTGTACTATGAACATAATAAATGAGCTTTACAGATAAAATAAAAAATATAATATCAAAGAATTTCATCAGGATAGTTATAGTTATATAACAAGTTGGAACTTTCATTTTCAAATTATGAAAACATTATACAGGAATATATATACATGCGAAAAAGCTTTAGGTAGTAAGGACAATGAAATTGGTCAGTTTTAATGAAGTGAATTTTTTAACACCGTCCACTAAAATAAGAATGAACCTTCATAAAATGAAACCAATTAACAAGAAATGAGAGGAGAGGGGACAGTTAATGAAAGTGCTCCATTACACGGTCTCTTCCAGTTAGAAAGTATTGTAATATTATCTGCAATGGCTCAGAGCAAATAAAAATAAGCATGCGAGCTCTACATTGACATATCAGTACAGAGAGATTGAATTTTAAGGACTTTTACACACTCATGTACCGTTGCCAAAAACAATGACAGACATTTTTCTCTGAGGGCTAAAACTATGTATTTTATCGCTAAACGTGGAATTCAAAACTAAAGTGAATTCAAAACTAAATTGCAAAATGTAGGCATAAATCACTGATTTGAAACAATTGTCCTTAACTATTTTTGCTTAAATTTTGCAATTTGCAAGTTTGTTTCCATTCTAGGCAGTTATAGTTTCATCATATAATAATGTATTATGTTACTTTTTCCCATTCAACAATCAAAACTATGGACTAGTTGCCAAAGTTGTTAATATGTGTTATCAACAAGCTGCTACTATGTTTATATACATTACTGGGCAAGTCACTCGCAAAGTGAAACTTGTCTGTCAGAGCACTCTGATTGGCTGACTTCAAGTCAACCAATCACAGTGTTCTTACTGAGCATTCAAGCCTATATAAAGGGTTTTGGCTTTTGATACTCAGTTTTTTCAGCCAGTCAGACCATTTAGGGATGAGATAATTGGGGTGAAGAGATTAGGCATCTCCCTACCTTGGCAATTTAGTGGTCAACCCATTACAGTGTTTATTTCCATTACGAACTCAGAGACATGCCATCTCCTGACCCCATATTGATATTTTACTGTCTATCTCATGGACCCCATTTTATCACCCTCGAAGTATTAACTTTTTGTCCTGCAGTCCATGGACTGAAGGACAGAATACGAGCCACTTGTCATCCTGGCATTATCTGGGTCCCAGTGTACCCATTTATTTTAATATTTCATGCATTTACTTATTTTTTCTAGTCGGCTGTGAGGAAACTGACTGTTTTCTCTAATTACATATTAAACTAATGTGGTGGCACTGATTAGAACGCTAACTGTGCTGATGTTATTATGGCAATTAATTCGAAAATTCCCTTTTTATCCAAATTTCTGCAACAGGTAATTTTTAGTAACTGTAAATGTTAAATGGTGGTCAGTTGATGGCAGAATTTAAAAACGTGCGACTTAAAAAACAGAAGTGAACTTAGAAAACTGTCATTATTTTACGCTTACAACTATATATCAACTTGTTCAAATCTGAAGAGGGAATGACAGACTAATAGCTGAGGAGCTGCTGGTCTGCAGAAACTCAGAGAAGAAAAATGTGTTTATGTTTAAAATTTTACAGAACTATTTATAGTGCAAAGTAGTGACGAACAAATAACACATTAACATAAAAGGATTTTAGCACACGGAGTTTAGTAAAAGAAAGAATAAAAGAAAAAAAGAAAAACGTATAATTGTGTTGCATTCCTTGGAAAGGATTTTCATAAAAGCAAAGCATAATGACAATATAAATTTTTTTCCACCTCCTAAATAAATGCCCTCAAAAGTACCAGAAATTCTAATTTACAAAAAAAAATAGTAAAACCCACTCAGCTATTTTATAAATCAGTGAAAGATGTTTCTTCACAGATGTAGTTACATAGTTACATAGCTGAAAAGAGACTTGCGTCCATCAAGTTCAGCCTTCGTCACATTTGTTTTTTGCTGTTGATCCAAAAGAAGGCAAAAAACCCGGTTTGAAGTGCTTCCAACTTCCAACAAAATAGGAAAAAAATTCCTTCTTGACCCCAGAATGGCAGTCAGATTTATCCTTGGATCAAGAAGCAATTAACATACAGTTGA
>OW240915.1:324523706-324546194 GCA_933207985.1 Pelobates cultripes | reverse complement strand
AAGATCATATCAGTGAATATTCTGTTTTTGCAGGTATGCATCTAGTTGCTGTTTAACCCCTTAAGGACTGGACTGTTTTTGCGATGTTGTACATTTGCGACCTGGCATATTTTTACACTTTTGTGGTGTTTGTGTTTGGCTGGAATTTTCCGCTCTCTCATTTACTGTTCCCATACAAATTATATATTGTTTTTTTCAGGACAAAAGGGGCTTTCTTTACATACCATTATTTATATAATCTCATGTATTTTAAATAAAAAAAAATAAAAAATATGATGAAAAATTGAAAAAAATACATGTTTTTTGACTTTTACTTGAAAAATCTTTTACTCATCTACAAAAGCGAATTAAAAAAACTGCTAAATAGATTCAAAATGTTGTCCTGAGTTTAAAAATACCCCGTGTTTACATGCTTTTTTGCTTTTTTTTTGCATGTTATAGGGCTATAGGTACAAGTAGAATATTGCGGTTTCAAAACATAAATTTTTTACATTTATCAATAGTGACATTGTAACACTATTATCTGTCATAAATCTCTGAATAACACCCCACATGTACATATTTTTTTTAAAGTAGACAACCCAGGGTATTCAATATGGGGTATGTCCAGTCTTTTTTAGTAGCCACTTAGTCGAAAACACTGGCCAAAGTAAGCATTCATATTTGTTTGTGTGTGAAAAAAAGTAAAAAAACTAAATTGAACGCTAATTTTGGCCAGTGTTTGTGACCAAGTGGTTACTAAAAAGACTGGACATACCCCATTTGCAATACCTTGGGTTGTCTTCTTTTGCAAATGGTATGCCATCATGGGGGTAATTCTCATTCCTGGGCTACCATACGCTCTCAAAGGCAACGTGACCAACCTGGCCATTTTCAATGTAAAATATTTGACCCATATATTTGACCTTGTAACTTTCAAAAATGCTATAAAACCTGTACATGGGGGGTACTGTTTTACTCGGGAGACATCGCTGAACACAAATATAGTGTTTAAAAACTGGAAAACGTATCACAACAATTATATCATCAGTAAAAGTGCTGTTTGTGTGTGAAAAATGCAAAAAAAGTAACTTTCACTGACAATATCATCGCTGTGATATGTTTTACTGTTGTGAATCACTAATATTTGCGTTCAGCGAAGTCTCCCGAGTAAAACAGTACCCCCCATGTACAGGTTTTAGGGTGTCGTAGAACGTTACAGGGTAAAATACAGTGCTAGCAAATTCAATTCTCTGGAATTTCGGCCTGGGTTAGCAGGCAGGTCCCTTAAATTGCAATCAATAAAATTACTGAATTATGTAAAACTATTACATAAATATGCACGTAGAATTTAAATATATATGCATATTTATATATTTGAAGTCTACGTATATATTTATATAATTATTTATGTAATTTTGTATATGGACGTATGTATATTTCTTATTATTTTTATTTATTTTTATATACATAGATATATATACAAATTCATTCTAAGTGTATTTTGATATAAATATATATATATATTAATTTTAAAATACAGTTAGAATAAAACTTCATATAGATATATAATTTTTTTTTATTTTTTTATTATTATTTAAAAAAATTTTTATTTAATTTAAATTACTTATTATTTATATTTTATAATAATATATATATACAATATATATATAGTTATTATATATATTATATATATACGTGCGTAATTTAATTATAAGTTTATTTTTATATTAATATAAGTACATATTAATATAAAAATACACTTAGTATGGCATTATATATATGATATATAGACATATTATATAGATATAATATATGTCTATATATCATATTTATACATATATAATTATTATTATTTTTTTTATTACCATTAACTTTATTTTTTTTTTTGATTTTACACTAGCAGGGAGACTGCCTGTCAGCACAGGCAGTCCCCCTGCAGGCAGACACATGGACACCTATTGTGACCATGTGATCGCTGTGTTGAGCGATCACATGGTCACAGGGGTCCTAATTCACTGTGGGGAGACTGTCTGGGCTGCAGGCAGTCTCCCCACAACCGGAGCAACACTGATCGCCACCGGGGGAACGACGGCGATCAGGTAAGTACCCCCAGACCGTTAGGACGGTTCAGGACCGTCATCGGTCCTCAAGGCAAAAATGCCGATGACGGTCCTGAACCATCCTCGGTCGCTAAGGGGTTAATGTATAATATTATACATTTTGAATTTTCTATGCATGTTTTATTAACATATCAAACAAAAGTTTGACGACTTTACTCCGTCTTTAACCATTACCCATAGAGAATCAAGTTGCATTAATCATACATAATAAATCTGTATTAAATATTATATTTCTTAGGTTACCTAACTAACTAACTAACCAACTAACTGTTCCATGTCTGTTTGCTGCACTTTTATGCCTGAGGCGAGTGTATTCCAAAATGTAGACATGAGTCTGATTTCTTTTTATCTGCTCAAAATATATATCTCAAATATAACTCCATACGTCAGGAGTGCCCAAAAGGTAGATCTCCAGATGTTTTAAAACTACAGTTTCCATGATGCTTTGTCATACTAAAGGCATTCTGAAGGCATATAGAGCATCACGGGTGTTGTAGTTCTAGGGATTTACCTTTTGGGCACCCCTGCTATAGGTCAACGTTATCCTTTTGCCCTAAGTTGCAGTCAGTTCATGATGAAGTGATGGACTGGTGTAATGCTTGAAAAAATCATCTATGTTGGATTCAAAATGGCAGGACAACACAAACTAAGCTTTTATTTGATAAGTAACCATACAGTAAAATGCTACTACATACCCTGCCAGATTTCTTGTGGCACATTTCACATTTTCATTAAAATAACAAATCTACACAATCTACTTCTATACACTTGTGTTTATGTATGTGTTCATTATAGACAGAAACATATTAAAGCTGGACTTACACTTTCAAAGATTTTCAATATTAAGTTTACTTAACATTCCAACCCTCGCTACTTATACACCTATAGACATAGTAACTGGACTTCTCCAACCCTCGCTACTTATACACCTACACATATAGTAACAGGACTTCTCCAACCCTCACTACTTATACACCTATACACATAGTAACTGGACTCCTCCAACCCTCGCTACTTATACACCTATAGACATAGTAACTGGACTCCTCCAACCCTCGCTACTTATACACTTATACACATAGTAACTGGACTCCTCCAATCCTCACTACTTATATATCTATATACATAATAACTGGACTCCTCCAACCCTCGCTACTTATACACCTATAGATATAGTAAATGGACTTCTCCAACCCTCGCTATTTATACACCTATACTCATAGTAACTGGACTCCTCCAATCCTCACTACTTATATATCTATATACATAATAACTGGACTTCTCCAACCCTCGATACTTATACACCTATAGACATAATAACTGGACTCCTCCACCCTCACTATTTATATACCTATACACATAGTAACTGGACTCCTCCAATCCTCACTACTTATATATCTATATACATAATAACTGGACTCCTCCAACCCTCGATACTTATACACCTATAGACATAATAACTGGACTCCTCCACCCTCACTATTTATATACCTATACACATAGTAACTGGACTCCTCCAATCCTCACTACTTATACATCTATATACATAATAACTGGACTCCTCCAACCCTCGCTACTTATACACCAATACACATAGTAACTGGACTCCTCCACTCAAACTACTTATACACCTATAGACATAATAACTGTACTCCTCCAACCCTTGCTACTTGTACATCTATACACATAGTAACTGGACTCCTCCACCCTCACTATTTATATACCTATACACATAGTAACTGGACTCCTCCACTCAAACTACTTATACACCTATAGACATAATAACTGGACTCCTCCAATCCTCACTACTTATACATCTATATACATAATAACTGGACTCCTCCAACCCTCGCTACTTATACACCTATACACATAGTAACTGGACTCCTCCACCCTCACTATTTATATACCTATACACATAGTAACTGGACTTTTCCAATCCTCACTACTTATATATCTATATACATAATAACTGGACTCCTCCAACCCTCACTACTTATACATCTATATACCGGTTAACTGAACTCCTTCAACTCTCACTGCTTATACACCTACACACATAGTAACTGGATTCCTCCACCCTCACTACTTACACACCTATACACATAGTAACTGGACTCCTCCACCCTCACTACTTATACACCTATACACATAGTAACTGGGCTCCTCCACCCTCGCTACTTATACACCAATACACATAGTAACTGGACTCCTCCAACCTTTGCTACTTATACACCGATACACATAGTAACTGGACTCCTCCACCCTCGCTACTTATACACCTATACACATAGTAACTGGAGTCCTCCAACCTTTGTTACTTATACACCTATACACATAGTAACTGGACTCCTCCACCCTCACTACTTCTACACCTATACACATAGTAACTGGACTCCTCCAATCCTCACTACTTATATATCTATACACATAATAACTGGACTCCTCCAACCCTCGCTACTTATACACCTATACACATAGTAACTGAACTCCTCCACCCTCACTATTTATATACCTATACACATAGTAACTGGACTCCTCCAACCCTTGCTACTTATACACCTATAGACATAGTAACTGGGCTCCTCCAACCCTCGCTACTTATACACCTATACACATAGTAACTGGACTCCTCCAATCCTCACTACTTATATATCTATAAACATAATAACTGGACTCCTCCAACCCTTCACTACTTATACACCTATAGACATAGTAACTGGACTCCTCCAACCCTCGCTACTGATACACCTATATACATAGTAACTGGACTCCTCCAATCCTCACTACTTATATATCTATATACATAATAACTGGACTCCTCCAACCCTCGATACTTATACACCTATAGACATAATAACTGAACTCCTCCACCCTCACTACTTATACACCTATACACATAGTAACTGGACTCCTTCAACCCTCGCTGCTTATACATCTATACACATAGTAACTGGACTCCTCCAACCCTTGCTACTTATACACCTATAGACATAGTAACTGGGCTCCTCCAACCCTCGCTACTTATACACCTATACACATAGTAACTGGACTCCTCCAATCCTCACTACTTATATATCTATAAACATAATAACTGGACTCCTCCAACCCTTCGCTACTTATACACCTATAGACATAGTAACTGGACTCCTCCAACCCTCGCTACTGATACACCTATATACATAGTAACTGGACTCCTCCAATCCTCACTACTTATATATCTATATACATAATAACTGGACTCCTCCAACCCTCGATACTTATACACCTATAGACATAATAACTGAACTCCTCCACCCTCACTACTTATACACCTATACACATAATAACTGGACTCCTTCAACCCTCGCTACTTATACATCTATACACATAGTAACTGGACTCCTCCAACCCTTACTACTTATACACCTATACACATAGTAACTGGACTCCTCTACTCAAACTACTTATACACCTATAGACATAATAACTGTACTCCTCCAACCCTTGCTACTTGTACATCTATACACATAGTAACTGGACTCCTCCAATCCTCACTACTTATACATCTATACACATAATAACTGGACTCCTCCAACCCTCGCTACTTATACACCTATACACATAGTAACTGGACTCCTCCACTCAAACTACTTATACACCTATAGACATAATAACTGGACTCCTCCAACCCTTGCTACTTGTACATCTATACACATAGTAACTGGACTCCTCCACCCTCACTATTTATATACCTATACACATAGTAACTGGACTCCTCCAATCCTCACTACTTATACATCTATATACATAATAACTGGACTCCTCCAACCCTCGCTACTTATACACCTATAGACATAGTAACTGGACTCCTCCAACCTTTGCTACTTATACACCTATACACATAGTAAATGGACTCCTCCACCTTCACTATTTATATACCTATACACATAGTAACTGGACTTTTCCAATTTTCACTACTTATATATCTATATACATAATAACTGGACTCCTCCAACCCTCACTACTTATACATCTATATACCGGCTAACTGAACTCCTTCAACTCTCACTACTTATACACCTACACACATAGTAACTGGATTCCTCCACCCTCACTACTTACACACCTATACACATAGTAACTGGACTCCTCCACCCTCACTATTTATATACCTATACACATAGTAACTGGACTCCTCCAACCCTTGCTACTTATACACCTATAGACATAGTAACTGGGCTCCTCCAACCCTCGCTACTTATACACCTATAAACATAGTAACCGGACTCCTCCAATCCTCACTACTTATATATCTATAAACATAATAACTGGACTCCTCCAACCCTTCGCTACTTATACACCTATAGACATAGTAACTGGACTCCTCCAACCCTCGCTACTGATACACCTATATACATAGTAACTGGACTCCTCCAATCCTCACTACTTATATATCTATATACATAATAACTGGACTCCTCCAACCCTCGATACTTATACACCTATAGACATAATAACTGAACTCCTCCACCCTCACTACTTATACACCTATACACATAGTAACTGGACTCCTTCAACCCTTGCTGCTTATACATCTATACACATAGTAACTGGACTCCTCCAACCCTTACTACTTATACACCTATACACATAGTAACTGGACTCCTCTACTCAAACTACTTATACACCTATAGACATAATAACTGTACTCCTCCAACCCTTGCTACTTGTACATCTATACACATAGTAACTGGACTCCTCCAATCCTCACTACTTATACATCTATACACATAATAACTGGACTCCTCCAACCCTCGCTACTTATACACCTATACACATAGTAACTGGACTCCTCCACTCAAACTACTTATACACCTATAGACATAATAACTGGACTCCTCCAACCCTTGCTACTTGTACATCTATACACATAGTAACTGGACTCCTCCACCCTCACTATTTATATACCAATACACATAGTAACTGGACTCCTCCAATCCTCACTACTTATACATCTATATACATAATAACTGGACTCCTCCAACCCTCGCTACTTATACACCTATAGACATAGTAACTGGACTCCTCCAACCTTTGCTACTTATACACCTATACACATAGTAAATGGACTCCTCCACCTTCACTATTTATAAGGCCCAAGGCCACATAGTAACTGGACTTTTCCAATCTTCACTACTTATATATCTATATACATAATAACTGGACTCCTCCAACCCTCACTACTTATACATCTATATACCGGTTAACTGAACTCCTTCAACTCTCACTACTTATACACCTACACACATAGTAACTGGATTCCTCCACCCTCACTACTTACACACCTATACACATAGTAACTGGACTCCTCCACCCTCACTATTTATATACCTATACACATAGTAACTGGACTCCTCCAACCCTTGCTACTTATACACCTATAGACATAGTAACTGGGCTCCTCCAACCCTCGCTACTTATACACCTATACACATAGTAACTGGACTCCTCTAATCCTCACTACTTATATATCTATAAACATAATAACTGGACTCCTCCAACCCTTCGCTACTTATACACCTATAGACATAGTAACTGGACTCCTCCAACCCTCGCTACTGATACACCTATATACATAGTAACTGGACTCCTCCAATCCTCACTACTTATATATCTGTATACATAATAACTGGACTCCTCCAACCCTTGATACTTATACACCTATAGACATAATAACTGAACTCCTCCACCCTCACTACTTATACACCTATACACATAGTAACTGGACTCCTTCAACCCTCGCTGCTTATACATCTATACACATAGTAACTGGACTCCTCCAACCCTTACTACTTATACACCTATACACATAGTAACTGGACTCCTCTACTCAAACTACTTATACACCTATAGACATAATAACTGTACTCCTCCAACCCTTGCTACTTGTACATCTATACACATAGTAACTGGACTCCTCCAATCCTCACTACTTAGATGTGACGAGACCAATCTCGCCACATTGCATTGGAGAAGCCTGGTTGCTCGCCTGCTGCCTTTGGACTATGGCCCCTTTTAAAAAGACTTTATTTTTGCATGCAGAAAAGCTGTATTCGTGCTTTTCTGCCGGTTGTTCGGTAGTTTCAATCTACCGAACAACCGTACGAATGACTGGACCACCTGGGAGCTGGAGTGTGCCGGCAATTAACCTCCCTGAAGCTGTGGTTAACCGCAGCTTAATTGATGAACGCTAGGTGGCCGCCGTTCGTATCCCGAACACGAGGTCGCGGCCATTTTA
Source organism: Pelobates cultripes (assembly GCA_933207985.1). Lineage (NCBI taxonomy): Eukaryota > Metazoa > Chordata > Amphibia > Anura > Pelobatidae > Pelobates > Pelobates cultripes. The sequence goes on along the minus strand of OW240915.1, from coordinate 324,537,812 downwards.
AACCATACGAATGAACAGCGGTGTTCGCCTCTATTTTCATGGAACTAAAATCGGACACAGTTTTGCGCGAACACCGCTGAAGCCGCCGACCTCCCTTCTCGTTCGGTGAAAGCACACGAATGACCCGGTGTTCGGTATTTTTGTGTGAAATCTTATACCCCAGATAGGAATCCCATGGAGCCCATTCGTATGAAACTGACTGTAAAGACTTTGGCTCCATGGCGATTAAACTGTAATTGTGTGGTCTGAGTGCCATTCACCTAATAATGTGCACTCAGACCTGAGCTATCTGGGGATATGTTACATGTCTGTGGTTTATGTAGTAAATGTTACTTTGTGCATTTTAAAGTGTTATGTTGGTTTTGTGTTCCCACGTGTGTAATGGAGTTTGCCTTTGTCTTGGGAGATAATTGAATTACTTCCCAATTATCTCCCAGGGCAGAGGGGAGGAAGCCAGGATGCATTGTGGGAATATACTGTGACTGTGTGTCCTTTTTGTATACTTGTCTGTCCCTTGTCACAGTCTCCCATTTGGTCCCCTAGGGGAGAGTCCACCAGGTGGGAGACCTGCATAAAAGCTGGGCAGGTAGCCCTCATTAAACAGACCACTGCTTGACCCTCAACACGGAGCCTTGTCTCGTCTTTGGGGGGATTTACTGTATGCTGCTAAGGACTGATTGCCAGGTGTGTAAGCCGCTTGGAAGCTTTTCCTGTTCGCCTGCTAGCAGCTATTCGTATGGTTCCTGTTCGTTTATTTGAAGTGCTCCCTTGTATGCCGTTCGGGAGTTTGGAGCATTCCCTTATTGGCGGTTCGTGAGTTTTGGTGATTATTCAGTAGCTGTGCCTGTCTCTGAAAAGGGGGATTATCGTCTAAACGTTTTTTTCCCCTTTTGTGCAAAACGGTCCGTTACAATTGGTGGCAAGCGGCGGGATCGTTCCCACGGACTACAGGACAGCTACAGGAGACACCATTCCGTGGATTTACAATTTGAGGGCAACGCATGTCCCAGTACAGCGACCCTGACAGCAACAGCATGGAACCAGCAGTGGCGTACAGCTACTCAAGGAGAGAGTTTGACAATATGATGGGATTGCGGCTGAAGTACTACGGACCCAATCCACCGGAGAAATCGGTGCAGTTTATAAGGAATCTAGTGTTCAAGAATCTGCAACACCGGGCAGAAAGAGAAGGTCAGCTGGCACGTTGGGAAGAACTCCAGCGACAGGTACTGCAGGGAATTGGGAGCCCAGTCTCCATTCCCCAGCGGCAGTGTGATATGCAGGGAATTGGGAGCCCAGTCTCCATTCCCCAGCGGCAGAGTGAATTGCAGGGAATTGGGAGCACAGTCTCCATTCCCCAGCGGCAGAGTGAATTGCAGGGAATTGGGAGCCCAGTCTCCATTCCCCAGCGGGAGAAATTGCAGGGAATTGGGAGCCCGAGCTCCAGTCCCCAGCGGGAGATATTGCAGGGAATTGGGAGCCTGAGCTCCATTCCCCAGCGGCAGGCTGAGTTACAGGGGACAGAGATAGTTGCCCCTGTCCCCCAGCAGCAGAAGGAATTGCAGGGAATTGGGAGCCCAGTCTCCATTCCCCAGCGGGAGATATTGCAGGGAATTGGGAGCCCGAGCTCCATTCCCCAGCGGGAGATATTGCAGGGAATTGGGAGCCCAGTCTCCATTCCCCAGCGGCAGAGTGATACGCAGGGAATAGGGAGCCCAGTCTCCATTCCCCAGCGGCAGAGTGTCCTACCGGGAATAGAGAGCCCAGTCTCCTTTCCCCAGCAGCAGGACACTGTATTGGGAGCGGAGACAGTCGGTCTCCCTCCACAGAGGAGGAAAGTAGGTATGGGAGAGGAGCTTGCTACCACCTCTCCCCAGCGGCAGATCATTAATGGGCAGGGAATAGAGAGCTCAGTCTCCTTTCCCCAGCGGCAGAGTGTTATATTGGGAGAGGAGCCTGTTACCCCCTCTCCCCAGCGACAGGGCTGTCTAGCCAAAGGGGAGACAGTCGGTCTCCCCCTCCAGCAGCAGAGATGGGTAACCAAAGGGGAGACGGTCGGTCTCCAGCAGCAGGACTGTGCATCTAAAGTGGAGACAGTCAGTCTCCAGCAGCAGCAGCAGAGCGGTGTATTTAAAGGGGAGACAGTCGGTCTCCCCCTCCAACAACCAGGCTTCCACCAGGCTACCCTCCCAGTAGCGCGGGCAACAGGGCAGAGTGCCGCTGGTCTCTGCCCACGCAGCAACCCACCAAGTCAGCGTACCCGTACCCAGCACAGCCGTGGTGAGGCACCTGGACATGGACAAGCTTCTTCTCTACCCAGGTGTAGTAACCATTTATTGTGGGTGGGCTGTGCTGTGGATTATTTGTTGTGGGTAGGCTGCTGGACTAACAAGGGCACTGACCGGCAGGAGGTCAGATACCCTGTTAGTCTGTTTGGAAAAGGGGAGAGATGTGACGAGACCAATCTCGCCACATTGCATTGGAGAAGCCTGGTTGCTCGCCTGCTGCCTTTGGACTATGGCCCCTTTTTAAAAGACTTTATTTTTCCATGCAGAAAAGCCATATTCATGCTTTTCTGCCGGTTGTTCGGTAGTTTCAATCTACCGAACAACCGTACGAATGACTGGACCACCTGGGAGCTGGAGTGTGCCGGCAATTAACCTCCCTGAAGCTGCGGTTAACCGCAGCTTAATTGATGAACGCTGGGTGGCCGCCGTTCGTATCCCGAACACGAGGTCGCGGCCATTTTAAACCATACGAATGAACAGCGGTGTTCGCCTCTATTTTCATGGAACTAAAATCGGACACAGTTTTGCGCGAACACCGCTGAAGCCGCCGACCTCCCTTCTTGTTCGGTGAAAGCACACGAATGACCCGGTGTTCGGTATTTTTGTGTGAATGTCTTATACCCCAGATAGGAATCCCATGGAGCCCATTCGTATGAAACTGACTGTAAAGACTTTGGCTCCATGGCGATTGAACTGTATTCGTGTAGTCTGAGTGCCATTCACCTAATAATGTGCACTCAGACCTGAGCTATCTGGGGATATGTTACATGTCTGTGGTTTATGTAGTAAATGTTACTTTGTGCATTTTAAAGTATAATGCTGTTTTGTGTTCCCACGTGTGTAATGGAGTTTTGCCTTTGTCTTGGGAGATAATTGAGTTACTTCCCAATTATCTCCCAGGGCAGAGGGGAGGAAGCCAGGATGCATTGTGGGAATATACTGTGACTGTGTGTCCTTTTTGCATACTTGTCTGTCCCTTGTCACAGTCTCCCATTTGGTCCCCTAGGGGAGTGTCCACCAGGTGGGAGACCTGCATAAAAGCTGGGCAGGTAGCCCTCATTAAACAGACCACTGCTTGATCCTCAACACAGAGCCTTGTCTCGTTCTTGAGGGGATTCACTGTATGCTGTTAGAGACTGATTGCCAGGAGTGTAAGCTGCTTGGGAGCTTTTCCTGTTCGTCTGCTAGCAGCTATTTGGGAGGTTCCAGTTCGGGAGTTGGAGTGCTATTTTGTATCCAGTTTGGGAGTTTGATGTTCTGCAGAAGCTGTGCCTGTATCTCTGGAAAGGGGGCCGATCGCCTAAACGGTTTTTACCCCTTGTGTGCAAAACGGTCCGTTACAGGGATCAAAACATTTAGGCTCTCCTTCTGCTAGGTGACACACACTGGAATCAATGTCAAAATATCTACATTTAGATATAGACCCCTTATATTCATACTGTGAGTGCCAAATAAGAGTTTGGGATATTTGATTACCTGTCTAAGTAGTCTTAATGCAGCTATCACAATTCTGTATGTCTGTACGCTTACCTCCCTGAAAATTTATAACAACACATAAATACACAATAAAATGTATTACTCCTGGTATCCTCATTTTTATTTCTTCGACCGTGCGATGGCACCTCAGCTTCCCGACTGTGAGGGCTGCAAGGATTGGCGTTCTTCTGATCCTCACTTTCCTTCACAGAGATCTCTTCGAGACGCTCTGACTTATGACACGTAGGCAGATGGTCAGGCTTTATTATGGCCGTCAAAACACCTACTTGCTGATCTCAAAATAATACTTCCAACCACGATGTCCCAATACTTCACACTCACTCCGACTGAGTCACCCGCTCCGGATCTTGCAAGGATTTTCAGGATCTGGAATGGCTTGCCAAGAGTCTGCTGCTGATTTAACCCTAGAGTGATGAATCCACTGAGTCATTTCTGCCACCTTTACAGCTGTTGGAGTGGACAAAAGAACAACATAAGGACCTCTCCATTTCGGACCTAATGGAACACTATTCCATTCTTTTATCCACACTTGATCTCCTGGATGGTAAGAATGAACAGGTGGATATATGTTCACAGGTACCCATTTCTGTACTTCCTCCATAGTTCTACCCAACTCTACAACCTGCTGCCGAGTAATTCCTTCTTTCACATAGCTACTACCATCCGTATAATACTGTACATCCGGGTCCTGAATGGGAAAGTCATGAAGGTCTGGTCGGCTTAAAAACACCTCATCCATTATCTCCAAACAATCATGTTGACTTTCATTACGTTGTGGCAAAAGGGTAGCTATATTCAGGGTATTAACAGTCTCAAGGTGTACTCTTGGATTTCACATAGCATGGCTTGATATTTAGTCATTCGGCTATTACTGAACCAATGATTACCTTTGTAATCCAATAGAGTCTGTACTGCATGAGGTACTCGCACGTGGAGTTCCTGTCCCAGTGTAAGCTTGTCAGCTTCTGCTACCAACAGGACAGCGGCGGCCACTGCTCGCAGACAAGGTGGAAGACCACTAACCACTGCATCCAACTGTTTGGACATGTACGCGACAGGTCGTTGCCATGATCCTAAATACTGAGTTAGTACTCCCACAGCCATTCTTCTTTGCTCATGTACATACAGATAGAATGGACGTGTATGATCAGGTAGACCTAGGGCTGGGGCACTCATTAGTGCTTTCTTGATATCCTCAAATGCCTTCTGCTGTTCAGTAGTCCATAGGAAGGGGTCATGTTCTGTGCCTTTTATAGCTCCATATAAGGGTTTCGCCAATATCGCGTAATTAGGAATCCATAGCCTGCAGAATCCTGCTGCTCCTAAGAATTCTCGCACCTGTCTTCTATTCTTAGATATCGGTATCTGACATACCGCTTCTTTCCTTTCGGGTCCCATTATCCTTTGACCTTCAGAGATATGGAATCCTAAATACTTGACAGTTGACTGGCACAATTGCACTTTCTTCCTAGATACTTTGTATCCTGCCTTCCAGATAATTTGGAGTAGATCATAAGTTGCTTGTTGGCATATCTCTTTAGTAATTGCCGCTATCAACAAATCATCCACATACTGAAGTAATACACATTCTCCTGGGATGGACTTGAAATCTTGCAGGTCCTGGCTTAATGCGGATCCAAATAGGGTGGGTGAATTCTTGAACCCTTGAGGTAATCTAGTCCAAGTCATCTGACGCTTTGAACCTGTGACAGCATCTTCCCATTGGAAGGCAAAGATACACTGACTCTCAGCAGCAATTCAAAGACAAAAGAAAGCATCCTTGAGGTCTAAGACTGTAAAGTATGTTGCCCCACCTGGTATCAAGGCAAGCAGATTATAAGGGTTGGGTACAACTGGATGTATATTAACTACCGCATCATTAACTGCTCTTAAATCTTGTACAGGACGATACTCATCTGATCCTGGCTTCTGAACAGGTAACAATGGAGTATTCCAGGGGGAAGTACAGAATTTTAGGATACCATACCTTACGAACTTATCCAAGTAGGTCTGTATGTTTCTCTTTGCCTTTTGGGGTATATGGTACTGTCGTAGACTCACGGGATAGGCCTCAAGCTTCAACCCAATACGTATAGGTGGAATATTACGGGCAAGATTATTTACTACCCATACTCCAGGAATGTCAAATAGGGATTCATCACTCTTAAGATTTACACTTGTCATTATAGTATAGAAGCGCCATTCTTCTTCCCTTGGCACCGATATCGCCATTATGCCCGATGATCCATTAAACTTCAGGGATGTCGATCCATTGGGTAAAAAGATTATCTGGGCTTGAAGCTTTGATAATAAATCTCGTCCTAGAAGTTAGATTGGACACTCAGGCATATACAGAGATTGAAAGGAAAAGAAGGTATTAGGTCGCGCCAGAAAGTGAGTGTAACAAAATAAAACAGATAATACTAAAGTATCTTCATATAAAACAAATAAAACATATATATGTAATGTGGTAAGTACTTACATATATCAGTACATACAAAGAGAAAAAGATAAACAGTCCTAAAATAGGCAGGGAATGGTCACATCCACTTGAGGGAAGAAAATAGTCCAAATGGAATTGGAGAAATGAGTGTAGCGTCTTGTTCCAGGTACCAATATGCAAAAGAGAACAAAAGAAAAGATCCAATAGTGTAGACTGTATCTTCCGCTTCTTTGTGAGGATTCAAAGTGAAAAGGTATCACACTCACCTATATTGGAGCTTGAACTAGCTCAGGTGTACTTCGCATTCATTGGTATTAGTCCCCCACTGGTGGGATATAGACGTATGCACGTAACGGAAATCCTCGAGAGAGAAGAGGGTAACACAGAATAGTGCTCACTGTATAAATGTGGTAATTTCGTAGAAATAAAATATATATAGAATACTCACATTTAAGTGAGCAGGATATACTGCTAACTTGTATGGCATAGGTGGTATAATCCCCACCTAGGATTCTTGAACGAAATGGTAGTAATGTGAAGATAGTAACCAGGTCCAAAAATGAAAATAAAGTAAAAAAAAAAATAAAAAACTTTAAATAAAAGGTATATGGCAAAGAAAAAAGTGATGTGTTAGCCAATAATCCTTTATCGATAAAATATAAAGTAATATAAAATAATAAGACAGCCAAAACGCGTTTCGCCACACAGGGCTTTTTCAACTGGCAATAAGAAACAGAGACCTGGTTCACAATGGTTTAACCCCTTAAGGACCAAACTTCTGGAATAAAAGGGAATCATGACATGACAAATATGTCATGTGTCCTTAAGGGGTTAAATAACCTTTCAATTCATTAACAAATTCGAAATTGGCGCCAAAATGATGTCATAATTTATGCATAAAATAATAAAACAACATATATATGATTACGCAATTATTATAATATTGGGAAAGCTTCATGAGTATATGATTGAGCCAAAAAGCATGATAAACATATTGAGCAATAAATATATAATACACAGACTTGATTTAAAAGTAATAATAAAACTGAGGGTTATTGTGATGCTGGCGGTCATGTGACCGTAAAGCAACCAATAACGGAATAGTAGTGACGAAATAGAGCGAAGAGGAAGGTGGGAAATTAAGGCATTTCACACTTCCGGGTTTCGGCGGTCACGTGACGTGGCGGAACCAATAGCGCGCCTGCGTCCATGTGCAACCATGAAAGGGAAGATGGGTAGTGTAGTAAAACGAGCATTAGCTCGTTTTCAGCCGAAACTGAGTTTAAAACAAAATAAAAACGGCATACTGATATTATAAATAGGAAAAGGCATAATAAAGCATTGCGCCTTCGCATCTTCCTTCCAGAGGAAAGGGGCCAATTCCAATAACCGGTTCCAAATATAAAACCCCTTGTGGGTCTACCGCTCTAACGGTATCAGTCTTACCTGTTAGTTCCTGGACCTGGGTTCACACTCATCGACGGAACACCCCGGTACTCACTGCGCAGAAGCCGATGATCTCCTGGACAAAAGGCCAGTGGCGCCGAGACGAAAGGAGGTCCACGCAGTAGAAGTCCAGGGGTGCTGCGTAGAGGATTTGGTAAAAGTTTACCGTCTCAAATCTCTGTGCCAGCTTCCATGCGATGAGGTTCCCGTTGCCAATGCACCAGAAATGTAACAGTGTAAGCATGCAGAAGCCAAACACAGAGAGATGGATGCAAGTCTTCAGGAAGTAAGAGGCCTTTATTCACATTATACACAAAATAGTACATTTTGGGGCCCGTTCTTCATATCTGAGAGTCAAATCGAAGTCTCTAATAGTGCGGTTACAGCGCAATTGTAAACATTCTAATTGTTTTGGTGCTAAACTGCTAAAGAGTACATTTGCCGCCTGTGGTGCACTTCATATCTGAGAGTCAAATAGAAGCGTCAAATAGTGCGCTTACTGCACAGTGGTAAACATTCTAATTGATATGGTGCTGAACTGCTAAATAGTACATTTTGGGGCCTGCGGTGCACTTCATATCTGAGAGTCAAATAGAAGCGTCAAATAGTGCTCTTACTGCGCACTTATAAATATTCTAATTGTTTTGCTGCTAATCTGCTAAATAGTACATTTTGGGGCCTGTTCTTCGTATCGGAGAGTCAAATCGAAGCGTCTAATAGTGCGGTTACAGCGCAACTGTAAATATTCTAATTGTTTTGGTGCTAAACTGCTAAATAGTACATTTTGGGGCCTGTAGTAGTGTATAGCCACATAAGTCATCAAACTAACTTTTGACAGGTGCCCCGCCCCCTTTTATGAAACCACGCCCCCTTTTAATGAAACCGTATAACCACACAAGTCATCAAACTAACTTCTGACAGGTGCCCAGCCCCTTTTTATGAAACCACACCCCATTTAATGAAACCACGCCCATTTAAAGGAAACCACACCCCATACGCAATAAGACAGGTGTCCCTCCCCTTTTTATGAAACCACGCCCTTTTTATGAAACCATGCCTGTTGCGCAATATGTCTCCGCCCCCCCGTGTGCTGATGGTTGCCCAGCCTCTTTCATGAAACCCCGCCCCTTGCACAATATGACCCCACCCATTGCTCGTTGATGGGTGTCCGCCCCTTTTTTATTAAACCACACCCAAGGCACATTATGGACCGCCCCAGTCGATTTATTGAAACCACGCGAACGGCGTGTTATAGACACGACCCTTTACAATGTTCATACAGTGTGCCACCATGTGGTTGTATGAGGTACTACATCCTATGGTTGGATGTTTAATTTATTTTTCATTTCATTTAGTGGAGGGATATTACTGAATAAAGAGGACAAGTCTGGACATGTTTTTGGAAGATGTGTCTGGGGCCAGTTTTGAAAGTAGAGAACAAACCCAGAAGATAAGTTTATATACATCTGAGAAATAAATAAATGCCAAAGTAACTCATAGGCGTGTGGTTTCATGAAAGGGGCTGGGCAACCATCAGCGCACAGGGGGCTAAGACATATTGTGCAACAGGGTGGTTTCATAAAAAGGGGAGGGACGCCTGTCATATTGTGCAGGGGGCGTGGTTTCATTAAAATGGGTGTGGTTTCATAAAAAGGGGCGAAGCACCTGTCAGAAGTTAGTTTGATGACTTGTGTGGCTATACGGTTTCATTGAAAGAGGGCGTGGTTTCATAAAAGGGGCGGGGCACCTGTCAAAAGTTAGTTTGATGACTTGTGTGGCTATACACTACTACTGCCTGTTCTTCATATCTGAGAGTCAAATAGAAGCGTCAAATAGTGCGCTTACTGCGCAGTGGTAAACATTCTAATTGTTTTGCTGCTAATCTGCTGCTTACATTGGAGTTTTAAAAAGTCAATTTTTATTATTTATTTTTTGGGGCGCTAAATAGTATATTTCGGTTGTTCACTTTGTGACGAGAGCAATCTCGCCACATTGCATTGGAGAAGCCTGGCTGCCCGCCTGCTGCCTTTGGACTATGGACCAGACTTTATGTAAATGTCTTAACCCAGATAGCTATGCCATGGAGCCCATTCGTGTAGTTAAAGACTTCGGCTCCATGGCAATTGAACTGTGTGAATAGGATCTGAGCGCTATTCGGTAGTTTTGTGCGCTCAGATCCCAGCTATCTGGGGATATGTGAAATGTCTGTGTGTTATGTGTAAAAGGTGACTTTATGTATTTTAAAGTGTTTTATGTCTTTTTGCAACCATGTGCTCAATGGAGTCTGCCTCTATCCCTGGATAATTGGATTACTTTCCCCATTGTCTCCAGAATAGAGGGCTCTGTAAAACCTGTTTGAGCCAGATACCATGTGCCAGCCAGGGCCCAAAAGATACTTTTACTAACTTTTGAACCCCTGGTCTGATTCATGCCATTTTTTAATATGTTGTTCCCCTGAATGGATTGATTGTGAATATGTAATTTTATGTAAATGTGATGTATGGTTTTAGAGTTATGAAAGTTGGGTAGAAAGTATGTTTTAACTGTATGTGTAATTGAGTTTCCTCTCAGGATAAGGGGAGGGAATATGTGGGATGTAACTGATATGTGATTGGTTGTTTTATACCTCCCTGTGGGCGGTCCTGTATTTGAAAAGACAATAATAAAAACCAGGCTGGGTGTGCCAGCACCTCAGACCACTGCTTGACCCTCAACACGGAGCCTTGTCTCGTTCTTGTGGGGATTCACTGTATGCTTTTAGAGACTGATTGCCAGGAGTGTAAGCTGATTGTCTGTTTTTCCTGTTCGTCTGCTAGCAGCTATTTGGGAGGTTCCAGTTCGGGAGTTGGAGTGCTATTTTGTATCCAGTTCGGGAGTTTGGTGTTCTGCAGTAGCTGTGCCTGTATCTCTGGAAAGGGGGCCGATCGCCTAAACGGTTTTTACCCCTTGTGTGCAAAACGGTCCGTGACACACTTCATATATGAGAGTCAAATGGAAGCGTAACTTTGATTTGAATTTACTACATCGGTCACTTGTAATATTGTTTCACACCTACAACACTTGTTACACAGATCTAAGTGATAGGTAACAGATTGATATTTTCTACACTAGAAACTAACAGATAACCAGCTGCTATATTTATATTTAAACCAGTGATCAATAGCTAAGAGGTCCTTTAACAGTATTGTAATTCTGGGGCAATACCCTCACAAGTCAAACTGAGAGGTCAGTTTATAGGGAAAACTGTTGCCTGGATACAATTCTAAAACAATTACCATATGTCCTTTGCAGACTTTACATGCTAGAAAAACACAGGTGCCAACTGCTGTGGCTTTCTGCAGTGTGCATACCGGCAAGGAGGGCAGGGTTGAGGAGTGGGTGGAAGATGATGTGGATGATGATGAGGTCCTAGACCCCACATGGAATCAAGGTCATGCGAGTGATGTGTGCAGTTTGGAGGTGCACCAGCAGAGCATATGAGGGAGCTGGGTGCAAAAGCGGAGCGGTCATCCCCTAGTGCTTGTCGGCATGTATTAGCTAGAGAATCACCAAGGTAGGCGCAGAAACTGGCATCGAAAGTTGATATGGATGACATCCGCATGCAAAGTCGCTGCCATGGGGATGTGCGATTTGCCCGAGGTTCTCTAAAGTCAAAGTTCCTGCGCAACTATGTTAACAGCTACTCTGCGGAACAGAGTTGTCTTTGTTTATATGTCCCAATATTTTGGGGGCTACCCCAATTAAAAAAAAAATATATATATATATATATATATATATTTATATATAAACAGTGTTGGCTACCTCATCCTCCTCCACCGCCACAGTCACCACCTCCTCAACCTATGGGTCACTTAGTATAAACTAGGTACACATTAGCAGAAGCTTGTGAAGGCCTATTCTCCATGCATCAGGAGTTGAGCATTTCTTTAGATATAGGGCCCAATTCAAAATTCTGACGCTTGCTTAAAAATCCCTACATAATGCTGCTTTAACATACCTATCCTCCCTCATACACAAGTATGTCCTGTCGAGACCCCTGCGCTCAGCCCAAGACCTATGCCTATCCTCTGCCCGGATCCCCACCTCTGATGCTCGCCTTCAAGACTTCTCCAGGGCTGCACCTATTCTGTGGAACTCCCTTCCCTCCTCAATCAGACTTTTACCCAGCCTCCACTCCTTCAAAAAATCTTTGAAAACTCACTTCTACATTAAAGCATATCAATTAAACTGTCAGCAGGTTTCTCATCCCCCACCCCATGACTCAGTTCCTGCAACTGTCAGAAATGACCTACCAAGCACTCAATAAACCCTTCTGTAACAAACTATTTAATTCCCCTACTTTAACCCTTTGTGTCACTATACCCCACTCCCTCTAGCATGTAAGCTCATCGAGCAGGGTCCTCAACCCCCTCAGTTCCTGTACGTCAGTGGTCTGATCTCAATTATGTGTCTGTTAGTCCAGCCATTGTACAGTGCTACGGAATTTGTTGGCGCTATATAAATAATAAAATAATAATAATAATAATTTCTCCATGCATCAGGACTGCAAGAAATGCACCGTAGGCCGCAAATTTTTTTTTTTTTCTATGTCCCAATATTTTGTGGGCTACCACAATAAAAAAAAAAAAAAAACATAAAATACAGTGTTGGCTACCTCATCCTCCTCCTCCACCGCTGCTTCCTCTTCCACCGCCACGGTCACCGCCTCCTCAACCTATGGGTCACTTAGTATAAACTAGGTACACATTAGCAGAGGCTTGTGAAGGCCTTTTCTCCATGCATCAGGGGTTGAGCATTTCTCCATGCATCAGGACTGCAAGAAATGCACCGTAGGCCGCAAATGTTTCTTTTTTTATATGTTCCAATATTTTGGGGGCTACCACAATAAAAAAAAACAGACCATAAAATACAGTGCTGGCTACCTCATCCTCCACCGCTGCTTCCTCCTCCACTGCCACTGTCACCGCCTCCTCAACCTATGGGTCACTTAGTATAAACTATGTACACAATAGCAGAGGCTTGTGAAGGCCTTTTCTCCATGAATCAGGAGTTGAGCTTGCACTCCAACCCTCTTTCAAATGGATAATTCTGTTGATCCTCCTGACAGCCATGCTTTAGATTTTGATTTATGTTCTTCCAAAGCTAAAATCAAAGATTCCATCTAGTGGTATTTTATGGCTCAGCTTTATTTTAAATTTTTAAGTGATTTCCCTATCCACATTTGTTTGCAGGGCACTTGTCCTACTCTTACCCCCATTTTACTTGCTTTTGCAGCTCTCTAGCTCTTTCAAGGAGTTTTTTTAGAGGGATTTTTGTGGCCAAAGGTTCGGGTCCCCATTGACTTCAATGGGGTTCGGGCTCAAGTTCGATCCCAAACCCGGACTTTTTTTCAAAGTTCGGCCGAACCCGCCGGACCCCGAACATCCAGGTGTCCGCTCAACTCTACTCACGAGTAAAACAGTACCCGCAATGTACAGGTTTTATTGTGTTTTGGAAACTTGCAGGGTCAAATATAGGGCTTTCTCCTTTTCAATGTTTGCACATTAAAATTTGCCAGATTAGTTATGTTGCCTTTGGGACCATTTGGCAACCCAGGAATGCAAAATCAACCCCATCATGGCATACCATTTGTAAAAGTAGACAACCCAAGGTATTCAAAATGAGGCATGGCTAGCTATTTTAGTTGTCACTTAGTTACAAACACTGGCCAAAGTTAGCATTCATATTTGTTATTTGCATTTTTCACACACAAACAGTATTTTCACTGATGATATCCTTATAATGGAATGTTATTATCGAATGTTAGATGTTTTTGTATGGAGAATGTTTGAGTGAATGTTGGGGTTTGTTTGTATGTAGTGTTGGCTTTTGAATGCAAACATGCATTTGTGTGTAGTGTGGTTTTTGAATGCAGTGGGGTGGTTATATATAATGGTGGGGTTTGTATGTAGTGTTGACACTTAAGTGCGGGGTTGTATTTGTGTGTAGTGTTGGCGAGATTCTGAGATGTATGCACAGACACACTGACACACATGCAGATACATAGACACACTGATGACTCTAGGAACAATATATGAGGGGGGCACATAAGATACCACAGTCAAAACAGGGGGGGGGGCACTAAAACTTTTCACTAGGGGATGGGGTAATGTGCTGCCATTGGCTGTCTGTGCATGCTGGCATCCGGCAACAAATTTGCCTAGAATTCACATTAGCCACCCAGATTTCTTGTTGTGGGCTGGCTGACACTAACTTTGATTTTTGTTTATCAGATAACTCCCCTATTTTCTATTCTTATGTGGGATTGCCATATTTAAGGACACAAAATAAGGGAGCTATCTGCTAAACTAAAATAAAATAAACAAATTAAAACCAATGTGGCTTATTAGAGAAGTAAAACAAAAGATTAAAAATAAGAAAAGGGCATTTCAA
>OW240915.1:324500695-324523373 GCA_933207985.1 Pelobates cultripes | reverse complement strand
TATCTGAATATAAATATTTGCAGTTATTTGTATTTTATATATAGATAGATATAGAATGTCATCCTAAGTGTATTTTGTTACTAATACATATATATATATATATATATATATATATATATATATATATATATGTATATATATTAATAACAAAATACAGTTATAATGAAATTACATATGTATATATAATTTATTTAATATTTTAAAAATATTTTATTTATTTATTTTATTATTTTATTTATTTATTATTGTAATTATATGTGTAAAATATATAGATGTTTTATATATAATATATATCTTATATGTATGTTACGTCATTTTAAGTGTATTTTAATACTAATATATGTACTTATATTAATATTAAAATACATTACGTATCACGTTACATATATATAAGATGTATATATATTATATTTATAATACATTTATATTTTATATTTATATATAAAAACATTTAATTTATTTTAAAACATGTTTAATTCATTTTTTTTTAAACTTCCCACCAGCAGGGGGAGGGTCTGACATTTCAGACAGTCCCCCTGCTGGCAGATCCACAGCCAGCTATAGGGGCCATGTGATCACTCTTTAAGAGCGATCAGATGGCCCTGCGGGCCTCATTTGCTGGGGGAGGGCTGCCTGGGCTGTCAGGCAGCCCTCCAGAAGAGGATTGTAGCGGAGGTGAGTAAATCGGAGCTGCTGGGGGCTTAAGCCGTTACGGCGTTCTATGCCACCGCAACGGCTTTAAAGCCCATTTAATGCGGGACGGCATAGAACTCCGTAACGGTGGTAAGGGGTTAATACTGGTTACAACTACGTGTTTGTTCGTCCACCAACTGTAAAGGGCTGTGGAATTTGTTGGCGCTATATAAATAATAATAATACATTTATAGTTTGTTCTACGTGAAGTAATTAATTTGTATAACTAGTTGTATACTTCATGATGACCTTGGTATATGTCACATTTGAGTTGTGTTCCACTTGTCCATCGAGTTCTTGATGAATGCTCTTAGGGTCTTCCTGACCAAGCATTCCAGTATCCATGTGTTTAGCATTGTGTCATAGGCTTCCTTCTAGTCAATCCATACTTTGCACAGATTGGTCTGCCTGGAATACCATGTGACTGCTTGGTCTACCAGCAGTTGGTGTTTTGATCCTCTGGTGTTGTTACCAACCTCTTTTTGAGTATTGCTCATGTACTGACTCATATGCCCATTAACCCCTTAGTGACCAGACCGTTTTTCAATTTTCTTACCGTTAAGGACCAGGGCTCTTTTTACATTTCTGCGGTGTTTGTTTTTCACATGTTTTTAACAGTTCAAAAAGAAATTTGTTTAACTAATAAAAAATGTTTGATTCTTGATTCGATATTTGAAGATTATATTTGAACTAATTTTGGTTAACCCGAAAATCTAACTTACTTGACCAAACTGAAAATACCTAAATTTAAAATTACTCCCATGGACATCTCTAATGCATACATTCGGATTTGTCTTAGTAGAAAAAAAACAAACCAATTACCATTAGAAATGCTGTTTTGCTGTAATAATTTTTTTTTGCAATGCATTGGAATGTTAAATAAATGACCAGTCCCTATATCGGCTGGCATATCTAAATTAAGCAAGACATTCCACTTTGATGATTAAGTTTATACCATATTTTTACCAAAAAATAAACAGTGTATTAATTTTGAAATATCGTGTGTTTATACTAGGGAAAACAGACATAAAAAATCAGCAAACAGAGCAATTTAGGAGGGAGATTAACAGTCCCCAGACTGGAAAGAAAATGTTAAGAAATGCCCAAGGAACCATAATAATAAAACTTAAATTTAATGAATTTGTAACAGTTGCAAATGACTTTTTGTAAAAAGTTGGTTTTCTAGAACAGTCTATGAACAAGTTCTACTCATCCTTCTGAATATCTGCGATCATATCACTAGGACCGGGGGTGGCCTCTGTAAATCTTGGTATCAATACAAGCCGTTTTCATTTTCCAAAAAAATTCCTTAATACCGCACTCAAATATTTTAAGAATCAATGTATAAATCTGCAAAAATGCATTTATTATACACTAAGTACACCAAATTTACAATATAGAAAAAGTGATAATAAATAGAAAAAAGGGCCACTCTTGCCAAATATACAGACTGATGATTCCTCTGAATTCATCTAAAGTGAATACAACAAAATTTCATAAGATGTACACTTGAATTACTTACAACTATATACAGTCCATGAGAATATTATCAATCAAGCTGGAAGTTCATATTTACTCTGGTGGATCCATAACTAGTTGGTAATCTATTTAAACAGATACATCTGTAAAAAATGAAAAAAGCTGAAAAAAGGAAACGAAAAAGGAAAAAATTTAAAAATTAAAAACTGAAAAGTTCAACAGACTGCAAAAAATGCACTGCTTGTAATATGAAATTGGTTGGATCTCACCACAGATGATGGTAGTTGTAAGTATGAACTGTGGAATATAATCTGGAATCTTGTAGGTAAGTGTCCAGTGAAATGATGGAGAAATTATTCAAAAGTGTCACTTTGTCCGATTGGTAATCGCTGACAGTAATCCCCATCTGATCCGGTGTCCTGTGTGAAGCTGGGCTGCACGCTCGGGACGAAAATGCCCCTTCGATAACATTTTTATTTTCCATCTAACTCATTTTGCAAAAATGGTGGAAAAAAGAAATATCTAGTTCATCACAGTTTTACCTTGATTTTTTTGTAGTTCTTTGAGTCAACAACTCAAACAGTAGGGTAAACCAAGTTAAGCCTCACAAAAAGAGGGTTTATTAAGATTTTTTTATACCATACTATTATCTTTACATTCAAGACAAAAACGCTGAAAGATAATTTCTCCCCTATGACTATATCTGCATGAATGAATTAAGAGAAATGTGAAAAGGTCACTTCTAGAGGACCTTGCAACACATATATGCAAAGAAGAACTACTTTGTCTACCTTATAGTTATTAATTCTGTCTTAGGAGAAATATCATAAATCTTTTGCCTAGGACAAAACTGAATTTGGCCAAGATAATGTATATACCTGACCGCAAAAGCATTGTGCATCATTTTAATAGGATGCAACTATTTATGTTGTCCTTCAGTAGACTTTTTAACACACAGGATCCCACTTGTAATTTTATGAAAATATTGCGCTCCTCTACTTCCTTCTCTAAAAAATGTCTCCAATGACTTTTGACTCTTGCATTGCTTAGAAATAGAATCCAATTCTTTAACATTTCCGTGAAGATTCTTTAACATTTCCATGAATAAAACATGAAATAGCTTTAAATTTCAAGCCTGCACCCATTTAGCCATCAGATTATCTCACTCATTACTTAATCTGATAGGGGGAACCATATATGAATGTTTCCGTTCGTTGGTGATGGGTCACTTTAAACCTTCGAAGACCTCTTTGGGGGATTCTTTAAATTGAATCAAATTACATCTCTGCAATTTCAAATATTTTTTTCTGATCTCTTGTTCACTTTTTTTGGATACAATTTATTACTGATCTTAGGTATTCCACCTGTTTCCATAATTTTAAGGTGCATTGTTACTATGCCTTGTTAAAATCTCAATTGTTTGTTTTATGTTCATCTGAATAGTCTATAAACGTTGTTACATCATATGAATATAAAAAAGTCCCAGCCTGGCTAAATTGGTTTAAAAGTCAAATAAAGGCGTACTTATAAAAGGAAATTATATTACTGCTAGAAGACAAAAGCCAAATGACTTTTCAAATGTGGAATGAAATGTTCAGAAAGTATTTGAATATTATAAACTCTGTGGATTGTGATTTGATATTGGCAAGCATTAATTAATCTAACAAAAAATGAAAAATTCTAGATCGTGCTAGAAACGTGTCCTTCCTGGCTGTATCAATGAATACCATAGTGCAAACGCCAAGGCACATTTACTAAGGCGTCCAGCCAGTGCGCTCACCTGTAACTATATATATATAATATTCTACTTAATAAAAGATATCTCCATATAATGAATTTATAAAACCTTTCTTGAGACTTTGACCTGGGTCGATGATCAGAAATATATCAAAACCTAGATGAGGGATATGACAAAACATATACTGTAGGGAAAAAAGTGTATAATGAGTATAAATAAATACTGAGAAACATTGGTTGATATGGTATGATGATGTCATCTTCTCAAGATACCACCTTCCACTTGTTTCCAGAAGTTGGATTAACTCCCACTGACGCGGTGGAGATGTGCAATGCAATCTTATATTAAGATGACAAAACTCGTAAAAATATATATTATAACTTCAGTTGAACAAGGACTGCACCGTATATTTCAAATTTTCATAGTACCAGACACAAGTCCACTTTTCTTAAACCTCTACCCTCTCAGGGAATATATATATATATATATATATATATATATATATATATATATATATTCCCACATATATATAAAATAAAATCAATCATTTTATAATAAAAAAAAATAAAAATGAGAATAATGTAAAATCTAATGATACAAGGGTGTCCTATGATTTAAAAAAAATTATAAAATAAAAATTCTTAATCCAGATAATACATTAATAGTCTTTGGCTAGTATAATTTATGTCTTCCCCATCAGATTACATAGAAACATAGAATGTGATGGCAGATAAGAACCATTCGGCCCATCTAGTCTGCCCAATTTTCTAAATACTTTCATTAGTCCCTGGCCTTACCTTATAGTTAGGATAGCCTTATGCCTATCCCATGCATGCTTAAACTCGCTCACTGTGTTAACCTCTACCACTACAGTTTGAAGGCTATTCCATGCATCCACTACCCTGCCAGGAAAGTAATACTTCCTGATATTATTTTTAAACCTTTGCCACTAAATTGTAAGGATTTTTTTTTTCCAAATGGACTCGACAGGAGTTAGTCTCCTTAGATATAAAGATCTGATAAAGATCTGATATTCTTGCATAAGTTAAAATGATGCTTCCCAGTGTCAGAACTTGCGTGCCAAGCATTATTTATGTGATGCGTCCAAGTTGTCATGACAATGTACGTTCCTTATAATCTAGTGCATATTTATAAACAAACAGATAGGTAATTTAAATGGCTGTAAAGTAAAAGACAAGCCTTGAGAATTTGCATAGTATTATGCAGAGTATTTAATAATACTGACATCACCAATTGGAAAGGTTCTGTTAGTTGCTTTTTGATCTTGTTCTCAATATGAAAATCACTGTCTCTTACTATAGCAACCTACACTACACTACCGTGATGGATTCTTTGCTTTGTCTGCACAAAGACACTTAGCAGCGTTCCCACAATGTGTCAAGGTTGTCATTACCAAATGAACTTCTTAATGATCCAACAAGAATTTTTAGGTAAACTGTAGTGTTAAATTTTGCACAAGATAAAAAAAATCTACTTTGAATGTGTGTGTAATTTTACCTTCTTTTCGTTTATTGATTTATTTATTTTTTTATATTTCTTGTTGTCGTATTTTTAAAATTGATTAATAAATCATTTTTAGAACTAACAGATAAAAAGATGCCTCCACTGATTTATTTGGCAAGTAATTGGGTAGGTCCCCTTATCAATTTTTAAGTGACTATAAAAGCATCCTAAATGATTGTTACTTGGTCGACTGTTATCATACTTTTACACTAAAATTTCAAAGTTTACATTTTTATCTAATGGCATATAAAACAACACAATATTTTATATAAAAACATATGTTGGCTTATTAACAAGTTCATTTGACTATGGCAACAATGGAAGTTGCTTGGCAACTACTATTGACAATGGGAAACATCATCCATGACTGTATAATAAGATTTCTATGGTAGAGGATGCTAATTCTAATATTTAGAAGAAAACCATAAAGCAGTTAACTGATATTTAGATTTGGTGATGTCAATTTTAAGTAACGTATGAGAATGCAAATGTCTTGTCTTTTACTATACAGCCATTTAAATTACTTACATGTATAAGATTTTTCAAGATGTTTATGTTGTCAAGGCAACTTGGACGCACCATGTAGATGTTGCTAGATGTATGTCAGGGCAGTCACTGGGAAGTATCTACTCTACTGCAATGATGACAGCTCATTATAATGAAGGGCACTAATTCTCATGGCTGGAGACATAATGAATGTGGACCAATAGGAAAATCTTCTTCATGTATCGCTAATATTCCAGTGAAATTACAAATGATCACCTGATCCATGGCATAGAACAGAAAATCCTGGCTTAATAATCCCATATACCAGGAGTTCCCAATTCCCGGGCTGCCGACCGGCGTTGGTCCGCAAGAATGTATTGCCTGTCCGCGAAAGCTTTCACCCAACTATAAAGTTGCTGACCGGCAATAAATTATGATTATGATAATATTATGATCATAGTACCGGGAAATGTGCCTTCCTCTCCCCTGCCGGCTCTGCAGGCCCAGAGGGGAGATCAGAGATCTCACTCATCGGCCCGCTCGCAGTACACTGCTAGCATCCAGCAGTGGAGGGAGAGAGGACCCATGGTAGCTCTTACCAGCAGCTCCACGGCTACCACGGCAACACTCAGAATCTCCAGAGAGGGAAATCTAGCAGCTCTTGAGGCTGCTTGAATTCACTCTCACAACCAGGACCATCAGGGCTTCCCAACCAGACCACCAGGGCTTCCCCACCAGATTTATTAATCTGCCTTCCAACCCCCAAATACACACAGACACTACCCCCCCCCACACACACACTGCCCCATACACACATACACAGCCCGCATACACACACACTGTTTGTCATAAACACACACCCTGCCCCCCATAGACACACTGTCCCCATACACACACACCCTGCCCCCATACACACACGCTGTCCCCTATACACAGGCTGCCCCATACCCATACACACACTGCCCAATACACACATATGCTGCCCCCACACACACATTGCCCCCCCATACATACACACATACTGCCCCCCACACACACACTGCCCCCATACACACACTGCCCCTATAAACACACTGCCCCCTATATTCACACACTGCCCCCTCCATACACACACTGCCCTCCATGCATACACTGCACCATACACACACATACACACACACTGCCCCATAAACACGCACACTGCCCCCATACACACACTGCCCCCTGCAAACACACACTGCCCCATACACACACAATGCTCCCATACACACACTGCCCCACACTGCATCCCTCACACATACCATTGAGTTTTATTTCTGGCTGACTCCGGTCTGCGAAATATTTCTCAATTTTTCACTGGTCCCTGGGATGCTAAAAGGTTGCAGAACACTGCCATATACCAAATACTTGTAAAGTTATGATCATCACCGAGACTAAACCAGACATTCGCGCTAGACCTATGCCTGGTAAATCTTCTCAAATTCTGTGAACCAAAAATTCTTCCATCAGTCAATGCCATAAAAATCACATCAATAAAACAAGTAATATACTCTAATGCTTGTTTAATCCTTAATGACCGCGGATATACATGGTACGTCAGACATAAAAAAGTTACTTAACGACCGCTGACGTACCCTGTATCATGATCGCTTCCAGCTGCTCTAAGGGTATTGCAGCGATGACTCAATGTTGAGGCATCCCGGAATACCCCACCTGATTGCCGGACCCCCAAGTGATTCCAGGTTTTACCATGTGGAGCCCGGCAGTGTAGTGCAGAGCATTGGAAGCCATCAGGCAGGTTTCTGATGCTCTGCCTGTATGCTAAGTGCCTCCAGGGGTCGAGGCCCTCAGTGAAGAAAAAAAAAATATTTTTAAGTATTAACTTTATGGCTTACCTGAGGATTAGTTCCTCTAGCCCCTGGGGAGTTCACCCTCTCTCCCCTGGGAAGTCTCCAGTATACGGCCCTGCGCAAAGGTGTCCCCCTGGAGAAAACCCCCTTAGTGACCGGGGGTTTTTCCTTCCTATAATTCTTGCAATAACCCCAGAGGTAGCAAGTGAAGGAACATGGAATTTGGCTGGTTTCCTGTTTTGGAATTTCCCCCACCAGAATCAAGGTAATGGCTCAATGGATTGGTACTTACCTGCAGGATTATTCTTCCAGTAAGTAGTTGGTTCCTACTCTAAGGTACCTCCTGGCACCTGTAGTTTTTTTGTGGGCGTTCTGTGGTTCCCCTGCGCCTGCGCGGTGTTCGGGAGTTTCCTGTGCTCCTGCGCGGCGTTAGGGAGTCTCATGTGCGCCTGCGCGGCATTCGTGGGCTCCGAGACGCATGAGCGGCGTTCGGTTGTTTCTAGCGTTCGCGCGGCTTCGTTTGAATAAGCGTGCAAACGCGATTAACACGAATTAGCACGTTCGCGCGCAAAATCTGTTCGTTTGTTTTCAATTTGGGCCGTTCCCGCATTTTTTCGATAATTGACGCATGCGCGATGACGTCAGATGCCCTTCTTAAAGCGCCAGACCTCTTTTTTAGGGCAGGTTGAATTTTCATCCTCCTGGAAAGTTTTTCTGCACCAATCTGTTGGTTCTTCACCTTTCTAGGTTCCTTTTTCTTCTAAAGCATGAAAGTAAGTTTTTTCCTCCTATTTTATTATTTCTTATTTTTTATAGTTTCTTCTTCTTGGTATAAGTTTCGCTGTTCCATCTATTATTTATAGATCGATTCTCGCTCAGGATCCAGGGAATCGGATTCTTCTCATCATAATAGGTCACAATCTAAGCAATATAGGTAAGCCATCCTTTAAAAAAAAAAAAAGAGAGTGGTAATGTACTAATGAGCACGTTTGGTGTATTGCAGTGCTAAAAGTACAAAGACTTCAGGATCGTCCAAAGGGAAGTCGCCCAAAAGGACGCTGTGTATATCCTGTGATATAGAAGGGAATCGTCTCTGTTCAGATTGTCTCTCAGCAGCTGCTGGACCTTCTCATTCAACACCGGACTTTATGCAACTTATTAAGCATGCAGTTGCCCAGGGCATAAGAGAGGTTGGTAAGACCCACAAGCGACCTAGATATTCTGAGCCCTCAGATTTGTCTCCAGGAAACTCGGAAGATGAGTTAATGGATTCAGCTTCGCTGAGAGACCTAGCTTTTTCCTCGGAGGAGGATGCTATGCCTGATCCTGACTTCCTGGTACCTGCGGAGGTGGATCATTTAATTGCTCGGGTCAGAGAAACCCTTACCTTGAAGGAACCCTCAGAGGAGGAACCCTCTACATCTAACCGCTATTTCTCTGATCTTAGAAGAAAAAGAGCGGCTTTCCCTGTGTATGCCACAATTAGTGACCTTATTAAAGAAGAATGGTCCAGGTCTGATAGGAGATCATCTCCAAAAGGGAAGTTCTCCAGATTATATCCGTTTGATTCCAAAGATGCTGAAACATGGGATCTTCCACCCAAAGTTGATGCTGCAGTGGTCAGACTAGCTAAGCACACTACCCTTCCTGTGGACGAGGCAGGTTCCTTCAGGGATCCTATGGATCGTAAGATGGAATACTACCTTTCCAAATCCTTTGTAGCCTCAGGCACAAGTCTCCACCCTGCTGTTGCTCTCACGTCAGTTACAAGAGCTATGAAGGTTTGGATACAGGAACCAGAGGAGGACATCAGGAGTGGCAGAAGCCGTTCCTCCATTGTAGAGGGCCTAAGAGATAAGCGTCTAGCAATTGATTTCTCATCAGAAGCTGCAGTGGATCTGGTAAGGAACCTTGCTAGAAATATGTCCTTCTCGATTTCCTCTAGGCGGGCGCTTTGGCTCAGATCTTGGGCAGCCGATGCTTCCTCCAAGAATAGTTTGTGTTCTTTGCCATTTCACGGGAGTATGTTATTGGCAAGAATTTGGACGAATGCATTAAGAGGGCGGCTGAAGGGAATAAAGCCTTTCTACCTCAGGAGAGGAAGTATAAAGGATCCTTTCGTGCCCGGAAAGCGTACCATTCCTTTCATGACAGTAGGTCCTACAAGCCGGGTAGAGAATATTCCAGATTTCAACCTGGGAGAGGTGCCCCATCTGGAAACAGAGGAGGCAAGTCACGCAGTTCATCTTCCTCTAAAAATCTGAGGAATTTATGACTATATAATTCCCAAATCCGAAGGTGTTGGGGCTTGTCTTCTCCAATATCTACCGATATGGGACGAATCCACAAGCGACGGTTGGGTGCTGGATATTATTCGGAGAGGTTACCTGCTAGAATTCTTCGAGCATCCTCCCAACAGGTCCTTTCACCTCACAAAGTGGGACAAGGAAAAGTGCATGGCCCTACAAGACTTCATACTTTCCTTGCAGAAGGAGAAGGTCATCATCAAAGTGCCAGCTGGCGAAAGAACTCGAGGGTTTTACTCCCACATCTTCTTAACGAAGAAATCCTCAGGGGGATGGAGACCCATTCTGGATCTACACAGGCCAAACAAGCATCTGCACATTTGCAGATTCAAAATGGAATCCCTGCAGTCTATAATAAAAGTAGTGTCACCCAACCAATGGATGCTGTCTATAGATCTGTTAGACGCATATTTTCACATACCCATTGCTCAAACCCATCAAAGGTTTCTGAGGTTTGCTGTGGAAGAAGGTCATTTCCAGTTTATGGCCCTCCCCTTTGGACTGAGTACAGCCCCGAGGACATTTACAAAGGTCCTGATTGTTCTCATTGCAGAACTCAGAAAGCAGAACTTTGCGATTTACCATTATTTGGACGACATCTTGATCTTAGGAAACAACGTAGATTCTCTGACATCCCATGCTATTACCAGCATTCAGTTTCTGCAAGCTCACGGCTGGAAGATCAACAACAAGAAGAGCCACCTCCACCCAACACAATCTATGGTTTACTTAGGTGCTCACTTCGACACTCTGAAGGGCACTGTCCAACTTTCATCAGCAAGAATACGGAAACTCAGGATGTTATTGAGAAGAATGCTGATATCCAGGGTTGCCCCTGCAAAGGCTATAATGAGCCTCCTTGGTTCCATGTCCTCCACAATAGGACTGACCAGATGGGCACAGTGGAGAATGAGACCATTCCAAGCCAATTTCCTGAGACAATTCTCCTCCGGGAACCTGATCCAACCCATCAAGCTTTCCCTGAATGTACGCCATTCTCTGATCTGGTGGTTAAACAGGGAACACCTATCCAAGGGTTTTCCACTAGGAGATATCGCGTGGATAACTGTGACAACGGATACCAGCCAGTGGGGATGGGGCACTCATTGTCTCCACGACTTTGCGCAGGAAGAATGGAGTTTCAGGGCAAACAATGTTCATTCCAATTGGCTAGAGCTTCTGGCTGTCCTCAAAGCATCGAAACACTTCTCGATTCATCTCAAGGGTCAATGGGTGAAGATAAGGATGGACAACTCCACCATAGTATCCTATGTCAATCACCAAGGGGGTACCAGCAGCTGCAAGATGATGGAAATCATGAATCACCTGATGTGGTGGGTTCAGAGAAACCTGGCGGGCCTTACAGCCATCCATCTACCAGGGAAATGGAATCAACTGGCGGATTTTCTCAGCAGATCCAGGATAGATCCGGGGGAATGGTACCTATCAGACAGGGTATTCTGCATGATTGTGGACAAATAGGGGCTCCCTCAAGTAGACCTTCTAGCCACTCGGGCCTACAGAAAAGTAAAGCTTTTCTTCACGAAAGAAGACGACCACCTAGCACTGGGAAGGGATGCTTTATCAAGCCCCTGGAGGTTCAGGATGCGCTATGCGTTTCCCCCGTTTCCACTAATTCTCCCGCTCCTGAGGAAGATGAGAACAGAGCAAGTGTCTCTCATCCTGATTGCGCCTTATTGGCCTCGAAGACCTTGGTTTCCTCTGCTTCAAAGTCTGTCGGTGGAACCTCCTCTCCCACTCCCCAGAGCTCCGGATCTTCTGTTCCAAGGTCCTGTGTTACATCCAAATCCTGTCTCTCTCAATCTCATGGCTTGGAGACTGAAAGGAACCGGCTTTTAAACAAAGGATTCTCCCAGGCCGTTATAGACACTATGCTGAAGGCGCGTAAGCATTTCACTTCGGCCACTTATTATAGAGTGTGGGAAGTTTTCTCTGACTGGGCCCTTCACAGAAATATTGATATTCAAGATCCCTCCTCCTCTAATATTTTGGAGTTCCTGCAGTCTGGGCTTGCTAAAGGGCTGAGCTATAACACTCTCAAGGTGCACGTCTCAGCTTTGTCCGCTCGGGTCAGAGAAACCCGAGCTAACCAATCATCGATGGGCATTGGACTCAGATGTCATCAGATTCATCAAAGGAGTCCTTCAGATAAAGCCTCCTATTAAACCATTTGTTCCATCCTGGAATCTCCCTTTGGTCTTGAATGCCTTAAAGTTGGAACCTTTTGAACCATTTGAAACAGTTCCTCTGCATGCTCTCTCTAGTAAGACTGCTTTGCTGATTGCCCTAGCTTCCGGCAGGAGAGTTTCTGAGCTCCACGCTCTATCCATTAAGGAGCCTTTTACGGTCTTTCACAAAGACAGAGTTGTCCTCCGTACGGTTCCTGAATTTCGACCTAAAGTCACCTCCTCCTTTCACATCAACGAGGATATTGTTCTTCCATCTCTGAGGTCTGACTCCCAAGAAATAGAGAATTCTACCAACCTGTCTTCTCTGGATCTAGTAAGATGCCTCCAGATATATATTGATAGGACTTCTGCTTGGCGTGCTTCTCACAGTCTTTTCGTCCTTCATTGCGGCTGTAAAAAGGGCTCACAAGCTCCCAAATCTACCCTTAGCAGGTGGATAGTAGCAGCTATTATTCTGGCTTATCAATCTGCTGGATATCCGGTCCCTGTGGGTCTTAAAGCCCATTCCACGAGGGCTCTCTCATCTTCCAGGGCAGCCGCAGCTAATGTCTCTCCTGAACTCATTTGTAAAGCAGCTACATGGTCTTCCGCTAACACTTTCATTAGGAGCTACCAAATTGATGTCAGAGCAGGTCTATCTGATCAATTTGCTAAATCGGTTCTGTCTGTATCCGATGCCTGATTTCTATGTTGTCACTTGTTGTGGTGTTAATACACTTTGCATTCAAAATTTTGGAGTCTGTGTCTCTTTCCCTCTCTGGTTTATTGCTTGGATATTAACCAATGTTGTGCTGCCATGGATATGGCCAGGAAAATAGAAAATGTATTCATACTTACCGTAATTTTCTTTTCCTGGTCATATGCCATGGCAGCACAAGGGTCCCACCCGGGGCTATTGCTGGAAAACGTAACTGGGGAAGGAGGGGTAGGAGGTGGTACTTATACGGCTTAATTATTATTCCTGTCCAATGGGGATAGGGAGGAGCTACCCAAATGTTGTGCTGCCATGGCATATGACCAGGAAAAGAAAATTACGGTAAGTATGAATAAATTTTCTATTATGTATATATATATATATATATATATATATATATATATTGTGATAAAGTGAAGGCAGATAGGCCTTTTAACCCCAGGGGAAGTACGTGTAGTTTGTGTGTTGCACAACACAAAGCATTGTTTAGTTATGGGCCCCTGGGGTGGAGCATTTGGAGAGAAGGGTGGGCCAATGCTCCACTCCACAGTTTAGTGGTTTTCTGGGGAGACATAGATCCAAGCCAGGGTTTTTTGGACCGTCTCCAACCCACTGCTCAGCTGCAGTTAATGAGCTGTTGCAGTGGGAATAAACCCCTCCCGGCTAGGCAGGAAAAGGAGAGGGATTGCTGGCTTCCTCCCAGGAAGCAGGTAGGAGAGAGGCTGTTCTCTCCAGATAGAGAGTCAAGGAGACTAGGCACTGGGAGTGCAGAAAGGAAGCAGTCAAGGCTGGCTTGGAGCACTGGGAGTGCAGGAGGAAGCAGTCAAGGCTGGCTTGGAGCACTAGGAGTGCAGAAGGAAAGCAGTCAGGGCAAGGCTGGCTTGGAGCACTGGGAGTGCATGAGGAAGCAGTCAAGGCTGGCTTGGAGCACTGGGAGTGCAGAAAGGAAAGCAGTCAGGGCAAGGCTGGCTTGGAGCACTGGGAGTGCAGAAAGGAAAGCAACAGGCTAGCTAGCAGAGTGTTGCTATCTAATAAGGTTGGTGCAATATGTTTTTGTTAGTTTAACCCTGATAGAGAGGGATATACAAAGTGAGTCAGTGCTCAGACGAGCTAGGTTTTTGTTTAAAGGGAAACCTGTTCTACTTATGTTTTCATTTGCTGCTGCCTCATATGTAAACTTACAAATAAAGTGCCTGGAATGAAGTTGCATTGAAAGACTGTGCATGTTTTTGCCCTAGAGGACCGTGCTACCTGCAGACAAAGATCACAATATATATATATATATATATATATATATAAAAATAATACAAAATATACATATGTTTATATACATTGTTACGGTACCTCCAGTAATAAATGTACAAACCGCCGTTTAGTGAATGCTCCCCGTTCGCATTAATGTAGGCTGGTAGCGTGTGCAGTATAATCATGCGAACCACCAGCTAGGGAACACTCCAAACTCCCGAACGGTACCTGTATGGCTCTTTCCCTTCACGAGCTCCAAATCCACGAACTGACAATATTAGCCGAACGCCAATACCTTCCAAGCGGCAAATAATCCAAATAAGCAGTCTCTAGTCGCCGGTAATAAAATCCCCCCAATAACGAGACCAAGCTCCGCTTTGAGGGTAAAACACGAACTGATTTACTGTGGGCTACCTGCCCGGTATTTATGCAGGTCTCCCACTTGGTGGACACTCCCCTAGGGGACCAAATGGGAGACTGAAAGGACAGAAGGACATGGGGACATTTTGGACATACATCCCCACAATATTCCCAGCATGCATCACAGTTCCCTCCCCTCTGCTCGGGAGATAATTGGGAAGTAATTCAATTATCTCCCAGAGCAGAGGCAAATCGCCATTTTAAATACAAGTCATAAAACACATAAAAATCTATAACTTCATAACTGCCGAACATATTGTATTCGTGTAACACATCCCCAGATAGCCTGGATCTGAGGGCACATTATTGGCGAATAGCGCTCAGATCCCATTCGCATAGTTCAATCGCCATGGAGTCAAAGTCTATCACAGTTCTTCGGTATGCGATTGACTCCATGGGACGGCTATCTGGGTTAAGTCCATTCGTGTTGTTGAATCTCCCGAACGGCCGGCATTTGTATGCTTTTGTCGATTGAGAAGGGGAGGTCGACGGCTTCAGCGGTGTTCGGTTGAAAAAGTGTCCGTTTTCAGTTCCATGAAATAACCGTCGAACACCGCTGGTCTTTCGCATGGTTAAAATGGCCGCCGCCTCGTGGTCGACATACGAACGACGACCACCCGGTATTCGGTTTTAATTGAGAAGTGTCTGTGGTTAACCGCAACATTCTAATTGGGATCAATAGGTTAACCAGCAGCACACTTCTCTTCTGGGTGGCCGTCCGTTCGGTAGTTTCGTTCGACAAAAACCGACATTCCCTTAAATAAGCATACGAATGGGGGAATTCATGTAACTGGCAAAACAGACGAACACAGTACTTTTAGTCCAGGCAGATGGGTCTGTTACATACATAATTACATAAATAATTTCATAAATATACATGTAGACTTCAAATATATAAATATGTATATATATATTTAAATTCTATGTGCATATTTCATTGGCGGATCCAGGGGGGGGCAACGGGGCAATTGCCCCCCCCGAGAAAATATAGCTGCCCGAGGCTCTCCCCTGCCGGCCCATGCAGGGCTGGTGCTATCCAAGCACCAGCCCTGCTGTTTGCCAACACGGACCGGAGGGGAGATCAGTGATCTCCCTCCCCGGCCCACAGGCAGATTGCTGGGTGGCCGACAGGGGAGTGAGTGAGAGAGAGAACCCGGGGGAGCTATTACCTGCAGCTCCGCCGGGTTCTCCTCTCGCGAGCACGGGGCGTTACCATGGCAACGCTCCGTGCTCGCGAGAGTGAACTCTAGCCTGAGCTGCAGGTTAGAGTTCACTCCACCACTAGAACCACCAGGGAATGGAAGAGAAAGCAGTGTCTCCCCCTCCCTCGGCAAAAGTAAGAAGGGAGGGGGGACATTATCTATATTTATTTATTTAGTTATTTAATAATAATTTTTTTTTTTAATCTTTAATCTGCCCCCTATCCCCTCACACAAACTATAACCCCCTACACACTGCACCACACACAAATATACAGCCCCCCTTACACACATAGCCCTCCCTTACATACACAGCCCCCCCTTACACACACAGCCCCCCTCACACACACAGCCCCCCTTACACACACAGCCCCCCTCACACACACAGCCCCCCTCACACACACAGCCCCCCTTACACACAAAGCCCCCTACACACACACAGCCCAGCCCCCTCTTACACACACAGCCCAGCCCCCCTCTTACACACAACCCCTTACACACACAGCCCCCTTACACACAGCCCCCTCAAGCACACAGCCCCCTTACGCGCACACAGCCCCCTCTTGCCACACAGCCCCCTTATATACACAGTCCCCCTTACTCATAGCCCCCAATACACACAGCCCCCAATACACACACAGCCCCCAATACACTCACTGCCCCCATACACACATAGCACCCATCACACAAAAACACACTGCGCCACTCACACACAAACACACTGCTCCCAATACACACTGCACCCTTTACACACAAACACACTGCTCCCACTATACAAATTGCTACCCCATATATACACTGCACCCCTCTCACACATGCACTACCTCTCCATACACATACTGCGACCCTCACACACACTGCACCCCTCACACACATACACACTACAACCCCTATCCCAGCAGACCTGGGTAAGTTATCAAACGTTTTTTTAAAAGGTTTGACTACTTACTCTGGGAGGGCACCACAGCAACTCCAGGCACCAAAACCACTACAGAGAGCTGTAGTGGTTATTGTGCCTGGATTGTTTCTTAAAATAATCTGCCAGTGCCCCTCCCGAGATTAGCTTCTGGATCCGCCACTGGCATATTTATGTAATATTCTTACATAGACCAAAGTCCAGAGAATTTAATTTGCTAGCACTATGTTTAACCCTGTAACTTTACAACACACCCTAAAACCTATACATTGGGGGTACTGTTTTAGTCGGTAGACGTCGCTGAACACAATTAATAGTGTTTCAAAAGCGTAAAACATATCACAGCGTTGATATTGTCAGTGAAAGTTACATTTCTTGCATTGTTGTGATACATTTTACAGTTTTGAAACACTAATATTTCTGTTCAGTGAAGTCTCCCGAGTATAACAGTCCCCCCTTGTACAGGTTTTATAGTGTTTTTGAAAGTTTCATGGTCAAATATAAGGCCAATTTATTCACATTGAAATTTGCCAGATTTGTTATGTTGACTTTGAGAGCGTATGGTAGCCCAGGAATGAGAATTACTACCATGATGGCATACCAATTGCAAAAGAAGACAACCCAAGGTATTGCAAATGCTCAGTCTTTTTTTAGTAGCCACTTAGTCACAAACACTGGCCAAAGTTAGTGTTCATAATTGTTTTTTGCATTTTTAACACACAAACGAATATAAATGCTAACTTTGGCCAGTGTTTGTGGCTACTAAAAAAGACTATATATATATATATATATATATATATATATATATATATATATATATATACCAAATTGAATACCCTGGGTTGTCTACATTTCAAGAATATATGGTTGATGGGGGTAAATTACATTGGCCAGCTTTAAAAATGTCCTAAATAGGACATGGGTGCATGATGACCAGCTTTGAAAATCCAAAGTTGGAAAACTGGAATGCGCACACTCCAAATAAGGTATTTTTGCCCCCAGAAAACACGACACACCTATACATGGGTGGTATCACAGTACTCAGGAGATGTTGCTGAATACATATTGGGGTGTTCATTGGCAGTAACCCTTAAACTTCTCAGTACATGTATTCTTAAATTGCTATGTGTGTCAAAAAAATCACCAATTATTTGTTTGTTTTTTTAAATTTAGCATTGATTGGTGGTAAAATTGTTGCATGAAAAGAGTCAAAATACCTCAGGTTTCATACCCGAGGTTGTCTTCTTTTAAAAATATATATATATATACATGTGAAGGGTTATTCATAGATTCCTAATAGATATCAGTGTTACAATGTAACTTTGGTTAATTTTGAAAAAAAAAATGGTTTGGAAATAGCAAAGTGCTACTTGCACTTATAGCCCCATAACTTGCAAACAAAAGCTAAGAACATGTTAACATTGGGTATTTCCAAACTCAGGACAAAATGTAGGAACTATTTAGCACAGGTGTTTTTTGGCGGTTGTAGATGCATTACAGATTTTTGGGGTCAAAGTTAGAAAAAGTGTTATTTTTACATTTTTTTTTTTCATCGTATTGTATAATCTTTTTATAGTAATTATATGATATGATGATATCATTAGAAAGACCATTTAATGGGCACAGTAAATGAGTAAGAGTAAAATTATAGCTAAACACAAACACTGCAGAAATTTAAAAACAGCCCTGGTCCCAAATGGTAAGAAAATTGAAAAGCGGTCTGGTCACTAAGAGGTTAAAGAAACCAAACCCATTCTGGATAAACCTAACCTCAAGACATTCATAATTGAGCAAGCTTTGTTTATAAAATGTATTTGTGGCTCAATGGTGTGTTCAACAAGTTTTACTATAACCCATGTGGAAAATATATTCTGTCCATCTATGATAGAAATACAAATAAGAAGGAACCTTGTGTTACTCTTCTGATAGAGACCTTCATTGTCTACTGTAAGAGAGAAAGAGGAGTTCCCTTCTTCTGGTCCCTGACTGCCAATGCTGAACATGACTTCACATGACATTGTTTCCTCTAAAATGTGGATTGAAATTGTAACCCATAATTTAGTACTTTTCAGTATGGCCCTTTTTGTCCTGCTGTTATGGACCTTATAGCATCTTACTTATTCTTACAGATTGTAATTAGGAGTTAAAGAAATGCTTTAGTCTTACAAGAGGCAATGCGCGACAACCACCCAATATATGTTTCTACTCAATGCCTTGAAAATTTCATTTTCATTCACAAGAAATTCTAAATGCAACTGAAATTCATAACAATGTGCAAAATAGCATGTTAATATTAACAAACCACATTAAGGTTGTATTATGGTTTCTATTTTAAATATGCAAATGTATTGTAAAAACAACTATTAATTGCATTAAAAAAAAAATGCAAAAAAGTATAATACATGTAACGGACCGTTTTGCACACAAGGGGTAAAAACCGTATAGGCGATCGTCCCCCTTTCCAGAGATGCAGGCACAGCTACTGCCAATAAGGGAATGCTCCAAACTCCCGAACGGCATCCAATATAGCACTCCAAACACACGAACTGGAACCATACGAATCGCTGCTAGCAGACGAATAGGAAAAGCATCCAAGCGGCTTACACTCCTAGCAATCAGTCTCTATCCGTGTCCAGTAAATCCCCTCAAAGACGAGACAAGGCTCCGTGTTGAGGGTCAAGCAGTGGTCTGTTTAATGAGGGCTACCTGCCCAGTATTTATGCAGGTCTCCCACCTGGTGGACACTCCCCTATGGGACCAAATGGGAGACTGTGACAAAAGACAGACAATCAGCCAAACAGGACACACAGTCACATTATATTTCCAGAATGCATCCTGGCTTCCTCCCCTCTGCCTTGGAGATAATTGCGAAGTAATTCAATTATCTCCCAAGACAAAGGCAAATCGCCATTATGCACATGGGGATACTAACACACGAATTACTATTAAAATACACTATGTGAGACACATAACATTAAAAGCATACATTTAACATATCCCCAGATAGCTCAGGTCTGAGCGCACATTATTAAGCGAATGGCGCTCAGACCACATGAATACAGTTTAATCGCCATGGAGTCAAAGTCTTTACACAGTCAGTTTCATGCGAATGAGCTCCATAGGATTCCTATCTGGGGTATAACACATTCAAGCAAAACTACCGAACACTGGGCCATTCATGC
This sequence comes from Pelobates cultripes, assembly GCA_933207985.1. Lineage (NCBI taxonomy): Eukaryota > Metazoa > Chordata > Amphibia > Anura > Pelobatidae > Pelobates > Pelobates cultripes. The sequence goes on along the minus strand of OW240915.1, from coordinate 324,503,452 downwards.
ACTTTCACCGAACAAGAAGGGAGGTCGGCGGCTTCAGCAGTGTTCGCGCAAAACTGTGTCCGATTTCAGTTCCATGAATTAAGCGTCGAACACCGCTGTGCATTCGCATGTTTAAAATGGCCGCGACCTCGTGTTCGTGATACGAATGGCGGCCACCCAGCATTCGTTAATTAAGCTGCGGTTAACCGCAGCTTCAGGGAGGCTAATTGCCGGCACACTCCAGCTCCCAGGTGGTCCAGTCATTTGTGCGGTTGTTCGGTAGATTGAACCTACCGAACACCAGCCGGAAAAGAACGAATAAATCTTTTCTGCAGGTAAAAAAGATGTCTTTTAACATGGGGCCATTTTCTAAAGGCAACAGACGAGAAACCAGGCTTCTCCAATGCAATGTGGCGAGATTGCTCTCGTCACAATACACAGTTACCACACGTGACATTGACACACACTTTATTATATTAAAAAAATAGAAGGTTTCCCTTTCCAAGTAAATTATTAAACTTGAAATTAAAATATTAAATTATATAGAGTTGTGCAGATTTTACAGTGATATCTTGGAAAGAGTGGGGAATTTAATCAATATGGTCGAATGATCGGAATCCCAAGAGAGTGCGATAAAACAAAATTGACTTTCTACTTGGATGGATCTGTGTGGGGTGCAAAGGAAATTACTGGCTTACATAATTGCAACTGATATAATTCACGATATAAACACAGATTGTATGTATAATGGTAACTTGAGCACTATGCCATTGAGTGGTTCTCTGGACATCATCATAAAACACATTAATGAATGTTTATAGAGCTCCAAAATGGCATTATACGACAACATATTCTGCAGTGCATTACAGTTATAGAAATGGGATATTTACAAGTGCTCAAATTAGCTAGCAATCTATGAGGATTTGAGGTAGGGTGATATTTCATTAGGTGTCTTAACGCACTTTAACCCCTTAAGGACACATGACACGTGTGATATGTAATGATTCCCTTTTATTCCAGAAGTTTGGTCCTTAAGGAGTTAAAGGTGAGGTGTCTGACTGGGATTTTATCCTAAGTTTCCCAGTTCTAATGAACATTACCACTTCACTAACCAGTACACTTCCTCATTATGTAGTGGTTTTATTATATGATTGTTTAGTGATAGTGTTGAAATTAGGTTTAGAGCTGGGGTAAGACTTTTTTTAGTCAAACACATGCTAGAGTCAGACTGTTTCCTAACTAGCTACCGCAGTGTCTGAAGAGGACTGAATTAAAAATGGTTTCGGGTATATCCTTCACTGCATCTGCTACAGAAAATAATTCTTGGTTGATGTTACTATGCAGTACAGGGTTTAAAAACATAATTTGCCCATTGAAATCATGGCTTGATCGTGTAATATATAGAACCAGACTCTTGGTTTTGCACTGCTACTGGTTACAAGTGCCTTATTACTTATTTCACAATTAATGCTAGCATCAAAAAATAGATGTCCAATGTAAGTGGGTTAATCTCGTAAGAGGTGTCATTAGGTTTGTATAGATAGAATATCCCAAACATGGGATACAATGCTGGCTGTGGCATGCATATGCTATATATGATATTATATTGTGTGTGTGTGTGTGTGTGTGTGTGTGTGTATATGTGTATATATATAACTAGTCTAGTATTGAGGTTGTTCCATCCCATTCTGAAGAAAGTCCATCCAGTTCAACCTTGCTTCCATCAAGTTCAACCTTGTAAAAACAATTGTCACTCCCATTGAATTATTGATGAGCAATCCTATTAATGTCACAACTGAATCATACATCGCTCATAATATATATTTTACTTTAAGATCACATAGATTAATTGAATTTTTATTCATTATTGAGTGTGTTTAATAAACAATGAGTTGAGCATTTACATGAAAAATTCAAATAAAAAATATATAAAGTTTACTCTGCGCAATGCTTGCTAGAGTTCTATAGAAATCTATATAATTTAAAGTATAATTTAAAGTTGTTTCAAATCCCTATATAGGGCACATTTGATTTTAGTATTAACTTTCTTTTAAATCATAACAACTCTTCTGCAGGTTATGTTCCGTAATCAATGTTGATAATGCCTTTCTGCTTGGGAATCCAGATGTTCTACACTATCCCCTTTTGAAGAAATTGATAATCTTAATCTTTGCCTGGAAATGTCTGTTTAGTTACCCGATAGTCCATAGACATTTTCTACACCAGCTATGGTCTTTCACTTAATTCCAGACGATTATGTACATTCTCACTGACCACTCTTTTCCTCTTGACCCTGAACTACTACTTCACTAAACTTAATAGGGTACTGTAGAAAGGAATCAACCCTGTTTTAAAAAAACAAAAAACAAAAAATAGATCATGTATTAAAAAAAATGCCAAAAAATAAAGTTATATAATAAAAAAAGTATTCTGACAGTTACAATTTTTAGAACTGTGGCAGTTGCAGTTATCTGGAGTCTCTCACTCTGGTTCTCATTTTTGGTTTCCAGTGGTTATAAGTAGCTTAGATGAGGGGAATGGCTCAACAAGCTAAAAGCCATACTACTGCTATCATCCCAGAGGCATTGCTAGGTTTCAGAAACAGTTGGGGCTTGAGCCAAAAGCCAAACCCAACAACCCCTACACTAACAAGGACGTAAGGCAATGTCATGATATTTCCCCAACTTTTTAATGTCATTTTCCATCTCCACTGTCCATGAGCAGTGTGCTGCTGATACTCTGCAAGATTTTAATGAAAGCATAGAGTTAAACAAGCAC
>OW240915.1:324461516-324485008 GCA_933207985.1 Pelobates cultripes | reverse complement strand
CCCTCTCTTTTTTTTTCTTCTCCTCCCTCCCTCCCTGTTTCTTTCTTCTCCCCCTCCCTCTCTTTTTTTTTGTTCTCCCCCTTCCTCCCTCTTTCTTCCCCCTCCCTCCCCTACCTGTGTGGTAGTGTGGCCGAGCCCAGTATAGTCCGACCGGTACAGGGAGCTGTTGTTTCCTGTACCCGGCCGGACTAACAGGAAGTGAACACAGAGTGTGCACTTCCTGTTAGTCTGGCCGGGTACAGGAGACAGCTGCTCTCTGTACCGGTCGGACCATGCCATAGAGGGCTCGGCCACGCTACAGAGAGGGAGCTGACAGGTGGGAGCGCTGAGCGCTTCCCTCCTGTCAGCCTCTCCTCAGGCTGCGCCCGGGCGGTGCGGTCCACCCTCATGGACGCACCGCCCGGGCAAAGCTGCAGCCGCCTGAGGCTCTTTACAGAGCACTCGGGCGGCTGCAGCATTAGGGGGGCCGGCACTCCTGGCGGCGCCCCTGCCCAAGGGGCGCCCTAGGCGGCTGCCTAGTCCGCCTTACAGGTAGCGCCGGCCCTGCTGGCGGTTCATGAGTTTGGTGTTCTACAGTAGCTGTGCCTGCATCTCTGGAAAGGGGGACGATCGCCTAAACGTTTTTTTCCCCTTGTGTGCAAAGTGGTCCGTTAAAGTGACTAAATAAGTTATTTTTACGTTTGGCATCTCATTAATTCATGAGAAGATCTTTGAAGCATCCTAAGGTCTTTAACAGACCAACAGGCAAAGATAATTTGGCTACTGCCAAGAGCAAAACATGGCTTGCTAAGAAAGACTAGTTTCAGGTAAGTGTATCCCCCTTTCACCATTTAAGTGAACACGTCACCTGAAGGACAGTGCACTTTAATTGTCCAGCAATTTCACATTTAGATTTATTAGAGTATTGACCTCAATTTTCTTTTGCAATGAATAATAATTTACTTTCCTCCCTTCCATAAATTATATATTGTATTTGAAACCCACGGATACATCTAAATCTAACATAAATACATAATGTAGCATGCCAAGCCCGTCACCAATGATTATCTCAATTTTAGAAGACTATCTATATTCGTTTTCTAGTCCAGCTCAGAAGAACCCAGCTTCAACAGTGCTAGTAATGCAATTTATTCTCCTGCAACAATGCAGTTTATAAACAGGTAGCAGAGAGAATTGGGTTTCTTACAGTTTATGGTTTCATATACTGAGACCACAAGGAGATGTATTTGTTAAAAGCAAACCATTTTCTAGACTATGTATAATAAAACACTCCTAGGTTTGTCCTCTTGAATGGTCACTGGAAGCACCATACAATTTTGTATTATGGTAAAGGTTATAGTAAGGCTGTAGCAAGCACCCTGCCTCCACTCTGTCTGTGGGTGACCTGTAATTCCAGTACTTCACAAACATTGCTGCAGGTATAAACATGTTCCTTAGAGCAGAAACCCATTCTACTGCTGTGTGAGGTGGCACATGTACATACAATTCAATATTTCCCTGAATGGATTTGAGATCATGAGTGGTTGGGAATCTGGAGATCTTAATTATGAACTGAGATTTGAGAAGACTGATACATAGGCATTGCTAAGAGGGGACTTTGGTGGCTGAAGCCCAAGATTTGGAGCTCTTTAGCCCCAGATCTCTACATTTGGTCGAGGTGGCAAGAGGTTTTTAGTGTTTTTTTATTTTTAATATCACTTCAGACAGGCCTTTTTAAAACAGCAGTCTATTATGCAGGAGATGTTCAGTAAAATAGTGGTGTGCTAGGCTGCTTAGGTGGAAGGAGTGGTGCCCTCAGGCGACTGTTGTCAGGGGTTGTTTGGAAGCAGAACTTTTCTGCAACCCATCTGTTAGCTATGTAGTGTGGTAGATTGCATTAAATACCTAGATGTGCAGCCGGTGCTTGTTTAACTCTATGCTTTCATTAAAATCTTGCAGAGTATCAGCAGCACACTGCTCATGGACAGTGGAGATGGAAAATGACATTAAAAAATTGGGGAAATATCATGACATTGCCTTACGTCCTTGTTAGTGTAGGGGTTGTTGGGTTTGGCTTTTGGCTCAAGCCCCAACTGTTTCTGAAACCTAGCAATGCCTCTGGGATGATAGCAGTAGTATGGCTTTTAGCTTGTTGAGCCATTCCCCTCATCTAAGCTACTTATAACCACTGGAAACCAAAAATGAGAACCAGAATGAGAGACTCCAGATAACTGCAACTGCCACAGTTCTAAAAATTGTAACTGTCAGAATACTTTTTTTATTATATAACTTTATTTTTTGGCATTTTTTTTAATACATGATCTATTTTATTTTTTGTTTGTTTTTTTAAACAGGGTTGATTCCTTTCTACAGTACCCTATTAAGTTTAGTGAAGTAGTAGTTCAGGGTCAAGAGGAAAAGAGTGGTCAGTGAGAATGTACATAATCGTCTGGAATTAAGTGAAAGACCATAGCTGGTGTAGAAAATGTCTATGGACTATCGGGTAACTAAACAGACATTTCCAGGCAAAGATTAAGATTATCAATTTCTTCAAAAGGGGATAGTGTAGAACATCTGGATTCCCAAGCAGAAAGGCATTATCAACATTGATTACGGAACATAACCTGCAGAAGAGTTGTTATGATTTAAAAGAAAGTTAATACTAAAATCAAATGTGCCCTATATAGGGATTTGAAACAACTTTAAATTATACTTTAAATTATATAGATTGCTATAGAACTCTAGCAAGCATTGCGCAGAGTAAACTTTATATATTTTTTATTTGAATTTTTCATGTAAATGCTCAACTCATTGTTTATTAAACACACTCAATAATGAATAAAAATTCAATTAATCTATGTGATCTTAAAGTAAAATATATATTATGAGCGATGTATGATTCAGTTGTGACATTAATAGGATTGCTCATCAATAATTCAATGGGAGTGACAATTGTTTTTACAAGGTTGAACTTGATGGAAGCAAGGTTGAACTGGATGGACTTTCTTCAGAATGGGATGGAACAACCTCAATACTAGACTAGTTATATATATACACATATACACACACACACACACACACACACACACACACACACACAATATAATATCATATATAGCATATGCATGCCACAACCAGCATTGTATCCCATGTTTGGGATATTCTATCTATACAAACCTAATGACACCTCTTACGAGATTAACCCACTTACATTGGACATCTATTTTTTGATGCTAGCATTAATTGTGAAATAAGTAATAAGGCACTTGTGACCAGTAACAGTGCAAAACCAAGAGTTTGGTTCTATATATTACACGATCAAGCCATGATTTCAATGGGCAAATTATGTTTTTAAACCCTGTACTGCATAGTAACATCAACCAAGAATTATTTTCTGTAGCAGATGCAGTGAAGGATATACCTGAAACCATTTTTAATTCAGTCCTCTTCAGACACTGCGGTAGCTAGTTAGGAAACAGTCTGACTCTAGCATGTGTTTGACTAAAAAAAGTCTTACCCCAGCTCTAAACCTAATTTCAACACTATCCCTAAACGATCATATAATAAAACCACTACATAATGAGGAAGTGTACTGGTTAGTGAAGTGGTAATGTTCATTAGAACTGGGAAACTTAGGATAAAATCCCAGTCAGACACCTCACCTTTAACTCCTTAAGGACCAAACTTCTGGAATAAAAGGGAATCATTACATATCACACGTGTCATGTGTCCTTAAGGGGTTAAAGTGCGTTAAGACACCTAATGAAATATCACCCTACCTCAAATCCTCATAGATTGCTAGCTAATTTGAGCACTTGTAAATATCCCATTTCTATAACTGTAATGCACTGCAGAATATGTTGTCGTATAATGCCAATTTGGAGCTCTATAAACATTCATTAATGTGTTTTATGATGATGTCCAGAGAACCACTCAATGGCATAGTGCTCAAGTTACCATTATACATACAATCTGTGTTTATATCGTGAATTATATCAGTTGCAATTATGTAAGCCAGTAATTTCCTTTGCACCCCACACAGATCCATCCAAGTAGAAAGTCAATTTTGTTTTATCGCACTCTCTTGGGATTCCGATCATTCGACCATATTGATTAAATTCCCCACTCTTTCCAAGATATCACTGTAAAATCTGCACAACTCTATATAATTTAATATTTTAATTTCAAGTTTAATAATTTACTTGGAAAGGGAAACCTTCTATTTTTTTAATATAATAAAGTGTGTGTCAATGTCACGTGTGGTAACTGTGTATTGTGACGAGAGCAATCTCGCCACATTGCATTGGAGAAGCCTGGTTTCTCGTCTGTTGCCTTTAGAAAATGGCCCCATGTTAAAAGACATCTTTTTTACCTGCAGAAAAGATTTATTCGTTCTTTTCCGGCTGGTGTTCGGTAGGTTCAATCTACCGAACAACCGCACAAATGACTGGACCACCTGGGAGCTGGAGTGTGCCGGCAATTAGCCTCCCTGAAGCTGCGGTTAACCGCAGCTTAATTAACGAATGCTGGGTGGCCGCCATTCGTATCACGAACACGAGGTCACGGCCATTTTAAACATGCGAATGCACAGCGGTGTTCGACGCTTAATTCATGGAACTGAAATCGGACACAGTTTTGCGCGAACACTGCTGAAGCCGCCGACCTCCCTTCTTGTTCGGTGAAAGTGCATGAATGGCCCAGTGTTCGGTAGTTTTGCTTGAATGTGTTATACCCCAGATAGGAATCCCATGGAGCTCATTCGCATGAAACTGACTGTGTAAAGACTTTGGCTCCATGGCGATTAAACTGTATTCATGTGGTCTGAGCGCCATTCGCTTAATAATGTGCGCTCAGACCTGAGCTATCTGGGGACATGTTAAATGTATGCTTTTAATGTTATGTGTCTCACATAGTGTATTTTAATAGTAATTCGTGTGTTAGTATCCCCACGTGCATAATGGCGATTTGCCTTTGTCTTGGGAGATAATTGAATTACTTCGCAATTATCTCCAAGGCAGAGGGGAGGAAGCCAGGATGCATTCTGGAAATATAATGTGACTGTGTGTCCTGTTTGGCTGATTGTCTGTCTTTTGTCACAGTCTCCCATTTGGTCCCATAGGGGAGTGTCCACCAGGTGGGAGACCTGCATAAATACTGGGCAGGTAGCCCTCATTAAACAGACCACTGCTTGACCCTCAACACGGAGCCTTGTCTCGTCTTTGAGGGGATTTACTGGACACGGATAGAGACTGATTGCTAGGAGTGTAAGCCGCTTGGATGCTTTTCCTATTCGTCTGCTAGCAGCAATTCGTATGGTTCCAGTTCGTGTGTTTGGAGTGCTATATTGGATGCCGTTCGGGAGTTTGGAGCATTCCCTTATTGGCAGTAGCTGTGCCTGCATCTCTGGAAAGGGGGACGATCGCCTATACGGTTTTTACCCCTTGTGTGCAAAACGGTCCGTTACATGTATTATACTTTTTTGCATTTTTTTTTAAATGCAATTAATAGTTGTTTTTACAATACATGTGCATATTTAAAATAGAAACCATAATACAACCTTAATGTGGTTTGTTAATATTAACATGCTATTTTGCACATTGTTATGAATTTCAGTTGCATTTAGAATTTCTTGTGAATGAAAATGAAATTTTCAAGGCATTGAGTAGAAACATATATTGGGTGGTTGTCGCGCATTGCCTCTTGTAAGACTAAAGCATTTCTTTAACTCCTAATTACAATCTGTAAGAATAAGTAAGATGCTATAAGGTCCATAACAGCAGGACAAAAAGGGCCATACTGAAAAGTACTAAATTATGGGTTACAATTTCAATCCACATTTTAGAGGAAACAATGTCATGTGAAGTCATGTTCAGCATTGGCAGTCAGGGACCAGAAGAAGGGAACTCCTCTTTCTCTCTTACAGTAGACAATGAAGGTCTCTATCAGAAGAGTAACACAAGGTTCCTTCTTATTTGTATTTCTATCATAGATGGACAGAATATATTTTCCACATGGGTTATAGTAAAACTTGTTGAACACACCATTGAGCCACAAATACATTTTATAAACAAAGCTTGCTCAATTATGAATGTCTTGAGGTTAGGTTTATCCAGAATGGGTTTGGTTTCTTTAACCTCTTAGTGACCAGACCGCTTTTCAATTTTCTTACCATTTGGGACCAGGGCTGTTTTTAAATTTCTGCAGTGTTTGTGTTTAGCTATAATTTTACTCTTACTCATTTACTGTGCCCATTAAATGGTCTTTCTAATGATATCATCATATCATATAATTACTATAAAAAGATTATACAATACGATGAAAAAAAAAAATGTAAAAATAACACTTTTTCTAACTTTGACCCCAAAAATCTGTAATGCATCTACAACCGCCAAAAAACACGTGTGCTAAATAGTTCCTACATTTTGTCCTGAGTTTGGAAATACCCAATGTTAACATGTTCTTAGCTTTTGTTTGCAAGTTATGGGGCTATAAGTGCAAGTAGCACTTTGCTATTTCCAAACCCTTTTTTTTTTCAAAATTAACCAAAGTTACATTGTAACACTGATATCTATTAGGAATCTATGAATAACCCTTCACATGTATATATATTTTTAAAAGAAGACAACCTCGGGTATGAAACCTGAGGTATTTTGACTCTTTTCATGCAACAATTTTACCACCAATCAATGCTAACTTTAAAAAAACAAACAAATAATTGGTGATTTTTTTGACACACATAGCAATTTAAGAATACATGTACTGAGAAGTTTAAGGGTTACTGCCAATGAACACCCCAATATGTATTCAGCAACATCTCCTGAGTACTGTGATACCACCCATGTATAGGTGTGTCGGGTTTTCTGGGGGCAAAAATACCTTATTTGGAGTGTGCGCATTCCAGTTTTCCAACTTTGGATTTTCAAAGCTGGTCATCATGCACCCATGTCCTATTTAGGACATTTTTAAAGCTGGCCAATGTAATTTACCCCCATCAACCATATATTTTTGAAATGTAGACAACCCAGGGTATTCAATATGGTATATATATATATATATATATATATATATATATATATATATATATATATATATATATATATATATATATAGTCTTTTTTAGTAGCCACAAACACTGGCCAAAGTTAGCATTTACATTCGTTTGTGTGTTAAAAATGCAAAAAACAATTATGAACACTAACTTTGGCCAGTGTTTGTGACTAAGTGGCTACTAAAAAAAGACTGAGCATTTGCAATACCTTGGGTTGTCTTCTTTTGCAATTGGTATGCCATCATGGTAGTAATTCTCATTCCTGGGCTACCATACGCTCTCAAAGTCAACATAACAAATCTGGCAAATTTCAATGTGAATAAATTGGCCTTATATTTGACCATGAAACTTTCAAAAACACTATAAAACCTATACAAGGGGGGACTGTTATACTCGGGAGACTTCACTGAACAGAAATATTAGTGTTTCAAAACTGTAAAATGTATCACAACAATGCAAGAAATGTAATTTTCACTGACAATATCAACGCTGTGATATGTTTTACGCTTTTGAAACACTAATAATTGTGTTCAGCGACGTCTACCGACTAAAACAGTACCCCCCATGTATAGGTTTTAGGGTGTCTTGTAAAGTTACAGGGTTAAACATAGTGCTAGCAAATTAAATTCTCTGGACTTTGGCCTATGTAAGAATATTACATAAATATGCACATAGAATTTAAATATATATACATATTTATATATTTGAAGTCTACATGTATATTTATGAAATTATTTATGTAATTATGTATGTAACAGACCCATCTGCCTGGACTAAAAGTACTGTGTTCGTCTGTTTTGCCAGTTACATGAATTCCCCCATTCGTATGCTTGTTTAAGGGAATGTCGGTTTTTGTCGAACGAAACTACCGAACGGACGGCCACCCAGAAGAAAAGTGTGCTGCTGGTTAACCTATTGATCCCAATTAGAATGTTGCGGTTAACCACAGACACTTCTCAATTAAAACCGAATACCGGGTGGTCGTCGTTCGTATGTCGACCACGAGGCGGCGGCCATTTTAACCATGCGAAAGACCAGCGGTGTTCGACGGTTATTTCATGGAACAGAAAACGGACACTTTTTCAACCGAACACCGCTGAAGCCGTCGACCTCCCCTTCTCAATCGACAAAAGCATACAAATGCCGGCCGTTCGGGAGATTCAACAACACGAATGGACTTAACCCAGATAGCCGTCCCATGGAGTCAATTGCATACCGAAGAACTGTGATAGACTTTGACTCCATGACGATTGAACTATGCGAATGGGATCTGAGCGCTATTCGACAATAATGTGCCCTCAGATCCAGGCTATCTGGGGATGTGTTACACGAATACAATATGTTTGGCAGTTATGAAGTTATAGATTTTTATGTGTTTTATGACTTGTATTTAAAATGGCGATTTGCCTCTGCTCTGGGAGATAATTGAATTGCTTCCCAATTATCTCCCGAGCAGAGGGGAGGGAACTGTGATGCATGCTGGGAATATTGTGGGGATGTATGTCCAAAATGTCCCCATGTCCTTCTGTCCTTTCAGTCTCCCATTTGGTCCTCTAGGGGAGTGTCCACCAAGTGGGAGACCTGCATAAATACCGGGCAGGTAGCCCACAGTAAATCAGTTCGTGTTTTACCCTCAAAGCAGAGCTTGGTCTCGTTATTGGGGGGATTTTATTACCGGTGACTAGAGACTGCTTATTTGGATTATTTGCCGCTTGGAAGGTATTGGCGTTCGGCTAATATTGTCAGTTCGTGGATTTGGAGCTCGTGAAGGGAAAGAGCAATACAGGTACCGTTCGGGAGTTTGGAGTGTTCCCTAGCTGGTGGTTCGCATGATTATACTGCAAACGCTACCAGCCTACATTAATGCGAACGGGGAGCATTCACTAAACGGCGGTTTGTACATTTATTACTGGAGGTACCGTAACAATGTATATAAACATATGTATATTTTGTATTATTTTTATATATATATATATATATATATATATATATTGTGATCTTTGTCTGCAGGTAGCACGGTCCTCTAGGGCAAAAACTTGCACAGTCTTTCAATGCAACTTCATTCCAGGCACTTTATTTGTAAGTTTACATATGAGGCAGCAGCAAATGAAAACATAAATAGAACAGGTTTCCCTTTAAACAAAAACCTAGCTCGTCTGAGCACTGACTCACTTTGTATATCCCTCTCTATCAGGGTTAAACTAACAAAAACATATTGCACCAACCTTATTAGATAGCAACACTCTGCTAGCTAGCCTGTTGCTTTCCTTTCTGCACTCCCAGTGCTCCAAGCCAGCCTTGCCCTGACTGCTTTCCTTTCTGCACTCCCAGTGCTCCAAGCCAGCCTTGACTGCTTCCTCATGCACTCCCAGTGCTCCAAGCCAGCCTTGCCCTGACTGCTTTCCTTTCTGCACTCCTAGTGCTCCAAGCCAGCCTTGACTGCTTCCTCCTGCACTCCCAGTGCTCCAAGCCAGCCTTGACTGCTTCCTTTCTGCACTCCCAGTGCCTAGTCTCCTTGACTCTCTATCTGGAGAGAACAGCCTCTCTCCTACCTGCTTCCTGGGAGGAAGCCAGCAATCCCTCTCCTTTTCCTGCCTAGCCGGGAGGGGTTTATTCCCACTGCAACAGCTCATTAACTGCAGCTGAGCAGTGGGTTGGAGACGGTCCAAAAAACCCTGGCTTGGATCTATGTCTCCTCAGAAAACCACTAAACTGTGGAGTGGAGCATTGGCCCACCCTTCTCTCCAAATGCTCCACCCCAGGGGCCCATAACTAAACAATGCTTTGTGTTGTGCAACACACAAACTACACGTACTTCCCCTGGGGTTAAAAGGCCTATCTGCCTTCACTTTATCACAATATATATATATATATATATATATATAAAATAGAAAATGTATTCATACTTACCGTAATTTTCTTTTCCTGGTCATATGCCATGGCAGCACAACATTTGGGTAGCTCCTCCCTATCCCCATTGGACAGGAATAATAATTAAGCCGTATAAGTACCACCTCCTACCCCTCCTTCCCCAGTCACGTTTTCCAGCAATAGCCCCGGGTGGGACCCTTGTGCTGCCATGGCATATGACCAGGAAAAGAAAATTACGGTAAGTATGAATAAATTTTCTATTTTCCTGGCCATATCCATGACAGCACAGCATTGGGTAATACCCAAGCAATAAACCAGAGAGGGAAAGAGACACAGACTCCAAAATTTTGAATGCAAAGTGTATTAACACCACAACAAGTGACAACATAGAAATCAGGCATCGGATCCAAGCCATGATAGAACCGATTTAGCAAATTGATCAGATAGACCTGCTCTGACATCAATTTGGTAGCTCCTAATGAAAGTGTAAGTGGAAGACCATGTAGCTGCTTTACAAATGAGTTCAGGAGAGACATTAGCTGCGGCTGCCCAGGAAGATGAGAGAGCCCTCATGGAATGGGCTTTAAGACCCACAGGGACCGGATATCCAGCAGATTGATAAGCCAGAATAGCTGCTACTATCCACCTGCTAATGGTAGATTTGGGAGCTTGTGAGCCCTTTTTACAGCCGCAATGAAGGATGAAAAGACTGTGAGAAGCACGCCAAGCAGAAGTCCTATCAATATATATCTGGAGGCATCTTACTAGATCCAGAGAAGACAGGTTAGTAGAATTCTCTATTTCTTGGGAGTCAGACCTCAGAGATGGAAGAACAATATCCTCGTTGATGTGAAAGGAGGAGGTGACTTTAGGTCGAAATTCAGGAACCGTACGGAGGACAACTCTGTCTTTGTGAAAGACCGTAAAAGGCTCCTTAATGGATAGAGCGTGGAGCTCAGAAACTCTCCTGCCGGAAGCTAGGGCAATCAGCAAAGCAGTCTTACTAGAGAGAGCATGCAGAGGAACTGTTTCAAATGGTTCAAAAGGTTCCAACTTTAAGGCATTCAAGACCAAAGGGAGATTCCAGGATGGAACAAATGGTTTAATAGGAGGCTTTATCTGAAGGACTCCTTTGATGAATCTGATGACATCTGAGTCCAATGCCCATCGATGATTGGTTAGAGCGGACAAAGCTGAGACGTGCACCTTGAGAGTGTTATAGCTCAGCCCTTTAGCAAGCCCAGACTGCAGGAACTCCAAAATATTAGAGGAGGAGGGATCTTGAATATCAATATTTCTGTGAAGGGCCCAGTCAGAGAAAACTTCCCACACTCTATAATAAGTGGCCGAAGTGAAATGCTTACGCACCTTCAGCATAGTGTCTATAACGGCCTGGGAGAATCCTTTGTTTAAAAGCCGGTTCCTTTCAGTCTCCAAGCCATGAGATTGAGAGAGACAGGATTTGGATGTAACACAGGACCTTGGAACAGAAGATCCGGAGCTCTGGGGAGTGGGAGAGGAGGGGGAGGAGGAGGACCTGTTGGGAGGATGCTCGAAGAATTCTAGCAGGTAACCTCTCCGAATAATATCCAGCACCCAACCGTCGCTTGTGGATTCGTCCCATATCGGTAGATATTGGAGAAGACAAGCCCCAACACCTTTGGATTTGGGAATTATATAGTCATAAATTCCTCAGATTTTTAGAGGAAGATGAACCGCGTGACTTGCCTCCTCTGTTTCCAGATGGGGCACCTCTCCCAGGTTGAAATCTGGAATATTCTCTACCCGGCTTGTAGGACCTACTGTCATGAAAGGAATGGTACGCTTTCCGGGCACGAAAGGATCCTTTATACTTCCTCTCCTGAGGTAGAAAGGCTTTATTCCCTTCAGCCGCCCTCTTAATGCATTCGTCCAAATTCTTGCCAATAACATACTCCCGTGAAATGGCAAAGAACACAAACTATTCTTGGAGGAAGCATCGGCTGCCCAAGATCTGAGCCAAAGCGCCCGCCTAGAGGAAATCGAGAAGGACATATTTCTAGCAAGGTTCCTTACCAGATCCACTGCAGCTTCTGATGAGAAATCAATTGCTAGACGCTTATCTCTTAGGCCCTCTACAATGGAGGAACGGCTTCTGCCACTCCTGATGTCCTCCTCTGGTTCCTGTATCCAAACCTTCATAGCTCTTGTAACTGACGTGAGAGCAACAGCAGGGTGGAGACTTGTGCCTGAGGCTACAAAGGATTTGGAAAGGTAGTATTCCATCTTACGATCCATAGGATCCCTGAAGGAACCTGCCTCGTCCACAGGAAGGGTAGTGTGCTTAGCTAGTCTGACCACTGCAGCATCAACTTTGGGTGGAAGATCCCATGTTTCAGCATCTTTGGAATCAAACGGATATAATCTGGAGAACTTCCCTTTTGGAGATGATCTCCTATCAGACCTGGACCATTCTTCTTTAATAAGGTCACTAATTGTGGCCTACACAGGGAAAGCCGCTCTTTTTCTTCTAAGATCAGAGAAATAGCGGTTAGATGTAGAGGGTTCCTCCTCTGAGGGTTCCTTCAAGGTAAGGGTTTCTCTGACCCGAGCAATTAAATGATCCACCTCCGCAGGTACCAGGAAGTCAGGATCAGGCATAGCATCCTCCTCCGAGTAAAAAGCTAGGTCTCTCAGCGAAGCTGAATCCATTAACTCATCTTCCGAGTTTCCTGGAGACAAATCTGAGGGCTCAGAATATCTAGGTCGCTTGTGGGTCTTACCAACCTCTCTTATGCCCTGGGAAACTGCATGCTTAATAAGTTGCATAAAGTCCGGTGTTGAATGAGAAGGTCCAGCAGCTGCTGAGAGACAATCTGAACAGAGACGTTTCCCTTCTATATCACAGGATATACACAGCGTCCTTTTGGGCGACTTCCCTTTGGACGATCCTGAAGTCTTTGTACTTTTAGCACTGCAATACACCAAACGTGCTCATTAGTACATTACCACTCTCTTTTTTTTTTTTTTTAAAGGATGGCTTACCTATATTGCTTAGATTGTGACCTATTATGATGAGAAGAATCCGATTCCCTGGATCCTGAGCGAGAATCGATCTATAAATAATAGATGGAACAGCGAAACTTATACCAAGAAGAAGAAACTATAAAAAATAAGAAATAATAAAATAGGAGGAAAAAACTTACTTTCATGCTTTAGAAGAAAAAGGAACCTAGAAAGGTGAAGAACCAACAGATTGGTGCAGAAAAACTTTCCAGGAGGATGAAAATTCAACCTGCCCTAAAAAAGAGGTCTGGCGCTTTAAGAAGGGCATCTGACGTCATTGCGCATGCGTCAATTATCGAAAAAATGCGCGAACGGCCCAAATTGAAAACAAATAACAGATGTTGCGCGCGAACGTGCTAATTCGTGTTAATCGCGTTCGCACGCTTATTCAAACGAAGCCGCGCGAACGCTAGAAACAACCGAACGCCGCGCATGCGTCTCGGAGCCCACGAATGCCGCGCAGGCGCACATGAAACTCCCGAACGCCGCACAGGCGCAGGGGAACCACAGAACGCCCACAAAAAAACTACAGGTGCCAGGAGGTACCTTAGAGTAGGAACCAACTACTTACTGGAAGAATAATCCTGCAGGTAAGTACCAATCCATTGAGCCATTACCTTGATTCTGGTGGGGGAAATTCCAAAACAGGAAACCAGCCAAATTCCATGTTCCTTCACTTGCTACCTCTGGGGTTATTGCAAGAATTATAGGAAGGAAAAACCCCCGGTCACTAAGGGGGTTTTCTCCAGGGGGACACCTTTGCGCAGGGCTGTATACTGGAGACTTCCCAGGGGAGAGAGGGTGAACTTACCTGAGGAACTAATCCTCAGGTAAGCCATAAAGTTAATACTTAAAAATATTTTTTTTTCTTCACTGAGGGCCTCGACCCCTGGAGGCACTTAGCATACAGGCAGAGCATCAGAAACCTGCCTGATGGCTTCCAATGCTCTGCACTACACTGCCGGGCTCCACATGGTAAAACCTGGAATCACTTGGGGGTCCAGCAATCAGGTGGGGTATTCCGGGATGCCTCAACATTGAGTCATCGCTGCAATACCCTTAGAGCAGCTGGAAGCGATCATGATACAGGGTACGTCAGCGGTCGTTAAGTACCTTTTTTATGTCTGACGTACCATGTATATCCGCGGTCATTAAGGATTAAACAAGCATTAGAGTATATTACTTGTTTTATTGATGTGATTTTTATGGCATTGACTGATGGAAGAATTTTTGGTTCACAGAATTTGAGAAGATTTACCAGGCATAGGTCTAGCGCGAATGTCTGGTTTAGTCTCGGTGATGATCATAACTTTACAAGTATTTGGTATATGGCAGTGTTCTGCAACCTTTTAGCATCCCAGGGACCAGTGAAAAATTGAGAAATATTTCGCGGACCGGAGTCAGCCAGAAATAAAACTCAATGGTATGTGTGAGGGATGCAGTGTGGGGCAGTGTGTGTATGGGAGCATTGTGTGTGTATGGGGCAGTGTGTGTTTGCAGGGGGCAGTGTGTGTATGGGGGCAGTGTGCGTGTTTATGGGGCAGTGTGTGTGTATGTGTGTGTATGGTGCAGTGTATGCATGGAGGGCAGTGTGTGTATGGAGGGGGCAGTGTGTGAATATAGGGGGCAGTGTGTTTATAGGGGCAGTGTGTGTATGGGGGCAGTGTGTGTGTGGGGGGCAGTATGTGTGTATGTATGGGGGGGCAATGTGTGTGTGGGGGCAGCATATGTGTGTATTGGGCAGTGTGTGTATGGGTATGGGGCAGCCTGTGTATAGGGGACAGCGTGTGTGTATGGGGGCAGGGTGTGTGTGTATGGGGACAGTGTGTATATGGGAGGCAGGGTGTGTGTTTATGACAAACAGTGTGTGTATGGGGGCAGTGTTTGTGTGTGTGTATGGGGGAAGTGTGTGTATGTATGGGGGCAGTGTGTGTGTGTATGGGGGACAATGTGTGTGTATGCGGGTTGTGTATGTGTGGCAGTGTGTGTGTGGGGGGGGGTAGTGTCTGTGTGTATTTGGGGGTTGGAAGGCAGATTAATAAATCTGGTGGGGAAGCCCTGGTGGTCTGGTGGGGAAGCCCTGATGGTCTCGGTTGTGAGAATGAATTCAAGCAGCCTCAAGAGCTGCTAGATTTCCCTGTCTGGAGATTCTGAGTGTTGCCGTGGTAGCCGTGGAGCTGCAGGTAAGAGCTACCACGGGTCCTCTCTCCCTCCACTGCTGGATGCTAGCAGTGCACTGCGAGCAGGCCGATGAGTGAGATCTCTGATCTCCCCTCTGGGCCTGCAGAGCCGGCAGGGGAGAGGAAGGCACATTTCCCGGTACTATGATCATAATATTATCATAATCATAATTTATTGCCGGTCAGCAACTTTATAGTTGGGTGAAAGCTTTCGCGGACAGGCAATACATTCTTGCGGACCAACGCCGGTCGGCAGCCCGGGAATTGGGAACTCCTGGTATATGGGATTATTAAGCTAGGATTTTCTGTTCTATGCCATGGATCAGGTGATCATTTGTAATTTCACTGGAATATTAGCGATACATGAAGAAGATTTTCCTATTGGTCCACATTCATTATGTCTCCAGCCATGAGAATTAGTGTCCTTCATTATAATGAGCTGTCATCATTGCAGTAGAGTAGATACTTCCCAGTGACTGCCCTGACATACATCTAGCAACATCTACATGGTGCGTCCAAGTTGCCTTGACAACATAAACATCTTGAAAAATCTTATACATGTAAGTAATTTAAATGGCTGTATAGTAAAAGACAAGACATTTGCATTCTCATACGTTACTTAAAATTGACATCACCAAATCTAAATATCAGTTAACTGCTTTATGGTTTTCTTCTAAATATTAGAATTAGCATCCTTTACCATAGGAATCTTATTATACAGTCATGGATGATGATTCCCATTGTCAATAGTAGTTGCCAAGCAACTTCCATTGTTGCCATAGTCAAATGAACTTGTTAATAAGCCAACATATGTTTTTATATAAAATATTGTGTTGTTTTATATGCCATTAGATAAAAATGTAAACTTTGAAATTTTAGTGTAAAAGTATGATAACAGTCGACCAAGTAACAATCATTTAGGATGCTTTTATAGTCACTTAAAAATTGATAAGGGGACCTACCCAATTACTTGCCAAATAAATCAGTGGAGGCATCTTTTTATCTGTTAGTTCTAAAAATGATTTATTAATCAATTTTAAAAATACGACAACAAGAAATATAAAAAAATAAATAAATCAATAAACGAAAAGAAGGTAAAATTACACACACATTCAAAGTAGATTTTTTTTATCTTGTGCAAAATTTAACACTACAGTTTACCTAAAAATTCTTGTTGGATCATTAAGAAGTTCATTTGGTAATGACAACCTTGACACATTGTGGGAACGCTGCTAAGTGTCTTTGTGCAGACAAAGCAAAGAATCCATCACGGTAGTGTAGTGTAGGTTGCTATAGTAAGAGACAGTGATTTTCATATTGAGAACAAGATCAAAAAGCAACTAACAGAACCTTTCCAATTGGTGATGTCAGTATTATTAAATACTCTGCATAATACTATGCAAATTCTCAAGGCTTGTCTTTTACTTTACAGCCATTTAAATTACCTATCTGTTTGTTTATAAATATGCACTAGATTATAAGGAACGTACATTGTCATGACAACTTGGACGCATCACATAAATAATGCTTGGCACGCAAGTTCTGACACTGGGAAGCATCATTTTAACTTATGCAAGAATATCAGATCTTTATCAGATCTTTATATCTAAGGAGACTAACTCCTGTCGAGTCCATTTGGAAAAAAAAAATCCTTACAATTTAGTGGCAAAGGTTTAAAAATAATATCAGGAAGTATTACTTTCCTGGCAGGGTAGTGGATGCATGGAATAGCCTTCAAACTGTAGTGGTAGAGGTTAACACAGTGAGCGAGTTTAAGCATGCATGGGATAGGCATAAGGCTATCCTAACTATAAGGTAAGGCCAGGGACTAATGAAAGTATTTAGAAAATTGGGCAGACTAGATGGGCCGAATGGTTCTTATCTGCCATCACATTCTATGTTTCTATGTAATCTGATGGGGAAGACATAAATTATACTAGCCAAAGACTATTAATGTATTATCTGGATTAAGAATTTTTATTTTATAATTTTTTTTAAATCATAGGACACCCTTGTATCATTAGATTTTACATTATTCTCATTTTTATTTTTTTTTATTATAAAATGATTGATTTTATTTTATATATATGTGGGAATATATATATATATATATATATATATATATATATATATATATATATTCCCTGAGAGGGTAGAGGTTTAAGAAAAGTGGACTTGTGTCTGGTACTATGAAAATTTGAAATATACGGTGCAGTCCCTGTTCAACTGAAGTTATAATATATATTTTTACGAGTTTTGTCATCTTAATATAAGATTGCATTGCACATCTCCACCGCGTCAGTGGGAGTTAATCCAACTTCTGGAAACAAGTGGAAGGTGGTATCTTGAGAAGATGACATCATCATACCATATCAACCAATGTTTCTCAGTATTTATTTATACTCATTATACACTTTTTTCCCTACAGTATATGTTTTGTCATATCCCTCATCTAGGTTTTGATATATTTCTGATCATCGACCCAGGTCAAAGTCTCAAGAAAGGTTTTATAAATTCATTATATGGAGATATCTTTTATTAAGTAGAATATTATATATATATAGTTACAGGTGAGCGCACTGGCTGGACGCCTTAGTAAATGTGCCTTGGCGTTTGCACTATGGTATTCATTGATACAGCCAGGAAGGACACGTTTCTAGCACGATCTAGAATTTTTCATTTTTTGTTAGATTAATTAATGCTTGCCAATATCAAATCACAATCCACAGAGTTTATAATATTCAAATACTTTCTGAACATTTCATTCCACATTTGAAAAGTCATTTGGCTTTTGTCTTCTAGCAGTAATATAATTTCCTTTTATAAGTACGCCTTTATTTGACTTTTAAACCAATTTAGCCAGGCTGGGACTTTTTTATATTCATATGATGTAACAACGTTTATAGACTATTCAGATGAACATAAAACAAACAATTGAGATTTTAACAAGGCATAGTAACAATGCACCTTAAAATTATGGAAACAGGTGGAATACCTAAGATCAGTAATAAATTGTATCCAAAAAAAGTGAACAAGAGATCAGAAAAAAATATTTGAAATTGCAGAGATGTAATTTGCTTCAATTTAAAGAATCCCCCAAAGAGGTCTTCGAAGGTTTAAAGTGACCCATCACCAACGAACGGAAACATTCATATACGGTTCCCCCTATCAGATTAAGTAATGAGTGAGATAATCTGATGGCTAAATGGGTGCAGGCTTGAGATTTAAAGCTATTTCATGTTTTATTCATGGAAATGTTAAAGAATCTTCACGGAAATGTTAAAGAATTGGATTCTATTTCTAAGCAATGCAAGAGTCAAAAGTCATTGGAGACATTTTTTAGAGAAGGAAGTAGAGGAGCGCAATATTTTCATAAAATTACAAGTGGGATCCTGTGTGTTAAAAAGTCTACTGAAGGACAACATAAATAGTTGCATCCTATTAAAATGATGCACAATGCTTTTGCGGTCAGGTATATACATTATCTTGGCCAAATTCAGTTTTGTCCTAGGCAAAAGATTTATGATATTTCTCCTAAGACAGAATTAATAACTATAAGGTAGACAAAGTAGTTCTTCTTTGCATATATGTGTTGCAAGGTCCTCTAGAAGTGACCTTTTCACATTTCTCTTAATTCATTCATGCAGATATAGTCATAGGGGAGAAATTATCTTTCAGCGTTTTTGTCTTGAATGTAAAGATAATAGTATGGTATAAAAAAATCTTAATAAACCCTCTTTTTGTGAGGCTTAACTTGGTTTACCCTACTGTTTGAGTTGTTGACTCAAAGAACTACAAAAAAATCAAGGTAAAACTGTGATGAACTAGATATTTCTTTTTTCCACCATTTTTGCAAAATGAGTTAGATGGAAAATAAAAATGTTATCGAAGGGGCATTTTCGTCCCGAGCGTGCAGCCCAGCTTCACACAGGACACCGGATCAGATGGGGATTACTGTCAGCGATTACCAATCGGACAAAGTGACACTTTTGAATAATTTCTCCATCATTTCACTGGACACTTACCTACAAGATTCCAGATTATATTCCACAGTTCATACTTACAACTACCATCATCTGTGGTGAGATCCAACCAATTTCATATTACAAGCAGTGCATTTTTTGCAGTCTGTTGAACTTTTCAGTTTTTAATTTTTAAATTTTTTCCTTTTTCGTTTCCTTTTTTCAGCTTTTTTCATTTTTTACAGATGTATCTGTTTAAATAGATTACCAACTAGTTATGGATCCACCAGAGTAAATATGAACTTCCAGCTTGATTGATAATATTCTCATGGACTGTATATAGTTGTAAGTAATTCAAGTGTACATCTTATGAAATTTTGTTGTATTCACTTTAGATGAATTCAGAGGAATCATCAGTCTGTATATTTGGCAAGAGTGGCCCTTTTTTCTATTTATTATCACTTTTTCTATATTGTAAATTTGGTGTACTTAGTGTATAATAAATGCATTTTTGCAGATTTATACATTGATTCTTAAAATATTTGAGTGCGGTATTAAGGAATTTTTTTGGAAAATGAAAACGGCTTGTATTGATACCAAGATTTACAGAGGCCACCCCCGGTCCTAGTGATATGATCGCAGATATTCAGAAGGATGAGTAGAACTTGTTCATAGACTGTTCTAGAAAACCAACTTTTTACAAAAAGTCATTTGCAACTGTTACAAATTCATTAAATTTAAGTTTTATTATTATGGTTCCTTGGGCATTTCTTAACATTTTCTTTCCAGTCTGGGGACTGTTAATCTCCCTCCTAAATTGCTCTGTTTGCTGATTTTTTATGTCTGTTTTCCCTAGTATAAACACACGATATTTCAAAATTAATACACTGTTTATTTTTTGGTAAAAATATGGTATAAACTTAATCATCAAAGTGGAATGTCTTGCTTAATTTAGATATGCCAGCCGATATAGGGACTGGTCATTTATTTAACATTCCAATGCATTGCAAAAAAAAATTATTACAGCAAAACAGCATTTCTAATGGTAATTGGTTTGTTTTTTTTCTACTAAGACAAATCCGAATGTATGCATTAGAGATGTCCATGGGAGTAATTTTAAATTTAGGTATTTTCAGTTTGGTCAAGTAAGTTAGATTTTCGGGTTAACCAAAATTAGTTCAAATATAATCTTCAAATATCGAATCAAGAATCAAACATTTTTTATTAGTTAAACAAATTTCTTTTTGAACTGTTAAAAACATGTGAAAAACAAACACCGCAGAAATGTAAAAAGAGCCCTGGTCCTTAACGGTAAGAAAATTGAAAAACGGTCTGGTCACTAAGGGGTTAATGGGCATATGAGTCAGTACATGAGCAATACTCAAAAAGAGGTTGGTAACAACACCAGAGGATCAAAACACCAACTGCTGGTAGACCAAGCAGTCACATGGTATTCCAGGCAGACCAATCTGTGCAAAGTATGGATTGACTAGAAGGAAGCCTATGACACAATGCTAAACACATGGATACTGGAATGCTTGGTCAGGAAGACCCTAAGAGCATTCATCAAGAACTCGATGGACAAGTGGAACACAACTCAAATGTGACATATACCAAGGTCATCATGAAGTATACAACTAGTTATACAAATTAATTACTTCACGTAGAACAAACTATAAATGTATTATTATTATTTATATAGCGCCAACAAATTCCACAGCCCTTTACAGTTGGTGGACGAACAAACACGTAGTTGTAACCAGTATTAACCCCTTACCACCGTTACGGAGTTCTATGCCGTCCCGCATTAAATGGGCTTTAAAGCCGTTGCGGTGGCATAGAACGCCGTAACGGCTTAAGCCCCCAGCAGCTCCGATTTACTCACCTCCGCTACAATCCTCTTCTGGAGGGCTGCCTGACAGCCCAGGCAGCCCTCCCCCAGCAAATGAGGCCCGCAGGGCCATCTGATCGCTCTTAAAGAGTGATCACATGGCCCCTATAGCTGGCTGTGGATCTGCCAGCAGGGGGACTGTCTGAAATGTCAGACCCTCCCCCTGCTGGTGGGAAGTTTAAAAAAAAATGAATTAAACATGTTTTAAAATAAATTAAATGTTTTTATATATAAATATAAAATATAAATGTATTATAAATATAATATATATACATCTTATATATATGTAACGTGATACGTAATGTATTTTAATATTAATATAAGTACATATATTAGTATTAAAATACACTTAAAATGACGTAACATACATATAAGATATATATTATATATAAAACATCTATATATTTTACACATATAATTACAATAATAAATAAATAAAATAATAAAATAAATAAATAAAATATTTTTAAAATATTAAATAAATTATATATACATATGTAATTTCATTATAACTGTATTTTGTTATTAATATATATACATATATATATATATATATATATATATATATATATATATATATATGTATTAGTAACAAAATACACTTAGGATGACATTCTATATCTATCTATATATAAAATACAAATTACTGCAAATATTTATATTCAGATAAATATATATAATTACATAAATAACTATATAAGTGTACACGTAGACTTTAAATACATATACATGTATTTATATTAAAATTCTACGTATATATTTAAGTAATATTTTAACATAATTATGTGATTTAATTGTGATTTAATTAGTTAAAATTTGATTGACATGCCTGACAACTCAGGCAAAAAGTGCAGAGAATTTGAATTGCAAGCACTATATTTAACCCTGTAACATTCCAAGACACCATAAAACCTGTACATGGAGGGTACTGTTTTACTCGGGAGACTTCGCTGAACACAAATATTAGTATTAAAATGATAACTTCTATTAGAACAATGATATTTTTAGTAAAAGTGACGTTTTTTGCATTTTTCACACATGAACGGCACTTTTACTGACAATATTATTGTTGTATTACAAGTTACCATTTTGAAAAAAAAATATTTGTGTTCAGCAAAGTCTCCTGAGTAAAACAGTAACCCCCATGTACAGGTTTTATGGTGTTTTCGAAAGTTAGAGAGTCAAATATAAGGCTTGCATTTCATTTTTTTCACATTAAATAAGAATTACCCTCATGATGACATACCATTTGCAATAGTAGACAACCCAAGGTATTGCAAATTGGGTATGTCCAGTCATTTTTGGTGGCCACTTAGTTACAAACACTGGCCAAATATTAGTTTTTTTGCTTTTTTCACACAAAAACAAATATGAACACTAACTTTGGCCAGTGATTGTGACTAAGTGGCTACTACAAAAGACTGGACATACCCCACTTGCAATACCTTGGGTAGTCTAATTTTGCAAATGGTATGCCATCATGGGGGTAAATCTCATTCCTGGGCTACCACACGGTCTCAAAGGTAACATTACTAATCTGGCAAATTTCAATGTGAAAAAAAATGAAAAATGGAATGTGCTATATTTGACCCTTTAACTTTCCAAAACACCATAAAAACTGTTAATGAGGGCTACTGTTGTACTCATAAGACTTTGCTGAATCCAAATATGTGGGGGGTTTATTTGCAGTAAAAGCTAACAGTATTATGACTTTTACAGCTAAAATGTGAGGCGGAACTACAATTTACGACTTAGTTAAGTGTCTCCTATTAACTCATCGCAAACATTCAGTATGAAGTTTTGTATGTTCCTCTGGTAAAATCAGAAATATGGTCAAGCTATTTACACAATCACTTTCTTTACTGAAGATCAATGAAATCTAGTTTCCAGCAGAGTCAATAACTGTATTTCTATCTGCGGTGGATTTACAAAATTATCCAATATTGTACCAATTAAAAAAACCTGCAGGATTCCAGCTATGTTTCTTATAGCAATGTAGGACATCTGAAGGAATTTGGAAATGTACGGTATAAATTAGCTATGGCAAATCTTAGCAATTTTGTCCTTGTTTCCTCATTGATATTTCCATAATATACTGCAATGACAGGTTGCACACACACTCGGAGAAGAAGGAATGTATTAACTGCGTATGATGCTCAATCTCTGTCTGAAGACACTAACCATATTGATTTGTTGTATTCCTTTTACCAGAGTGGTGCTAGAATTCCACCCACTTATTTTCTCATTACATTTAATTCTAAACAGCTGTTATTTTACAGGAGATCTCATGAAAACCCAACTCTCCTACCCAGGCAAGGTAAGAAATAATCAATTAGTAAAGACATCTTACAAAGATGAAAGAGGCTTCAACGTTCTATTCCAAGAAAATTAATTTCTGAGCAAATAAAACAAATATTCATCACAGCATAAGATCAACAGATCAGTCATAATCATTAATTTTAATAAGAAAGTTATTTTAAAATATATCTATTACTGGGGATACTCATGTTCGTTAT
>OW240915.1:324446846-324461173 GCA_933207985.1 Pelobates cultripes | reverse complement strand
GTGTGTGTATTTATGAGTATGTGTAACAGTCTGTGTATCTGTGAAGACAGGCAAGTCATCAAAAAAGGAAAATATACAAAATATGTATTTTACCAGTTAGAGTTAAATAAAAAAATGGCAAAATAACAGAACCGTAACCTTCAGTGCCTCAGCGGAGCAGACCTTGTAGATACGCATTTCATTTCAAATTAACGTTTTCAAGATGGTAAGGTCTATGATGTGGGTTAAATAGGAAAACAGTCTCACAGCGCCCCATTAATAATCTGGCAAAACTGCTTGCAGATCTAAATGCCATAAAGGATTCTATTTGAACACAACCAGTTACAAATGCTTACTCGCAGTGATACAAATCTAGTTACAATATGCAAAGGCTCCCTTACAAAATTATTGCCTAGTCAAAAAAAGTATATATAAGTGAGAGAAAAACGCCTGGTGAGTTCTATTAAGTGGTCCTTATTTTCATGGTTTGTGTGTGTTTGAGCTTGTATATGTGTAATATTGCGTATATATGTGTACCAGTGTGTGTGTTTCTCTGAGTATGTGTAACAATTTGTATCTATTTTGTATCTAATTTTTTTTTGTGTGTGTGTGTATATGAATGTATATCTATCGGCAGAGAGTGAGGCGGGACATTGGGTGGAGATTGAGCGGATTTAGGGTAAATGTAGGAGGGGATATCAAATATATATTTATGGTTTAAGCCCCAGATTGTTTACCCACTTAGCAGCACCCTTGTAAAGTTCATGCCTTATTTGCCATACTTGTCATGTAGCTTTTAAAAATAATTTGTTACAGAGCAAATCATGTCTGTTAAAGTACCTAGTTGCTTCAAGATTGAATAATTGTGATTATCCTTGAATTTTAATATACAAATTTATTTCTATAGAGTTATATGAAGATAAATATATCTTTGAACAGAAGGGTTTGCAAACTGATTATGAAGATCTGAAGCAGAAGGTAGGATTTTATTATTGTACACAGCTAATTCTATATTAAACAGAAAACTCTCTTACTCTAATTGCCCAAAAGGAGTGATGTGACTTCCAATTATTCTGGCTTTATTATATTTCATTCTTGATAATTACCCCATTTCTGTTGTAAGACATTTTGCTCAGTTGACTCTTTATATGATTTACTGGGTTAAAAAAAAAATATATATATATATATATATATAGATATATTTTTATTTATTTATTAAATGTGGATTTTTAGTGTGGAACAAAAACGTAGCCTTTTGTCTGGGTCTTAACCCCAGCCTGTTTTGGCCATGTTGTACGTTAAGGACCAGGGCTCTTTTAACACTTTTGTGGTGTTTGATTTTAGTTGTAATTTTCCTCTCTCTCATTTACCGTTCCCAGACAAGTTATATATTATTTTTTTAGGACAAAAAGGGCTTTCTTTACATACCATGATTTGTATCATGTCATATACTTTACTTAAAAAATAAAATATGGTGAAAAACTGAAAAAAACATTATTTTTTTTTTATTTTTTTTTACTTTTGCTTGAAAAATCTTTTACTTACCTATGAAAGCTAATAAAAAAAAAACTGCTAAATAGATTCAAAATTTTGACCTGAGTTTAAAAACACCCAGTGTTTTACTTTTTTTGCAAGTTATAGGGCTGTAAGTACAAATAGGAAATTGATGTTTCAAAATATATATATTTTTAAAATGTATCAATAGTGACATTGTAACACTGTTATCTGTCATAAAATTCTCTGAATCACACCCCACATGAACATATTTTTATAAACTAGACAACCCAGGGTATTCAATATGGGGTATGTCCAGTCTTTTTTTTAGTAGCCACTTAGGCACAAACACTGGTCAAAGTTAGCGTTCATATTTGTCTGTGTGTGGAAAAAGTAAAAAACTAAATTGAACGCTAATTTTGGCCAGTGTTTGTAACTAAGTGGCTACTAAAAAAGACTGGACATACCCCATTTGCAATACCTTGGGTTTTCTTCTTTTGTAAATGGTATGCCATCATGGGGGTAATTCTCATTCCTGGGCTACCATATGGTCCCAAAGGCAACATAACCAACCTGGCAATTTTCAATGTAAAAATATTTGACCCTGTAACCCAAAAACGCTATAAAACCTGTACATGCGGTTACTATAATACTCGGGAGACTTTGCTGAACACAAATATTACTGTTTCAAAACAGTAAAATGTATCACCACAATTATATCTTCAGTGAAAATGGTGTTTGTGTGTGAAAAATGCAAAGAAAAGTCACTTTCACTGACAATATCATCGCTGTGATATGTTTTACTGTTTTGAAACTAATATTTGTGTTCAGCAAAGTCTCCTGAGTAAAACAGTACCCCCCATGTACAGGTTTTAGGGTGTCATGGAAAGTTACAGGATTAAATATAGTGCTAGCAAATTAAATTCTCTGGACTTTCAGCCTAGGTTGTCAGGCAGGTCCCTCAAATTGCAATCAAGAAAATTACTTAATTATGTAAAAATATTACATAAATACGCACGTAGAATTAAAAAAAAATAAAAATAATAAATATATATATATATATATATATAGATAGTTAATACAATGCTAAACAAAAATCTGCACACCAGTCAAGCCATAAGACTTGCTTTTCCCACAGAAATCCCAAATCAGCAGTGATGTTACAACCGCAAAGGATTCTGGGTGGGCATATGCAAATTAGTTTAACAAAGAATCACATTTTTGCCTCATTCCATTTTAAACATGGATTCCTTTTAATTTGTGTTTGCAGTATACAACTGCTTGGAACACAATTTAGGATAAGATGCAAAACCAGTGAACCACTCATGGACAGCTGTTTCGTTGTTAATGCAACTCTTCAGCATGAGGTTGGTTACTGGTTTGCTTAGTAAGGCTTGGTAGTGCTTGGGAAGCAAAATTCAATTAGGTTATGGTGGGGAAAAATTGTGATTGAAAACCCCTTCCACCTGAAGTATGTGGATAGTTAATACAATGCTAAACAAAAATCTGCACACCAGTCAAGCCATAAGACTTGCTTTTCCCACAGAAATCCCAAATCAGCAGTGATGTTACAACCGCAAAGGATTCTGGGTGGGCATATGCAAATTAGTTTAACAAAGAATCACATTTTTGCCTCATTCCATTTTAACCCCTTAAATCCGGAGGGCGTACTATTACGCCCTGCAGGAGCCGGCTCTAAACGCCGGCGGGCGTAATAGTACGCCCTCACTTTAATGGCCGCCCACGTGGCCGGCGCTATTCGCCCGCTGCAGATCGCGGTCGGGGGGGATGCCCGGCCCCCAGGCAACCCCCCCTGTGGCCGGTGACCGCGATCTGCAGTCACTGATCGCAGTGACAGGCTGTCACTGCGATCAGTTTTTTAACGTGTGTCAGCCGATTTCAAATCGGCTGACACACGTGGCCAGCGGCTACCCCGTGCAGATCGCGGTCGGGGGACTTACCTGGCCCCCCAGGCAGTCCCACTGGGGTCAGTGATCGCGATCTGCTAACTCTGAGATCGCAGTGACAGGCTGTCACTGCGATCTCAGAGCTCTCTGATCGCAGTGACAGCCTGTCACTGCGATCAGTGTTACATGTGTCAGCCTATTGGCTGACACATGTAACTGGCACAAGGATCCCCCTGCAGATTGGAAGGGGGGAGTGCTTGTACCACCCAGGCACTCCCCCCTGTGCCCAATCTGCAGGAGGTGATCACAGTGACAGGCAGTCACTGTGATCACTGATCCTGTGTGTCAGCCAGTGATGTAAAATCACTGGCTGACACTGTCTCTGCCCCCTGTCCTGTAAAAATAAATAAAATATTAGTAAAAAAAAAAAAAATTACAGTTAAATATAAAATATACTTAGATCATATATATTATATATATATATGATATAAGTATATATATACACATACACACACACACACACATTTACACATACACGAAGTGTATTTAAATATTAATATATATAATTATTTATATATATATTACTATCAAATTATATATATTACTATCAAATTACACGTAGACTAATACTGATTAAATATATATATATATAATTATTGTTATATATATATATTTATATATAATATAAAAAAATGTAAATACGTAAAAATAAAAAAATTACAAAAATAATTAAAAATAAATAATAAAAAATTATATAGATGTGTATTTCGTTCTAACTGTATTGTGATATTAATATATATATATTTATATCAAAATACACGTAGAACGAAATAATATATATATCTATATACATAAATATATACATATATATCACTAAATATATACACCTATATATAAATAAAAATATTTAAAAAAATTATATATATATATATATATATGTATATATACACATATGTATATACATATATTAATTCTACACATATATTTATGTAATATTTTTGCATAGTTAGGTATCCTAATTAATTACAATTAGCGGGACCTGCCTGACAACCCATGCCGAAAGTATAGGGAATTTAATTTGCTAGCACTATATTTAACCCTATAACTTTCCAAGACACCATAAAACCTGTAAATTGGGGGTACTGTTTTACTCGGGAGACTTCGCTGAACACAAATATTAGTATTTCAAAACAGTAAAATGTATTACAACAATGATATCGCCAGTAAAAGTGAAGTTTTTTGCATTTTTCACGCACAAACAGCACTTACACGGATGATATTATTGCTGCAATACTTTTTACTGTTTTGAAACACAAATATTTGTGTTCAGCGAAGTCTCCCGAGTACAACAGTACCCCTCATGTACATGTTTTATGGTGTTTTCAAAAGTTACAGCGTCAACTATAAGGCTTGTGTTTCATTTTTTTCACATTAAAATTCACCAGATTGGTTACGTTGCCTTTGAGACCCTATGGTAGCCCAAGAATGAAAATTACCCCTATGATGGCATACCATTTGCAATAGTAGACAACCCAAGGTATTGCAAACAGGGTATGTCCAGTCTTTTTTAGTAGCCACTTAGTCACAAACACTGGCCAAAATTGGCATTTTTTGCATTTTCACACACAAACAAATACTAACGCTAACTTTGGCCAGTGTTTGTGACCAAATGGCTACTAAAAAGACTGGACATACCCCATTTGCAATACCTTGGGTTGTCTACTATTGCAAATGGTATGCCATTATGGGTGTAAATTTCATTCCTGGGCTACTATAGAGTCCCAAAGGCAATGTAACCAATCTGGCGAATTTCAATTTCAAATGTAACGTGCTATATTTGACCTGTAACTTCCCAAAATGCCATAAAACCTGTACATAGGGGGTACTGTCTTACACGTGAGACTTTACTGAATACAAATATGTGTATTTTATTGCAGTAAAAGCAAACAGTATTATGACATTGACCGTTAAAATGTCATGTAGAACTAAAAAATTTTTTTTAAAAATCGTATTTTCTCCCATTTTTTTTCATATTAAATTATGTTTCATAGCTAAATATTTGATATTAAATGAAAGCCCTGTTTCCCCTGAATAAAATGATATATAATAAGGGTGGGTGCATTTACTATGAAAGAGGTGTATTACGGTTGGACAGACATGTAGCGCAAATGCCAGGTTTTGTTTACATTTTGTTTCGTTCACACTGTGTACATTTGGCTCCGTCCTTAAGGGGTTAATTAAGGAGTGTGGATTAATTAAAGAAAACCTTTAACATTTTTTACAGGTGTTTTTTTTTTTTTTTTGGGTGGGGGGTGCCAAGCACAGGATCCGCCCCGGGTGCCAAATGCTCTAGGTACGCCCCTAACAGGTAACAAGACAAACATCTAAAAAAAAATATGACATACAGGAATATTAGATAATACAGATTAAGGAACAGTGCACTCATAAAATTCTAAATTCTATAAGGCTTATTAAAAACACCTATTTAAGCAAACCGATATGGGGATTCAGCTATTACCGTATATACTCATGTATAAGTCGATCTCGTGTATAAGTCGAGTGCAGTTTTGTGACCAATAATTGTGAAATATGCTATGCCTCGTGGATAAGTCGAGGGCAAAACTTGGGGTAATGAAATTCTGTGATTTTTATAATTTTGTCAGATTTTACCTAAAAATCTATCTATTTATCTAGGTAAGATCCTGGAACATAATCCTGTATATAGTGCAGAGTGTGTGTGTGTGTATATAATGCAGAGTGTTTGTTTGTATGTGTGTGTGTATATAATGCAGAGTGTTTGTTTGTATGAGTGTGTGTATATAATGCAGAGACTGTGTGGATATAATGCAGAGTGTGTGTTTGTATGAGTGTGTGTGTGTATATAATGCAGAGACTGTGTGGATATAATGCAGAGTGTGTGTTTGTATGAGTGTGTGTGTGTATATAATGCAGAGTGTGTGTGTTTGTATGAGTGTGTGTGTGTGTATATAGTGCAGAGTGTGTGCATTATATACACACACTCATACAAACACACTCTGCATTATATCCACACAGTCTCTGTGTGGATATAATGCAGATTGTGTGTGTGTTTGTGTGATTGCAGAGTGTGTGTGTGTTTGTGTAGTGTGTGTGAACTGGGTGGGGGGAGGGCATTTTTTTTTTTAATATTTACGTTTTTTTATTTTAATATTATTATTTTTTTATTATTATTTTATTATTTAATATTTATTTTTGTCCCCCCTCTCCCTGCTTGTTACCTGGTCAGGGAGGGGGGCTCTCTTAGTCCCTGGTGGTCCAGTGGAATGGGCTGTGCAGGGGGGGAGCCAGCAGCAAGTTGTTACATACCTTTGTAGCAGCTCCGGTCAGCTCCCTTCACCTCCGTGCAGCTCCCCTGTCAGCTCCCAGTGTAAATCTCGCGGCCTGCGTGCCGCATGGAGCATTGCCACGGTAACCCTCTGACGGCCACGGGGGTCGTGAGATTTACACTGGGAGCTGCATGGAGGTATGTAACAGCTTGCTGCCAGCCCCCAACAGGACCGCCGGGCTTGTAATGAGCCCGGTGGTCCTTGTCTGTATTATGGCAATGTAAGTTGCCATAATACAGACCTTGACTCGAGTATAATAAAAAATGTGCTGAAAAACTCAACTTATACTTGAGTATATACGGTAGGTGAAAAAGGCCCTGCCCAAATGAGATTATAATCAATTGCCGTGTGTTAATGCTCTCACAAATGTGAATATTAGTAATATCAGGTAGAACTGAAGTGATGGTGATTGTTTTTGTATTTGGGCTGATGAATACAATAGCCATTGCTGCTGCCCAAGAGTAGGGGAAGTTTGAGTACTATCATTTGTGAGATATACAATACTTGTCCCCTGTACACATACAGTACTCACAGGGGGAGCTTTAATTCCAAAATACTTTTCTTTTATACACCTCTTACGATCCGTTTGGTTACAAGTTGAAGGCATTTAAAGCATATAAGATTACTGAGAATCAAAAAATAAGATCTAAAATAGACCTTGATTTTAGAGTATATAATACAGCTGAAAAATAGAACTTTTGTTCCAGGCTGGTTAATGACACCCCAATGATGTTGCCGGAGGTTGAATAACAGGCCAGTAATCTTATATAGAAATAAAAAATATTAGATAATAGAAACAATCTAATATAAATTCAGGAGTGGTATATACCTTTAAATTTTAAATCTTATTTGTTGCAATGCTAAAAAGACATCATATAGCTCACATTCAATGATTAAAACATATCACTGTATTGTACTCAGATTTTGCTTAAAGGACCACTATAGTGCCAGGAAAACATACTCGTTTTCGTGGCACTATAGTGCCCTGAGGGTGCCCCCACCCTCGGGGTCCCCCTCCCACCGGGCTCTGGAAGGGGGAAAGGGGTTAAAACTTACCTTTTTCCAGCGCTGGGCGGGGAGCTCTCCTCCTCCGATCCTCCTCCGTTCCGCCCTGTCGGCTGAATGCGCACACGCGGCAAGAGCTGCGCGCGCATTCAGCCGGTCGCATAGGAAAGCATTATGCGACCGGCTGAATCACAGTGAGAAGCATGCAAGCGCCTCTAGCGGCTGTCAATGAGACAGCCGCTAGAGGCTTTGGGGGAAGGCTTAACCCATTCATAAACATACCAGTTTCTCTGAAACTGCTATGTTTATAAAAGAATGGGTTAATCCTAGCTGGACCTGGCACCCAGACCACTTCATTAAGCTGAAGTGGTCTGGGTGCCTAGAGTGGTCCTTTAAGCCCAATATAAAAAAAAAAAAAATCTCTGAATAGATACAATTGTATCAGTCAAATAAAAGTTCACAAAAATCAGTTACTTTGTTAGCTGTTTCAATTATTTCCAGTTATGGTCAAACTGGGGTTTGTATACTGGATTAGCTAGATTTATATAGTACAATATTATAATGTCCTTGCAGGTGCAGCAATGTGATAAATAATAATAATGTACTTTTCTTGAAGGTTAAAATATAATGACTAACAGATCATGATAATTGACCTCTAGTTAAATAAAGATTGCTCCTTTCTGGAAGAAACAGAGTTCAAAATCCATAGTGCTTACTGTATTAAAATATATTTAATGTACACAAAATTAAAAATTGCACTCGCAATTTGGTAAAAACTATTCGTGCTGTACTGGAGTCAGGAAAGTATGGTGTAGGCAGCTGGTTCTGTGTTATTGTCCTGTCGGCAAATGAATGGACTAGCTGAGAGCCGCGTGCGTGTCACCGATCTTCCTGCGTTCCAAGTAGAGCCCGATTGTGTTTACGGTAGGTGCCAGAAAGTGAAAAAACGTCCTTACGCGTTTCGTGAGTCTATTGCTCACTTCATCAGAGGATGCCGAGCAAGTAAATCTCACGGGTTTAAATAGCCAATACTGCTCTGGCTTATATTAACCATTTAAAGTTTAGTCCATACTTTATCAAACTTTTAGTTCATTTTCACAATATATTAAACAATATTAATTTTTGTAAGCACTAATGGAAATATATACAATTAAGAGAATAAGATCTCTTACATAAAAAAACTTGTAACATAAAAAACTTACTTAAATTTTTATTCCTACACATGTAAATTAATTAGGAATGCTAAATGGTAACATACTGACAAATTACTAGTGTTGTAATATATAATACATATTTAAATGATGGTAATATAACTATTGCAGAAATGTGATTGCCATATGTTCGTTCTAACCGTGTAATATTGAATTTTAAAAATGTAATTAACTATTTTGTGACAGACTAGAATGAATTGATAACCCATCATTTCAAGTTATTAAAAATAAAAATAAATATAAAAATGAATATAAAAATCAAAAAGTAATAGATTCTATAAAAATGCTCGCAACAAAAAAATCCACATTGAGTCCTTTTGGTTCCAATGTTTCTAATTTAAATATCCAACTTGCCTCTGCTTTGTCTAATTCTTTTTCCAAGTCACCTCCTCTCCATGGAATATTAACTTTTTGTATTGCCATGAAGCTAAGTCCTTCAGGATTCCTTGCATGTGTGACATCAAAGTGCTTAGAGAGATTATGTGAATGGAGTCCTTTTTTAAAATTCCTAATATGTTCTCCAATTCTTGTTTTAAATGCTCTTTTTGTGCGCCCTATGTACGATTTTTCACACGGACATTTTAATAAATAAATTACACCAGTGGTGTCACATGTTAATAGTGATTTAATTTTAAACAGATCTTTTGTTTGGGGATGAGCAAATTGTATGATTTTGGTAGGCTGTTGTGGATTATTTATGCAGGCTTTACATCTTCCACACTTCCAGTAACCTGTGGTTTTCTTTGAGGTGATGATTGTTCTTTCTTCTATTTTCTCTTGTTTAGTTGTAGGAGCTAATAAAAGACTTAGATTTGGAGCTTTAGAATGTATTATTCTGGGTTTATTTTCTAATATTTGATCTAATTGAGGATCACCTTTTAGAATGCTCCAATTTTTATGCAAATTTTTTAAATTTCCTGAGTATGATTGTTGTATCTAGTTATAAACGCTGGGGCCTCCAAATTTATATTATTGATTTTTGGTTTAGTTGTTAGACTTTGTTATGTAGTTAAAAGGGAAGTTTTAGCTAAAGCTTGATTGAGTATTTTTTCTGAATAACCTTTTGCTTGGAATTGTGATACCATCGTTGTAATCTGTTTATCACAAATATCTGGTTCTGAACAGTTCCCTTTGATCCTTCTGAGCTGGCTGAATGGGATGTTATTCAGCCAGCTTTTCTTATGGAAACTGTTATGTGGGATGAAGCTATTACATGCCACTGTTTTTCTGAAAGTTTTGGTTTCTAATTTGTTATTCTTTATGTAGATTTCTAAATCTAAAAATTCAAGTTTTTCTGTGGATTGATTAAAAGTGAATTTTAGATTATAGGGATTAAAATTAAGATACTCTTTAAAGTTATCCAACGTTACAATGTCCCCTTTCCAAAAAAAATGCAGTCATCTATGTAGCGATGCCATACGGGTTATTGGACCAAATATGTTCATCCTCCCATTTACCCATAAATAAGTTGGCATAACTAGGCGCAAATATGGTCACCATGGCCGTACCTTCAATTTGGAGGTAGTGATGGTTGTTACCCCAAAAATAGTTGTGGCTTAGTATGAAGGCTACACATTTGACAATATATTCGATTTGATCATTTTTTAATTCCGAATAGGTTGCCAATGCATATTGGATAGCCTCACATCCCTGTAAATGTTCGATAATTGTGTACAGGGATGTGACGTCTGCTGTAACTAGAATAAATTCTTTATCCTATTGAATGTCCGATAAAACATTGATGATATGGGTAGTATCCCTTAAATGGGATCGTAAATTTGGAACATTTTTTTGAAGGAATTGATCAACATACTCTGATAGATTGGAAGTTAAGGAACCAATACCAGAAATAATGGGACGTCCTGGTGCATCTGTCAGGGTTTTGTGGATTTTTGGTACATGATAAAATATCGCCATTCTATGGAATTTACAATAAAGATAATCAAATAATTTTTTATTTAAAATACCTCTCTCTTTACCTTCTTCTAGTAATATCTGTAATTCTTTTTGGAATTCTTTGGTAGGATTATTTGTTAAAATCTGGTATGTTTTAGTATCTTGAAGGAGTTTATCATTTTCTGCTTTGTAATCTGTTGTATTTAATACTACTAGACCTCCACCTTTATCTGCCCCTCTTATAGTGATTTGTTCATCATCCATGAGATTCTTAAGAGCCCTTCTCTCATGTTTAGTTAGATTATCTCCAGCGTTTTCTTTCAACTTTAATGCGCTAAGATCTTTCTCCATATTTTTCTCGAAAACTTTATGATCTGTTTTAATCTGTTCTGGATAGAACGTAGATTGTGGATGTAAGGTGGAATGTTGATATTGGTTAGTATTAGATGTTGGCTGACATTCTTTCCCAAGAAAAAATGTCTTAGTAGTTAATTTTCTAATACAAGTCTATAAAAATGTCAAATTGTGAATTACAGAAATTGGGGGCAAATTTAAGCCCTTTTTGAAGTAGGGAAATTTCACTTTTAGTTAATACTTTTTGAGATAGATTGAACACATTTATCTGATTTGCATATGGTTGTGGTGCTGGTATTGATGTCTTAATGTTTCGTCATCTTGCTCTTTTCTTTGTCTTATTTTGGGGATGGTGATTCTCTCCATCTGATTTCTTGTTCTCTTATCGTCCTTTTGTTCTGTTGGACTGGTGATCTTTGTATCTTCGTTGTTTCTTCCTTTTCCCTCGATGGTGTCCTTGTCCGTTTCCTCCCTAAAAAAGTCCCCAAAAAAGAGGGCGAAGAAGGTGCTTCTGTTTGATAACGTTGAACCTGATGGGATGATTTTGATGGTGAATCTGCTTTTCTGAATGTGGTTTTTGGCTTAGGAGATTTATAAGGTCTGGATGGTGGAAAAGATTCTATGGATTTGTGTGAAATATGAGATGATGATTCATCCCAGTATTTTGAATTTGGACGTTGTGGATGTTGATATGACTGTGATGGGTTTCTCTGATTATAATTGCGATTTATATAGTTACCTGATCTGTATATTTGAAATTGACTGTTGTGGGATGGTTTTCGATTTGTTTCCCTTCTATGGTTAAATTTCTGTTTTTTCCAATTCCTTTGCCTTCCTAGATCATAATCTTCCTTATCCCTCATGAGTTTCTTATATTTGAAGGTTTTTACTTGGATTTCCAGATCTTTTACTCTTCTCTCTATCTTATCTAATGATTCCACATAATTACCTTTTTCCACTTCTGGGATTAATTTTTCTTTCATTTCCTTTATGTCTCTGTCCATTTGTTCTAATTCTTTTTTCTTTTCATTTATAAGAAATATCATAAGGAGCAAAGAACCTTTGTCCAAGAGTTGGTCCCATTTTTGTGAGCAGATTCACGTCTTCTTTTTTGTAATCTAGTGTTTTAAAGAGTTCTAAAGGCTTTATTTGGAACGCAGGAAGATCGGTGACACGCACGCGGCTCTCAGCTAGTCCATTCATTTGCCGGCAGGACGATAACACAGAACCAGCTGCCTACACCATACTTTCCTGACTCCAGTACAGCACGAATAGTTTTTACCAAATTGTGAGTGCAATTTTAAATTTTGTGTACTATAAATATATTTTAATACAGTAAGCACTATGGATTTTGAACGCTGT
The DNA here is from genome assembly GCA_933207985.1 of Pelobates cultripes. Lineage (NCBI taxonomy): Eukaryota > Metazoa > Chordata > Amphibia > Anura > Pelobatidae > Pelobates > Pelobates cultripes. Next base: position 324,448,600 of record OW240915.1, on the reverse strand, counting down.
TTCTTCCAGAACGGAGCGATCTTCATTTAACTACAGGTCAATTATCATGATCTGTTAGTCATTATATTTTAACCTTCAAGAAAAGTACATTATTATTATTTATCACATTGCTGCACCTGCAAGGACATTATAATATTGTACTATATAAATCTAGCTAATCCAGTATACAAACCCCAGTTTGACCATAACTGGAAATAACTGAAACAGCTAACAAAGTTACTGATTGTTGTGAACTTTTATTTGACTGATACAATTGTATCTATTCAGATTTTTTTTTTATATTGGACTTAAGAAAAATCTGAGTACAATACAGTGATATGTTTTAATCATTGAGTTTAAGCTATATGATGTCTTTTTAGTATTGCAACAAACAAGATTTAAAATTTAAAGGTAAATACCACTCCTGAATTTATATTAGATTGTTTCTATTATCTAATATTTTTTATTTCTATATAAGATTACTGGCCTGTTATTCAACCTCCGGCAACATCATTGGGGTGTCATTAACCAGCCTGGAACAAAAGTTCCCAGTTGGCTAATGTCAATACTGTGCATGTTTTGTTGAGAGTACTCTCAATTAATGAATGGTTCGTGGGATTGACTTCTGCAGCTCAGCATGTCAGGAGGACCCTTGATGACCCGAAGAGACCCCAGTAAGAGGACAAATGGTTTACCTCATTATTAGGGAAACGGGGACTGAGTACTAGTGGTTATGATGCTTGGAGTAACCTTGTAATGATTATTTGTTTTTGAGTTTCAATTCTGCTAGTACGGGAAGAAACATTTTCCAGCCTTTAATACAATCATTCATTGTTTAGTTCAGTCAAGAACTTTGTTTATTTCAGTTACTTTACAGAGATGGTTTTGTCATGTTTTAAGGTCATTCATTTTGTGTCCTTGGTTTTGCCTAATTGCTTTCTGGAAGCGGATTTGGAACATGCTATGAAATGAATTTCGTTTCACATTGATAGAAGTAAAGCATTCCTTACGGTTAGAGGAATTTAAAGGATATACAAAGGAAGCTTTGAAGTATAAAGCAGCTCCATGTAACGCATGTATTAGGTAAGCATTGTTTATGAATTCACAAAAAAATCACACCGCCATTGTAAACAAGGGGTAAAAAAAACGTTTTCACTTACCCAATTCCAGTACAACTGGGTCACGCTCCCTCTCCACCAACGTTGGATAGGAATGATAGGACCACTTCATCCAGAACACTTCATTGAGATGATGTAAACTGGATATTTTTGGTGGTCCTTTAAATTTCTTCACGAAGCCCATGCTTCTCTCCTTTGCATGTCCCTTGCTGCAGACCTATGTCAGATTTTGCAGGCAACCCAGTGCATCACCCTTTAATGCTCCCTTGCAGTATATAAATATGAGTAATACTGCCTTGGAAGTGCCACCAATGGTGGCCCACTGGCTACTAGCTCTGTCAGTGGGAAAAAAGGTTTAGATTGTTTTAAGTCCGAGTCTGGAATTCAGGCGTCTGCCAGTTTTTGGTACAGCTGGAATGTGGAACAAATTCAGGATTAATCAGAATCTGCATTGGAAAATTCTGACACTTTCTGGATTGAGCAATCTGATTGGTCCTGTTTTGCAGCAAGTGATTTTGCCCCACTTGGTGTGAGATCATTCAGACTTTAGTGCCCATATACACTAAATCAGATGGAGATTGTAGTGTTTGCCTATGGTATATACAATAAATACAATACATACAATACATACAAAGAAGAAGAGCGCAAAATGTAAAA
>OW240915.1:324379280-324446746 GCA_933207985.1 Pelobates cultripes | reverse complement strand
GGAAAATAGTAAATCTCTATATTCTGTTCCAGGGACCAGCAAACAAAGACATGCCATACCTATTCCAGTACTTCCAGGAATGTAAGAGGGTCTTGAGTATAACAGAGTCTGTAATATCCTTTTCTGGAAGAGACCCCTACTCAACCTCCAAGCCAACAAACCCAGCAAATGAGGATCAGGGTATAACAGGGGACTTTGAATCAGAAGGTCTGTTTGGACTGGAAGTTCCCTCTGAGGTTTTAGACTCATCCGTCTCACCATATGGAACCAAGGGCAATGCGGCCAAAAGAGAAGGATCATGATGACTTCCACGATCTCCTTCTTAATCTTCTTCAGTACTGAGTCAGTAAGAGGAAATACATATGATAGTTTGAACCTCCACTCCTGGGCCAGGGCATACTGACCCTGACCCTGCAGGTCATGCTGTCTTGCAAAATATGCTTGGACCTTAGATAGATTTGGCCATCACAGCTTTCCGAGGTTTCCCCAAGGTCTGATTCAGTTCCAGGAAAACTTACAGACTGGCATAACTGCCACTTGAATTTGTTCAGGATCACTCGACTCATGGCAGGTGAATTTCAGAAAGTTCCTGAACATATCTTTGTGCCCATTTCATTATGGGTCGAAATTCATTTATCTGTAGCCGACTGTGAGTCCCACCCTGATGATTTATACAGGACACAGCTGCTCTGTTGTCCGAGCGAATACGTATCCATTTGTATGCTAGGAATTTCTTGAACCTTAGGAGAGCTCTGAAAATGGCTTTCAAGATTTTGCATGGAAGGATTAACTCTTCCTTCATACACTGACCCTGTGCCACTAGGTTTAGATAATGTGCACCCGATCATTGACAGCTTGAATCTATGGTTAAAGTTATCCAATTTGGCTCAGACAATGAAAAGCCTTAGAACAAATTCTCACTACTCAGCCACCATGTCTTACTTGTAGTGGACCACGGGTAACCCGACAGGTTACCTGCACTATTACCTTCCTTTAGCCACTCTGGAACCATGAGTACAAGTAAATACCCATTCCTTCAGAAACTTGACGAAATATAGTGCTGGGAGTCAACTAAGGTTTATTGCAACACATGCTGCTTTTATGCACAGATACCTACATGGGGTCTCCCATACAATAATACAGGGCTTTTCCTCCCAAGAACCTCTACAGAAAAATATACAATATTCTAAAACACTCCAAAAATACATTTTCAAAATGGGCTAATTTGATTGCATGGGAGGTCAGAGCTTACAATCCAAATTCCTTTTTGAAGCTGGGACCCCAACTAAGCTGTTCTGTAAGGTGTGAAAAGTCACACATAAGTGGCCTGGAAGTCTGGTTTAAATATAAACTAACTCTCTAGTTTGCCATATTCTATCTTAGATAGGGGTCCTTTGATATGTTAATGGCCATGTGTTCCAATATCATTTCCAAAAGACACATTAATACCAACCCACAGATTAATATTCAAGCCTAATTTTTATCATATTTAGAATGGGACAAGCACAATCTTCTAATCAAGACTAAACATGATTTGCGAAAAAGGGGACCCCACAAACAATACATTGTTAAATAGCTAAGTTCTTCAAATAGCTCTCAGATCCATGCAGTGTAGTTAGGTCCTCTAGTCCGCTACATATAAAATAACTCCCAAACAGTGTCTCAGACTTGGACAATTGTGGGTGTGACCATAGAATTGGGGTCGAACCTGCAACAGACATTTTGCAGGAATGGACCAAAATTAATACATAATGCAGATTAAGGGACAGTTTTACATTCCATAAGGCTGTTTAAAATGACCTATCTAAGCAAACAAATATAAGAATTCAGTTCCAGCATAGAACCATAATAGTTTATATATATTCACAATGCTCTTATGACAGATTATTATAATACACTTTAGCTCATTCAGCACTAGCACTATTTAATTTGTCTCCCACGTTGGAAATATTGTAGGACCCACCGATATTGGGGTACTGTGAAGTAGTAGTGGGCTTAACACAATATGGCCATATAATAGCATTAGAACATTTAAATCTGCATTTTTTTTATGAGTGCACTGTTCCTTAATCTGTATTATGTATATATTGTGGTCATGAAATGTATGTTTCAGATGTGCCCCCAACTGCCTTTTTGTCTCAACTTAATTCCTGTGAGAATCCATGTTCATGAAGTAACACTCCACTTAGTATTTATTGTAGGTGTTAGCATTAGTTGAGATTTGGAACCCTAGAGAAAACAGTTTCTGGAGTTGCATCCAATATGTTGGCTAAGACAGGGTCATCTTTCTCCCTGTGATTGTATTACTTGGGGAGTATGGGAATGACTGACACTGTGTGCTGGCAGTGAAGCCCGCATATTACCGTCAGCGTCCTCACACACAGTCACACTTTGACAATCAACACATTCACACTCAGTCAAGCCCCATACAGAATCACACTCAGTCAACACCCGTATAATAACTATTTCTGCAATAAGGCTGTTCCATGCATCTGCAACTCTTTCTTAAAAACAAAACGAAACAGGTTTTTTCCAACATTCCAATGAAATGTCTCTCCATCCAAGCTCAGGTAATATTTTTAGCTAACATCTAACTATGGAACACATCTTCATCTTGTACTTTGTAAAATCCCTGGAGATATTTATCTGTGATGCTAACCTGAATCCCGCTCCACTCTATGAATAAAACATAGCACTGTTACTATTGCAATGTTAATGTTTCACAGGACAAACCTGAAAAACAACAGCATTTTAATGTTTTCTTTCTGGTAAATCACTTTGAAAAAATCGCCCAGAACCTTTTTCGTTTGTGTGCTAGACTGCATTTACACAAAAGGTAGCGATTACATAACCATAATTACATCAATAAAATACTGATGAAAAAAAATTCTATGAACTGCTCAATTGTAAGCTCAGTGGCCATACTAATATGTTTGCAAATGTTTAATCTACAAGATGTGTCTTTGATTGAAAAATATTTTCTTAATAGGTTTTGTTTAGTTTTTTGATGCGTACAATATTTGTAGCATTTTGTTTTGTTATATTTATGTTAGATATTGTTAAGTTAGATTTTTTTATATGTTCGAATTTTGATATTTTTTGTTAAGTTAGAGCTGATGCGTATGAATTTTGGTATGTTAGATTTTGTCAAGTTATCATTTTGTTGTGTTAGATTTTTGGTATAAAATAAAATATGGACCAGCTGCTACCTAAAATCAAACTCCCATAATGATTCTCCACCAAAAATATAGAAAGTGTTTAGTAGAGGTTTATGGAGTATTTAGTCAGATGACTTAACATGGCTACCCATTTGTCACAACGCTCGTTCAGCACCACAGCAGCGTTATTGGACCCGAAAGTTGTGGTCACATGGAAGGGTCTTTCCTTTCCATGTGTGGGGATGGGACTTACCTTTAGTTAAACAGCCCGCTGCCAATCATACTGCTGCTACAACTGCAGACCAGTCCATAAACAATAAGGATGCCGGCCTCTGCAGTTCCATGGCATTATATAGCCCTGCACCTGACCATGTCATAATTGATGAAAACGTGAATGCGCCATCACGTCATCGACGAGCGCAAACATTTTGGGGTCAAAGGGCCCATCACAACCAATTAGAAATGTTTTAAAGTTTTTTAAACCCAAATGTGCCTATTTTTAGTGCCCTGTTGTGGTTTCCACTTGTTAGTAATCTGAGAGCGCATTTTTGTATTTGTTTATATGGTTTTTGATCTTGGCTTGTTCCTGACGTCCCTTATTCTCGTATCCTTGACTTTTTGGTTTGTCTATTTGCCTATGCTTCTGTCTGTATCCTTGACCTCGGCTTGTTGCTGACTATTCTTTATATGTTAAATCCGGTCATTCTAAGAACCGGTAATACGCTTATCTATATTAGTATTAGTATAAGTGTTTAACTTAATTCTGCATGGTGGGCCACGTTATCATCCTGACACCATGATGGTTCAAGCAAATATCAGATGTAAAATGGACATTACCCCTTTTTTCAGCAACTTCTGAATTCATTTATTACCCAGTCAAATCGCCGTTATGGGGTTCTTTAGCCCAAATTTAAAGCCCCCACCTTGTGTTTTGCCAAACTGATGATCAGTCTGCCAAATCTAATACTGAGTAAATGTTAGCAATCCTGAGGAAAACTTCACCATAGTTCGTTCCAAAAAAGCATATCCTTTATTATTAGCTTAAATAAAACATTATTTCAAGATCCTAACATCAATACACTAGGGGCACAGGGCACTTTGTCATGACCAAATGTGTAAAAAAAAAAAATGAAAATTGGTTTTGACAAAGTACCGTGTGCATGAAACGCCTAGAACACCATGGTGTATCGATGTTAGGAGCCTCAACTACTGTATGTCGGAGCAATGTTTTATTGAAGCTAATAATAAAGGATTTGTTTTTTGGCTTTCCTCAGGAATGCCAGCATTTCATGATATAGGGTTCCAAAGGTGGAGGAAGGCAGTGAAGATTTGTGGTCCAGGGAATCAGAAAGGAGTAAAGAGAGCAGAGATAGCTGGATGTCCTTTTCCAATGATATATCATTTATTTGGGTCCATTTACTATAACGAAGGATCCCAATTTGATGGTTGAACTGCACTCTCAAATCTCAATCCTTTTTCTTCATGCCTTAATTTGAATTTTAAAGGGGAACCATCGCTTTTTTTCTGGAAAGGGCATTCAATAAAATATTCAAAACAACCTGCAACTTTACCTGTTTTTCGTGTGATACTTTGTTTTCTTTTATAAATACATTTAGAAATTCAGTTCATTCCTGACACAGTCAGGGCTAGTGTTACATTGGAAGAGGAGAAACAGCAACAATGTGTATATTTCTTCACCTCCATGTACAACATTCATGGATTAAAAAACACTTAGCATATAGCGATTGTCAAAGGATAAAGCTAAATACAGAATGGTGTATTTTGTTACCTTTAATTTTCTTTCTCAGACCTCACAAATATGTCCGCCTTATAGTCTAGTGCAATGGTTTCCAAGTACCCCCTACCAATCCAGGATTTAGGGATTATCCAATTGTGTGTAAGATGTTTTTAGAAAGAAAAAAAAAACATTTTAGACACAACAAGTTAATCTCTAAATCCTGGACTGGTAGGGAGTACATGGATTTAGGGATTACCCTGGGCTGAGAACCCCTAGTTTTGTGCATTTATTTTGGGTACAATTCTTTTGAGACGGTCTGGCTAATCATATATAACTCTACCTCATCATTTCAATGCACACACAGACACCATGACCACTGTAAATCCCTGACGTAGTCATGGCCCATGGAGTAACCCTTTAAAATCATTGCTTTCATTAATCAGCACTACAGAATATGATGGTGCAATATAAATAATGGTATCAGTCTCCAAAACTGTATGAATTCAAGTTCAATTTGAATTCAATGAATTAGTTCTTCCTTAGAGAACATTGTAAGTAATCCTTTAGAATATATATGGCTGAGAAACCAGGGCTTTTTAAGTTATAGTGAATATATATATTAATAATTCTCTAGTCATGCAGCCATGTCACTTAACACGTGGTGCAAAGATGTCATAGAAGCAAGGGCAAACATTGTAATTATATTTCCTTGTTTTCTGCCCCCCGTCCTTTCTGTATTGTATCTGAAGGTGACTAGGGCTAATTACAGCTAGTGTGGGCAATTTTCATCTGGATGTAATTCCAGTTCTAGGATATCATAAAGGGGGTGAAGTGAATAGCATATTTTTTCTTATCGGTATTTACTATACCAATAATTATAAAACAGAGTAAATTAACAACTTATCCAGATAAATCCATTTCAGCATTTGTGCACAATCACAGAGTGTCATGTTTATCATGTTATTTAGTTTTACAAATGGTTAACAAAAGCATTTGGCTTTCTCCTCCTGTCCAACCCTTTACTTATTGGGTGATATTAAATTAACTGAATATATCCAGGCCACTAATAATCAGACATTATGCCCTTCAATTTCCAGTAATATTAGCATTTGATACAATTTACCAAATCAGCTCTTTCACTCGAGAGATAAAACCATGGAACAAGCAGAGTTACGGTAAAGAGCAGGTAGTTCTCAAAATCATGGGCTAAACCAGGGCACGATTCCTCCAAATATCATGCTCTGAGACACAGATGGCCTCTCTGTATGGCTTTCTAAAGAAATCTTTCCCAACTAAAAAAGAAAGATAAAACATTGTTATTCATAGTAAGTTATTAGGGCTTTATTGCTGATTAATAGGACTGTCAGATAACAGCACAAACCATTTCCAAATAATACGGCTAATAAAAGGTGTAACACTAGTTGGGAAAGCTCGTGCACCTTCGCTGTTTTGCTAATCTATTCTACATTTCCTTTATGCTTTGATGTTTTGACCTTTCTGTCATCTTTTGTACTGTACGCTGGGATAGTGAGCAGAACAAACAGCCTGATGGAAGAAAAAGCTTCTATTTACTTTGATAGATTATCTCGACTTCTACAGAGGAAAAAAAAATAGACTTTTTTATTTACCTACTATTTTTTAAGGAAGAATTGTCCCTAAATGCAGTTAGAACTATTCCTAAATAAATGTCAAATTATCCAAACACCCTGATTTCACTCTGCCAAAAAGCCAAAATGTGTTATTATCGCTATCTCTATGAGAAGCCTGTGATTGGACTACACAAAGCCCCTTGTGACATCAGACGGAGGAGGGAAATCAGCACAAGGTGCTGGTTTGCAGGTAAGTTAAAACGTTATTAATTTTAATGTTTCAAGGGAGGGGGACCTAGTAGAAATGCTAAATAGGGCATTGTTAGCCTAAACAGGCTGGTACTGCAAAGGTTTAGAGCAACCCATTAACTATTTAATTACCTCACAAGCTACACTATATTTGCATACCCCTTATTAGCCACAACATTAAAACCACCTGCCTAATATCATGATGATGCCAAAACAGCTCTGATGTGTTGAGGTATGTACTCTGCAAGACCTGAACGTGTCATGTGGTATCTTGCTCCAAGACATTAGCAGTGGATCCTTTAATTCCTGCATGGATAGGATATGTTGTTCCCACAGATGCTCAATTAATTGAGACCTGGTGAATTTGGAGGTCAAGGAAAAACCTTAAATTCTTTGTCATGTTCCTCAAACCATTCCTGAACATTTTTGCAATGTGGCAGGGTGCATTATGCTTCTGAAAGAAGTCATTGGCATAAAGGGGTGTTTTTGGTCTGCAACAATCTATAGGAAGGTAGTATATGTTGAAGTAACATCCACATCAATATAAGGACCTAAGGTTTCCCAACAGAACATTGTCCGAAGTATAACACTGCCTTCACCAGCCTGCCTTCTTCCAGTAGTGCATCCTGATGGTATTTCTTTATCATGTAAACAAAGCACATGTACCCGGCCATCCTCCTGATCTAAAAGAAAAAGGATTCATCAGACCGGGCAACCTTCTTCCATTGCTCTATGGTCTAATTCTGATGCTCACATCCTCATTGAAGGGGCTTTTGTCAGTAGACAGGGGATATTATGGGCACTCTGATCGGCCGCCTGTGGCTACTCAGCCCCATACAAAGCAAACCGGGATGCACTTTGTGTTCTGACACCTTTCTATCATGGCCAGCATTATGTTTCTCAGAAATGTTGGCTACAGTAGCTCTTCTGTGAGATTGGAAAATACGAGCTCCCCACATGCATCAATGAGCCTTGGGCACCCATGACCATGACACTGCTTTACAAGTTGCCCTTCCTTCCACCAATTTTGGTAGTTACTAAACACAGCATACCCAATTGGCTTGCCATCACTATTTGGTCCTTGTCAAAGTCACTTAGATCTTTTCAATTACCCATTTTTTTCTGCTTCCAACACATGAAATTCAGGAACTGACTGTTTAGTTGCTGCCTTACATATCCCACCCCATGACAGGTGTCATTGTAACGATATAATCAATTTTATTCACTTCACCTGCCAGTGGGATGATGATCAGTGTATATTTCCTGATCTCTGCCATTAGTTAAAACAACTCTTGCTATCCTTTTATGTCATCTACCCATTATTACTTTTAGATTGTAAGCTCATAAGTTATCTTGCAAATCACTTTGTTTTAAAATACTTTATTTGGTAGATTGTAACCTCACAAGCAGCTTCCTCTGTCCCTTGTGTATACGTGTTTGTTTATTATTTTCTGTATTCCCTCTATTGTACAGCACTGTGGAATATTTTGGTGCTCTGTAAATATACAATTACATATATACACTTTGCAAGAAGCGTGTTGCTGATACATATTTTTAGCTTAGCCTCTAACCTCTAATACACGTTGGTGGGCAAAGAAATGTGCATCTATTTATAATAACCTTTAATGCTAATCTACCAGATGGACACTATTTTAAAGAGTTTAATGTTCTTGTATTTTTATATCAAATCAACTATTTCTAATTATAAATAGTTTAACCCCAAAGTGGTAAAGATGGTGCCAGTCCTCCAGGTCCTTCTTCATCCACCTCCATCCCTGGTGTTACGGTTTAACCCGGGGATCGGGGGTTAATACCGAATGAGGGATTCATCTTGATACGGGAATAGCAACTCATGAACACTTCAATTCACCAAACTGGAAAAATACACAAAATCCTTCTCCCCTTGAGACGGGACTAGCAACTCAAGAATACTCCAATTTCCCGATTGGAGAATCATACGAAATCATTCTCTCCTGGAACAGGCAAAATAATAATCCAAAGCAGCAATCCCCCCCAAACACGAGACCAAGCTCCGTCTTGAGGGTAAAACAGGAATCTGCTTTATTGAGGGCTACATGCCCGGTATTTATGCAGGTCTCCCACCTGGTGGACACTTCCCTAGGGGACCAGATGGAAGACTGGGACAAGTATGGTATAGTAGCCAATCACAGTGACTCAGGCATAAACACTCCCCTTGGTACAAGTAAACCCTTCCTCTCTATCCTGGAGATAATTGGGAAGAAATCCAATTATCTCCGTGGATAGAGGCAAAACGTCATTTTACATGATACAATAAAAATACAAAAAAATTTCATAACTGTAAAACTACCGAATGTATTCAGTACATATAACGCATCCCCAGATAGCCTAGATCTGAGCGCACATTATTACCGAATGGCGCTCAGATCCAATACACACAGTCCAATCGCCATGGAGCCAAGTCTTTCACACTGTTCTTTTGGTATACAAATGGCTCCATTGGATGGCTATGTGGGTTAAGTCCATTCGTGAAATAAAAGTCACGAATGGACCGTCGTTCGTATGCCAGATGACAAAGAAGGGAGGTCGGCGGTTTCAGCGGTGTTCGGGAGAAAAAGTGTCCATTTTGGGTTTCATAAGATTGTCGACGAACACCACTGTTCATTCGTGCATCTAAGATGGCCGCCGCCTCGTGGTCGGCATACGAACGACGACCACCCACCATACGGTTTCAATTAAGAGGTGTCTGCAGTTAACCACAATGTTCTAATTGAGGCCAATAGGTTAACCAGCAGCACACTTCTCTTCTGGGTGGCCTGCAGTTTGTTCGGTAGATTAAAAAATAAACGAACGGGGAAGTATGGACAGGTAATTACACAAACCCACACGAATCACACGGGATAGCAATATAGTTCTAAGACAGAGGGATCTGTCACATGGCTCCCTCTTTGTGGGACACTCCGGCAGACCCGGCTTGACCCTTTGGCGGGTCAACTTGGGGATGACCGGACTAGGATGTGGTAGGGATGTCAGTTTGCTGAGAATATCCATCGGCATTCCCGCTCTGCTTACCGGGCCGGTAGCTGACGTGAAGTTATAGGGTTGGAGGGCTAAACTCCACCACAGCAATCTACCATTGTCTCCGGAGACCCGGAGACCCGGTTAAAGGGATTGTGGTCCGTTATAAGAGAGAATTCCTGTCCGTATAAATAAGGGCTCAACTTCTTCAGTGCCCAGGCCAGGGCTAAACACTCCTTCTCCACTGCCGCATAAATGACTTCTCAAGGTAATAACTTTCTGCTTAAGTTTGCGACAGGGTGCTCTCCTCCATACTCCCCGACTTAGCTCAGCACAGGCCCCAGTCCATACATGGAAGCATCTGTGTGAATGAGAAAACATTTGTTGACTGGGGCAGCCAAGACAGGGGCATTCACAAGAGCCTGCTTCAGTGCCTGAAGCGCAGCTTCACAAGCTGGAGACCACAGGACCTGCTTAGGGAGGTTCTTCTTAGTCAGGTCAGTCAGGGGCTTGGCGATAGTACTGTAGTCAGGGACAAAACATCGGTAGTACCCTGCCATCCCCAAGAAAGCTAACACCTGGGTCTTAGTGATAGGTGTGGGCCAGTTAGCCACAGCCTCTACCTTGGCTGGCTCCGGTCTCTGGCTCCCACACCCCACTCTCTGAGCCAAGTACTGTACTTCAGCCATACCTAGATGGCACTTGTCTGGTTTCAAGGTCAGGCCAGCGGCCTGAATCTTGTCCAGAACCACCCCTACATGGACTAGGTGTTCCTCCCAGGACTCACTGTAGACCGCATGTTGTCCAGGTATGCACAAGCAAATTCCTGGAAACCATCGAGGAGTCTATCCACCATACGCTGGAAGGTAGAAGGAGCATTCTTCATCCCGAATGGCATGACCTTGAACTGGTACAGGCCAAATGAGGTCACAAATGCCAACTTTGGGATAGCATCCTCGGCCAGGGGAATCTGCCAATAGCCCTTACATAGGTCTATGGTGGTCAGATAGCATCCCCTGGCAATACGGTCTAGTAACTCGTCTACCCAGTCTCTGCAAGTGTCAGTAAAGGTCCTCAGCATCTGCTTGAGGGTGCCATTAAAGCGCTCGCAGAGACCGTTAGTCTGTGGGTGATAATGCGAACTGAGCAGCGGTTTAATGCCACACACCTTCCACAGCTGCTGGGTGAGCACAGTGGTAAACTGGGTTCCCTGGTCGGAGAGAATCTCTTTAGGGAACCCTACCCTAGTAAAAATCTTAACCAGGGCATCAGCAACCGTCTCTGCCTCTATACTAGACAGCGCTACTGCCTCTGGATAACGAGTGGCATAGTCCACCACGGTGAGACTATACTTCTTACCTGATGGACTAGCCCTGGCCAGTGGACCCACAATGTCAATGGCTATGCGGGAAAATGGTTCCCCAATGATAGGCATAGACGTAAGCTTAGCTTTTGGGTGATCCCCCGCTTACCTACTCCTTGACAGGTGTCACAAGTACTACAATATACCCACACATCACGGTTAAAATTGGGCCAGAAGAAATTTTGGGTGATCCTATGAGCTGTGCGGCGGGGCCCTAGATGTCCAGCTAATGGCACATCATGCCCAATCTGCAGAATCTCTTGCCGGTATTTCGCAGGCACCACCAGCTGCCGATTCTGCGGAGGGGCAGCCCTTTTCTGGGAAGGTTTAGGGATCCTATACAGCCTATCCCCCACCCACTCATAACGTTCCCCATCTATCCCCTCTTCCCCAGCATCTGCCCTAGCCCTATACTTCTGAAGGGTTGGAACCTCCCGGGTTTCCCTCCCGTATGCCTCTGGGGTATCGCAGCCTAAGGGGGCCTGATCTAGGGTACAAGTCGGGGGAGAGAGTCTTACCTGAGTCTCAGCAGCAGGTGGGCCAGTCTCGGGGGCACAGGTCTGGGCACGGGTAGTCACAGGGTTAACATCAGCCGGACCCATCGGAGCATAGGCAGAAACAAGGGGGGGGGCAAGTCATTGGAGAACATCAGCTGGTAAATCCTTCATGGCCCCCACATTCACATGTCTAGCGCCCACTCCCCAATCCTAATGTACCTGGGCAACAGGCAGGCGGAACACAGCGCCCCCTGCTACCGTCACAGCCAAAGTGTCTCTGGTGTGCTGGTTCTCGGTCACCAAGTTCTTTTGGAGCAAGGTCATGGTAGCACCAGTATCTCGTAGACCACTGACCTCCTTCCCATTCACTTTAACCAGTTGCCTGTGCTGTTGTTGGTTATCCTGGTGGGCAGCTTGCACGGGGTCTGCTTCGTGTAGGATGCCCCAACATTCTTCCTCCTCTACGCAGTGGGCAGCAGGCTGAGGGTTACGTGGGTTTCCGCCTGCGGGTCTCCTCCAGGACTGTGCTTGGTTCGCTGTGTTTAGTGGACACTCTGGTCTTTTGTGCCCTAGTTTCTTACATCTGAAACACTGGATGGGCTGCGAGTAGTCCCGTGAGATGAACCGGGCTGGCTGAGGGTAGTTCGTGGCTGGAGGTGGTGCTGTAGGGCGGTGCGCCGGGGTTTGGTTACCGGTAGCTGCTGGGGTTACTGTCGGTCAGTACTCCACTTTGGCAGGGGTCTTGGTGGTAACAGTGTCCAGTTTGCGGGCATCCGTATACTCATCTGCCAGGCGGGCAGCTTCATGTAGTGTGAAGGGTTTACGGTCCCGAAAGCACTCTCTGACTCCTGCGGATAACTTTTCGAAGCAATGTTCCAACAGGAATAGCTGCAGCACCTCTTCCCCGGATACGGCTTGGCACCCCGCCATCCAGTGAGCTGCTGTGCGGTGTACCCTACATGCCCACTCAACTTAGGAATCTCCAGTTAGTTTAGCAGTGTCTCTGAACCACCTCCGGTATGCCTCCGGTGTCACAGCATACCTGGAGAGCAGAGCCTCTTTTACAGCATTATAATCCCCGACTTCCTCATCCGAAATGGCCCAAAAAGCCTCACTATCCAGATAATTTTCTGGATAATATCATGACCCAGTCCTCTGTGGGTACCTTGTGTAGCGCACATTGTCTCTCAAAATCAGCTAGGTATTAATCAATCTCTCCTTCTGCTTCAACAAAGGTTTTAAATGCTGCTGCTGCAAAAAAATTATTTTCCACCGGGGTCACTGTGACTTGGGCTGCTGCAGCGCCGCTTTGGCGAAGTAGGTTGGCCTCTACAGCTGCTATGACCCGGTCAATGATTTCCGTAGTCGTGTTGGGGCCATAATGTGCCAGTCTTATTTTAACCGCCCGGTCAAAGCTTGCCTCTTCGGGGCTTCTATCTGGTATGCTGGGCCCACTGGCTCCCTCAGCACCTGATACTCCATCCATTTCAGTCAATATGGCAATAATCTCCCTCTTCCTGAGGTTACTGGCTTGTCGGCCCCGTTGTTCTAGTAGGTCTTTAATAGTAGCTCTTTTCAGCCTTTCATACGGTACTTCCATTAGGTCCGGATGTGTAGTTGCTCTTCTGGGAGATGAGAACCATCCCATCACTTGCCACCAGTTGTTATGGTGCCCGGTATTTATGCAGGTCTCCTACCTGGTGGACACTCCCCTAGGGAGACTGGGACAAGTATGGTATAGTAGCCAATCACAGTGGCTCAGGCATAAACACTCCCCTCCTCTCTATCCTGGAGATAATTGGGAAGAAATCAAATTATCTCCATGTATAGAGGCAAAACGCCATTTTACATGCAACAATAAAAATAAATACAATTTAATAACTGTAAAACTACCGAATGTATTCAGTACATATAACGTATCCCCAGATAGCCTAGATCTGAGTGCACATTATTACTGAATGGCGCTCAGATCCAATACACACAGTCCAATCGCCATGGAGCCAAAGTCTTTCACACTGTTCTTTTGGTATACAAATGGCTCCATGGGATGGCTATCTGGGTTAAGTCCACCCAGCATACAGTTTCAATTAAGAAGTGTCTGCGGTTAACCACAACGTTCTAATTGAGGCCAACAGGTTAACCGGCAGCACACTTCTCTTCTGGGTGGCCGGCCATTCAGCAGTTTGTTCAGCAGATTAAAAAATAAACGAACAGGGAGGTACGGACAGGTAATTACACGAATCCACACAAATCAAACCGGATGGCAATATAGTTCTAAGACAGAAGGATCTGTCACACCTGGCTTCAGTACAGAGGGCTTGGGCTGCTCGCATAATGCATAATACTTCTCTAATGTATTTCTCTTGATGGGAATCTAGTTATGGGATTAGAGTATTATCTGACGCTCTCACTGGCATCCTGTCCGAGGTACCTGCGTTGAAGCTGGTGCCAGAGGAGGAGACACCATGACCTGGGTAATGGTCACTAACTGGATCACTTTGGGAATAAACTGTTTTAAAAGGTAAGAAGCCACCCAGGACCTCCAGGCACCATAACAACTTATCGGAGATTTGGTGGTTATGATGCTCCTAAAATATATTCTATTAGAGCCGTTGGTAAGTTTGGGAATTTGTTGACTTAACAGTAATTTGAGGTGATGGAAATCTATTTAAAAACTAGCTCAGCTTAAAAAAAAAGATTTATTCTAGGTAATTTGTCCAAACTTGTCAGTTCACAAGTTGCCACTACAGGTCACTGTATAGTAGATAGTCTCCTTAGTATTATAAAAGATCTGGAAGACGGATGATCTTATTAGTAAACATTACATTCAGACAGTTTATAATTCAGTAAATAAATATATTTTGGTAACAAATCTGTCTTAACAGCTAAAGCCTCTGTTTAATAAAATACCCAATGCCGTAGTCATTATTATTAATAATTAGCAATATTGCAAAATGTCCAGATGACAGTCTCCTACAGTTTCAAGAAAGGTGCATCCATATAAGATGATACATTTAATCATAAAAATCATTAAAAGAAATTGAAACACATCCTCCTATCCACTTACGTATTGAATCCAATTCTTCTCAATCTACTATTTATAATTAATGTTGTAGATAAAGTATGTTCAATCTACACTTCCAAATCACACAAAAAGAAAAAAAGGAATTAATGTGACATTTCAAAGAAAAAAATAAAAATATGTGTAAAGATTTATTTGTAGAATTACAACCTATCGTGCGTTAGAATGTTAGCTTAGTGGATGGGCTCCAGTTACAGTATGTAGGAGTCAGTGGTCAGATTCCCGACAATTTTGATACAATAATATATTCTTGTAAAGTTGATAACACGACTACCATTGAGTTGAGTTGTAATAATGTCAGAACCTCAAGACAAATTTGGAAAGTATCAAAAAGTTAACTATACCCATCCTAGTAAATACTTTAATATAAAAAATGATTTGATTTAAGTTGACAAAACTGAACATGAAGTATGTCCTCAGAGCTATCATGTAGCCCCATGTAGCAAAAGTGCAGCTTAGTGGAAAAGGGCCTTGACAGGGCTAGGAGGTGGGCAGAGGAGGACACATATAGGGATTGGTGTTTTGAGGGTTAGGGGTTGGGCTATATAAATAGGCAGTCATCTTACAAAAGTCACTTTTAACTTGCCTACCTGGCTGAGTTTGTCCTACCCTCCTTCCCTCCCTGAGTTATGGATAGGTTGGGTTGTCCCGTTTTGTCACAGTGGTTAGATAGAGAGCTGAAGGATAGGAAATAGGCTCCCCGGTAGGATGGTTATGGAGATAGTTGAATGCGGTGGGGTAGGGGTATCCAGGTATACCCCTACCATTGTTAATTACAATGATGGCACTTTAAGTTATGTTCGTGTTGCAATACTGTCATGTTATTTATTTATATTGGGGTCATTGCCTTTTATATCTAACTGAAGGATACAGAGGTGATGGCGGGGTGTAGGGCAATGACCTGTTTTTTTCTATGTTAATTTATTACTATTTAATGAAAGCTGTGGACAATTTTGACCCATATACCCTAGTGTCCGTGTTTTTTTGGGATAGGTATGTGTTTTTTTTACCTGATTCCGCTTGCTTGTATGGCAACTATGCACTTGTCAAGGTATATGTCATTGATTTGTATAATAATAGCAGCTGCAGAATTAAATCTAATAATGGGCACCTATAGCCCACTTTGGAGGAAAAATATGTTCATAAGTAGATATTGTTATTAATATTATCATTATATTGGAACATGTTTGATATGACAAATGTTGGCTGTCCTTTAAATTGAACATGTGGCTTTAAGAGATCCTAACAATTTCAGGGTGATGATGGAGGTTTAAAAGAAAACAGGAGATTTAAAAAAGAGAAAAACAGTTAATATCACAAATGATCAAACAAATACATTTTTACAACTTATGCTTTGGAAGTACATTTAACCACAACCACTCGCTATAGCTTTTATGTTATGTTTTTATGTCAAGAGTCTCCTGGCATAGGGGGTCAAACGGAATATTAGTTTAAAAGCATAGCGTTTTTATTTTGCAGGGAAATTATTTAGATTTCACTTACATGCCCGAATCAGGAACATATAACTAGCTAAATCTACACTCTTCTACAGGTCAGTTCCTGAGTTCCCATCCCCATTTAATAGGGTCTCAGTTTGAGCGAGAATCACTAATGTTGCTTTGATAATAAGGATTTTCATGACAGGCGCACAGTCGTTATTCGGCTTGTGGCATTTCCCTAACAACCCACCCCAAAAAACACAAACACCGAATTTTCTGTTGGAAATATAAAAAGTCCACAGCTTTATTTTAATGTAATTATAAACAAGATAACAAATAAGGGTCATTGCCGTATAATAATAATTTACCACAACCCCCTTCCGTACAGCATTACCCCTGGCAATGACCCCATACCATAAACAATATATAACAATATAAATAACACATAATATATAACACACAGCCTACCAAAGAGGCCCCATAACCATAACGTTAATAACTGTAGGGGTGTACCGAGACACCCCTACACCACCAGGTTCGGAGCCACCAATGAGCTCGAACCAACAGACCACTTACCACTCTGGCCTAATCCAGCCTAACCTTAGCCTAGTCACTTAATACCCCTCTTCCATCCCAATTACCCTAGCCCTATCCCGCCGCTGTGACCAAACGGTAACTGTTACAAAAACGCAGGGAGGGTGGGAGGGACAATTAACAGGTAAGTGCAGATTCTGGTTAAAATGGCCATTTGCTAAAATGGCCGCTTAATATACTCCCTCTTTCTCCACCCCTTATTACAACCCATTACTAAATTCCCACCCCTAAATTTTTTAACTCCACCTGCCTACTCCTTGGCTCTGTCAAGGCCCATTCCCCTGACTGCGCTGATCCATGGGCTTCAATACTTTTGAAGAGAGAGTGAAGTAATTCAAACAATTTATTTTGGTGTCGTTCAGATAAATGAACAAAATGATTCAACACACACTGAGACCTAATCGCGTATCACTTATTATTCCAACCAGGTATATTTAGACACGTAGGATTAGAGTTCATTCTTTTGCATAAACTTTTTAAAATTATCGCAATCTGTTATAAAAACTTTCCAAATGATTTATCTCCAGGAGTTACCACTAATGTCTGCGGAACTTTTTGTAGATAAATCAATTGAAATATTTGTAACAGATTGTGATCATTTGAAAATCTTATCAGAAAACCTTATGGCTTCCTGAAGTAATTTTCATTTCACAAAACTGTCTCTTGCTCTCTCTTAAAGGGCCGCACTCCACTGTCACCTTCCAGTTCTGCTGCTTTCACACCTTGTTGTGTAGTTGATCTCATCTAGACTGTAGGCTCATTTGAGCAGGGTCCTCATCAACCTATAACATTTTGTAATTGTCTCATTTATTGTTAAAGCGCGTTTATTGTAATGTGCTGCGAAATAAGTTAGCAATAGATAAATGCCTATAATAAAAACACATAATTGTTAAACAAAGATGAGGCCATAGTAGGATAATTGTGAATTATTTCTGTTAAAGTTATCTGGGAGCCTCTTGCCCGGTCCACACAGTTTCAATTTCAGTTTCCACTTTAGCTATGCCAAGTTTGGCAAGTCTTTGTCAATGAAAGAATGATCTTAAAACTAAGGCAAAGACTGACCGAAACACCTCCACAAATGTGACTTAGCTAAAGAAGAATTCAAACTTCTGTTTCAGCTGCATAAACGAGAGGAGAAAAACACAGGTACCCGGGGATCCAGGTATGTGTTAAACCATTTGCTTATGGCTTGACCCCAGAGCATTGTACCAGGGGACTCCTGACACCATAACCAATACAGTTAGCAGCAGTGGTCATTGTGCGTGAAGTGTTCCTTTAACCAATTATTTGCTATTGGCTTGCAGGGAAGTTGAGGAAGGGTTTCTGTGCTTAGTAATTCCTTCATTGAAGTATATCGGAGAATTTGTATTTGGTATTCGGCATAAATGCTTACTCTGCTAAGAGAACTCTGCCCATTTTGTCTAAATATACTGGATTTCAATCGAGCCTACATTGTACAAAATTAAGGGTAATTTGGTGTCAAATCATTAAGTTCTTCTACATCAATGTCACCAATATAGGTTTTTTGAATTAGTCCACTCGCTCTTCAATACTATTGAAAATCCCTATTATCAAAGCAACAACAGTGATTCTCCTTAAATTAGGAGCCCATTAACTGGAATTGTAACTCAGAAAGCAACCCGTGGATCACGTGAATGAATCCTGTAGGTTTTGCTGCTGAGATGTTCCTGATTGCTTCAGACAGGTAATTCAAATCTAAATGATTTCACTGCAACTAATGACAAACACGTTTTAATCTGCCCAATACTAACTTTTATATTTGTTACATTTCGTAACATTTGCTTAAAGCGTGGGAGTCACAGCTATCATTTAAACAGTGCAAACATGTCAAACAGAGCTACTAGCTGGACATAATTATATATAAAATAAAAAATGATGAAATATGTAAATCGGTTTATAAAATGAATCGACAGATTTTCAAACCATGAAATGTGGCAAAATGTTATTGGTGTCATCACAATATTGAAATAATATAAGCAGTGGCATCATTATACCTGCTGTGCAATAGGTTTGTAAAAATGAACTTAAATCCAACTGTTTGTGTAGTGCAGGGGTAGGCAACCTTCGGTACTCCAGATGTTGTGGACTACATCTTACCTGATGCTTTACCAGCATTATGGGAAATGTAGTCCACAACATCTGGAGTGCCGAAAGTTGCCTACCACTGTCAACGCCCTGGCGTAGTGTATAACTTCAACCCACTGACAACCCAACCTGCAGACTGTAATTGTGGTAAACCTAAACACACACACGGGACAGTCCCTTACAGGTTACTGTTTATTGTAGTATAGATTCACTTTAGATTCCAAAGATGAGTCAGATGTGTTTATTCCAGAGTTGGAAACCTGTTGTTTTGCAGTCATTTAGTCTGGTTACATGTTTTCATTTTGTTCGTTGGTAAAACTTTCTGCAACAGTGTGCAAAAAGTGCCTACTAAGTCGAGCATCATTAAAGAGACCCTATAGATACCCACACCACTTCATCTCTAAACTTTCCAAATTTTCCAGCCCTATTACTGCCACAAGAAAGTCAGTGCTCCGTCAGCTGATCATCTGCAATAAGCAAAGCCTGATTTCCAAACCCCATTACCGCTGCAAGAAAGTCAGTGCTCCGTCAGCTGATCATCTGCAATAAGCAAAGCCTGATTTCCAAACCCCATTACTGCTGCAAGAAAGTCTGAGCTCCATCAGCTGATCATCTGCAATAAGCAAAGGTAGCCGTCTGGAGGACCAGACTAAGACTCTATGTTGCACACTATTATTTAATTTAACCACCCTTTAAAGTTACTTTATTTTATACGTTCTTAGTGCATTGCATATTTTCTTACATTTATGTCTTGTATGTAATGTTAAAGTGTAGTTTAAAGGGACACTCCAAGCAACCCTTTTTACTGACCTGGTTCCAGCGCCGGGAGCCTCGTGAAGCCTCGCCCCCTATTTCGCCAAAATGACGAAACAGGCGCGCGCGCGCAGGGAGCAATAAGACGCTTCCATTCGGAAGCGTCATTTCTCCCTAGTGTGCATGCGCAGCTTTGCCACACATGTGCACATACTTCATAGGGCGGCATTCATGCCGCCCTATGAAGTCCTGAGCGCACTACCCGCCCCTTCTGCTGACAGGCAGGAGAGATGTTCGAGTCCGGCGGGTTCGACTGAACTTTGAAAAAAAGTCCAGGTTCGGGATCGAACTTGACCCCGAACCCCATTGAAGTCAATGGGGACCCGAACCTTTGGCCACAAAAATGCCTCCAAAAAACTAATGGAAAGGGCTAGAGGGCTGCAAAAGGAAGTAAAATGGGGGTAAGAGTAGGACAAGTGCCCTGCATACAAATGTGGATAGGGAAATCACTTAAAATAACATTAAATACCTAAAAAAATTATGTGGATAGGGAAATCACTTAAAATAACATTAAATACCTAAAAAATTTAAATACAGCTGAGCCATAAAATAGCACTAGATGGAATCTTTGATATAGCTTTGGAAGAACATAAATCAAAATCTAAAGCATGGCTGGCAGGAGGATCACCAGAATTAACCATTTGAGTGAGGGTTGGAGTGCAAGGTATTCTCTTTCATTGTTCAAACTGAGCTCAACTCCTGATGCATGGAGAAAAGGTCTTCACAAGCCTCTGCTAATGTGTGCCTCGTTTATACTAAGTGACCCATAGGTTGAGGAGGCTACCACATGCAAGGAAGGCAGCAGACGCGCAATTGACCCACTCCCGACGCGGGAAGGTAGTGACGACAAATAACAATACAGGACTCTTTAGAGGCCCTGTAATTGTAATGAGTCCACTTGAAATCCTTTAACTCTGATCAATTGGAGGGAAGTCTGGTGCAGAGCCACTGACGCCTGCTTCTGCTCGCACAGTCTCATGAGGGGGTGAGCGGGAAGGCCGAAGTTACGCTGCAGCGCAGACAGGTGAGCAGCAGCAGGGTGAGAACGCCAAAAGCGCGCACAGCTGCTATAGTGAATGTCACATCCTGTTCAAAGTTGTGGATCAGTCTGGTGATGGCTTCTGAAGCTGCATTAGGGTCCTGGTATGTGGTGCACAAACGCTGGTACTCAACACCAGGGGGCGTGCGGTTACCCTGCACCAGACCCTGCTAATCCATTCCACACTGTGACTCTTAACTTCAACATCAGGCATACTGGGTCCTGGTCGTCCGAGCACCGCCCAGACAGTGTCTGGGTCCAGGTCACCGAACTGCCCACCTCACTGTGAAACTACGAATGGATCATTAAATCTGGTACGATTCTGGTTCGCTCAACTCTATTATGGATCCTTTGATCGCTACATGTATTACTTGGATAACTGAATTCTCGAGCACCCCAAAAAAAATGGACTTATTAAAAGTCCAATGTAAGCAGCAGATTAGCAGCAAAACAATTAGAATGTTTACAACTGCGCAGTAAGCGCACAATTTGACGCTTCTATTTGACTCTCAGATATGCAGTGCACCGCAGGCCACAAATGTACTATTTAGCAGATTAACACCCAGCAAATAAGAATGTTTACCACTGCACTGTAAGCACACTATTAGATGCTTCGATTTGACTCTCAGATATGAAGAGCAGGCCCCAAAATGTACTATTTAGTAGATTAGCAGCAAAACAATTAGAATGTTTACAAAAGCGCTGTAAGCACACTAATAGATGCTTCTATTTGACTCTCAGATATGAAGTGCATCCCACTAAAATACTATTTAGCAGTTTAGGATCCAAAAAATGTACTTTTTAAAACTCAGATGTAACTGCGGTATTTGAAGCTTCTATTTGACTCTCAGATATGAAGTGCACCCCACCCCACTAATGTACTAGTTTGCAGAATTCTTTCCTAAGCTGTCCCTCGCAGCGACAGCATCCTCTCCCTACACTAATAAGACCGCATGTGCGTGCGGCGCTACGTGACTCCAGCTTATATATAGAGGCTGGGTCACATGCTGCACTGGCCAATCACAGCCATGCCATTAGTAGGCATGGCTGTGTTGGCTTCTAAGGGCACACGAGTCAAACGCTTGTTGATGGCTGCCCTGCAGCCTTTGAAAACACGCCATTAATTCGCCAAACACCGAACTCCAACCCGAACATACAGTGATATGTCCGTGTTCGGGTTCGGGGTCCAAAAAACCTAATGTTCGGTACTTTACAGTTCGGGTTCCCTCACCTCTAGCTATCATCTACCAGCCCCCCGGTCATCTAGACTATTTATTGAGCACTTTTCTTCCTGGCTAGCTCACTACCTCTCCTCTAGCACTCATTCCCATATACTTGAGGATTTTAATATCCCAATCAACAAGCCCAACTGTACTGATTCCTCTCGTCTGCTCTCTGTAACCTCCTCCTTTGGCCTCTGTGGGCATATCCGCCAATCAATGCTTCCTATTGCTCACGAGTACCCCAAGCACTCCACCAGACACCATCACACCGTAAACCCTGCAGCCAGCATTACAGCTTGGTTGGGGTTTCGCTGTCCTCCACCCACCCTGGACCTAAGACCAGGATCCAATTTCCAGTGGGTAGACCTCTCCCAATCCAAAGAGGAAAGCAGGATAGCTCTTACAAGAGCTAGTGAATATAATCCAAAAGAGTATAATGAGTACAGCAATCCCCAGAGTGAATATAGCTGTTCCCTCCACACATGAGACAATATTCCTTTTCCTCTATCTGACCACCATCTGCTGACTTTTGACATCAGCACACCCAGGACCCAACTGACACCACCCACTGCACATCAAAATCACAGAAAATCTAATGTCTTGACCTAGAGAACTTCTCCACTAACCTCTAAACTCTCCTTTTACCTATCTCAAACCTCACCTGCCCTAGCTCTGCAATCTCCTTCTACAATTCCACCCTCTCCTCTCAACTAGACATCATGGCACTTCCTACACTGAAACACAGCAAGCGCCCCCAAGTATAACCTTGGTACACCAAGCTGACTCGCTACCTCCAAAAATGCTCAGAACTGCTGAACGCTGCTGGAGAAAGTCTCACCCTGCATCTGACTTTCTCCACTACAAGTTTATGCTGCGCTTTTACAGCTCGGCTCTTTCCTCTGCAAAAGTAAATTACCGACATAAACACATTCCCGTGAACCCAAACAAGTATTTAACACTTTTAACTCTCTTCTTCGCCCTGTAGCTCCTCCTCCTCCTACCGACTTAACTGCCACAAACTTTGCAACTCACTTCACTTACGAGATCTCTACAATCAGGGAAGAGATCTCTAATCTCTCTCTTTCTCTCCCTCACAATACTTCCCCCCAACCTCACTTCTTCTGCTGTTCTATCCTTATTCGCACCCGCTACAGCGGAAGAGGTTTCTGATCTACTCCGGTCCTCCCGTCCCCCACCTGCTCCCTTAATCCTAATCCCTCCCACCTCATCCGTACTCTCTCTTCTTCTCTTGCCTTGCCTTTCACTAAAATTCTCAATCTCTCCCTCTCCTCTGGAATATTCCCATCACTCTTCAAACATGCAACTGTAACCTCAATTTTAAAAAAGCCCAACCTTGACCCTAACTCCCCATCCAACTACCACCCTATCTGGCTATGCCTTTTGCATCCAAGATCCTTGGAAGACTTGTGTATATGAGATTGACAGACTTCCTCAAGTCCAATTCTTTGCTTGACCCACTTTGTCTGTTTTCCGCACTCATCACTCTGTGGAAATGGCTCTGACCAAGGTATTAAACGATCTACTCGCTGCAAAATCTCATGGCCACTACTCTTTATTAATTCTCCTTGACCTTTCCTCTGCTTTTGATACTGTTGATCATCAACAGCTTCTTCGCAT
This sequence comes from Pelobates cultripes, assembly GCA_933207985.1. Lineage (NCBI taxonomy): Eukaryota > Metazoa > Chordata > Amphibia > Anura > Pelobatidae > Pelobates > Pelobates cultripes. The sequence continues at coordinate 324,423,221 of OW240915.1, read as the reverse complement.
CCTCTGTAATCTCGGTGTATGAGATATTGCTCTCTCCTGGTGCTCCTCCTACCTCACCCAGCACTCTTTTAGCGTTTCGTTCTCTGGTCTGCCTCTTCCTCACAACCTCTCTCTGTTGGTGTCCCCCGAGGATCAGTTCTTGGTCCCCTACTGTTCTCGTGCTATACGGCCTCCCTTGGTAAACTCATCAGCTCCTTTGGCTTCCAATATCACTTCTATGCTGATGACACACAAATATATCTGTCCACCACTGATCTCTCCCCATCCCTCTTGACTAGTGTCTCTGACTGCCTGTCTGCTATTTCTAACTGGATGGCTGCCCACTTTCTCAAGCTCAACTTGTCCAAAACAGAACTCCCTCAAGTGTTGCTTCTCCTGTTTCTGTCTCCCTCCACGTTAATGGTGCTACCATCAGCTCCACCATGCAGGCTCGCTGCCTAGGTGTTGTCTTTGACTCCAACCTCTCCTTCACCCCTCATGTCAGTCGATCACTAAATCCTGCTGCTACTGTTTCAAAAAAAAATTACGCGCATCCGCCCCTACTTAACTCCAGATGAGGCTAAGTTGCTGGTCCATGCCACTGTCCTCTATCGCCTTGATTACCGCAATCCACTTCTCAGTGGTTTTATATGCTCCCAACTTGCCCCATTGCAGTCTAAATGGAATGCAGTGGTGAGGCTCATCTTCCTGTCCACCTGCACCTCCCACACCTCACCCCTCTGTAAGGTGTGAGGCATTGGCTTCCCATGAGAAATAGGGCTTAATATAAAATTCAGTTTTTTGCTTTTAAATCTCTAAATAATGCTGCTCTCACCTATCTATCCTCCCTTATACACAAGTATGTCCCGTCTTGGCCCCTATGCTCTGCCAAAGACCTGCGTCTATCCTCTGTTTGTTCTCCCACCCCTGATGCTCGTATCCAAGACTTCTCTAGAGCTGCACCATTGGTGTGGAACTCCCTTCCCTTTTCCGTTAGATGCTCACCCAGTCTACACTCCATCAGAAAATCATTAAAAACTCACTTTTTTACGAAATCACATCAATTATTAATGACTCCCAAAAAAAAACACACTAAGTCTTCACTGAATACTATTCTACCAATCTACTTCCTTAATACTCCCCTTACCTTTTGCGTCACTTTACCTCACTCCCTCTAGCATGTAAGACCATTGAGCAGGACCCTCAACCCCTCTGTTTCTGTGTGTCAAACTTGTCTGATTATAAATATGTGTCTGTTAGTCCACCCATTGTAAAGTGCTGTGGAATTTGACGCTATTTAAATATAATAATAATAATCTCAATGGGTCCAGGTGTCATGGCCTTGTTATTTTAACCTTGAGAGGGAAAACATTTCATTTGTTTGTTTTCATTGCAGGGTTAACACTGCCAGAAAGACAGCCATTAGAGACACGTCTGCAACCATAACCTAGTCACACTTGGTTATAGCTCAATTTACTCTTATTGAGAGCATTTGATTGTCAAAGCACAGGATTTTGCTGCAGTTGCGCACCAGACTCCAATTACTTCTCTATGGAGAAGCGTTAGGATTGGTTGAGATCTCAGCCAAAGAGGTGGAGCGGCAGCGAGTAGAGCAGCACACCACAGTATATAAGGTGAGTAAAACTTACATTTTAAACATTGGCAAGGGTGAATGGTTACCTAGATATTGTTAGGAACACATTTTTGTATTCCAAGTACTATAAAGTCCCTCTAAGTAATAGAATTCAAGGTTTCTGAAGGTGGATTTTGCAATCTACCTGTTTTCATAAATTCTTTGTCTTTGAGAGATAGATGGCCCACCAAATAGCCTCACTCCCCACCTAACCATTTTGACTTGAGATACACATGCTCCATCATCTACATTTACAAAATGGCTAATAGTTCGTTGGATCCTAGTCGGAAATTTTTTCTTTGCTTATTTTTGCATTTCTGCACTCGTACCTCTTGTACAAATACTACCAAGACACTGCTCCACTGTGTCCCATTAATCAAATAATGTCCACTGTCTTGATATCAGGTGTCACTCTGATACCTTAGTCTGTCTTTCCAGCTATATTTAGCCATCTCTAGACCAGGGATGTTGTAAATAGATGTGCTGAATGTCGGCAATTACATTTAATGTTTTCTGTAGCTGAAGAAAATCTTTTAATGTGGTAAGACTTCCTCCACAAACATTTCTGTGCAAACTATACAATTCTGTTTCAGTGTAATACATATATAGTTTTGAGGTTTTGAGGCAGCAAACAAACAGTGCGGAGTGTTTAATCAAATTACGTAGCAGAGTTTTAACAAAGCCGTGAAGCTCGCTCACTGCTGAGATCAGAATATTTTTCTCAAATTATTGAGGTAGTAATTTTACTTTGGTGTCATATCATCCCATTTGGAGCGCATTATGCAAGTGAATATTCCTTAAATCCGAGATTTTATTTTTGACAAAGCCTATACTAATAAAAGCAATCGATCCTAACTTTGGCATAGAGTGCTATCAGAATTATCTTCACCATGACATACAACCAAAACAAAGCAGAGCTTCTATCTTTTTTTTTTTTTTAGCAGTTTGTAACTTTCTTCAAGAATTTAAAAGATTGTCTTCTTTAAAAATGACATCACACACAATACATGTAAACAACAAGTGCCTTCCTGAATACCTTCTTAATTTCTTTCCAAAAAAATCCATGTATACAGGGTATATGAAAACAAACAACAACTTGCAAACGTTTCGGACCTGGTATCTGCAGCCTTAGCAAGCCCTCCCGTCTTTTCCAGAAAAATACACCAGTCAGTGGTTTCTCATTGAGAATCCTCTGTGTTGGTGCGGAGAACACTCATTCATGTGATTGTGGGTTTTCTGTGTTTCTCTATGAACTGTAGCACAACGTGTTTACATAGAGGGAAGTCAGGCATGCCCAGGCTTTGTGTCACCTCCCGCTACAGTAAGCTCTGTGAAGCCAACAGAAGCAGAAGAAACCTTTAAAGACAGCCAACGAGCAAATGTATTTCCAGACACATAAAGCACTATGTGTGTTTAACTGTTTTGCTGCTCTCTTTAAAGCTCGATTTACCATTACTAACCTCCCAGAATTTGCATCAGTGAATGCAAGGTGTGTGTTTTATGGAGGATGGTGGAAGATGTTTGCTATGGTGCAGCTGTTCCTGTAGCCCATGGAACAGCGCAGATAGGGGAATGGGCCTTGACAGGACCAGAGAGTAGGCATGTAAGTTTAATATAATTCTGGGCGGGAGTTTAGTAATTTGGTTGTGGGGATGGAGAATAAGGGGATATAGAGCATCCATATTAGCAAGTGGCCATTTTAATTGCAGACTTCACTTACCTATTAGTTGTCCCACCCACCCTCCCTGAGGTTTAGATGTTGTTTCCTGTTTGGTCACAGCGGCGGGGGAGGGCTAGGTTAAATGAGAAGTAGGTGGAGTATAAAGTGGTCATGGCAAGGTTTAGGCTGGATTAGGCAGGAGTGTTACAATTGGTTGGTAGGTTCAAGCTCATCGGTGGCTCTGAATCTGGAGGTATAGGGGTGTCTCGGTACACCCCTACAGTTTAAGCATTTTGATATGGGCCTCTTTGGTAGGCCGTGTTTTATGTTATTTGTTTTTTATACTGTTATATATTGTTATATTGGTATGGGGCCATTGCCAGGGGTATTTATGTACGGAGGGAGGTTGGATTAAAATATCATTATTATTTGGCAATGACCCTAATTTGTAAAATTTATGATGATAATTAAATAAAGTTGTGGACTATATATTTCCAATAGAAAAGCTGGTGTCTCTGTCTTATTAAAGGGAGTTTGGTGGGTTATGGCACATGCCAAATGACGACTGTGCGCATGTCAAGATTATTTGAATTTGGTTTATGACCTACCGATGGCAAATTAGTACATTAACAGGATTTACAAACAAAAACAAGGTGTTTTATATATTCAAACTCATTTCTTGGCACAGAAATGGAGCACAATTGAGTAGAAAGAGAGGGTTAGATAGAAGTCACTGTACCTTCTAATGAGGGACATGTATTATCACAGAGTCCCTGCATATGAAACTACTGTTAAACATCAAAACCAAAAATTATTCACGTATACATCCAGATACAGATTCATCCTCAGATACAATATATACCATAATTATCAGATAGGCCTGATAAGAAGCATGGACACGGCTGCCATCAGAAATTTTGAAGCTCCTTACACAGCTCAAGGTCTGGACGCCCAGGTCCCTCACCCAAGCCTGACTTTCATTCTCCCAAACAGACTTTCTGTGGCTGTCCAATCACAGAATGTGACGTTCACTAGGGAACCCTAACACACAGACAGGACAGAGTAGAGAGAATTGCAACAACGATCCTTAGAATGGTCGGGTTATGCAAAAAGGGATAGTCGAAATACGAGCCGAGGTCAAGGGAAACAGAGAGATGGAATAACAGGAGTCAAAGCCAAAGGAGTTTATCTCCACTGAGCTAAATAAACCAGGAAGTAACAAGACCAGTTGTCAGATTGACAGCCAGGGGGGTTTAACCAGGTTCATTTATAAAAGTAACAATTACTATTGAAATCTGCACATTTTGTAAAAGAAAAAAGTGGACTTATTCTTCATACAAAAAGCATTTAAGCAAGCTAAAATGGTTTAGGTGTTCAGAGCGTTCCTTTAATACGCTGTAGGTTCACATAAGTAGCAATTACACCGTTTCTGATACCGCAGGCTCAGAATGACTGAACATGCTGTTGAGGGCAACAAACATGATGCCACCAACAATGTATATTTACTAATCATTAAACATGAACTTTATATTAAAATATGAACTGACGCTGTGCTGGAGAAACTGTTTATTTTTGCTTGGTATGTTATGAGTTATGTTTTGTTTGCTTCAATTTAAACATCACAAAGACAAAACGAAAAGAGAAGTAAAAAAAAATGTCAGACACTTTGATATAGATTATTCAAGCTGAATTATTTTCGGCTTGTCTAATCCTTCAGCTATAAACAAGCTTATTTTTTGATGTTCCATTTAAATGGGATGCACGTCTTGAAATATTTAACTGCGTTTTTAACTTCAAAAGCAACTGTGCTTTTAACAGAATAAAATAAATGTGTCTCTATATTGACAAATCGTCCTTGCTGCTGTTTGTTATACAATAAAGAAAATAAATGTTCACTATGTTGAGATGTGTTGAACTGCTCTTTTTTAAGTTTTTAGTGCGCCTCGCTAACTCAATAACAACATTTGCTGAATGAATAAATAAAAACAGGAGGAACATTCCTTGTTTCATTTGATCTACTCTTAGGAACAATGATATTTTTTTATAATGCACACAACCCACCCCATCCTAAATACAACAGTATATTCATGTATTACATAGTTGCGAAATTACATATTACTGAAAAGAGTCATGCGTCCATCAAGTTCTGCCTTTCTCATATCTGTTTTTGCTGTCGATCCAAAAGAAGGCAAAAAAAAACAGTTTGAAATGCTTCCAATATTGCAACAAACTAGGAAAAATCTTTCTTGACCCCAGAATGGCAGCCAGATATCTTCTTGTATCAACCCCATTAATTAAAAATAAATCATATCCTTGAACATTATTTTTTTGCAAGTAGATGCAGATAATTCCACATTCTTATTGTTCTTAGTGTAAAAAACACTTTGTTTTGTGCCTTAGACAAAATCTTGTTTGTTCCAGTCTAAATGTGTGATCTCTGGATTATGCACAGTAGCCTATTAATACATTGGTTTTTGGTTCACAGACTATGTTCTACTATAAAATTTACTTCATTCTCTTTTTCTGTTTTGCTCTGAGTGCCATTAAGTCCAATCTACCACATGCATATTATTCACTATGATTAAGGGTGACCGGTTGACCCAGGACCAAGTTCCAGCATGGCCTCCTGATTTCAATTATGGAGTCTCAATGTCCACAGAGGGAGACGTTTCATTCATGTATGCTTATTTTAGATAGCTTCTGTATTTACTTTATTTGCAATGCAACACAACACACATCTATTTTTTTGTAATAGAAAGGAAAAGTAAAAAAAAAAAAAGTGTGTTTTTTTTCTCCAAATCATTGTGTTGCAGTGTCCATTAGCAAGTGTGTGTTTGGACACTGCAGTAAAAGGACTTGGGGAAAGAAAAGAATTGTCTTGACCATTGATCACTCATATTGTGTAATTGACAGCACTGGTCCTACTCTGCACTGTTCTCTCATATACAGTTCTGTAAGTGTACACCAAATAGTGTAAATGTTAGGCTAAATCACCAATGCTTGGTTTCAACCAATAGTTGCTCCAGAACTTGAATCCGTATTTTAAATCTTCTAATTATTATATAATTTATTTCACATTAATTCTGACAAACCCCTTTCAGTGCTTTTACTCCTGCAAGTCTTGACACTACTCACTTGAGAAGGTCATCAAATGCTTGTCTTAGTTTTAAGGATGATTATGATTTTAATTCAATAAACTCAACAGAGAACAGAGAATTGACAGCTTGCTATTTAGAGTTCACATCTCATACAAGTTTAAGGTCAGCTAGAATTTTATTAGAAAGAGAACATATGAACTGATCCCACCAAAAAGACCAGTCCAGGTCAAAAATGCTTTGCAAGCTCCCTTCTTCTCAGATGAGTTCAATCAGATATGCAAACAGTATATATTCACTCTGTAAAACCCCATATGAGCCAACAGTAGCTTGAGACCTGATAAAAAACCCATCAAAGCAGAAGACAGTTGACTTGTTAGGTTTCAGTGTTTTGCTCAGTGTGCTCTGTTTTAAGTCATTTTATATAAAGATCTATTTGTTTGTTTTTTGTTATAATGGAAATGATTTATTTTGAAACTAGATCTCAGTAATAGTTTGAGAAGTTGCACAAACATCTGACTTAATGTGACTGGGTGCTAGACAAGCCCCTGCTGAAATATTATGAATCACAGAATTTGCTATTTATTTAAAGAGCAGAGAACTCTGTGAGAACATATGAAACTCATATCAACATGTGGGAGCACTGTGAAAGTATCAGAATAATTCATGGTTGTCAGAGCAGTTTAGGAACTAGCATATGTTATATATGTTATTATTATTTATTAGTAATTTAGGACATCTAAGGTAATTATTAGAAAAAAAAATAGTAAGCTGAGATCATTTTGCTTACACATTTTTTTATTTTGTTAAAGAAAAATTATTTTAGTTCCAATGCAAACAAAATGTGGGATTTGGAAGAGATGCTAAGAAAGATGTTTTGGTTTTTTTTAAGATGAAAAATAACCAAAAATTCTCTATGGGAAGTTAGTTCTCGTGGCTGAGCTGTGAATTCCGCCCACGCAAGCTGAGCGGAGGAGCTGTTTGATGGTATTGAATGGGTAAGTAATTGGACAGTGTCCTCTACATGTCTATGAGGAGACAGGCTGCGTGGTTGAACGGTTGAACGGTTGAATGGTTGAACGATGCATAGGGCCAATGCGAACTGTGAAGGGGAGTTGTTCAATGGTGTTGAACAGGTAAATATCATGACAGAAGGCACCTTGGTTGAATATATTGCTCCTGTGAGACGGCACAGGTTCCTGTTAACTTGGATCACTTGTAAGACATTGCATTGAATAAAATATCTAAACCAGGGGACCTTATCTCCAGAAATACTTAATTAAACCAGGGAAAAGGATAGTAGAATGGTGCAAGGTATCAAAAATAATAAATATCGATACAGACTGAAAGTCTAAAATATCTTGGAGCTGAGAAGGAACATGGTCGGCATGAGAAAACATAGAAATATCTCACAAGAGTGCTATTTTCTGTAGAAAAAATGTCTCTAGTCTGAAATTGGAGTGGGATCATTTAGTGGTAATATGATGATAAATAATGCAAAGTGCAAATGGATTTCCCACCAGTGCCTGTATCTAAACTGATTAAACATGCGTATGACTTAATGTATTGCTTCAAGAAGTCTGTGAATAGCCAAAAGGATTCAGCCAAGTTCTGTTCAACACATGTTCTGACACTTACCAAGATTTAAATAATAACTGTATTCTAAATTGTTCAAAACATCGAATAGCCAATCAAAGTAAAGCTTTGACATGAAACATTGCATTCTTTATTCTTCTGGTTCTCAGTCATTACAATTAACTCTTTCACCATCTAGTTTCACATTTCAAAGTGTTTACAAAGTGTTTTGAGACAAGGTGTACTATATAATCTTCAATACATTATAGCCTACGGGAGAGATGACAAATGGGGCAGGGAGGACCATTGCCTCTGAGGCCTCTTGCATGGAGGGATGAGCTTGTTAGCTTCACACGATTCTTCTGTTGCTTAAAGGGACGTAGCTATGAATGAGACAGTTGCCTGACTTTTGTTTAAAAAAACTGTTTTTTTTACATATTTCTTTACGTAGAAACATTTAACCCCTTAAGGACTGGACTGTTTTTGCGATGTTGTACATTTGCGACCAGGCATATTTTTACACTTTTGTGGTGTTTGTGTTTGGCTGGAATTTTCCACTCTCTCATTTACTGTTCCCATACAAATTATATATTGTTTTTTCAGGACAAAAGGGGCTTTCTTTACATACCATTATTTATATAATCTCATGTATTTTAATTTAAAAAAAATAAAAAAATATGATAAAAAATTGAAAAAAATACATGTTTTTTGACTTTTACTTGAAAAATCTTTTACTCATCTACAAAAGCGAATTAAAAAAACTGCTAAATAGATTCAAAATTTTGTTCTGAGTTTAAAAATACCCCGTGTTTACATGCTTTTTTGCTTTTTTTTGCATGTTATAGGGCTATAGGTACAAGTAGAATATTGCGGTTTCAAAACATAAATTTTTAAAATTTATCAATAGTGACATTGTAACACTATTATCTGTCATAAATCTCTGAATACCACCCCACATGTACATATTTTTTTTAAAGTAGACAACCCAGGGTATTCAATATGGGGTATGTCCAGTCTTTTTTAGTAGCCACTTAGTCGAAAACACTGGCCAAATTAAGCATTCATATTTGTTTGTGTGTGAAAAAAGTAAAAAAACTAAATTGAACGCTAATTTTGGCCAGTGTTTGTGACCAAGTGGTTACTAAAAAGACTGGACATACCCCATTTGCAATACCTTGGGTTGTCTTCTTTTGCAAATGGTATCCCATCATGGGGGTAATTCTCATTCCTGGGCTACCATACGCTCTCAAAGGCAACGTAACCAACCTGGCCGTTTTCAATGTAAAAATATTTGACCCATATATTTGACCTTGTAACTTTCAAAAATGCTATAAAACCTGTACATGGGGGGTACTGTTTTACTCGGGAGACATCGCTGAACACAAATATTAGTGTTTAAAAACTGGAAAACGTATCACAACAATTATATCATCAGTAAAAGTGCTGTTTGTGTGTGAAAAATGCAAAAAAAGTAACTTTCACTGACAATATCATCGCTGTGATATGTTTTACTGTTTTGAATCACTAATATTTGTGTTCAGCGAAGTCTCCCGAGTAAAACAGTACCCCCCATGTACAGGTTTTAGGGTGTCGTAGAACGTTACAGGGTAAAATACAGTGCTAGCAAATTCAATTCTCTGGAATTTCGGCCTGGGTTGGCAGGCAGGTCCCTTAAATTGCAATCAATAAAATTACTGAATTATGTAAAACTATTACATAAATACGCACGTAGAATTTAAATATATATGCATATTTATATATTTGAAGTCTACGTGTATATTTATATAATTATTTATGTAATTTTGTATATGGACATATGTATATTTCTTATTATTTTTATTTATTTTTATATACATAGATATATATACAAATTCATTCTAAGTGTATTTTGATATAATATATATATATATTAATTTTAAAATACAGTTAGAATAAAATTTCATATAGATATATAATTTTTTTTAAATTTTTTATTATTATTTAAAAAAAAAATTATTTAATTTAAATTACTTATTATTTATATTTTATAATATATATATACAATATATATAGTTATTATATATATTATATATATACGTGTGTAATTTAATTATAAGTGTATTTTTATATTAATATAAGTACATATTAATATAAAAATACACTTAGTATGACATATATATATATGATATATAGACATATATTATATAGATATAATATATGTCTATATATCATATATACACAAATATAATTTTTTTTTTTTTTAATTAACACTAACTTTATTTTTTTTAATTGATTTTACACTAGCAGGGAGACTGCCTGTCAGCACAGACAGTCCCCCTGCAGGCAGCACTATGGACACCTATTGTGACCATGTGATCGCTGTGTTAAGCGATCACATGGCCACAGGGGTCCTAATCTGCCGTGGGGAGACTGTCTGGGCTGCAGGCAGTCTCCCCACAACAGGAGGAACACTGATCGCCGCCGGGGGAACGACGGCGATCAGGTAAGTACCCCCAGACCGTTAGGACGGTTCAGGACCGTCATCGGTCCTCAAGGCAAAAATGCCGATGACGGTCCTGAACCGTCCTCGGTCGCTAAGGGGTTAAATATATAAAGGGAATCAACACAGTAAAGGAGGAGACTATATTTAAAAGAAGAAAAACTACCACAACAAGAGGACATAGTCTTAAATTAGAGGGACAAAGATTTAAAAATAATATCAGGAAGTATTACTTTACTGAGAGGGTAGTGGATGCATGGAATAGCCTTCCAGCTGAAGTGGTAGAGGTTAGCACAGTAAAGGAGTTTAAGCATGCGTGGGATAGGCATAAGGCTATCCTAACTATAAGATAAGGCTAGGGACTAATGAAAGTATTTAGAAAATTGGGCAGACTAGATGGGCCGAATGATTCTTATCTGCCGTCACATTCTATGTTTCTATGTTTCTATATTTATCTGCTTTTTCCTTGTTATGCTTTCCACACACATTCCAAGGGAGACACTGATCTAACCAATCGTTGCCAGATCGATGAGAATGCTGGAAAAGTGCATTGGGCACGTCTGGCAGATTAACACATGTGCACAGTGGTGTACACACAATCCATGGGGCCCCCGTGCAAAACTGATCTGAGGGCCCCCACTTGGTGGCATGTATCCGGTTGCAGGGGTCCGCAGGGCGGCCGGGCCCCCTGGACTGACAGGCCCGGTCGCAGCTGCAGACCCCTGCGACCGCGGTATGTACGCCACTGCATGTGCACCTGACAGAGGGAGAAGAGAGGGAGTCAAGTGCATTTTTTCAAATAGTGAAAGATGCACTTGGATCAATACTTCAAGAGAAAGTCAGGATTTGTGCATGTGGTTTACTCACCCAGTACTGCATGGCATTTTGAATGACCTGGTGGACCATACTCTCAATGCTTTCCAGGCCTGGTAGTATACACAAAAAGATCCTGCACTCTTGCATACAATCCAGGTGCTCCAGGGTTGGCAACTCCCAATTTAGCAGATTTGAAAAAAGCCTGGACTGGATCCCTTATCCCCCTGTCCCGACTTAGTTCCTTCGGGTCCTGTGTTTGATTAAAGGGGACAAGCAATTTCATGGTTCTAAGGGCCCCTGTCTACCCACTGGGCCATAGAAGGCTGCCTAGGGTCACCTTATGCTTGATCCTGCACTGTGTGCAAGTTATTTCATAACAATTACATTTCATCCAAAATTTGTACGATTGGCAATTTGGAAGCATCTTAATTTCAAGAATTGGTGCAACACCAAAATTAATAAAAAATGAATGGATCCATAACAAATCGATTAGATTTGTCTAAAAAAGTGGGAGGGAAACAATAGATAAATAGGTAAAGTAACTAATATTAATTAATAATGTACATTGTTTTTATTTTAGTAAATATACTTTCTGAAATTTGCAAATATTAAACCATGTATTTATTTATAAAATATTTTACCAGGAAGGATACACTGAGATTTCTCTTGTTTTCAAGTATGTCCTGGGCCATCAAGTATGTTAACTTAAAGGGCCACTATAGGCACCCAGACCACTTCAGCTTAACCCCTTAAGGACTGGACTGTTTTTGCGATGTTGTACATTTGCGACCAGGCATATTTTTACACTTTTGTGGTGTTTGTGTTTGGCTGTAATTTTCCGCTTTCTCATTTACTGTTCCCATACAAATTATATATTGTTTTTTTCAGGACAAAAGGGGCTTTCTTTACATACCATTATTTATATAATCTCATGTATTTTAATTTAAAAATACAAAAATCTGATGAAAAAAATTGAGAAAAAATACATGTTTTTGACTTTTTTTACTTGAAAAATCTTTTACTCATACAAAAGCGAATTAAAAACTGCTAAATAGATTCAAAATTTTGTCCTGAATTTAAAATACCCCGTGTTTACATGCTTTTTTGCTTTTTTGCATGTTATAGGAGCTATAGGTACAAGTAGAATATGCGGTTCAAAACATAGAATTTTTGAATTTATCAATAGTGACATTAACACTATTATCTGTCATAAATCTCTGAATAACACCCACATGTACATATTTTTTTAAAAGTAGACAACCCAGGGTATTCAATATGGGGTATGTCCAGTCTTTTTTTGGTAGCCACTTGATCGAAAACACTGGCCAAAGTAAGCATTCATATTTGTTTGTGTGTGTGAAAAAAGTAAAAAAACTAAATTCAACGCTAATTTTGGCCAGTGTTTGTGACTCAAGTGGTTACTAAAAAAGACTGGACATACCCCATTTGCAATACCTTGGGTTGTCTTCTTTTGCAAATGGTATCCCATCATGGGGGTAATTCTCATTCCTGGGCTACCATACGCTCTCAAAGGCAACGTAACCAACCTGGCCATTTTCAATGTAAAAATATTTGACCCATATATTTGACCTTGTAACTTTCAAAAATGCTATAAAACCTGTACATGGGGGGTACTGTTTTACTCGGGAGACATCGCTGAACACAAAACTGGAAAACGTATCACACAATTATATCATCAGTAAAAGTGCTGTTTGTGTGTGAAAAATGCAAAAAAAGTAACTTTCACTGACAATATCATCGCTGTGATATGTTTTACTGTTGTGAATCACTAATATTTGTGTTCAGCGAAGTCTCCCGAGTAAAACAGTACCCCCCATGTACAGGTTTTAGGGTGTCGTAGAACGTTACAGGGTAAAATACAGTGCTAGCAAATTAAATTCTCTGGAATTTCGGCCTGGGTTGGCAGGCAGGTCCCTCAAATTGCAATCAATAAAATTACTGAATTATGTAAAAATATTACATAAATACGCACGTAGAATTTAAATATATATGCATATTTATATATTTGAAGTCTACGTGTATATTTATATAATTATTTATGTAATTTTGTATATGGACGTATGTATATTTCTTATTTTTATTTATTTTTATATACATAGATATATATACAAATTCATTCTAAGTGTATTTTGATATAAATATATATATATTAATTTTAAAATACAGTTAGAATAAAATTTCATATAGCTATATAATTTTTTTAAATTTTTTATTATATTTAAAAATTTTTTATTTAATTTTAAATTACTTATTATTTATATTTTATAATAATATATATATACAATATATATAGTTATTATATATATTATATATATACGTGTGTAATTTAATTATAAGTGTATTTTTATATTAATATAAGTACATATTAATATAAAAATACACTTAGTATGGCATTATATATATATGATATATAGACATATATTATATAGATATAATATATGTCTATATATCATATATACACATATATAATAATTTATTTATTTTTTATTAACATTAACTTTATTTTTTTAAATTTTTTTACACATGCAGGGAGACTGCCTGCCAGCACAGGCAGTCCCCCTGCAGGCAGACACATGGACACCTATTGTGACCATGTGATCGCTGTGTTAATGAGTGTTAAGCGATCACATGGCCACAGGGGTCCTAATCTGCCGTGGGGAGACTGTCTGGGCTGCAGGCAGTCTCCCCACAACCGGAGCCACGCTGATCGCCGCCGGGGGAACGACGGCGATCAGGTAAGTAGCTCTGACCGTTAGGACGGTTCAGGACCGTCATCGGTCGGCAACGCAAAAATGCCGATGACGGTCCTGAACCGTCCTCGGTCCTTAAGGGGTTAATGAAGTGGTCAGGGTGCCAGGTCCATCTAGGATTAACCCTGCCTGCTGTAAACATAGCAGTTTCAGAGAAACTGCTATGTTTACATATGGGTTAATCCAGCCTCTAGTGGCTGTCTTATTGACAACTGCTAGAGGTGATTCTGCGCTTCTCACTGAAAATCACAGTGAGAAGACGCTGACATCCATAAATGCTTTTCTATGGACTGTTTGAATGTGCGCGCGGCTCTTGCGGAAGAGGCAGGAGAGTCCTCAGCGCCAAGGGAGCCCGGCGCTGGAGAAAGGTAAGTGTTTAACCCCTTTCTCCCCCTTTAGCCTGGCAGGAGGGGGACCCTGAGGGTGGGGGCAACCTAAAGACCCTATAGAGCTAGGAAAACAAGTTTTGTGTCATTCCGAATCGATAAATTCTAAAATACAGACATTCCAAAATTCAAAAATGAATGAATCAAAAAGAAACAAAACTATTGTTTTGTCTCTTCACATCTCTATAAAATGATACAGATCAGGAAAGATGAACAAAAAAATAGTTCAAAAATTGGGGAGGTGAGACAGAACAGACTTAAAATTCATAACACCGCACTTAATTTTTTGCAAGAAAATGTGTAAATTAGGCATGCAAAAATACTGGTAATTATTTAAGTTCAAGGCAATAAAATGCCTGGATCATCCCTTTAAAGCCCTCTTGTGAAGGTTCATAGTATAACTATACCTTCCTCTTCACATCAGTGCAAATATATTGTTATGGCACTATTATAATAAAAGGACATCAAAGAAATTAATTTGTAAAATGTGACGGTATAAAAATATATAGTTTACTATCAGCACTATAAGGAATTTGTTTATAATGCATTAGCACCTTTCAGGTTGACAAAAGACAGAAATGTGTCAGTGCTATGAGAGAGGTCATACAATATTCATTGAAAGGATTTTCAACGTGACTGCCAAGAGAAGCCGCACTTCAATCTCACACAGTGGTCAACTTTGAAAAAAGCTAATGGCACATTGGAATTGTGTCACAAAGTCAAAAACTGAGCAATAAATTGATATTCCCAGGGCAGCCACCTAGGGAAATATGATTCCTGTGTATTCCACGGGTTAGGACTTTGTGTCAGGAAATAAGAGACCGTTCACTGCAGTACGTGGCATTCAATATACTTTATTATTGACGTACACTAGAGTTCAGAAAATATTGAGATACTCCATGCAGGATTTTTAAAATAATAGTAATAAAAATTAATACAATGAAATGTATCATCAGAAACTGCAACCCAAAAAATAAGAAAACTAAAATCTATAACTGTCCCTCTTTGCTGCAATTCTCAGGATCTTCTCTGCAGTGCCATCAGAAGGAATCAGGAAGCGGCTGAGTATTTTCAGCCATTCCTAGGCCTTTTTTTAAGGTACATAATTCTATTGTCAGCTTTCTACTGTAAGCTGTACATATTGTAGGAAGCCTGGCTGTAAATAGCTTTGTTTACAAACAGACATGAATGAAGCTACTTTATAGCAATACAAGCTGCAAGGAATGTTTTATTAATGTTTGTAAGTAGTTTTACTATTTTTGTTGTGCATGAAACGTCTCATGTCTGTGTCTATTATGCATACACACGGGCTATATGCGATATATACACTTATTTTCTTTTTAATTGTTTAAAAACTAATTTACTAATTTTTGGAGGTGAAGACTGGGGGTTTGTGTTAAGTTGAGAGTGACATTTGCTTATTTTTAAATTCAGAATGTATTTGCTTCCATAATTCTGCAACTATTAATATATAAACATTGAAACTATGTTATTCGAACAAGGCAAAAAAAATGAAAATAAAT
Organism: Pelobates cultripes; assembly: GCA_933207985.1. NCBI lineage: Eukaryota > Metazoa > Chordata > Amphibia > Anura > Pelobatidae > Pelobates > Pelobates cultripes. The sequence goes on along the minus strand of OW240915.1, from coordinate 324,407,304 downwards.
ACACACACACACACACAAAAAGGGATGACAAAGGGAATAGAATCTATTGGAAAATGCATTGAGGTTTAGGACAATGGGAATGAGAGAGAGAGAGAGAGAGAGAGAGAGAGAGCAAGAGAAAGAAAGAAGGAAAAAAAGACTGAAAGAAAGAAAGAAAGAAAGAAAGAGGAAAAGGATTAAAAAAGTAGAAAGAAGTCCAATCACGTGTAGGCAGGTAGTATGACACAAGAAGGACATGGCGGTGTGACTGCACACACCTGATTGTCAGCCAGGGAGTCAGGGAAGAACTGGCTGGCCTAACAATGAAATGGGGCTAAAGTTCACACATGTAGAGGATAGACCATGGCATGAGTCATCTTGCCACTTCAGGATATCCTCTTACTGTTGACTATGGCATGTAGGACTATTGAAGTGATTAGGAAGCATTTGGTGACCAATAATGAAAGGAGGGATAGAGATCCAATAATGTCAAGATCTGTGTTCAGATACTGCAATATTCAAATGGTTTGTTCTCAAAGGCTGGGGGCACATAAAGTAAATCTAAGTGATTGCAAAACATCATTTGAGTGGATTTAATATCGTATATAGTCTGGTTGCCTCCATGTTTGTTAAAGTTTAAGACAAGGCATTATTTACTGCATATGACATTGTCACGTTACCAGTGTATACCAGACATGATATGTAGACATGTGCTATTCGTTTTGTTCCAAATGTATATTCGTACGAATTTCATGCCATTCGGACATTCGAATGCTTACGAATGCCCGAAGTGTCGAAGTGTCCAAGTGTCCAAGTTCCGAAGTGCCGAAGGGATTCGGATTTCTGAAAAGTGGCAAAATAAGTGAGAGCGAGGGAAAATTATGTCAATGATGACAGAAATCTTGACCAATAAGCTAATTCCTTTTGTGCAATGTCATGCTTGCTTGCCCAATCCGGTTTCACTATTCCCTGTCCAATGAAATGAGCAAATTTATATGATTGATGTTATAGGACAGACAATTATTATTATTATTATTATTATTTCCATTTATTTAACGCCAACAGATTCCGTAGCGCTTTACAATACTGTTGATTTTGTCAATGAAGGCACACAGAGTGATTGAGGTTGGATAGTATATAAATCAGGCTATCAGGGTGTTGACTTGCATTCATGTGACCACAGACATGTGCAATTCGTTTCGTTCTGAATGTACATTCGTATGAATTTCATGCCACTCGCATTCCTACGAATGTCCAAAGTGCCGTGGTGTCGAAGTTCCGAAGTATCGAAGTGCTGAACCGAATGCCATTGGTCCGAATTGCCGAAACAGACACATTTTTTTACTTACCCGAATTTCCGAACCGAACCATGCACATTCCTAATTTTATGTTTAACGCTAATGGCTTACTGTTAGGCTTGATAACAGCCCTTATTGGGGCTGAAAAATTACTAGAGGATTCTAAATAAGTCACTGTTTTTTGAATTCATGTGTGCAGTATCTTTTTTTTTGCTTTTGTCCATGGAAGATATTTCAGACTGCCACAAGCAACTGGATTAACTCAATGATGTTAATGGTATTAGCTCTTCAATTCAATTCAGGCAGGTTTTTTATATTTCCAGATAATATTTTATCTTAAATTTTTATAACATGAATAACTGTCTGCAATGTCTGTAAACTGCACTGACCCCACAGGGACACTACTATATCATAGCATGGTAACAGTAATTTGACCAGCCGGAGTTAGTTTAAGTACACCGTAAATTAAATAAAATGAAAGTTTACAGGGGACGGCTGTGTCTTTTGGTGAAGATTTCCATGGCTATCTATAGAGGTGTTATTACTAAGCAGTTTTCTGTGTATCACATATCCAATATTGAATTTAAAGTGTATTGTGATAACACTTTGCTAATCTTCTGGTTTTACTAAATTAGTCTTTTAAAAAAATGTGTCTTGGGAAATATCTTCATATTAAAAAATTAGAGTGCATTAAAACTTCCATTATTTGAGCTGGGAAAAATGTGGGAACATCAAATATACAAATACATATTTAATGAAACAGCTCTCTGTGCCTTCCTGTATGATGTAGTTCTTAACTTTATTGAGATACAGGTTAAAATTCTCATCACAGGAGTACACTTAAATGGTGATGTGCCAGCAGAAATCCATGGATGACTATTGAGATGTTAATACTAAGCAATTGTCTATTGGCAACAATGTTTTAGAACCAGGCAACTCATGTTTAAATCCCAGTCAAACCAGCACACCGGTAAGTGATCCCAGACAAGACACCTATACACACTATATATCTGCCTACTCCAATCCCCATAGATTGGATGGTCTTCTTCCCCCTTAGATATCACCTTTCTATAATTGGGTGTAGTCATGTGTACTTAGATTAGAATGGCTTCAATTTAACGCCATCTCATTCCAGACACTTGTATTTGCTGAAGTGCATGTTCTGCACAGTTGTTTGATCTTTTTATATTTGATAGTGGTTTAGATCTTCTTTTCACCACTCAATTCACCTATAACATGATACCTAGAAACATCTAGTTTATCACCTGAAAAACAACTGTTTGTAGACAAAGGGATTTGCATATTAATAGTGTGTCCCATGGGTTTTTATGTGTCAAATAGTCACAAAAACACAGAGATCAATATTTTTATTACATATCGTATATTGAGAAGGCCGTTTGTATTGACAATAGTAAATAGGCAATATCTGTATTTCCTGTTCATCATATAGACGAGGCAGAACTAGATGAAAACCATGTGGAAAAAATGAAATCATAAAACCTCAGTGATCTGTCAGACAAAGGCCCATTTCCTCCAAAGACCAGTCCCTTTCCATGAATCATTTTCATGGGTCTCAGGATACAGGATCGAGCCTTGGTTAACTTGACCTGTAAAATGATTCTCGGTATCCGTAGCGAAACTAGCTGTAGTAGTTTGTTGGAACACGAGGTTTAATTAACGTTTTTTACAGTGCAAAGCCTTTGTCAGCACACTTTCTACTTTTCAATACCCTATAGATTTCCTATCCCATGCTTCAGTGGTTCTACTTGAAGAAGTTGAATTATGTTTGCATATATGACGCAACGCTCACTGACATTGCTGTATATTTAATGTTTCCTACAGGATAGATCTCTCAGTCTGTGGAATAATTTCTTCTTGTGTAAAACCCAGTTATCAGTGCTGTGTTTGGGCTTTGGCCTATAGCTTTTGACACAGCTCTCAATGACCCGAAAAAGCTCCAGTATTTAAGAACACATCCATTTTCAAAGTAGAGATACTCACAACATGAACTACTTATGCTTCTAAAGTGAATGGGTTGAAAATTGGTGAACAGAGGAAACCAGATAAAAACACAAAAATAAAGAGGAATACAAAGAATGACACAGGTAGACACAGAAAGGAAAATGTAAGCACAGAAAGACAGGAGAAAACCCAGAGAGGTGTAGGAAAGCAGACAAAGACTCAGAGAAAGTAGACATGGGGAGGTATACAAAGGCTGAGAATGATACAGAAAATCAAGGCAACATGGGAAATGGCACAGGGAAAACGTGACGACAGATGATAATACAAGAAGATACAATCAGATAAATGCAGAAAAAGACACAAAATACAGAGAGGGGTGCAGAATGGTAGAGAAAGGTTTGAAAAAGGCAAGTGGTTACAGGTAGAGAAGAACAAGGACATATGAACACAGGCATTGGAAGACAGAAAAGGCTGTATGAATAAGCTATTATGGATATTATTTGTGTTTCGTTTGTAAGCTGTTTATGAGCTGTAAGTATATTGCTATGTTAATAAGTGCATATTAATACACCTTTATTATGCAAACTTGTACGTTTTCCTGAAACACATTTATAAATCCACTAGTCCCCCTAGATAACAAGTATACCAAGTATTTTAGAAATCCTTGAACTGTACTTATTAAGCTGAAACTGAAGCAATTTTGGATCAAAAAATTTCCTCTCTTTTGAGGAATAATAATATTCGTTAGACTGCTTCACATTTAGAACATTCCACCAGAACCAATGTTTTTGCTAAATCACCTCTTACTGATGGTAATATATATCACTAAAAGACATGGAACGCTATTTCTGTACCATTTGTTTTCACTGTAATGGGTTTTACAGTGAGATAATCTAGCCCATACCAGGGTTAGATTGTCCAATATTGTGAGGCAACACTTGAAGAAAAAAAAAAGAGAAAAGTCAATGATGGTGTTCAAGGGGACCCTTAGCACAAGCACGTGTTTGAAACTATAAACCATAGAGCATGAACAGGCCAAACATGTAGATGGAAAAACTTTGGGGAAGTATACAGAATTGATGAGGTTGTTAATATGTGCCCATGACTCCATGTGCTTGTGAGATCCATTATTCCATAATAGTAATTATAATAGTCCTTATAACTCAACCATGATGACTTGAACATCTCATTTATGTAGGCCTATTATTCAACCTAGACAAACTCAGAACACACATGACATCTACTTTAGAGCTTTGTTTTATACCTGGATTGTGAGAAATATCAGGGGATGATTTCTCTAGGGTACACAGCTTGATGCCCTCATATCTAACTCAATTAGAGATGTTTAGCTTCCGGAACCCCACACAACAACCATGATGCTGAGTGCTCCTTGATAGAGAGGACAATAAGACATTAAATACTGTTTTGCTTATGATATTACTGAAACATCTGGCGATAGGAAGAGAAATACTGAGTGGAGGCTTCATATTGTACGAAAACAGAATACCCTGTCTGCAGAGTGTCCATATGACAAAATGACATCATGAGGATGAGAGTGGAATTCCTATCTCGGAATATGCAATGCATGTTGTTCTTGTAGTACATTACATTTGTATTACCATTTATGAGTTGCAAGTCAATGCTCAACCTCAGCTCATATCCTCCACTTGTAAGTCTTAGGACACCAATACGATAACACCTTCCGCACAGTCTGTTTATGGAGGCACATATTTCATATTCTCTATCTGATATCAATTAGGGCTTCTCAAGAGTATTTAGAAAATTGCAAAAATAAGGTGTAAATTATGTTGCGCTGTAGGTAATTGATTTTCTTTTTTTAATCAGGTACTTTAAAGTTGTCAGGATATCAACAAGCACTTCTTGGGCAGTGAAATGTAAGACTGTAAACTATTGTTGCTCTGCAGCAAACTAGAATCTGTTTATCAGAATGTTCATACAGATATTTCCTCAAACAGCAGGGAATTACCTTAAGTGTTTGCCTGTAAGGTGGGAATGTTCTCAATTAGAGGGAAGAGGAGGTATGGCGATAGGGTTGCAGTAAAAATAAAAAAAAATAACCCAATAAAAATAAAGGGAGATACAATCTATAGGGGTTTTAACTAAAGGATAACATTACGGGAGGTTTATAATTAAGAAGAACAAAACTGCTTTAGAAAGAATGTGAATAAATACCTTCGCAATGGTTTACGATCAGTTGAGCTCTTTTCTTTACGGAATAATGCAGACCATTGCATTGTGCATTAATTTGTGCTGTTTCAGTTAGGGCATTGTTCCAAAAGACAGTGTTATGTGGATAATTATATTTATTCACTTAATTGTGTATATTAATATGTGCTTATTTGTAAGGGCAAATTAGCTCAGATTAGGAACTGTTATAAAACATTGCATAATAAGGTTGAACATAGAAAGGGAATAATTGAGAGAACCGTACTGCGGAGAACCTGGATACATTGCTTCTATATCACAGCTGTGGATCATTTGTACAATACGGACCTGGCTTTTTGAATTGCACCATTATTAGCTGCTATACATACAGAAAAGATGCCCCCTGTTTTCCTGATGAATTTTATGAAAAATAGAGCACTCAAGAAAAATTCTAAATAGATTCACGCAGTGAGCTATATAGAAGAAGCTTAGATAAAATTAATTTTTTGGTGAGAGAACTACTTTAAGAAGTAATGAATCTTGATCACCTCCCATAATATTAATTGAGGATCTGTGAGCTTGGATGCGCTTGAAGATCTTATGATTCCAAATCTTAGTCATCCAGAGTAACCAAAATGACTTCCTCCGTGTAGTAATTCAAAAGATTCCCAATTAAGCACAAAATCCTCTCCCAAGGTTAAAATAACTAGGTCCTTCAAAAAATGTAATCTTGAATCCTTTCTAAATGACATCAAGAACCTCCCATGGCACAGATTAAACATTATCCCAGATCTAGACTGTGCTGTTGAATTCTTTCAGTCTGAACTCCTACAAATTTGGAATTTGCATGCCCCGCTGCGTAAGGTGAGGGTAAAAGGAGCACATATGAACTGGATCACAGCTGACCTCATCCAAATGTACCAGTTTCGGGATTCTTTGTGGTCAAAGTTTAAGCGTACTGGCTCTATGAATGATCACTGTGCATATAGACAATGGCGAAATATATGCACAAAACAGACAAAATTGGCCAAGGCCCAATATTTCTACGCAAATCTCAACAATAACATCTCAAACCCTAGAAACTTTTGGAAAGTCATAAACAAACTACAAACTCCCCCAATCCACTCCCAACCCTCCACTGTCAAAGTGGGTAACCAAACCCTGCAACTTCCCTTAGATGTAGCAAATGCCTTTAACAATTATTTTGTCGGATGCTCTACTGCCCTGATTGCCAAGCTAATAAATGATACGCATCCTGAAACTACTAATGTGGTTCAGGTCACACTAAATTTGCAAAGGCGCAATATAGACAAGTTTATTTTTAGACCTGTACCTGTTAGTGTCATTAAAAAACATCTTAATGATCTAAAAATGAAAAACCAATCCGGACCTGATCAAATCCCAGCAATGCTGTTGAAGCTCAGTGCGCCGGCAATTGCTAAACCCGTCTCAACTCTAATTAACAAATCCTTGGTGTCTGGATACATACCCAAACTTTGGAAGACTGCAAGAGTAATGCCTATCCATAAAAGGGGTGACACTACTTTGGTTTCTAACTATCGCCCAATATCATTGCTCCCGGTATTGTCAAAAATCTTAGAAAAATGTGTCCATACGCAACTATGTGAGTACTACCAACAATTTAACTATCTGACCCCTGATCAATCGGGCTTTCGCCAGAATCACTCCACTACAACTGCTCTCTTAAAAGTTTGCAATGACATCCAAACTGGCATGGAACAAGGATCCCTAACTGGAGCTATTTTTTTTAAAAGGCCTTTGACACAGTAGACCATGACATTCTACTGCACAAACTCAAAAACTCAGGTATTGATGATCGTTCGCTAACCTGGTTTCGATCGTATGTATCGGATCGCTCGCAATATGTGTCCATTTCTGACAGCGACTCCCTCCCTCTCCCAGTCACGTGTGGTGTTCCCCAGGGTTCCGTTCTCGGCCCCCTACTATTTACATTATTTATAAATGATCTGCCTAATGTCTGCAAATCCTCAAATGTACACATGTACGCAGATGACACGGTAATCTATGCGAACAAATCCGATCTACCGAAACTTGAGGCTGTGCTCCAAGACCAGTTTACAGAGGTAGAAAGGTGGATCGCAAAAAACAAACTCTTCCTGAACACTGACAAAACTGTCACAATGATCTTTGGAACAGTACCTAAATTACACAAATTACACAATTCCCACCTATCCATCAAAACAAATTCAAATGGCACACTGACCACAGTCCACTCTTTCAATACTTGGGTATGATGTTAGACCCCAATCTATCTTTTGGCCTGCACATAGAAAAGCTTGCATCTAAACTTTATCCAAAACTAGGTGCCCTGTACAGAAAAAAAAGCCTGCCTAAGCCCTACAGTAAAGGAAAAGATTGTACAGCAAATGCTGATGCCAATCATTGATTATGGGGATGTAGTATATGCATCTGCATCGCAATCCCACATTAATAAACTCAACACATTGTATAACTCGTTCTGCCGATTTGTGCTACAATGTAATTACAGGACCCACCATTGTGACATGCTAAAAGAACTAAACTGGCTGTCGCTGGAATCCAGACGCACCCTTCATCTTTCCAGCCTTGTCTTTAAAAGCTTTTCTGGGAAACTCCCACCCTACCTGAACGAAATGCTTTCCCCAGCTGTTCCCACTTCCTATAACCTCTGATCCAGTACCAGCACTTTATTTAGTCTACCTCAATACAAAAAGAAAGCGGCCCGATCCTCCTTCTCCTATAGAGCACTACAATTATGGAACGACCTCCCGCACAATTTAAAATCATCCTTAAGCCTAAAGTGCTTTAAGAGATCCCTCTCTACATACCTCAAAACAGAATGCACCTGTCATGGTTGATTATATATTTCCTGCCTGTTCTATGTTACATTTTGTATATATTTTGTATTAATATTGTTTTGTATTTTGTTGTACCTAATGTAACAATGTAATGATTTGTGGACCCAGGACATACTTGAAAACGAGAGAAATCTCAATGTATCTTTCCTGGTAAAATATTTTATAAATAAAATAAAATAATTTTATTTCAGAGTTTGTTTACAGATACATTTAACAGGCATGTGAGAGCATGATAAAGCATTTATTGACAGATATATTTCTATGTGATGGCTGCATTTTAAAATTAATTGGGTATAATTATTGGTGTGTTTCCATTTCTGCCGCTACTTGCAGATGCTTTTATTCTAGTCCCCTCTCCGTAGCAGATCAATTTCCAAACATCATGTATCCTGGCGTCTTTGGTATCAAAAGAATATTTTATATAATTATACAGAAAACAGATTGTGGTCTTGATTTAACATTTTTGGATGAGCTTTTCAATCAAATTAATATTTTTGGATAGATTTTTAAATATATATATTTTTTAAAATACTAAAATATCAACAAACATATTCTTTATATAAAAAAAAATATATCATAATATAAAAAAAATCCAATTATTAAAATATTTTTCAAATGTTTAAATAATTGGAAAATGTAATCCAAAAATATTAGATGAAGGACTATGTAAGAAAGAGAAAGCTTATAATAGCGAGGGACCATGGCAAGATTATACTTTAGGTTTCAGGATATCCAAAGGAATAAACAAATGTGTGGAGAGACGTTCATCCCAGACTTCCTAACATGTCAAATGGACAAAGAAGGGCACTTTAATGTAAGTGGAAGTGGGGCCAGTGGTAGGGGCTGTTCTTGATGTGGGATGTGGCCAGCGGCGTGTCTTCCACTTAGTTTTCCCGACCAGCGTTCCACTGGGACCCGGTATCAAGATGCTCGTGCGGCAACTGCCATAAAGCCTTACGCGTTTCGTGACTCTGTGTCACTTCATCAGAGGCTGGTATCTGTCTGGGTCTGACCTTTCGGCACTTATAACACTTATAATTGCTGTTTATGGACTACAGCTGTATGTATATTTCTAACAATGTTATAGAAATAATCCACATTAAAAGATACATAATGTACTCGGAGTTGCCCACATAGAACACACAAACATAAAAACAAATTGGGAAACAGAAACAAATAGGAAAAATATATATATAAAGATATATAAAAAAATAATCCCTTAATTAAGGCTTATCTTTACTAGTAGAGAACTTCTGTGTAAGCCTATCTTTCTACAGGGTAGAACCCCACAGAATAATTTCTGTTCACTGTCCAATTTTTCCACTCTACCAGGCCAGCCTTGTCTGTTCATTCGACCCTTGAATAATTTATATAACTAAAATTTAATTTGGAACAAGAACAATGTATCTTATTTACACAGACTGATTTCTAGATACATTTATAGTAATTTAACTGGGAGTATTATTGATGTGGAGCTCTGTTATACACTCAGACATACCAACAATATGAAGCTCCTAGACAAGAGGGACATTAGGACGGAAAATATATGACAGAGGGACAGAGAGATTTGATCCCAAAATAGGGACTGTATCTACTAAATAGGGACGCTTGGGAGGTATGCCATCATGAATGAACAGAGGCTTAGTGCTGTGTTTTCTCTGTTGTAACCAGTCAGAAGTGTATGAAATGACATTTAATTTGGAATATCTGTCTCATCAGTAATAAAGTCTTCCACATTTGCTTGGATGAAGTTTAATAGTTTACCTATAGATGTACTGTCACCGTCACTATCGGTAATATAGTTGATTATTAAATATATACTTGAAATTAAAGGGACACTCCGGGCACCAATCCAACTTGAATGCATTTTATAGGCTTTGGCCTCACTAATATTGCATACAAAAATAGTTTTTGCATAAAAATGAGCTGTTTTGCAAAATGCTGCAACATAAATCTGCCTCCTTAGCCATGCCTCCATACTTCCGAAAAATATATCCTTATCAAATGTATGTGCAATGCATTTGCATTAACCTGCATTAGAAGGAGAAGACACCCAGGGAGACATAAAATAAGGATATCTCTACCTGTTTGTAGTTTCTCTGACTGTCTGCAGCCAGACTGTGAATTAAAAGCCGCTCACTCAGTGCTGTTGGAGCTGACACTGTGTACATACATTTGATAAGGAAGTCTTTCTAGAGCGAGGGGGCGTGGCTAAGGAGGCCGGCTTCTAGTACTGCAGCATTCTGCAAAACATTTATTTTTTTATTGTGCAAAAACTATAACCTTTGGGCATGCAAGAAAAAAGGCATTTTTATGAGTTGTTTTGATGCCCCAGAGTGTCCCTTTAATATTTTCATCCCAGTTTTTTTTGTACAACACCTCTGGAATATTTCATGCTTTGAGTGATTTGTAATGCATTATGTTAACCTGTGGAAGTAAAAGGGTTAACGTTGCAGAACAGGGAGGATAGTAAGTGACCATAAGTAATGCAGACATGGGAAGAAGCCATATGAGAATGTTTGGTTAATGAAAGTAAGATATCCTTTTCCACATGTCACACGGTGCAATTTTATAGATTGCGATAGATCAAACATCAAGAAGTATCAATAAGCAGCTGTCAGTCCATGTTATTTCCATAGTGCTCAGCAAAATAATCTTTTCATTTGACGTCTATGCAATTCACTTGAAATTGTAGCTGGTATTTCAGATGCCAAATAATGTATTATTAACAATTATGCAAACTCACCATGCATTCCTATGTCTTCACCGGCATTAGTTTATTTTAGAACAAAGAAAATATCCTCCTTTTGGAAAAGGCATAAATGTTCCAGTCTTGCTGTTTTGTTCCCAAGTAAACATCATTTCTGTTCCAAATAATAATTAAAAAAAGAATCAGGCCTCCAGTCAGTAAATGCTCGTACAGAGAATACTTACAACATGAATATAAAACATGACATATCATGAGTGAAATGCATTTTACATTTAACCTGCACCCAGAAATTCTTGGTTATTAGTTATATATTGTATATACGTTTATATACTGTATGCCAACATGGTGACATCCACGCAACAAAACACACACAATGACAGATACTAACACACAGAGCTGCCATAAATGCTAGGGTCCCTTACACAGCTCAAGGCCAGGGCCCCAGAGCTCACCCCCGCATCCACGCATCCCTGAGTCCAAACACAGGGTAAACCCCAGAGGCCACCCACAAGGATAAGTAAAGTGGATGCAGTGTGTTTGTGCATAATGGATGCAGAGTATGTGTGAGTTAATTGGATGTGGTGCGTGCATAGTGGATGCAGTGTGAGTGTAATGGATGCAGTGTAGTGTGTGTAATGGATGCAGTGTGTATGAAGTGTATGCAATGTGTGTAGTGTAGTGGATAGATTGTGTCTGTAGTGGATGAAGTGTGTCTGTGTAGTGATGTGATGTACAGTGGATGCAGTGTTGGTAGTAGACACATTGTGTGCGTTAAAAGTGGAATGCAATGTATGCGCGTAAAGTGGATGGAGTGTGTGTGCTTGTGTAATGGATGCAGTGCGTGCAGGGGATGCAGTGTGTATGTAGTGAATAGAGTGTGTGTGTAGTGGATGCAGTAAGCATGTTAAAAGTGTAATGTATTGTGTGTGTAAAGTGGTTGCAAGGTGTGTGTTAGTGTACTGAATGCAATGTCTGTGTGTGTTTCTATTTAAAACATATATATATATATATATATATATGTATTGTGTGTGTGTGTAGTGTATGCAGTGCATGTAGTGGATGAAGTGTGTGTGTTTAGTGGACGCAGTGTGCAGTGGATGCAGCTAGCATGTTAAAAGTGTAATGTAGTATGTATGTAAAGTGGATCTGTAGTAGATGCAGTGTCTGTGTGTGTTTCTTTATTTAAAATTTTATTCACTCCTCCCTGCTTCTTACCTGTAGCCAGGAAGGGGGCGTTACATTCCCTGGTGGACCAGTGGCACAGTGCAGGCTGCTGCTTGGTTTATACTGAAGAGAGGATCCAGACTACATGCTATACCTCCTGCAGCCAGGCAGCAGATCCTCTCTCACGAGCCCAGCATGCGTGCTGTTTGGAGCATTGCCATGGCAACTCATGGTAAGGCTCAGACAGCCATGGCTAGAAAGAGGACCTGCCTGCCCAACAAAGTGACAGACACCATAAACAAACATAACAAAAACACAAAAAGTAGTAGCTACCCCCTACTCTACACACACAGTGACAGCCACCACACATAACCACAGTAATAGTCCCTGACACAAAACACGCAGCCTTCTCATTCACTCAACACATATAGCCTCTCACACATAAACAACAAATACAACCCCATATGTAGTTTGTCCTCACACATCCTCACCATACACAACTCCCACATACAGAGCCTTTACAGACACAGCTACTTCTCACTCACATTCGGACACCACACACAGCCTTCTTCTCCGCACACTCACACAACTTCTCGACTCACAGTCTCTGCCCATTTGGACTTAATTCGATTTGGACTTTATTCATGAACATTTTGCATTTGGTGGATAACCCTGTTAGTCCACAGCTCAACTCAGAGTCTTTGATATTGGAAACTTGATCCTACATTTTGATGGAAATTGAGCAGTAGTAATAACTCATTTTACTTACATTACTTACATTTTACTTAATGTATACATTAGGTTTGGGGATAGAACATAGGGAATAATTGGACCCTAAGGAGTGTCAGGATTACTGTTTGATCCAGCACGTAGAACTGTACAGCACGGATGACAAATAAGTAACGTATTACCGGTCCTTAGAATGGCCGGATTTAACGTACAAAGAATAGTCAAAAATACTAGCCGAGGTCAGGGAACACAGAAAGGGACACAGCGATGAGGAAAGCCAGGAGTCAGGATACCAGAATATAGAGAAGTCAATAAACAAAGCCAAAGTCAAAAACCAGGTAGAAAACTATAAACAGGAACGCGCTCTCGGACAACCACAAGGGAAACCACGACAGGGCACTGAGCAGGCTGAGAACTGGGCCTAAATACCCCTCCTTTCTTTCTGATAGGCTATAACCGGCCTTTGACCCCAAAGTCAGTTACCAGGTTTCATTTGCATAATTGCTGCTCATCATTAACCCTTCTGTGGATTAGGTTGCTGCTCGGCACAACTTTTCCTGTGTGGACAGTAAATGTCATTAACCACATTTTTATAAGCGGATGAATACGTGACAAGTAGGAGAGGTTAGTGAGAAAATAATTTAGCAAAGAGCAACCACCAAATCACATTGTTGAATATATAATTGAATAAAAATCACCTAAAACGTTTGGTAACAGGTTTTCACGTGATGCCCAATTTTCTTTAAATGTACAAAAGACTAAGCAATTGGCTATTAATAAATTTTAGTCCTGGCACGACCAGGGCAAATATTGCAATATTGTTTTTTGTTTTTCCTCCTCCATTTACTAGTATGAAAGCAAAGTTTAGAATAACAATTGGCAAGGAGATTAGTTCTAAGACAGCGGTCAATACCACAATGCAGATTAGAAAAACTTGATTTTATTTTTCTACCTTATTTGGTCACTCCATTTTTCCAAAAATGTTATATTTTTCAGGACGTCCAAAAATCAGCCATATGTTGTTTCATGATCAAAAAGCTGATTCAGAAACAAAATCAGGTGAACCAAAAGAGCATGGAAATGGGCCAATCAGAGCAGTGCAAAATATATACATACTGTACTCTACAACTTGATTCACAGATCAAGTGAGAAAAAAAAAACAATTGGAGCAGTAAAGCATTATCTATATTTATATATTATATGTTTACGGCTCCTCCTGCTTTCCCCTCTGTTGCTCACTTGTCACTTGATGTGTGAATAAAATCAATTTATCAATCATTCCTTTTTTAGTGCCATAGTCAAAATTCAGAATCACAAACCAAAACAAACACATTCGGCCGTTATACGGCTCGTTCGGTTCGTGATTGGTACATTTCGGTTTGGAGTTCAGGAATCCAATAAACTCAAATTTAGACGAATTGCAGTTCAGACTGAACCGGATCAGGATAAGTAGACAGTATATAAACAATCCTGATCAGTGACAGCTCCCCTTTCATTTGTCTTTGCAGTAGAATAAAAATATTAAAACAACTCTGTGTATGTTACGCTTGTGCAGACATTCCATTTATTTGTTATAAGGTGTTTATATAACTATAGTTATCTCATATATAATAATCTCTGTGTCAATACAAGTGGTTCCTGGGATGATAAATATTGCACGATTTAGTAAGTACAGCATTGTTCAGAGAGTATTTGCCTTAACCCCTTAAGGACACGGCATGTGTGAAATGTCATGATTCCCTTTTATTCCAGAAGTTTGGTCTGGTTAAAGGAGATGGAAATATGAAATCAAATTAAATTATTCTCATTAGTGTCAACTGTCCTTTCAGTTCTTTCTCAATATCAATATTACCGATCACTTGAACCGTCTGCCAGGATTTTAAATCGTCTAAGAGCCCGATGGCAGTGCTATGTTTCAGGAGTGCCTGAGTTTCATGTAATCAATATTATGGGATTTCCTTTAAATTAATCATGATTAGGAAGATTAACTTGCTATGCCTCATTAAGCTCTTATGAAATTATCTCTGTAACTTCATGTGCCATTGTTTTCAGTCATCTGCAATCATTAAAAATACAAATAAACAGAAAAAATCTAACAATGACAGAAATAAGTTGTAGCGGAGCTCCCTGTACCCCAGCTGGGTACCTCCACCAAATGGAATGCTTCCTAGATGCACTGGGTAGAGGAACTAGTTCTGCTCACTCCCAGGAACTGGACGGCCCTCAGTCCTGGGAGTCAAAGTCCTTACAAAGACTTTCCCTGCTGCATCCTCCACCAGCTGCGACAAGCCAGCACAGGGATTGACTCTTTCTACCCCCCAGTAACTGGACAAGACCTAGCTCTGGAGGTACAAACACTGGCTGACTGTGTTTATTTTGTACACATGGTTTTACAGACACAGACCCCTACATGGGGTCTCCAACACAAAACAACAAGGGTTTCAATCCCAAGAAGCTGAAGGGGGAGCGAGGAAGGACAATGCATCTAGGTTAAACAGTGTCTCTGTGGCAACATCCTGCTGTGACAGGAAAAGGGAAGGGGAAGGGGAAAGGGAGAGATAAAGGCAGACTATGCATTCACAAAAAGAAGGGGGAGGGGAAGAGGCACAGAGCAATCCATTTCACTTATTCTACTTTACAGAGCTGCTGCATATACACAAAAGGCATAGAAGTACATTGGGAAACACAGAATACAAGGGGAAACCACACAAATAAGCAGTGGGCATGGTACTTAGTGATGGTGGTCCATCACAGAAGTGGATATGTAAGTCTTTCCCTTTAAATTGTATGTGGCCGGTAGTGACAGGGTGAGCTAAGGAACTTAGCCTTCTGATATACATAGTTCTATCTAGGAAGAACTATCTATCTAGCAACAACTATCTATCTATCTATCTATCTAGGAAGAACTGTCTATCTAACTATCTAGGAAGAACTATCTATCTATCTATCTATCTATCTATCTCTCTATCTATCTGTCTATCTCTTTCTATATCTGTATCTTTCTGTCTGTCTATCTCTCTCTATATCTGTCTGTCTGTCTCTCTCACTCTCTCTGTCTATTTATCTTTTCATCCGTCTCTGTCTTTCTATATCTATGTATCTCTCTGTGCAGGCTAACATAACATATGAGCTGAAAGTCCTACTTCTACATTGCGAAGCTATTTGTGGCTGACAAAGTAAAAGAAAAAAAATGTGTGAATGTATAGGAAAAATTAACCCATGGGTAATGCTGATGTTGCTGGACTGTTTTTAAACTTCATGGAGGACAAAAAAAGTTCTTTGCTTTTGATAAAATTCCATTATTTTGGCTCATTTTTTATGGTACAAGCAATATAATGAATGTGCAGAAAATTTTGTATTTAATATGGCAAATATAGTATTTAAATATGGAAGGTAAACTCAAGTGTATCTTGAGATCTGGATATCTATCCAGTGACCACTTTGCCCAGAATCTAAGCAGTAACCGCTTTGTCCCGAATCTGATGACCAATGCTTTGCCCAGAATCTAACCAGTGACCGCTTTGCCCAGAATCTAACCCAACACATAATTGGCTTAAGAGATAACTTTCCACATGTCATTCGTCGATTTTTCTTGTTCTGGTAAGCTTTTATTGAGGTCAGATATACTAATCTAGTAGAGATGATCTACATGTGCTTACTATCTACATGTTCTCTCTATGTCAACTGGTGCCTGGCATTCTCCAATGATCCTCTGTAAATGTTTACTTTCTCTATCAATCTTGTGACATTGTTAGAAGTGATATGCACAACATTCCTCTTGAGCCTTGAATACTTTGGAAATTCTCGTTGACTGTCCAATTTATCTATAAAAAGAAAAATAAGTTTAAAGATTCAATTATTATATTCTATGGGAAAAAAATCTGTGCATAAGAATTAGCATGATTTCTTTAGGAAGAACCACTGAGAGAAGTAGAGCCAAAGAAGTGCAGAGACAGAGAGGAATGGAGAGAAACAGGCAGAGAGAAGGCGATGCAGTCTGAATGAGGCAGTATCACATGTGATCAGGGAGAGGAGAGGTCTTTAGTTTCATCACTTTTACACATTTTACATTATTTTTAGTTTTTAAGAAACCAGGAGTGAGTTTCACTCACCCTTGTTTGGTGTGTCACTGGAGCTCAGATGTGGGCAGCAATGGGACTTGTTTGGGAACTTGTGGTTGCTGCTTGGCTTGCTGTGATCATCTCTGCCCAGGGAGTGTGGGGCTTTCTGGGGACTGAGAGGTTCTTCGAGAAGGTGTGAGGCAACCTAATTGATAGCAAGTTAATAACAATAAATCTGCACAACGTGGTTCCCTTCTTTAGTAGGATGGCATAGCATGCCCTAATATCATTAAAGGGTTAATTAAACTTTTTTTTAAATACTTTTTAAATTGATTTTTATTTTTATTTTTAAATTGTACATGTTGGGTCAGATTCTGCTGTTATTTGACCATGTGCTGCTCAAGCTAACCTACTGATTTCTGCTGTTTCACACAGAGCAACCACAGCCATGGGTAAGTTAGGTTGACCAACAGATGGTCCAATAACATAATAATTGGACCCATCGTGGCTTCTCGGACAGATAAAAGAAGTAACACTTTCTCAAAGAAATCAATATACATAATTTAATACCCTACTAACCTCAAAATCTGAGGAAAGTGATTTAGGGGTGATTATTTCTGATGACTTAAAGGTAGGCAGACAATGTAATAGAGCAGCAGGAAATGCTAGCAGAATGCTTGGTTGTATAGGGAGAGGTATTAGCAGTAGAAAGAGGGAAGTGCTCATGCCATTGTACAGAACACTGGTGAGACCTCACTTGGAGTATTGTACACAGTACTGGAGACCGTATCTTCAGAAGGATATTGATACCTTAGAGAGAGTTCAGAGAAGGACTACTAAACTGGTTCATGGATTGCAGGATAAAACTTACCAGGAAAGGATCTTTGCGATAAAGGGAATCAACACAGTAAAGGAGAAGACTATAGTTAAAAGAAGAAAAACTACCACAACAAGAGGACATGGTCTTAAATTAGAGGGACAAAGGTTTAAAAATAATATCAGGAAGTATTACTTTAATGAGAGGGTAGTGGATGCATGGAATAGCTTTCCAGCTGAAGTGGTAGAGGTTAACACAGTGAGGGAGTTTAAGCATGCGTGGGATAGGCATAAGGCTATCCTAACTATAAGATAAGGCTAATTAAAAGTATTTCTAATTAAAAGTATTTTGAAATATTGGGCAGACTAGATGTTTCTATGTTTATAAAATGACACAAGAAACTTTGACGACAGTTTAATTCCTGTCATATACCACATTCTCATTAAGGCTCAGCCAGCCAGTGGGTGATACCTGATGAACATGAAGCTCAGCCACAACATAAAAGGAAGCAAGAACTTTTAAGCCTTTTACCCATCAAATAGTTTGCATTTAATTATTGTATTTATGGTAATTTTATAATTTAGTTATCTCTGTGCTTATTTCTGCTATTAATTTTCACCATAACACCTTGAATTACTTGTATATTTTCCATTGCCTCATCTTCTGAAAAAACACCAGGAAACTGAATTATTAGCATAATCCTATAGCCAAAAGCGGAATGAGGACATATAGAGAAACTCATTTTACACAGCAGCAATCAGCTATTGACCTCAGAACTCTAATCTCCGCAAGGTCATTGCAAAGTAATCACATGTGTGGAACGCGTTGTCTTTTAGTCCTTAGTGCTGATAAATGTATGTCAAATAATTTCAGCATTATGTAAAAGTCATTGTTATTTAACTAGAGAACAAATCACAGTGTAGTTTAATGACTAAAACAGTGATCTACATTCCTACTAATAGATTAATTTCCTCCACAGCTTTTCCTTTTCCCTGAGATTGTGCTGTAAGGAGTAATCACTTCCTCCCACCGATGACTGCTAGCCCTGTCTGCTTACTAATGTGTATGAAAACATATGACTTTTGTCCTGGGCTTTTAATCTTTCTCAAGAAATCTATTACTTTCAGGTATAGATAGATTAACACTATCTGTTTTCATTTTTTAAATCCAACAAAGATACACTTTCTAGTTACAGCAGTCAAGAGAGACTCTACTGCAAGGAGATAGTAAAATGCGTGTTCAAGTCTAAAACATATAGATGTAATTAGACATATTTGTTTCTGTTATTTAAAATGTACATTGGGATTTGGGATAATATAAAGGTAACCTCTCGCAGTTTGCTTTTTATATATCGGGGCTAAATGTTGTTGTGCGTTGTCGTTACTGGAGTTTGACATCAGGGCTGTCATATGTTTCTTTTTGTACCACAAAACATCTCCAAACTTCACCTTCCTGCCCAGCTGCCTGGGAGAGTTTGTGCAGATTAAAAATTTAAAGGGACACAATAGGCACCCAGACCACTTCAGCTCATTGTGTCCCTTTTGCACTTAGTGTTGTAATGTAAAACATTGCAGCTCCAGAGAACTGCAGTGTTTACATTGCAGCTCTAAGTCTCCTCTCGGTAGCTGTCTAACAGGGCTTCCGGAATCTAAACTGACTTTTGGTCCGTAATCTGACGCTGGATGTGCTCACGGACTTCCAGCGTCAGATTTTACCCACAGGAAAGCGACTGAACAAAAATGGCTCCCCAGTCACTAGTTTAAAATGTTTAGTAAACATTACCTCCATCTGCTGAATGGAAGATGGGGTCATGTGAAGGTACAATGCTTCCATTAGAGTAATATGACCCCCATAGAATTTGTATTTATTTATTTATTAACTTGTTTAATGTGGGTGGTGCCTTGCAAACTCTGACCAGCTTCCGCATAATTATCTCTTGGACTGCTGTTTTTTTAAACTATGTGTATGCTGGCTATTAGTGCTGCTACAATCTTACCAGTTTGGGTTTTTTTTAATCTGGGCTTGGAGTTTAATTCTCTAAGCCTGGATTTACCGCTTTCAGCCCAGATTACAGCCATCTGTAGAGTTTGGCCTGGCTGAATTCAGGGGCCTGAATCAAAAATCAATGATGAATTTTCTGATTTTGCAGTCTGAATGCGGCTGTATGGTTTTGCCCTATTCATTTTGGGGCCATTCAGTCTGTCAATGCAGTTGATAGCCAAAGTGTGATCATAGTTAATTTATTTTATATATAACGTTTTTATTTTTCATCTACTTATTTCATGTTTACTACTATCTTTTTTTTTTTTTATTATTCTTTATTTATAGCGTGCATGCATTGTTTGCCATGACAGCATAAACAAGCATTTGATATGCATCATATTTTACATTTTCGTGGTGCTTGGGAAATACTGCACATTTTATAGTAAGGGTAAGCGATTCAAACTAGGCATTTTTCATTATTAACAAAATGTGTGAAGTATGCTTTGCTTAGTCAAAATATACACTTTTCATAATAGAGAAACAAAGAATAAACATGCTTTAGATGATTCAGTAGATTACTGCAAATTTAGGAATGAGATGTAGTAGTTAAGTGGTATATACGCTTAACATGCTTAAATTTAAACAAAAAAAAAAGTATTTAAAACTAAGATGGTACACTAGCTTGGTAAAGGCTGTTTAAATCTGGAGTGTCAGATTATTATGAGACATGGTAACGTTGGTCAGGATGAGCTTCACAGCAGGTAACCCTTGGTGGTGAGAACAGAGGGAATGTGTGGCAGAATAGTTGCGACTGGGTAAGGAGCTTTCAGCGCTCTACTGGTAGGTTTAGTCCCTGGATCAGTCCATGCCACTCGAGCCCTCTCCATCTCTTGTGGTGGATCATGCATTCTTGGGTCGAGGCTAAGGAGGGCCAGGATAGTATGCTTCGTTGTCTTGTATCCGCCGTTGCATTCTGTGTGCCGGCGCTTAGTGCTTAAGGGAGTGGGTAAGGCTTCTCTCTGCCGCCTGTCGTGAGGAACTCTCCACTGCTTGCCGCTTTTAGTTGATTGCCACCGGCCGCTTTGGTTTCCGTTGCTCCGTCGCTGCAGAGAGCCTGTTAGCCGCCTGCTACTCTGATGTGTGGGGCACCCTGTTTGTATGAGGCATCGTGATGAGGACTGCCTCCATCTTAGATGTGTGGAGCGTTGTAGCAGTCTCCCACCCGCGTCTACCCAGCAGGGCCTGCATGTGTGTTAACAGGCTTGTGGGGGTGCCGTGGTGGACCGTGATGATCCCCAGCAGTCCAAGGGGGGGAGAGGTCTGCGTCTGCAGGACTTTGGGACAGGATGACCAGCCGCGTCCTCCGCCCCACATCAACTGCTAGGCCGCAAGTCAGACCTGCCTCGGTTAGTGCGTCCGGAGACACCATGCTATCCCAGTCTAGTCTTGCCGAGGGTTCTGTGGAGCGGGTAAGTGTGTAGCCCGGCTAGCTTGTTTTAATTGTGGTCAGGATTGCTTAAAATTTGCCTTTTTGCAGGAGCTCTGGTTACATGCGACTTCTCCGCATGGCGGTCAAGCTCCGCCCCCTACTTCTATCTTTTTAAGGTTGTTCAGGTTTCATTCTTACATTTTATTTTATATCTTTTCCATTCCACATAAATGTTTATTTTTTTCATATTTGTATTATAGAAACTTTTAACCTTCAATTTAATTTTTTTGGAGGCTATAGGGCGTTAGGTACCACCTGTACACTATTTTTTTGTGTGCTTCAATGTGGGAGTAACATTGTGTGAGTCCTTTGAGTGCATTCAGGGATGCTAGAATTTCCGTATCGGACGTCAGTAACTTGCATTCCGCTATCCATTGGGCCACGAACGCTGGGGGTTGTGGTGGTGTTATTCGTAATTGAGTTTTGTAGCAGGAGGTGAGGGATTTGGGTTTGGTTGGGGCTCACCAGCATCTGTTATACAGTGCATCTAGGTCTGACGGGCTGGAGTTGTCGGCCATAATGTTTTGTGAGATGTGAGAGGATATAATGCTTTTCAATTTTATTTTTTTTATGCTTTATCACATTTTTTCCTAACTTAGATTAACTGGCATTTATCTTCTTGTGATTTATTCTTGCTCTGTACAGGAAATTATATTTATGAAAAGTTGACTATTTTATTCCTTCTATATTGGTATCTATATATCACTTATGTTCATTATTAAACAATGTATACAATGTGTGTATATACAATTTATGTCTGCTTTGGTATAGTGTACAGAGAAAGGATCGGGGGCACACCCAAGACCTGAATTTTGCATGAAAGGTGCTGCCGCAGTGACCAAACTTCATACATGAAAAAAATAGTTGCGGCGCACTCAGACTACAAAAAAATACAACACAAAGAAGGCTTCTAAATTGCCTATCTAAGAATAAATATGGGGATTTCGTTCCACCATATGGCCATATGATGTTAAATGTTAGCATTTCAATGGAAAAAAAAGTAAAGCAAAGGTAACCCAACAGTTGGAATCAGCTCTTACTGTGATCCCTTTTCATTTCACCGGCCCTCCTCAATGTTATAGGAGATAATTTACCCTTTAAATTTGAATTCAGAAAATGAGTGGGATATTGTTAAATATAGCTTCAAGGGTTACTATAGAATGCAAGCACAAATTAATTAAGTTTTTGTCATTGGAAGAAAACTGATACAACTAGAGAATACAGCCAGCTTTCCCAATTCGTATTCTGCTGCCAAACTAATGTCTTCTTCATATCGCAACTCTTCAATGGCTTTATAGTGTTCACACTTCTCAACGTCTTCGAGGACCAACACTACAAATGCAGATTCCATAAGCCTTCTGTTTACATCACACTTAAATCTGACAGAATAAAAAAAATATATTATTTAAGTTAAAGTAGCAAATAAAAATTAGGACTAAATAGATTGTTGGCCACATCTCAAAACTATTATCACAAATCAATTCAAACCACTATACACATCGCCTAGTTAGTGTAACATTTAACTTTATTTCCAGGTGATAACTGCTGTCTATAAGAGGCCTTTAATGGCGTTTCAGAAAGACTACTAGATATGTTCTGTTTGGAGTCATCCGTCAAGTAGCACATTTCAGTGGGTTTATCCTAGTAGTGTGCTTGACAAGGGTAAAGCATTTTGAGAAAAGTAACGGCCTAACATCAACTTCCTGCACAGATTTATATAGATATCTGCAAAAGAGTTTTAGATTACCCAACCAAAAACATTTCATTGTAGATAATTAAACCAGTTATAGTTCAGAAGCCAAGGCATGGGCCATGGCAGCAAGTATATAGAAACATTTAATATTAATATATTAACATTTAATAGTATTGTACACTTGTGGAAGGTCTTGTTTGATGTCAACAAAAACCAAATCAGAAACAGTCTGAATTAATTTATATATTGCACTGAAATATCTAGGAAACCGACCAGGCGAACTTTGTTTCCAAATTACACAAGGTATTATCTAGTCTCAGAGATATATCAATATTTAGCAGTTTATGGTTTAAACACAAGAATACAATAAAAAACAGTAATCTACCAAAAATCTAATGAAGTTTCTCTTTCATTATTTACAGTTGATAGAAGTAAAATTAATGCATGAGAATTTACAAAGAAGGAATAAAATATTTTTCTTTTAGCTAAAATATATACCCTAAATTTAACCCCCACCCCCCAAAAAAGACAAGGAAAGGTGATAAACAACAGATTAATAATACAGAAATTTACCCTATGCACAAACTCTCATTCCCTTTGAGAAAAAGTAACGTTTATAGTGTTTATCTGGAAAGCTGGATCTAGTCTTACCATGCCAATACTAGATTGTAAGCTCTTTCGAGCAGGCTCCTCAACCTGTGGTTCCTGAGCATTTTGTGATTGTCATATTTATTGTTAAAGGATCACTATAGTGTCAGGAAAACAAAGCGGTTTTCCTGACACTATAGTGCCCTGAGGGTTCCCCCACCCTCAGGCTCCCCCTTCCGTGGCGCTGAAGGGGTTAAAACCCGTTCAGCCACTTATCTTAATCCAGTGCCGGGCTCCCTCAGCACTGGGGACCTCTCCTCCCCGTCCGACGTCAGTTCCTCCGTCCGACGTCACTGGAGCTGAACGCTCATGTGCGGCAAGTGCCGCGCGCGCATTCAAAGTGTTCATAGGAAAGCATTTCTCAATGCTTTCCTATGGACGCTCTGAGCGATGGAGGCGAAATTCGCCTCCAGCGTCGCAGATGCGCCTCTAGTGGCTGTCCGGAAGACAGCTACTAGAGGCTGGCTTAACCCCAAAAAATACAACACAAAGAAGGCTTCTAAATTGCCTATCTAAGAATAAATATGGGGATTTCGTTCCACCATATGGCCATATGATGTTAAATGTTAGCATTTCAATGGAAAAAAAAGTAAAGCAAAGGTAACCCAACAGTTGGAATCAGCTCTTACTGTGATCCCTTTTCATTTCACCGGCCCTCCTCAATGTTATAGGAGATAATTTACCCTTTAAATTTGAATTCAGAAAATGAGTGGGATATTGTTAAATATAGCTTCAAGGGTTACTATAGAATGCAAGCACAAATTAATTAAGTTTTTGTCATTGGAAGAAAACTGATACAACTAGAGAATACAGCCAGCTTTCCCAATTCGTATTCTGCTGCCAAACTAATGTCTTCTTCATATCGCAACTCTTCAATGGCTTTATAGTGTTCACACTTCTCAACGTCTTCGACGTTAAGGGTTAAAACCTGGGGGACCTGGCACCCAGACCACTTCATTGAGCTGAAGTGGTCTGGGTGACTATAGTGTTCCTTTAAATTTCCACCTTTATAATATTGCAAACAGCTGCAGAATACGTTGGCACTATGTAAATACTACTACTACTACTAATAATAACCATAGTAATAATAATAAATAAGTCTTTGCTCTTTTGTCGCAATGTTGACACACTACAACAACACCCTATTCCCAGATCTTTGTTGTATTTTCCTTAAAATACACCAGGTAGAAAAAAACTGAAATAAAACACCAAAAAGACTGTGAAATTACAAAGAATACAATCCAAATTGTTACAATCCAATCATATTTTAACTTGGAAACCAATGCATTTTGTATATCACTTCTGACCTCTGCGTTGGTGTTTAAAATATAACCCTTCTCTCCTTCTCTAACAAAGCCAGCATTTGGTATTGGTGATACATCATTAATTTCCGTGATCACTGGAAGCATGTGAAATGGAATTCCAAGTGGTGGGGGATATCATGGTTGTAACACTGATTTGGTTTTTTAGCTTTAACTGTTTATACGTTTACACTGATAGACCACGGTTTGCAGATTACACATTATTAACAGTTTATATGTTTGTTGTTAGATAATTATATCAGTTTGTAACTTAAGCCTCAATTTAATATTGTTGACTAATCTTTCCAAATGATTTAAGCTTTTGAAATATTAAAAAAATAATACTTTTGTAATATCTTGATAGTTAATATAGGTTTTTATACATTTTTGATATTTTAATATGTAGAAAAAATGCCTTTTAAAAGTTTATCCCCAAAATAGGGGGAATCATTTGGAAAGCTAATTCAGCAATATTAAATGGAGGCCTTGCTAACTGTTAATAGTTTGGCAGCAGTTAATAGTTGTGTATTATACATATTAAGGGACTCTCCAGGCAAACAATTTTAAATGTATGCATTTTTTGTATTGATTGCTTTTACTGCTGTTTTGTCACACTTTGGTCCCTGAGGAAGTTCCTAAGTATAGGAACGAAACGCGTAGGACCTCTTCTTTTAATTTATCTCATGTGGCTAATATATATAGCCCTTTTTATAAAATAAATGCTGCATATTTTACCTATTCCTACTGGAGTCTCGTTCTTTGGTCCATTTGGATTTCCTTTGGATTCCCCTTGGGGAGTGGAGACCCTTAGCTGCCAAAATTCATCGGGGCAGGCACCACTTGGGCGCATTATTCATCTTGATTTTATTGTACACAGCCGTATCTCAATTTTCTTTGTATTCGAGTGTATATTGTAAAAGGTCAGGAACTGGGCAACGACCTTGAGAGGCTGTTTTGATTGATTCAGATAAGTACATTTGGATACCAATCCTTTTTTCTTACTATATTATAGTGAAATTAGAGGTATTGCATATATACTATTTTTTCCAAACAATTTTACTCACCTGGTTCCAGCGCCGGGAGCATCGTGAAGCCGTGCCCCCTATTTCGTCAAAATGCCGAAATAGGCGGGCGCGAGCAGGGAGCAATCAGACGCTTCCATTTCCACGTGCGCACATACTTCAGAGGGCGGCATTCATGCCGCCCACTGAAGTCCTGAGCGCACTACCGCGCATGCGCGTGGTGTGCGCGGCCACGAGCTGAGCTGACTGACAGCTCAGCTCAGCTCGCGGTCTTTGCCCGCCCCCTCTTCTCTGCTGACAGGCAGGAGAGATAAGGCGCGCACACAGTGCCTTCTCTCTCCTGCACACGTCGGATGTATTTTAATACGTCTGACATGTACAAGGCCTTTTTAGGGCCCTGCATGATAGGAAGTCCCTCTGGTGGCTGTCTGAGCGACGGCCACTGGAGGTATTCCTATCAATCAATGTAAACACTGTATTTTCTCAGAAAATACAGTGTTTACATTAGATTGCCTGCAGGGAGCTATAGATCATACCTGAACAACTACATTAAGCTGTACTTGTTCAGGTGACTATAGTGTCCCTTTAACAGGCATGTCTCACAAGGGGACGTAAAAATATATAAATCTCATATATGATCCCAATGGAGCCCCATCACTCTGTTTGTGGCATTGAAATAAAAAAGTCATATTGTAACCATCAGTGACAACCATCAATTCTGTTACTGAGATATATTTATACAGCATATAAAAATCACTCCACACTAAACTCCACATTAAACCTGCTGTAAAGCTTATAAATATTCTGTATATCTTTGGTAAACTGACAGGGAATTAGTTAGAAAATATGTTGTATGTTTTATAAGCCTGACATTGCACTAAGGCACTCTGTGTTTGGTAGGTCCTAACATACTGATTAGCACATCACATGGGACTAGGCCTTCACCTGAAAATTGTTCTGAAGAGATGAACATACCCCATGGGACATCTATCTATCTGAGATTTTCTATAATGTTGGAGTTTTTTCACAGACCATAATGTGGTACCTGTAAAGAAAGGGTTGAAATGTGAAGATGGTCAGACTTAAAGGAGCACTATAGAGTCAGAAACAAAAACAAGTATTACTGACCCTATAGAGTTAAAAACACAATTGAGCCCCCCTGATCCACACTTGCCTCCCTAAATATATCAAAATCTTATTTTTCTTCCAGTCTGCAGCTGCTGGCTCTGCCCCTATACTGCCTGCTTGGTTGACATCAGCAGAAGTGATTCTCTCAGCCAATCACAATGCTTTCATATAGGATTAGCTGTGCTTTTAAAGGAGGAAGATCGGGGCAGAGCCAGAAGTCAAACACATCCCTGGCCACTCAGCATCTCCTCACTGCCCCAGGAGGCACCTCTAGCAGCCAGGGCCAGACTGGGAATTAAAAGCAGCCCTGGAAAAAAAATATTTACCAGCCCCATAATGCGTCGCGCCAGCATAGTGTGCAGATACAGAGTTAGAACAGATAACTTAAAATTAAAAAGTACTTCAACGTAAAAAGCGCACTCATAGGCTTCAAAATAAACAAAAGTGCAGATTTATTTTAAGCAGACGTGCCTTTGCATGTAATCAATGTTTCAGTCCAACTACCTTGACATATTAAGGAAAGCTTGTTAATGGGACTGAAATGGTGAATGTATGTAGGGCACAACTGTAAAAAATGTTTATTTTGAAGTCCTGTGGGTGTGCTCTTCACTTTAAATATGTTATTGTGCTGGAGTATGCACCTAGCAACAAGACTGGGCCAATATCTGCTCATTACATAAGGTACTGTAACAGACCGTTTCAGCACACAAGGGGTAAAAACCGTTTAGGCGATCGTCCCCCTTTCCATAGATGCAGGCACAGCTCCTGCAGAACACCAATCCACCGAACAGGAAACCATACGAATGCCGTAAACAGCCGAACAGGAAAAACCATACGAATAGGTTTACACTCCTAGCAGTCAAACTGGAACAGCATACAGTAAATCCCCCCAAGAACGAGACAAAGCTCCGTGTTAAGGGGCAAGCAGTGAACAGACAGAGCTGTGGGTTTATTGTGCTTATGTTCACATTCTTACACATTAGTACCACCCACGG
>OW240915.1:324353183-324370934 GCA_933207985.1 Pelobates cultripes | reverse complement strand
CTGCAAAACTCATTTTTGACAGCAAAAATAAAATAACCCTTTTTTATCATTCTGAAATTGTTTGGCATGTAGCATAACATTTATTTAATATACTGTAGAGCTCATGGACCTCAAAATATGATACACTAATATGAGTTTCAGACCTATTTTAAAAATATTGGTGGAATCAATATAATGTTATATTTAATCATAGTTTGATTGGATTAGCATCCAGACAAAATGTACTATTTCTCTGAACGCATGTGTGGAACGACAGTAGGTACAGAGTTCCATGCAACCATCGAGTAGTCCTAATTTTCACAACTAACTGCTCTCAGGTGACCGACTTAATTATTAACATGACTGTACAAAGACGTATTCAAACATGCACCAAGACTTGAAGACAGGAGATTTCAACTACAAGAATCAAAAAGATTATTTACAGGAAAACCAAAATTCTGGAACTATCACAAATAAAATTACATTGTCCTATTCTAAATAGGGTGGATTGTTTTGCCTAATTTAATTTGACAAAGACTAACTAAATCAGTTTCACAATAACCACAAGTCGACTCAGAATATACCATTCTTTCCATGACCATAAGAATGTATTATTTTTCTATGGCAAAACATATCTATAATTTCCTACTAAGTACAGATGTGCAGCGTGTATAACCATGTGTGCTCTTCATTTAAATCTGTGTCAAAAAGAAAAGAATGTTGTTTCACTTTTGAACTCTATTCTGTGGATTGTTTTGTCACAGATTAGGTCATAGTCAATGATTTGTAACAATTCCGTGCATCCCTGAAATGTACCCAAACTGTGGGGAAAGTACATTTAGTTTTGTGGGTAATTCCACAGCATGTTTTGAATTTCTTGTTGTTTCAAAGTATTGAAGTATTCAAACATGAAAGGTTTGTTTTTTGTATCGGACATTATCAATGTTTGTAGTTAACGGATGAGCCTTGAGTGCTCCTCTACCTGCCAGCTGATTGCTTCAAAAAGATATACGTATATGTATATACGTCTTACTCTATATATGTATATACGTCTCACTCTATGTATATACGTCTTACTCTATATATGTATATACGTCTCACTCTATATATGTATATACGTCTCACTCTATGGATATACGTCTCACTCTATATATGTATATACGTCTCACTCTATGGATATACGTCTCACTCTATATATGTATATACGTCTCAATCTATGGATATACGTCTCACTCTATATATGTATATACGTCTCACTCCATACATGTATATACGTCTCACTCTATGGATATACGTCTCACTCTATATATGTATATACGTCTCACTCCATACATGTATATACGTCTCACTCTATGGATATACGTCTCACTCTATATATGTATATACGTCTCACTCTATGGATATACGTCTCACTCTATATATGTATATACGTCTCACTCTATATATGTATATACGTCTCACTCTATGGATATACGTCTCACTCCATACATGATATACGTCTCACTCTATATATGTATATACGTCTCACTCTATGGATATACGTCTCACTCTATGGATATACGTCTCACTCTATATATGTATATACGTCTCACTCTATATATGTATATACGTCTCACTCTATGGATATACGTCTCACTCCATACATGTATATACGTCTCACTCTATGGATATACGTCTCACTCTATATATGTATATACGTCTCACTACATACATGTATATACGTCTCACTCTATGGATATACGTCTCACTCTATATATGTATATATGTCTCACTCTATATATGTATATACGTCTCACTCTATGTATATACGTCTCACTCTATGTATATACGTCTCACTCCATACATGTATATGTCACGATTCGGGGAACCTAACACGCCAACACACACACACACACACACACACACAGAAAAGGTGCCGTACCGGACCTTAGAGTGGCCAGGCTAAGCACACACAGAATAGTCAGGAGACAAGCCGAGTAAGGGGAACCAGAAGACAGAATAACGTTAAAACGAGCCGAGGTCAAAGGGTAGGAGAAAGTCACAAAGTCAGATTAACAAGCCAGAGAGTACGTAACCAGAAGCACAAGGTAAGTAGCAATACAAGTAAGCAAAGACCACAACAGGGCAGGGAGGAACAGGAAAGGTAAGTATTTAAACCAAAAGGTTAATTCTGATTGGATAATTTCCAATCAGAATTAACAATCACACGTGGGAGATATCTAAACCTCCCACTGTGATTGAGACACTGTGCCTTTAACGCCGGGTCAGGTGACTGACCCCGGCGTGTAATAACTTGAGCGGTCTCCCAGCGTGCAGCGTCATGTATGCTGCCGCTGGGGGACGTGGAGAAAACGGCGGGCGGCATCCGAGACTGGAAGGATGCCGCTCGCCGAGCCCACGAGGAGGAGGGGACCGCGGACGGCTGGAGGGTGAGTACTGCGAGCGGAGTGCAGCCTCCCCTTGCAGCCGCACGCGGGATCCCGACAGTATATACGTCTCACTCTATGGATATACGTCTCACTCTATATATGTATATACGTCTCACTCTATGGATATACGTCTCACTCTATATATGTATATACGTCTCACTCTATGGATATACGTCTCACTCTATATATGTATATACGTCTCATTCTATGGATATACGTCTCACTCTATATATGTATATACGTCTCACTCCATACATGTATATACGTCTCACTCTATATATGTATATACGTCTCACTCCATACATGTATATACGTCTCACTCTATGGATATACGTCTCACTCTATATATGTATATACGTCTCACTCTATGGATATACGTCTCACTCTATATATGTATGTTACAAACTGCCATTTGTAACTGTTATTTTATTTGACAAATTGCCCTGCTTCCCTGTGTTATGGAGAAGCCTAATTGCCAGCCTTCTGCCCCATGACTATGGACCTAGTGTGTATGGCGATTTGACTGTATTTGTGGGATCTGAGCGCTGTTTGGATATATTGAGCGCTCATATCCAAGCCATCTGGGGATAGGTTGAATGTGGGGGTTCTGTTCAGTTCAATAGGAGTTATGTATTTTTGTGTCTTTTTGTGTCTTTTGCTAACATGTGGTTAATGGAGTCTGCCTCTATCCCTGGATAATTGGATTACTTTCCCCATTGTCCAGGATAGAGGCCTCTGTAAAACCGGTTTGGGCCAGAAAACCATGCTGCCAGCCAGGCCCCAAAAGACACTTTTGCTAACTTTTGAACCCCTTGTCTGATTTGTGCCATTTTTTAATATGTTGCTCCCCTTAATGGATTGATTCCAAATATGTAATTTTTATGAAGATTGGATGTGTAGTTTGGAAGTTATAGCACATGTATAAAAACTGTATTTTTACTGTTCTGTTTTAATTATGTTATGTGATTATCTGAGGGATGGGAATTTCCCCGAATGTATATTGTTCCGATTGGTTATACTGCTAATTATGTGGGTGTCTCCCTTGCATGGGCAGAATCTCATAAAAGCAGAGTGTGTGCCATTAAACATCAGATCTTCTTGACCTTCAATACGTAGCCTTGTCTCGTTATTGGAGGGAACTGCTATAATCACACTGGGGATTGCTATGCTCTGCATATTCCCCTGAGCTTTTCATCACTTAGCTCTTTTAAGAGCTGTTCCTGTTACGCTCTCCTGGAGGAGAGGTCTTCCCCACACGGTCCTGGAGGACAGAAGCTGATCCAGGGTGGAAGGAAGACGGCGAGACTCCAGTTAAGCTACAGCGGTTGTGGAGTCTGCGGTGGTTGTGGTGTCGGCTGCAGTGTTTGGAGTCCTCAGGAAGCGCTAGGAGCATCCATCAACGGAGGGTACTCAGTACAAGGAGGGTACTCTATGGATATGGAGTACATACGGTATATATGCTACCGTCTACTATATATGTATATACGTCTCACTCTATGGATATACGTCTCACTCTATATATGTATATACGTCTCAATCTATGGATATACGTCTCACTCTATATATGTATATACGTCTCACTCTATATCTGTATATATGTCTCACTCCATACATGTATATACGTCTCACTCTATATATGTATATACGTCTCACTCTATGTATATACGTCTCGCTATATATATGTATATACGTCTCACTCTATATATGTATATACGTCTCACTCTATGTATATACGTCTCACTCTATGTATATACGTCTCACTCTATGGATATACGTCTCACTCTATGTATATACGTCTCACTCTATATATGTATATATGTCTCACTCTATGTATATACGTCTCACTCTATATATGTATATACGGTATATACGTCTCACTCTATATATGTATATACGTCTCACTCTATGTATATACGTCTCACTCTATATATGTATATACGTCTCACTCTATGTATATTCGCCTCACTCTATATGTATATACGTCTCACTCTATGTATATACGTCTCACTCTATATATGTATATATGTCTCACTCTATGGATATACGTCTCACTCTATATATGTATATACGTCTCACTCTATATATGTATATATGTCTCACTCCATACATGTATATACGTCTCACTCTATATATGTATATACGTCTCACTCTATGTATATACGTCTCACTCTATATATGTATATATACGTCTCACTCTATGGTATATATGTCTCACTCTATATATGTATAAACGTCTCACTCTATGTATATACGTCTCACTCTATATATGTATATACGTCTCACTCTATGTATATACGTCTCCCTCTATATATACTCTATATATGTATATACGTCTCACTCCATGTATATACTATGATATACGTCTCACTCTATATATGTATATACGTCTCACTCTATATATGTATATACGTCTCACTCCATACATGTATATACGTCTCACTCTATATATGTATATACGTCTCACTCTATATATGTATATACGTCACACTCTATATATGTATATATGTCTCACTCCATACATGTATAAACGTCTCACTCTATATATGTATATATGTCTCACTCTATATATGTATAAACGTCTCACTCTATATATGTATATACGTCTCACTCTATATATGTATATACGTCTCACTCTATGTATATACGTCTCTCTCTATATATGTATATATGTCTCACTCTATATATGTATATACGTCTCACTTTATATATGTATATACGTCTCACTCCATACATGTATATACGTCTCGCTCTATGCATATACGTCTCACTCTATATATGTATATATGTCTCACTCTATATATGTATATACGTCTCACTTTATATATGTATATACGTCTCACTCCATATATGTATATACGTCTCACTCTATATATGTATATATGTCTCACTCTATATATGTATAAACGTCTCACTCTATATATGTATATATGTCTCACTCTATATATGTATATATGTCTCACTCTATATATGTATATACATGATTCACAGAGTATTTTCCCTTAGCCTACAATTATGTACAATTGTAAAAGAAATGCCTTTATTACAAATACATTTTGTTTGCAATTACTGCCATTTGTGGTCCCAGACAACAGAGAAGGATCTACCATTATAGATCCAGATCTCCTTAGTGCACCTGCAGCTGAGATATGTTTCAAACACAGTCGCAGAAACACAGATACACAGATATTTACGCTCACAGACACACACAAACAAGGATACTCACTGCCTGAAATAGACTTTCAGATACCTACCAATATACACAATACGAGACATTCACAGAGATACTTATTCAGACTACATCTGTTAATGTGTGTGCAATTGTGTGTCTCTGCATGTCAGTGTGTCATTGTGTGTCTCTGCATGTTTCAGAGTGTGTATATGTCTGCATATAGCAGTCGGTTTTAGTTAAAAATGGGGGGGGAGCGGGTTTGCAAACAATTAGAGGAAAAAGTCAGTGGGCAATTGTCAACACTCACCCGTTCAGACCCACCAAAAACAAAGCTTTCACACACACGAGCCAGGCAGGGGCAAAACCACTACAATGAAAGACATTTGAAAAAGAGGGAACATCAGCATTAGCAGTAGCAGGAGAGATTACATTTGATTTTTTTTTTTTTTTTTACTCATCATCAGAGTTTAGAATACTTTCAGTAGATAGATTGGGGTGGCACTCTAGGTAATGCCTGGTCTTGGAGTCTCAGCACCCAGACAGGAGCACCAAGAAAGAGGGTCCCCCACCACTGAATCAAAATGCACTCCATGGGCTTCACAGGGTTAATGCTCTATGGTCAGGATTATTGGTGCACACATGATACAACTTAAAATAAGTGCATAATTTTGGCATAGAAGGCCTTATTTGCCTACACTGTGAATTCCATGTATTTTAGAGTTTAGAATACTTTTACAACTTTAGAAGCAACTTTGAAGGTGAAGTGAGAAGCCAACTGGCCAAAATATTTGTTTTTGTTTCTATTAATTAATGTGCTCTGCATATTGAAACGGAAAACACATTTAACCGCTTAAGGACCAAACTTCTGGAATAAAAGGGAATCATGACATGTCGCACATGTCATGTGTCCTTAAGGGGTTAAACATTCCTTCCAAAATACTCAAATTCTGGGTTGTTGTTTTTTACAGACCAATTCGTAGTGAAGGAGTTAATTATACAGTTACATAGCACCATCACAACTTTGGAATCATGTAAGATAAAGCTCATTTGCACCTACTTTAGTGCCGCAGTGTATATGGAGCTAGACTAGCACCATCCAATAGAAGAAGCTATTAAAAACAATTAACATTCTTAAACTTCTACAACATTGACTGTACTTTGGTCCAGGAAGAGCAGAAAAGTTGTCTTGGGGCTTTCATTATTTAATCTGCAACTGCATTTCTCCTGTGACTACCCCTTCAAACCTATCTGTATTCTGAAACCTTAAAGTTTGGGGCAGCAATACATTGTAGGACTGGCATATTCTGTAACTTTTATTTACATCCATGAATAATTCTGACTGTCAAGGAAACACATTAATGCTAAAACGTCTCCTTTGCTAAACATTCCTGAGAAAACCATAAAATGTGAGCCCCTTGAGAAAGCATTGATATTACAAAGAGGCCGGGGATACTTGCCAAGTCACCATTCTGTGCCTAATGTGTCAGGTATGTCCAGTATGTTGAGCTGCTGTACTGACCAAATTGTCAGGAGTAATGTATAACACTTTGTATTGTTGGAAGCACAAACTGATAGATTTTTGGCATGCTTAGTCAAGGGTTATTGATTTCAATCAACTCCTTTTAAACTATGCTTTGTAGTTTTTATTGGAAACTCGAGGTGTCCACACTCTTTTAGTGTTCCTGGCTGATGTATACAGAGTTTAGAATCTCTCTTTATATCGTAAACTACGAATCAACTAGTTCCATGTTTTGTGAAATCATAGGACTTTTTATGTTTACTGGAACCAAATGCACAGCTGGATGCCTGGAGCATCAATTATCCAAATGAGAGGACAGGATTAGGCAAACTCACAGATTTATGACATTTTTAAACAATCAACAAATAATATCTTGATGAGGAGATTTAAAATTTTTTTTTAAATTAAAATAGTCCAGTTAGCCAGACAATTTTAAATCACCAAATTAAATTTTATCATTGACATTAATGGAACACAGCAGGCATCATAATCACCTCATCTCTTTGGAGTGGTTATGGTGGCTAAAGTGCCCTGCTTCCAATCCTTAGTACACTGTTAAAGTCTTTCATTATGGTTTAATGGTGTAACATATTCATCCTCACCTTGTGATATCTGCGATGGTAACTGACTTCCTGACATTAACAGGAGTGCCACTCAGCAGCCCTGTGCTAGTGTATCTGACTCCTGCAACATGTTGAAGGACACCGGCCGCTGCGGATCTACGCCATTTTATGGCCCCTCGCGTGCCCACGGTAATGACAACATTAACATGTGCGCATGTTCTGGGGTCAAAGGCCAGTTGCGGCCAATCGTATCTGAGGGAGGCTTATTTAAACTCATTTTTACTTTTCCTTATTGCCCTGTCATGGTTTCCTTTAGATGGTTATCCAAGAGTGCGTTCCTGATCATTTATTTATTTATTTATAAAATATTTTACCAGGAAAGATACACTGAGATTTCTCTCGTTTTCAAGTATGTCCTGGGTCCACAAATCATTGCATTGTTACATTAGGTACAAAAAAATACAAAAACAATATTAATACACAATATATACAAAATTTAACATAGAACAGGTAGGAAATATATAATCAACCATGACAGGTGCATTCTGTTTTGAGGTATGTAGAGAGGGATCTCTTAAATGACTTTAGGCTTAGGGAAGATTTTAAATTGTGCGATCATGTGTTTCTGGTTATTGACTTTGGCTTAGTTTTGACTTCCCTGACTTCTGGTATCCTTGATTATTGACTTTCCCTTATCTCTGTGTCCCATTCTGTGTCCCTGACCTCGGCTAGTATGTTGACTATTCTTAGGTACGTTAAGTCTGGCCATTCTAAGGTCCAGTTAGACGTTACTTTAGTCCTAGGTGTGACACATTTCTGTGTGCTGGATCAACTATAATCCTGACAAATGGTAAACTTGCGAACTCGACTACTTGTGATGCATCCTGCTGATTTCACTCTGGATAACGCTTCCTTAGTAACCCAAATGGAGATGGGGGCAGTGATAGGCTTGAGAACATCACATAAGCATTCCTATCATTCCTTCACATTGCTTATATGGCCATTCGAAATCTGAACCAATCTGACTGCAAGTTACATTTTAGACTTAAATCTGTGGCTCTTAACACAGAGCCTTAAAGTTGCCCACAGACAAATTGCAATTCTCAACAGGTTTAAAACAGAACTGTCACCACAAACTCACATTTCTCCGATCATTTCCTTCATTCCTTCTCTCTCCAAATCTGTTATTTGTCTTATGTATTTTTCCTACGCTTGGCATTTCTTAACAAAGGGTGGAGTTGTATGGCAAGTGTCACTGCCTTTGTCAAGATTTGTCAAGTCCAATTTTATCACAATACTCACCTCCCCGTCACATCTGTGCCTAATATCAGAAACAAGGGGGAAGGAAGGGCAGAAGAAGGCAACGAGAATACATCACCAACAGCATTCTGAAGATGGCACCAGATAGGAAGAAGATCCGATGCCAAATGGAGGTAAGACAAGGGGACCTGTGCCAAATGAAGTACATTAAGAGGAACAGGAAGATATAAAGGTTTGGGGAGACTTCTTCAAAGATGCAACACTGCTCTTTGCATCTCTTCTTAACAAATCCTTCAGCTTTCCTTGAACTAAAACATGAACTGTGCAGCTATTCATGGACTTACCAGCCTATGTCAATTTAGTTTGCACAATGATGCTTTTCAGAAACTTTACACTAAACCCTGTAGATTTCCATAGACCTAACCATGTAGACCTTCCTTCTATTTGCCATGAGTGGATGGGGATCATGGGAGTTAAACTTAAGTAAAAAAAATACAGAGATCCACCTATTCTTACTCTATCAGAATGCCAATGTGCACACATTTTTTTGAATTTAAAACAAGAACGAGTATTTTGTCTGGCATAATTTTTCCCTATAAAGGCAATGTTATTTTGTGAACGACCAAATACAATTTTATATTTTAAGCAGCATGTGGAGCACTTCTGATAGCATAAGGAGTCCTTTGAATATATCCATAAATGGCTAGTAGAACGACTTATATCCGATGATTACGGGCTGTTACACGCAGAGTGTAATGCCACAGACGCCTGACAGATCCTTTGTATAGAGTGTGCTGCCTCTGACGTTATATGACACAGTTCTGTACATTCTCTCTCTCTCTACACCGGTTCTCCCACTCTTCGGAAATGACTACTAATTGCAGGTGAGTCAGACGCAATATGGATGTGCCCCCTCAGCTGCTGAAATGCCAATAAATTGGAACTCAGAGGAGCCAAATTAAAGCTCTGCTTTTGATTTTGCGGAATGAGTCAGTAATTAAGGATGATAATACAGGGTGATTGAATATTCGAGTAATTAGTAATGAAATCCAAACAATTGTCAGCTTGTGTTCAAGTCTTTTTAGGACACTATAAAAAAAGCAAACAACAGCATGTAACTGAAATGGAATATCAGACTCATTGTTCAGGAGATAATCAGATCTTTTTATTTTACCCTTCCTTGTTTGACAGATAAATTCTTCCTGGTCAAATAGATTTATATGATTGTATTGTGTGTTCTGTCATGGTACGATGTCGCACATCAGTTAAAGGATCATGATCACTTAAAGGACCACTATAGGCACCCAGACCACTTCAGCTTAATGAAGTGGTCTGGGTGCCAGGTCCAGCTAGGGTTAACCTTTTCTTTTTATAAACATAGCAGTTTCAGAGAAACTGCTATGTTTATAAATGGGTTAATCCAGCCTCCAGTGGCTCTCTTGACAGCCACTAGAGGCGCTTGCGTGCTTCTCACTGTGAAAATCACAGTGAGAAGATGCCAGCGTCCATAGGACCCTCAGGGCACTATAGTGCCAGGAAAATGAGTATGTTTAGTGGTCCTTTAAGGGGTGTGACGTAGTCATGGTGCTTTGAGTCCGTGTGTGCAGTGTTTTGCTATGAAACGCAGCAAATACCGAATGTAACCCCTTTGTGTAACTCCACCTCTGGCAACATCATTCGCATGTCATTTAGTTAGCCCAAAACGAGCAGGCTAGTGCCAATTCGGTGCAGAATACTATGCACAGAGGGGCATTTGTTGGCTGAGAGTGATTAGTCGGGATCTGAATTCAGCACTGCAGATATTGGATGTTGTAAATCTGCCTACGGAGGAGTCCCAGTGGCTTGTGGGACACAGGTATGATGGTAAAACATTGGAAAATGGTTTGTCCCATTACTGAGGAATGGGGCCAGAGTACTCCTCCCATTAAAACCACAACTGCAGACTTAAATATTTAAATCCCCTCTTGGATTCTTTTCAGGGTGATATCTGTTTTAAATGGGACATTCCGATTCTATAGTCCAGAGTAGACTCTAAAGTACATCATATATTACTACTCCACAACAACCAGATATTATAAAGCTTAATTAATAGTAAATATCAGCGATGTGGTTGTCATTGCAGTTGTAAACTTCACTTCCGTCAGGCTGCTCAGGAGCAATACGGAAAAGGCCCCAGGGAGAGTGTGCAGCTTAGCGGACAGGGGCACATGTATGAGTGTGGGGTGGATGATGCATGATTGGCTATTTGCTACGTGTGGGAGTGTGAGATGTGAGGAAGTGGGTGGTGACAAAGCAGACTGACCTCAGTGCCACTTAGGAGCCGGGCCAGCAACAAGTTTCCCGCCCACCCTCCCTCCCTTTGCTGCTTTGGGCCCGGGAGGTTGTCACAGCGAGGCGGGGCATGTCCTTGCCAAATAAGGGATAGAAGATTAGATGAAAAGGGGGATAATGGCTGGGTCTCATTCTTCCCCTGTCTCTTATGGTGAACCTGGAAGAGGTACCAGGTTCGACGTGTCCCCACTGAGTTGTAAGTCGACCGGTGCGGAGCATTATGGTTGGGCCCCACTGAGCGGAAAACCGGCTGATGGGGAGCCCTGAAAAGGAAGAGGTTTTATTATGCCGAGGGGGGGACGGTGAGAGCCTTGGGGAAGTTAGATTGGCAAGGACGGTTTCTTGATTACTGTATGACTGTATAAAAAAGTGTTTATGTTAATTTATTAATTTATTATTATGTTATACGTTTAAGGAGTCATACAGTATTTGGTGATGCTAATAAATGCTGTGGCCTGTTTTTCCCAAGAAGTTGTCTGTCGTTATTTGAAGGGGTAACATTTTTTTTTTATGGGGGGATGAGGGGAATGCTATCCAATGCCCACTACGTACATACATGTCCACAGGCACAAACACAATGAAGAAGAATCAATGTTATTTATATTTAAAATAAATCATGTATACATTCTACCTTCTAAACAGGGCTATTTAGTAAGGTGAGAATTTCTGGGAGTTCAAATCAAATTTGAAGTTAAGTTTCCAGCTCAACTAGTTCCATCTTGAATTTTCACTGTTCATTTTTAAATTAACTTTGCAATTTACTTTCTTTTCCAGACAATTCTGTCTTCATTGAATAAATATAACATCCACTTACTTTGTTCTCACTGCGAAGCTGCCCAATATTTTCTGCTGAAGGACATCCAAGGTCCAGGTCTTGCCT
This sequence comes from Pelobates cultripes, assembly GCA_933207985.1. Taxonomy (NCBI): domain Eukaryota; kingdom Metazoa; phylum Chordata; class Amphibia; order Anura; family Pelobatidae; genus Pelobates; species Pelobates cultripes. The sequence continues at coordinate 324,358,804 of OW240915.1, read as the reverse complement.
CCTCTTCTTGTATGACAGTGATATCACACATTTAGCATAAGGAAGAAGGGTAGTAAATCCCGCTAAACACAAATTCCATAGTGCAGCAATATGTAGCAACTTGGAAATATAAACGCTAGAATAAAAAAGAGCATAGCAACACACTTAAACAACACGTAATTTATTGATGCCTTTCAAGAGAAGTTAAAGGGTCACTCCAGACCCCTAAGGCACTTTAGCATGCTGAAAAGCTTTATGTGTGAAGAGTATGTCCTGTTTTTTCATTTTTAAAAAAGGGATTATTTCAATAGAAATTGGCACTTTTATAAATTAAGCTGGTTACATTCCCAATCAATCAATCAATCAATCAGACAACCAGTCCTGTTATTTCTTGGTTTTGTGAACCTACAGTTGTATTAAAGGAACACTTCGGGTATTTTTGTGTGAAGAGCATGTTTTCTTTTCATTTTACAAAATGCACAGATTTCAATAATAATTGTTACTTTTCTAAATCATCCTTGTTATACCCCCTCCTAGTTTTCAATCAGACACCCGGTCCTGCTACTTCCTGGTTGTTTAGCTCAGTGGAGCTAAAGTCGAGGCAGCAATTGCCCAAAGCACCTGCCTTGCAAAAACTTCTCATTAAACTGCATTGGGAAGTCTGTGATAGGAAAGACACAGAAAGTCTGTGCGGGGGGGCTAAAAGGGGAGGGGGGTTTGCAAAGGCTGCAGACAGGAGATCTGCAGCCTCTACCTGCTGTTTTTAGATATACCTCTAATTATTTTATTTTTTATCTAGCAGTTGGAGTATCCTTTAATCCAACATCAGTGGTGGCAGTCTGCTCCAACAGTTCTAAACATACATATTAAGATATAACAAAATATATATATTTTTTTTATTGAAAACCATTTTATCTCAACAATTTTTCATTGAATTGTAAAAAAGATGCCTTTTAAATTTACCTGCAATTTTCTTATTTCAGAAACAATAAAAGTAAGCATATTAACTATGAAATCTTTAAATATGTTTCTTCCCATAAGAAGTTCATGCAATGGAAGTCATTAATGGATGAGTAAAATGAGTTATTTATCAATAGTAGAACCTTTTATAATCATTTCCCATCTCAAGAATTATTTATGAATATTAAATTCGCATTACTATTTGTAACTTTTTCTATTTAAAATGTCATGTTACCTTTTGTTAACCAGGCTGTGACACAGCCTGGGGAGGTCTATCAGTTGGAGAGGGACCCTTCCCACTGCCCCTCTCACCTCCTCAGCTGGTCCGATGTCAGCCACTGTAGCTCCGCCTCCGCCTCCTCGCATTTTGTCACTTACCTGAATCCAGCACCGATGTTCCTTGGCACTGGCTCAGGCTCCGCCTTTGTTACTCCTCCTCTTCACTCCTAATATGAGTGCTGCAATCGCATTAGGACAGCCTCATAGGAAAACATTGTACCAATGATTTCCTATAGGATTTTAGCTGTTGCTGGGATTCCTCATGCATAGCGTGAGGATGTCCAGCGTCAGTTAGGAGACCAAAATTCCCCTAACCAACTTGAGTGGCTGTCTGGTAGGGACATTGCACCCATGACCCAATGAGCTGAAGTGGTCTCGGTGCCTATAGTGTCCTTTTAAGCTTGACCTTCCCTTTAGGGAATGTTGGGTTGTTTCACATTCTCAAAATGTTTACCATTCACAAAGTGAAGACTATTACACCTATTACACCATGATTTAACTAATTTTATAACATGACAGGAGGCTTCGTATTCTGCATTATCTTTCTTTACTACAACTCCAGCAGCACAGGTTTAACAATAAAGTTTAGTGTAAAAAACATTGCCACAGGGTATAAAAGGCCCTTCCTCTTGCATCATTTCCTCTTTCTTTGCTGCTCCAGTCAGACAGGTCAGATTATTTTTCTCTGCTCATTCTTACTATGGGATTTTACATTTACACTTTTTTGATAGACTGTCACTACACATTTATATTGTTTATCATCATTTTATTATTATATTCCACTTCTCCCCAAAATCTCCACCTGCACCTTGCTTCACCTCTGACTATCTAGCTTGTCTCTCTGTCTGTGTTTACGGCGATCACGCTTATCCACCAGGGACTGGGTCATTGGTAAGGGTCAGCAGGAGGGAGAGTGTGGAAATCCGCGTTACCGCCCAGCATAAATATCGATCGCGGACCACCGGCATTAAGATTTGCGGACCGCCAGATGCAGGGCGGCCATTCACTTTCCCAGATCGTGATTCACAGGATCTGGGCTGCTCTACACTTCTCCTACAGGGTTTTCATGTCTATCAGGAGTTGTAATACTCATATCTATATGTATGTAAGGTATAGATGTGTTTTCACACAGTGTATAACATGTATTATAGGTTAGCTCAACGGGCTAATACACCATCAGAATACCGTCCATATTTTATAGCTCACAGGTTCAATCCCCTCCGAGGTATATTAAATAGGAATGACCTATTTGTGTAACCAGAGAATTAATTCATGATTTTAAACCTTGTGATTTCTCTTTTATGAAACAAGATTTATATAATAGATATATTATGTAGATATGTGAACTCACATAATAGATATATGTATATATATATATATATATATATATGGTATATCACCAGGATGCCTTTTCCTTACACTACAATGTCCGCAAGGCAAGGAACCCCATCTTACTAGGGGGGTGTACCCATCACATATATACGTGTATATATAGTCTCTCACTATTCCACTTCAAACTGGACATGCTGGGGTGACCCCCCAGGTGGATTTTTCCGCATCCTGAGACTTTCAATTAAGGGGGATTTTCCCCTTACTACTGGGGTGACCCGCACTAACAGCTGGGCATTTACAAATGGATTACTACGCCCTTTATTATTGGGGTGACCCCCCCTTACTACTGGGGTGACCCCCATTCACAGATGTGCATTTACCAATGGATTACTATGCACTTTATTATTGGGGTGACCACCCTTACTACTGGGTTGACACCCCCACTCACAGATGCGCTTTCATCAATGGATTACTATGCGCTTTATTATTGGGGTGACCCCCCCTTACTACTGTTGTGACCCCCCACTTACAGATGCACATTCATCAATAAATTACTAAGCGCTTTATTATTAGGGTGACCCCCCTTACTACTGGGGTGACCCCCCCACTCACAGATGTGCACTCACCAATGGGTTACTGTGCACTTTATTATTGGGGTGACCCACCTTACTACTGGGGTGACCCCCCACTCACAGATGCGCATCCACCAATGAATTACTATGCATTATTTTACTGGGGTGACCCCCCCAACTCACAGATGTGCATTAACCAACGGATTATTTTGCACTAAATTACTGGGGTGACCCCCCTTATTACTGGGGTGAACCCCCACTCACAAATGTGCAATCGTCAACGGACTACCGCACACCTTATATTATTGGGTTGAACCTCTTACTACTGGGGTAACCCCCCACTTGCAGATGTGCATTCCCCAAGGGATTACTACGCACACTATTATTTTTACTGGGTGACCCCATATCGCTAGGGTGATCCCCAACATATTTATTTATATATACACGCCAGGTCATGGTGAGCTGTTTCTAGGGGTGACCCCCCTTTAAGCTGAGGTGACCCCCCACAAGCACTTTAACGTCTATAAACACTTTAATAGGGGTAACCCCCTTCGTGGTGCTATATATGGACCGCATGCCAGAACAGTACCATACCACATGATGCAACTAGGGGGCACATCTATTCCACGCATACTCAGTGGTACTGACCCTAGCCTTTTGGGACATAACTAGGGTAAATCCCTAACAGCGTTGAGACTCCTTATGCCTCCATATCTCACAGCTGATACCACCCCATTTCAACTCAACAATTGTTCCTGGTCTCATAGAGGGTGACTCCTCTTCTGGCTGTCTACCATTATGGCCTCACTTACAACGGGATGAGATTGCCTGGTACCCTGGATGACTCTCAGTTGTACATGGAGACGCACTATGTGTCTGGAAATAGACCCCGATGTGTCAGAAAGATGGTTCAAAAAACCTAACTTCCCCGATAAGGAAGTTTCCTGAGACCCCACGGTTAAAAGGGGTCTCCTGCAATCCACGGACAGTCAAGGGGACGGTATTTCCCAACACCCGGGTTATTCCCATGGTTTGATCACCGCACGGTTGGAAAACACATAGAGATCGACGAAATGGGGGTTGCCAGGCCTTCATATACGATTCAAACACCTCTAGCCACAAAGTCAAGGAATATAGATGGCGTGTTCGACTTCGGGTCGCACGCCCTCACTCACTTCACCCCAATGACATAACACAGCACTACAGAAAACTGTAGAAACAAGCTATATGCATACTGAGCGCTACAAACAGAGCATAAGGGCCCATTTCCAAGTTGGACACCAAATTCATAGAGTTGAGGAAAGAAGGGGGTCCATCTGGCTAAGGATATCATGTACAGAGAAGAGGTTACAAACGTTACCGAAGAAACAGGTATATTCGTAATTTTCGCCGGTTTCAACGCTCTCATGGTGCAATCACGGGCAGCGGTCTACTTTGTTCTCAAGTAGGGAAGCTACCTCTACTCAAGTGCTAGAATACTCCGGACAGTCGGAGGATAGACCATAGAATTCCTCTATACTCCCGGGCAGAACGACCCAGTTGGGTAACCTAGCTCCGTGAGCTGATACTTCATCAGGATACCTGTACGGCCCTTGGGGGATGAAGTCCACCGCCTCTTCTACAGGTACCGGAGGACCACAAATGTCATAGATGAGGAGACTTACACCTATTTTCCAAAAAACGCTGGGCAATTCGCTCCGGACATCACTGGTTAACTCAGGGATAATTTGATGTTCACAATAGTCGGGGGACTACCAACCTGGCACCATCCTACACCTATCCAAGGTATCCTTGGGATGGTCACTTCAAGATAGATGGTACTTATCTGCCGAGTGATCTCCTCCACACCTAAGGTGGGTTCACTCTTCGGATTGGACGACACATACCTGTCCATGATAGTCACTCCAGGGACCCATCTGTCCCTTTGGTTTCATTGACGAGACCAAACGAATCAATTCACGCATCTATCGTTAGGGTTAACCTATGGTATCCCAAGAAACTCTTATAGTCGGTCATAGCGCACCCTCGCCACAAGGGAATCCGTTGCCTCACCTACCTAGACAACATACCAACATGGAACGACAGAGCCATCTTAGGATCCATACCATATCAGCCTCTAGGGCTTGGAAACTCACACATACTCCCACCGGAGACCCATGGTCTAGTGAAGAGACGACCGGTGTCGGGATCACCTACAACCTACAGCTAGCCAATGACAGGTCCAATTGTTGTATGCTACTACACTTTCACTTTCAGTAATATCGGAGGACATTTATCATTTCTAAATTCCATGCAAGGTTACTCTCCGACCAGTTTCCCTCAGGAGATTTACTACACCGCGGACTGGGTTTCGTGCTAGCATCGGACAACGGGACACCTTGGTATACTACGATACTAATGGATCGGCTTCCAAACATCGTGCGAACAGAGGATGCATGCCTCCAACCAGAACCAACGCAAAGGCTTGCCACCTTCTCTATGTTGGCTTGCCACCTTCTC
>OW240915.1:324232751-324351302 GCA_933207985.1 Pelobates cultripes | reverse complement strand
TCGCACGTTACCTGGCTTGCGGCTCATACACAGGAACTTGACATATTTCGACTCCTTGTGCACTGGGAGGATGCACCTGTCACGAGGTATCTCAGTCCTCTATGCCAATCTCATTAGGGCCACACGGATGCCACCGGCCCCCTACCAGTCACAGTGGGAACAGGCAACGGGGACCTTCCTGACGGACGCCAAATGGGAGAAGATTCACGCTCTGACACACCAGGGAACAGTTAACACCAAAATTCAAGAGCTTAATTACAAAATCCTGACCTGTTGGTATAGGACGCCCGCCATGCTATGCCGCATGGACCTCATGCCGATGGCCCGGTGCTGGAGATGTGGGATGGCAGATGGTACGGACTTACACATCTGGTGGACGTGCCCACCCATAGCCGCCTTCTGGCAACAAATACACGGAGAACTGAGGGAGATCTTGGACTTGGATGTACCGCTGCAGCCCCTCCCGATGTTGCTTCACCACACCAAGGTGCCACTTGGCAGATACAAAAAGTCCCTAACAAAACACTTCCTGAATGTTGCTAAGAGCCTGATCCCTGCCAAATGGAAATCGCAGTCGGTGCCGACGGTGTCGGAATGGACAGAGAAGGTAGAAGAAATCTTCAGTATGGAAAGCCTTACGGCAGACCTACACGGCACCAGGGAGTAAGGCGCACGACTATGGGGCCCCTGGATTGACTACATGGCACACAGGTCCCCAGGAGCCGAATCGAGCGTCGCACGCCCTGAGTTTCGTACTACGGGCAGCGGGCCAGAGGCCGTGGCGGGCCCCCTACTCTTGACCGAGCTCTCTCGCACTCCCCCGTCCCCCGTAACCCCCTCTACCCCTACCCCCACCCTTCCACCGACGACCATTGCACGCTTTCCACCTTGAATAGGTACTTGCTTCCCGAACCCACCACGATAAAGCTGGATATACAGGGAGCGACCGACTTCCCCCCTCCCCATCTTTGGACGAAGAGACGAGAGACTAGATAGGGCAACTGATCAGTCGAGGACAGATCCATTAATCTCCGCGCTGACCACGCTTTTCTCTACCTAGAAACTAAAAGTTGGATTACGCACACAAATGCAGACTCCCTCACAACCCTAAACTAAAGACGACCTGACAAACAGTCCATATATGACGTACCCTACATCTCACACCACGACATAACCAGAGAGATGACTACAAGACCTTCCGCTAAACCATACGCCCAGATAGGCCCAAGGGCCCACACCAAACCTGACGACTAGCCCTGTGCTGGGGCTTCGCGCACTGACCCCTGATGGGGCCATCAGAACTGCAGGAGAACCGTACACTGGGGCCCCGCCGGGCCACCGTGCGGGTCCTGCGGTACGGAGTGCAGAGCTTTTGACCGACACCATTAGTCGTCAGTGTCCAACCCTGGACCCTCTTAATATACTCCCTTTAGCGCGCTCCCTATAATTGCACTGACAGGGTTTACGAACAGTACCAAGGGACATACGGGCCTTGCAGGTACGTACCTGAAAGATGCACGCTGCCAGATCTTGACAGGTTCATTCCCTTATTACGGGTCCAACAGACTACTTTACTTTTAAAATCTACATTGTACAAACGTGGGAGTCAAACTCACCTCTATAGGCCCCCCCTCTTGCAAAATAGGCCAATGGGTGTGCTTCTTAAGCCCATTTATTGGACGATCTGTCATGAGCGGCCAACACGTTTATTGAGTTCTACTGCTAGAATTTCAGAGGTCATAAAATCCAGTTGCAACACATTAAATATTTTCCTGACAATTCTCGGCGAATAGAATTGAATTGAGGCCATAGTTATCTACTTGCTAAAACACTGCGTGAAAGATAAAAGCTACCCATAGAAAGGTCAAGGTATAAAAACACATCACTAGAAAGCCAACATGACACAAGGCCTAGAATGGTATATATATATATATATATGTATATATATATATATATACATAATATTTTGTCATTGAGTGCCAGTATATGAATGTCAATGCATACGAGTCAGTGACTGTGTGTCAGTTTGTGTGTCTGTGTCAGTAAGTGTATGAATGGGTAAGTTGTTTCTGTTAGTGTATGTTTGTGCATGAGTTAGTATTTGTGTATCAGTTTGTGTTAGAGTGTGGCTCAGTGTCTGTGTATTAGCGTATGTGCATGTGCCAGTAACTATCACGATTACTATATGACCCAACACGCAGAAGTATGTAACATATAATAGAACACACAATGGACAAAGAAATCATATACCGGCCCTTAAAATGGCCAGACTTAATGTAAATAATATCAAAAGAGCCTTCTAAAACAACAAACCTGCAAATAAATAAAAGCAAATATAGTGCAGACTATCAAGATGATGTACTGTACACTGGGGAATAAGGGAAAGAACTCACAATTACCAGAGCCCTATCACCCCGGGCTCTGGGTTTGCAAGGCTCCACTTGAGAGGGAAATATCCCACACTTTGTTGATAAATTTATATTGTGTGTTCTCTGTAATCAGGCGGTTCTGTGTAATATAGGACAGAGAGGCAGAAACCCCTAATTGAATAGCATCTTCAGTGATTTATTAATTTTAAAAAGGGTTAATAATGTTTACTTTACTTTTAACGTTAATAAGAATAGTCAAAATACTAGCTGAGGTCAGGGACACAGAAAGAGATACAGCGAGGATGCAAACCAAAGGTCAAGGATACCATATATAATTGAAAGTCAAAATACCAGCCAAAGTCAAATACCAAAAAGAACTAGATCAAGTTCAAGTCAACGCACTCTCTGATAACCAACTAGTGGAAACCACGACAGGTCACTGGCAAAATGCTTTTTTGGTTTAAATAACCCTCTTGGGGATGTAACTGGTTGTACCTGGCCTCTGCCCCCAAAACGTGCGTGCAGGTCTATAATGTGACTTTGTACGCACGTTGGCACCATTTTTACATTTTACATTAAATATCTCTACATATGCTCTTGTATATAGAATCAATTTTTCCTTAAGAATTTCTTCCACTTTAGGAGATAGAATCAATCCAACATAAGTGTTTGAATGGTTATGAAAAATGTATACAAAGAAACAGTGTATTAAGAGCTCTGGCAAACATTTTGGATGTTGCTAAATAAAATATTTTTTTGGAATACTGACATACAAAAAATTACATTTATCAGAAAAATCACACAGAAGTGTATGAAATAACTAAAATTAAAAACCTAAAATCAAAAATATATTTTACTAGTCAATGGATAAAATTGCCCCTATTATAATATTTAGTGTTCTCCAAGATAACTAGCAAAATGTAGCTCTAAAATTGATTTTCACAGAGACATTCAATAACGACTTTTAAATATCTATGAAAGATGCTCGTCCTAATGTTAAATCATATTTTTAAATGTTTTAATGAAGACAGATCTTCAGAAAATGATGATTTGCATTTGAAAGAGGCGTACCTTGCTCATATTTCTAACAATGAATTCTAAAGATAGTGTGGGTGCACGTTTAATAATATCTGCCGATTAAACATTTTTATTTTACATTTCTGAGAAACATCCTACTGAAAATTTAACTGATGTGTCATCTTGAACGGTATATAGAAACTAAAAAAATAAATAATTAATAAGAAATAAATCTATAAAAAAGGGTATAGATGAAAAAAAGAGGAAATAAAAGGTTTGCAGCATGCAAAATGTGACTTAATCACCAATACGTGCAAACAACATGTATGTATTACTCAGGTGTACTTATTATTTTAGCAAGCACCTTTCACATAGAAGTGGTAATATCATGGTCAAACTTATACAGTCATTTCTTTACAATACATCAGCTACAATACAGCAGCTATGGACTGGCTGAATGCATGCGCATTCAGCCGATGTCGGCCAAAGGAGGAGGAGAGTCACCAGCGCAGAGGAAGCCCGGCGCTGGAGAAAGGTAAGTGTTTAACCCCTTCCTCTCCATTCAGCCTGGCGGGAGTGGGACACTGAGGGTGGGGGCACCCTCAGGGCACTATAGTGCCAGGAAAACAAGTTTGTTTTCCTGGCACTGTAGTGATCCTTTAATATAACAGAGATATTCTACCTCCATATATCATGTTGGGGCATGCCTGCTAAACTTTTATAATTATCACATGGGATTGAAGCATGTGAAATAATGGTGGGGACATAGCCAACATACAACAGTGCCACAGTACTTTAGAACATGGATACTAAGAGGGGAAGCAGGTCCTGACCAAAGCGATCTATGAGGGCTTTGAGGTAGGTTGATATTTATCATTCGGTAGCATTCCTAAGACCACTTACTGGTAAGGCAGACTGCCTGGCATCAAACAAGTTTACGATTATTATTATGATATTATTTATATAGCGCCATCAAATTACAATGGGTGGACAAACAGACATGTAGTTGTAACCAGACAAATTGGACACACAGGAACAGAAGGGTTGAGGGCCCTGCTCAATGAGCTTACATGCTAAAGAGAGTGGGGTAAAATGACACAAAAAGGTAAGGATAGTATTAGACTAGTGACAGTTGCAGAAGAAGAATCAGTCAGGAGCTATTAACAGTTAATTGATACGCTTTTATGAAGAAGTGGGTTTTCAACGATTTTTTTGAAGGAGTGGAGACTGGGTGAGCATCTAACGGAGGAGGGAAGCGAGTTCCACAGGAACGGTGCAGCCCTCGAGAAATCTTGAAGGCGAGCATCAGAGGTGGGAATACAGGCAGGAGATAGACGTAAGTCTTCAGCAGATCGTAAGGGCCTAGACGGGACATACTTGTGTATAAGGGAGGATAAATAGGTGGGAGTAGCATTATGTAGAGATTTGAAAGCAAGAACCAGAATTTTAAATTGAGCTCTATATTTTATAGGAAGCCAATATAGGGACTGACAGAAGGGTGAGGCATGGGAGGTGCGGGCGGACAGGAAGATGAGCCTTGCTGCCGCCTTCATTATGGTCTGTAACGCCGCAAGTTGGGAGCACATAAGACCGCTGAGAAGTGGATTACAGTAGTCAAGGCGAGAAAGGACAGTGGAATGGAACAACACCTTAGTCGCATCTGGCGTTAAGTAGTGTCAGACGCGCACAATGTTTTTGAGATGGAAATGACAGGATTTGGCGATAGATTGAACATGAGGCTTGAAGGAGAGGTCGGAGTCAAAAAGAACACCTAGGCAGTGAGCCTGCATGGTGGAGCTGATCGTAGCACCGTTGACTTGGGGGGAGACAGACACACGAGTAACAACACTTGAGGGAGGAAAGACCAGAAAGACGATCAATGAGGACTATGAAGTAGGTTGATATTTATAATTCGGTAGCATTCCTAAGAGCACTGGGATTCAAATCTGGGTTCCCCAGTTCTAAAGCAAGGTTATTACCAGGGCTCTAAACAGCTGAAATCACATAGGAGACCTTTGAATTAGCATAGGTATATAAAACAATAACCTTTACTCGAAAATGTAAAGTTCTCATATGCTCCAAATAAACCAAGGTTAGTCACTATTGATCATCAGATAATACTTTAAAGAGTGTCCCTCTGAACAGTAAAGATTTTTTTCTAACAATTCCCCTCTTATATCAAGTTCAGTACAGTAGGCAGGTTTAATTGCATTATTAAACATATCTTAAATGTATTACAAAGAAAAACTACCACAACAAGAGGACGTAGTCTTAAATTAGAGGGGCAAAGGTTTAAAAATAATATCAGGAAGTATTACTTTACTCAGAGGGTAGTGGATGCATGGAATAGCCTTCCAGCCGAAGTGGTAGAGGTTAACACAGTAAAGGAGTTTAAGCATGCGTGGGATAGGCATAAGGCTATCCTAACTATAAGATAAGGCTAGGGACTAATGAAAGTATTTAGAAAATTGGGCAGACTAGATGGGCCGAATGGTTCTTATCTGCCGTCACATTCTATGTTTCTATGTTTCTAAACTGGATAAAAAAAACACTATTTGCATTTCATTTTATCTGGTGTTATTTTAATGACATCATTATTATGTACTCATCGAAGTTGGTAGGATTGTTTACCTTACCTATATTTCCAGTATTCTTAAACATCGACAATCTCTGAAGTTTGCTTAGCACGAAAGTAAGTATTTGATCACAAATTAATGGTAACAACCCATCTTCAATATGTGCCTATTTGTTTTTGTATTACAGTATTATAGAGCTGGAGAAAACAAGGAATGGTTAGCAAAAATAAACAATGGGAATAGGTAGTTTTAGTTATGAAGAAAGGCTAGAAAAGTAACGTTTGCTCAAATTTAGAAAAACGAGCGTCTAGTAGAAGTTATGATAACATTATACAAATCCTGAACAACTTGCTGGTGACCGGTTCATTAACAAGACTGTGCAAAGTAAAAATAAGTAATTCAATTAGGCTTTACAGTACTTCCAATAAAGATAGGAAATTCTTTAGCAAAGGGATGTTTTATCAGATACAATAAATACTGTAAAAAGAAAATCTGGATTTATTTATTTTTTATATTTTAGTGGCAAAACAGGATTGTTAGAGCTGCGATACTTAGTATGGGTGGTATTAACAGCTTGATCATCCAAGTAGATATGTTAAAAGAAAACTGTCAGATCTCCGTGGCATTCTCTCCATGTGAGCTTCCATTTTTAGGCTTGTTTCCAATGTTGTCCGTAAATATCTGCAGTATCTGCAAAAATATTCACCCTGTGATTGGCCTTAGCAGGAGATAGCAGCAGTGTATACAATGTGTTAAACTGGGATTTTTATACTATGCCAGAAACATATCTATGGACGATGTACGGTTTATTTCTGCATTCTAATGACTCATACACTTCACGTATAGAAATAATATATCTATATCTATCTATATAAAATAATAATAATAATATATATATATATATAATATTATTATTATTATTATTTTAAATCGTATGTCTGGCCTTTCCTTTATTTATTTTTTCTATATGATTTGGTTTAATATGCTTTGACATATGAATTTAGGGTTTCAATATAATACCATATAGCTATCATGTAATTTTACTGCAGGAAGCACAGGGTAAACATATTTGCACTAGGCTCGAAGATGGTGATACAGTTTGAGGGTTAGTGGCAGCTTGTAAAGAGAAGTAACAGGTTTGGAAATCAGTAAAATATAATTTGGTAATTAGCAGTTAGCAGCTCCATAGGGAACCACTACATAGTGACTGCCTTCAAGTAGTGACCACCAGTAAAATTTGCTGTCAGGAAACAGCTACTAATCGCTAAAAGTAGTGACAGGCATTTTAATAAGCAGCGGCAGGCTATTAAATATAATAACAAGATTGGAAACAAGTCATTTGTGATCCTTGGTCCAGAGCATTTACTTACATACTGAAATAAAGTTACTTTGTTCATTGATTATTGCTTATGTCATCACAATGTGAAAACGCTGCCGGGCAACGTAGTGTCATCAAAGCAGCAATTAAATAGCAGAACAGAATGCTGGGAGTTTCTTTTTTTCACTTTTTCGATTGGATATGGATTCATATTGCCTGATTTTCAAAAACCAGCAATCAAGTCACTAAACATCTCCTCACCTGAAATCCCTCTGTTAACAAAATGCATCCTTAACCACGGTTTAAACACGCTTTGGTACATGTGTATAAATATATTTATATATATATATATGTCTATTCTTATATATGTGCATATGTATAATCTTCATATCTATATAACAAAACACATTTTCTCTAAATAATGTTCTCCCTTCTTTTTTTCACTTTCACACTAACCTCTCTAATTACTAAAATATCCCTATCCTTCTGCTCACCTGTCCCTGACAACACCATCTTCGTTACTTCTACTTTACTCCCCTCCCCTCCTCTCTCTATTCATCCCATGCACTCTACATATACCTTAGCCTATCTCCTCCAACTATCCATCCCTTCCCTCTCCTGTCCCTCACTGGCCATCTCCACATATAACACTATCCTCACCTCTGCCTTGTATGCTGCAGCCCCACTCCAAACACGCACCTAAAGGAGGACATGCCCTCAAGCGTGGCACACTAAATCAACACGCTACCTGCAAAGATGCTCCCGTTGTGCTGAACGCTGCTGGAGGAAGTCTCGCACCCAGGCAGACTATCTCCATTATAGATTCATATTCTGTTCATACAGCGCAGCCGTTGCCCTCGCCAAACAGTCATACTTTTCCGCTCTCATTAGTTCATGCTCCCGCAATCCCAGGCGTCTCTTTGACACCTTTAACTTTCTTCTTCACCCTGCTGTGGCCACCCCCCAAACTAAACTTACAGCCAACAGCTTTGCATGCTACTTTGATTGAGCAGGTAAGGAAATTATTCTCCCCACTTTGCCATTTCTCAACCACACATTGATCATGCCTTTCCTATCCTTCAGACTTTCTCCCTGGCTACTGAACAAGAGGTGGCTGTGCTTCTCCTTTCCTCTCGCTCCACCACTTGCCCGCTCCATCCTGTCCCATCTCACCTTATCAGATCTCTCTCCCCCTGTCTTGTGCCTTCCTTAACACACATCTTCAACTGCTCTCTCTCTTCTGGCATTGTCCCTTCTGACCTTAAACATGCCACTCTAGTACTTATCCTGAAAAAAAATCTCTTGATCTGTCCTCCCCCTCTAACTATCGTCCCATATCCCTACTCACTTCTGTGGTAACTTGTCTTCCTTGCATGGTAATTTATCTTCCTTTCAGGACCTCCTTAAACAGGTCTAGGTAGGAGGGCTAAGAATCTTTACTTCCCTCCCACAATTGCTAAAGGAAGTGATGCATGAACAGGATGTGATGTAAAACACATCATCTCAACTAAGGGTATATAACATAAGGCCAGGCAGGAAATCTTTCTGTTGCTTCCTTTTCTTCCTTGGTGGATGTGATGTTGAACTTGCAGCAGTGAGCCATTACTAGATGTGAAGGCCTAACCGTGGGTGAGATCAAGCATGTGTGGAAGGGGTTATTATATAGATAGATAGATTTAAAAAGGGTTGTTGCTCCGTAGGTCTGGGCTGTGTGTTTGTGATACATTTATAATATTGTGTTGTTGCCTTTTAATAAATACCTTTTAATGTAGACGAACCTTGTGTAATATATATATTAATTTGGTGATACACCACAACTTCCTCAATTCCAACTCTCTCCTTGACCATCTCTCTCCTTGACCATCTTCAATCTGACTTCCGCCATTTCCACTCTACTGAGACTGTTCTTATCAAAGTTACTAACGACCTAATTGCAGCTAAATCCAAAGGCCACTACTCCATACTAATTCTTCTTGACCTCTCTGCTGCATTTGACACCGTTGATCATGCTCTCCTTCTTCAAACTCTTCAATCACTAGGGCTCTGTGACTCTGTCCTCTCTTGTTTTTCATCTTATCTCTCCCAACGCTCATTCAGTGTCTCCTTTTCTAATGATACCTCCTCCCCTCGTCCTGTCTCGGTTGGAGCCCCCCAGGGCTCTGTCCTTGGTACCCTTCTATTTTCTCTTCATACTGCCTCTCTTGGCAAATTTATTGACACATTGTTTTGCTGTGCATGCGCAATATCCTCCCTTAGACTGATTATTTTAGCCATGGAGGCAGGACCAGCTATGGCAAAATGGGCATGGCGTGGGAAAAAAGGTGGGTAAAAACACTTTTTGCATGCGGTTGGAAGGGGGCAGGTACCTAAAGAGACACACACACTCTCTAACAGACTCTCTAACAGACTCACACACACTGACAGACATACTCTCTGACAGACTCACACACCCTGACAAAGACACAGACACACACACTGACAGAGACACACACACAAATTTTATCACACACACAAACTGAGATTTTTATTTTAATTGAAATCCACCACAGTGTATCTTTTCCTGGGGTCCAGTGGGGCTCTTCATGCGTGCAAGGGAGCAGTAAGCTTCCTGCAGTTTCTCACTGCTCCCTCCCTCTCTCTGTAGTGATGCCGGGGCTGGAGTAACATCATATTCCAGCTCCCGGTATCATTAAACAGCACGAGAGGGATCAGAGAAGAACTGAAGGTAGAATATTTCTCCCTCGCATGCTGCCTACAAAGCTCCCGTGGGCGGCTGGCTCCCATGCTCCTGCGAGCAGGTGGTTCCCTTAGGTGGTCGGCTCCAATGCTACCACCCTGGCACCTGCGATGGGTTTCGTTGAGCCATGACTCGAGCACCCAGACCACTATAGCTCATTGAAGTGGTCTGGGTGCAGTGTCCCTATTGCATTTAGTGTTGCAATGTTTACAGAGAAACTGCAATGTTTACATTGCAGCACTAAGTCTGCCTCTAGTGGCTTCCTGGATCTAAACGAGCCTCCTTACTATGGAGAGGTCTAATGCGTATACTCGCGGGATGGAGGAGGAGGAGGCAGAGCGCTGACCCATCGCCGAGGGACATCAGCACTGGGGTAAGTATTCAGTGACTCGGATGGGAGGGGGGGCAAGGGAGGGGAGAGGCTGAGGAAACTATAGTGCCAGGAATACAGCTTTGTGAGACCCTTGTGACCCCCTGTCATTCCTAAGCCAAATTCTTCTATATAGCCCAATGGTGGATTCAGGTGTGAAGAAGTCAGCAAAATATATGTCTGACTGAGTGGTCACTAACACTCTGTCTCAAAATAAAAAAAAAACTCACATTTACTGCCCTCTTCTTATGGAATGGTTGTCCCCTAAATCTACTCTCAAACTATTGGAATAAGTTGTTCTGTTTATGGGTTTTTTTTTCTCAGTATATTATTCTTGTGTATGTGTAATATCAAGTGTAAAGCCTGCTGTTTTGTTTTTTTACTTCTGTAAACAAATAAAAATATATAAACAAAAAAATTCACATTATTTGCTGAACAAATAATCTGGATGTTAAACAAGGTCCTCAATAAGTGAATACTTAAAATATAAAGTTTCATAATTGAGCAGGAAATTATAAAATTAATATCACCAGGGGCTTACAAATGTGAGATAATGAAGCGATTTAATTAAGAAGACAACATTGAACCAAACCTTTCGCTATCCATTAAAACAGAGATCATTGTAAAAAGAATATTAAAATAGGGAAATTAGAGGAAAACAATAACAAAACAATAAGAATAATAACTTAAACATGAGTAAATGTAACTTCCATTAAACAATCGAGTTTGTTTTCCTAGGTTTCTGTGTTAGTACACTGGCGTCTTCCACTTACAGTCATCAACTATGTGAATGATGTCGCTGGATTATCCATCTCGTTTTCTGCACAAGTTACATGCATTTGTTTTGGTAAGGCTTTCCTTAATCTTGCCTTTCACCAAGTAGATAGTGCCGCAGCTACAGCAAACTCCCTATCTCAAGTTATCTTGGTGACCTACCTGTCCACGGCTCCATATATCACCTTTCTGGTCTTTGCAACTGTTCCCTCTTGCCTCTTGCCTCTTGCCTCTCTTACACTCAGTTACTCTGTCCAGTTACTCTGGTCGGGTCACAAAAAAATTCCTCGTAGTCCCTAATTCAGACTCATTGAAAATGAAATATGAGTTTGTGGAGTGCATATAATAAACTGGTATATGGCTGAATTAGTGTGAATAATAAAAAGCTTTTGAAACAATTGAATGGTTTTGTATAAATGTTTTATTTAATATTTTGCAAAAATTTGTTAATTTTTTTTTGTTTTCTTTGATATATTGATATATGTTATTTTTATTTTAGATATTTTAATGTTTTTAAAAATATTTTTTAACAGTTTATCTAAAAATCATTGGAAAAGCATAACCAAAAATATTAAATAGAAGATATGGGTACCAAGAAAAAAAGGACGCAAGCAAGAAAAGTGAGTAAATTATGTATTATGGCCAGCTTCAATGTAACCTGAGCATTATTCGAACTCCAGCACGTGATGTTCTCTATAATATCTGGTCCACTTCCATAATTTAACCTCTGATAAAAGCTTCACTTTAATACGTTTTCCAAATTATTCAATAGTGTTAAAAAAAGTGTTTATCTATAGTCACTAATAAAATCTATGGGAATTTTTTGTAGTTTAGACATTTGAAAGTCAATGGAAAGGATGTTTTACAGTAAGAACAATAAGGATGTGGAATTCTCTGCCTGAAGAGGTGGTTTTATCAGAGTCTGTATAATACTTGCAAAAACATATTATTATGGGATAAAAAATTGAATTAGTGGGATAATAGCTTTTTGATCCAAGGAGATATGTGGCTGCCATTCTGGGGTCAAGAAGGAATTTTTTTCTAGTTTGTTGCAAAATTGGAAGCGCTTCAAACTGTTTTTTTTTGTCTTCTTTTAGATCAACAGCAAAAACAAATGGGAGAAAAGTTGAGCTTGTTTCTTTTCAGCTTTCGTTACTATGAAAAGTTTTTCTGACAATATTGAATAACGTGAAAAGCATATTAGATTAAGACTATATATCAAGGATATAAAAATACAAATCCTATAATAAAGCAGATTTTTAACAGTTTAACAGTATCCTATCTGCATTCAAACTATACAATTCTGATTTTTTTATTTATGTTTTTAAATTTTGTGACAAATGTTTTACCTACCATTTTCTGCCCTTTTCTCTCTTTGTGGGGGTAGGGCAGAGGGCATTATAGTGTTTGTGTAATATGCACCATACTGAAGTGCACTGAAAACCATATCATTTTTGCCTAAATTTTAACTTAACCTTGGTCTATGGCTATCTTATAAGTGACTTAATACACTGTACACAATATGAAAGTGTTTATGAACTAGGTAGAAAATAACATAATAAGAGCTAAAAGCGTTATTTAAGGGACACTTGATTAATATTCCTAAAATACAATTTTAGGAGGTAAAGAAATTATTCAACTATTCATCTGAGGAAACATTTAAAGCAGAGTGATTTTGGAAATGTCATAACATTTTGAAGTAAGGGATACACTAAGACTCTAATTAAAATCATTCTTAGATAATTAAATTTAATTGTAATGATGTCATTTATTTTAAGAAGTCAAAATAAAAAAAGAGAAAGGTTAGTTCAGATATAAAAACTTAAAATTGGCAGTCAAATCATACTGCAATGTCTAAATCATCTAATTAGACATACATAGTGTTTTGTTAACATTTTGTGTATATTCAGTTTTACATGAAATTACATCCAACACCCCCAGTGACCCTCATCAACGGTTACCTCTTCCTGCTTTACAAGGGGATCCTGAGATTGCGCAATTTGGAAGTTGGGGTACATACAATTGGCAGTGCCTCCACCTGACTGGGCATCCAGAACATGATGAGTTTCTCTGACAGAAAAATAATAAATAAGTATACCATACATAGCAGTAACAGTAAAACAGTCAGAACATATATTAAAGGATAATGTCAGATAAAAGTAAGACAACTAATACAGTGGCTGACTAAACACACTAAAATCTTTTTAGCCAGACCCAGAAACCTCCTAAACCACCTCCATACTTACACTGATGGCTGATGGTTTACAGTTGGTGCACTGAAGTGTTGGGGCCCTTTAAGTTAATCCACAAGATTAAAGCAGTTGTAAATGAAAGGAAGGTTGTTACTGTAATGCCATGGGAGGACCCTCATAGTCAGCGTTTCCCAATCGGTGTTCCACGAACCATGGGGTTCCACGGAACCATGGGGTTCCGCGGAACACCAATTGGGGTTCCGCCAAAGGTTTAAAAAACAAAATGGCCATGGGCGGCGAGGGAGCAATGAGCAGTGATCTCCCTGATCAGGTCCCTCGCACACACAGTAGTGATGATGGAGCCGGAATATGACTTCACTCCGTCTCCAGCATCACTTAGAGGCACGCGAGGGAGCTGAGCAGCTCAGCAGCCCTGCTGGAACCCAGGGACTCCATGCCAGCACTACTAAAGGTAGGGGGGCTAAGTGGAGTAAAATGTAAAAAAAAAAAAAAATTGTATGTGTGTCTGTTTGTATGTGTTTGTGTGTCTGTTAAAGAGTATATGTGTGTTTGTCAGTGAGAGTGAATTTGTGCTTGTCAGTGAGTGTGTGAGAGTGTATGTGTTTGTCATTGAGAATGTATCTGTTCGTGTCAGTGAGAGTGTATGTGTGTCAGTCAAAGAGTATGTGTGTTTGTCAGTGAGAGTGTATGTTTGTCTGTCAAAGAATATGTGTGTCTGAATGTGTCAGTGTGTGTACATGTGTGTCAAGGTTTTTTGTTTGTGTCACTGTGTGTATCTAAGTGTGTGTGTGTGTATATGTGCCAGTGTGTATCAGTGTGTTTGTATGTGCCTGTGTGTGTATGTCAGTGTGTGTGTGTGTGTGTGTATCTGAGTGTGTCACACACACAGAGATACACAATATGTGTCAAGGTGTGTGTCAGTGTGTGTATCTGTGTGCCACTGGGTGACAGTGTGTATGTGTGTATCTGTGTGTCAGATATACACACACACAAATGCACACACTGGCACATACAAGTACAGATATACACACCTTGACACACATCAGCACATACAAAAAACGTCGCAATCTGATTTTTATGGAGGGGTGGCAGTGGGGGGAGGGGTGTTCCACAATGTTGATACACAGTTGATCCACAGGAAAAATTAATTAGGAACTCTTTATTACTGTAAGTCTAACTCTTTATTACTGTATGTGAAAGATACAATGCCCTGTGACAGTGGGAGAGGATACTCCTAACCATTATACAGTTACACAAGGAAAAAGGGAATCTCCAGGGTCAGTCATTTGCTGTGTCTGGATCCTGCTCCACAGCTCTGCCACTGGATCAAGGTGCAGCTGGCAGCACACACTGGATTCACTCAGCTCCACAGCGAGGCCTCACACACCTTCACTGCTGCTACATGTTTTTCTCCTCCTGTGTCTCACACTGTTCTGGAGAGTTTCAGCTCAGGGATCCTCCTATTGGCTGGATTGGTCACATGACCACTGCCAGCCGAGTACAAAAGCTCTGCAGTTCCATTGGTACAGCAGAAAAAATGTGAGGAGCTACACATGTAAATAGTGTAATGCAGATCAAATAAATAAAGGAATAGAAACAAATGTAATGTCCCCATTGCAAACATTATAAACCCACTGTGAAAGAGATATTCTACAAAAAAATAAAAAAATGATGTACTGTAAGATGATCTAGAACACAAAATTGGATGTTTCTAGAAGTGATGTAAAATATTAGAAATTGTGTTTCATTGAAATACTAATAATTGCCTCTGAAAATTTTAATTTGCATAAAACAACAAGGGACACAACAAGACAATCAATTCACAAAGAGAGGGAGAACTGGGAGAAGGGAGGAACACCGGGTGAGTGCTGTCGAAAAAACTTACATTCCAGCTACCATAACCACTGCAGCCAATAGGGTACCCATGACTCATAATTGTGCAATTATCTAAACTATTCTGCTCAATGTATTGCTACTTATCCCATGGAAATGTATCATTAAATTAACACTTGAAGCACAAGAACCACTTCAGTATGTACGCTCAAGTGTGCTATAGT
Organism: Pelobates cultripes; assembly: GCA_933207985.1. Taxonomy (NCBI): domain Eukaryota; kingdom Metazoa; phylum Chordata; class Amphibia; order Anura; family Pelobatidae; genus Pelobates; species Pelobates cultripes. The sequence continues at coordinate 324,335,871 of OW240915.1, read as the reverse complement.
AGTTATGGTGCCTGGAATGCCCTGGCACCAACCCAAGGTAAGTAGTGAAACTGTTTGCTAATGGTTTGACTTCTTACCTGGAGTCCACTGGGTGCCGCTTCCTGCTTCTGGTCATTACATCTTGAAGTTATTGCTGCTCAGCCAATGAGCTAAACCTTGCACTACAGAGCTTAGCTCAGGCAGACACCTAAACCTCTCTGTTAGGTAGGTAGGTAGGTAGCAGTGTCCTGCAGATGCCAGGTTAGCAAACAGTTTGACCTCTTATATTGTAGGTGGTGCAAGGGCACTCTTGGCACTATAACCACTACAACATGATGTAGTGGTTATGGTGCTTGGAGTACTCATTTAAGGATACACTTCCATGAGGATACATAACATTAATTGAGTAGCATTTTTCAAATAGTTGTGAATCAGAGAGCCATGGGTATCTTCTTTTCTACAAATGTTTACACATGTAATGGATTGATGCTGACGGCTTCTCTTTTCTCGATGCATCTGTTTTGGTAATAACTGAAGTTTGATGAAGTTTAATAATGTTATGGCTCTCTTTGGTTTTGGTTAGGCTCTAAATCCTTGGATTGAATGGTCCGGGCGTTTAGAGATGAAGGTGTTATTTGTGGTCATGACCATCACTGTTGCTGATAGGTAGTTTTTTTCCACAACAGTTCCAGTATTTAGCAGGTTGTTGTTTTAGCATTTTACTACAGTAACAAAATAAATGACATTATTTTATTGAAGATTAAGGACAGAGGTCAGGTGAAGAGATTGGACTAAAGTCCTTGGGACATTAATACATGCTATGTAAAATAATAGCACGAGTGGTACTAAAACAGACAGAGGTAATATGGGAACCAACAAAGTACTGTTTGATGGAGTCCATGCAAGAGCATGAAGGTTGTTCACACATTGCGAAATGCGTCAGAAAGATCAAGACAATTTGCACAATCACCCATGAAGAATATTTAGTACTTTGTGTAATTCAAATTGAAATCAATTTAAATATATAATTCAACTGTTAGGACCTTCTAACAGTAGACAGGAATCTTAGTTAGTCTACCTGTATACTGAGGTATCTGTATCTGGTGTTTATTTGTATAAGGATTCAAATCCAGTGGCTTGGTAGGTCCCTGGGTTTATACCTGGACAGGGAGGTATCTTTTAGGACCCCCCCCCTTTTATTTCCCCTTTGATCTAGGATTCCTGATAGCTCTACATGTACACATAGGAGTAATGTATATTGTAATTGACTAACATTTTTGGTGATTATCGGATAACAGCTTATTACAATCTTGTAGACTCTTGGCTGATTCCCTGTTGACCCAAGTATTTTATTAGATTTTTCCTACCTTAACCTACTTATTATAGGAACATTTAATTGTGTAATAATATAGCTAAAAGTCCTTTCAGTCTTCCTCATCGAGTAAGCTCCTTTCACAAGGTTCACCTAGACACAGGTTTATTATTGTATATATTAGCCTGTTCAAATCTGTCTCCTCTGATATCTGAGTGGACTTTTTTTCTTCAGCAAGCTGAAGTACTTTGGGGGTCTGGAGTGTCCCTTTAATGATTCAACCAGCTATGATGATACAATAATCAGTAAAAATACAATGAGCTGCAATAATGCAATATGCTGTACTGATACCATAAACTGAAATAATACAATAAACTGCAATAAAATTATAAGATATATTAATGCAGAGAATTATTGTGTTTATGGTGCTTTGATCAGCTATTTAAGAGCATTTATTGATAATGGATTTTGAGCCCAATCTTATAATATTTATATGAAGGTGAATACATGTTTAAGTGGATAGACTATTTGTTGTATCTTCATTTCACGTTACAAATGTTGCATGTATTTTATGCATTTTGTTTAAAATATGTATATATTCACAGTTTAAATAATGATAATAGTCTATGCATATTGTTTTTTTGTTACTCCAATTTTCTGTAAAAGATATGTTTTCTTGTATACTTAGTAGTGTAAACAGACATATTTGGCTTTGGAAAGCTTGTCTTGAAAATTGTCTTGAAAATTTAAAATATTGAATTTGGTTCTACCTGATCTATGCTTTTTAACTTTAATCTTTGAAAGCGCCTTTGAAAGCGCCTCCAAACAAATTGTTCTGAAGAGCGAACAATTGCCTGTTGAGTAGGATGCTGTGGTGAGATTGTGATTAATTGATTAAGAGTAGGATCGGTTCTCAGAATGGCAGTTATTTGATAATATATTATGTAAGCGTTCCATCTAAATAACAAAAAGGGAGATATTATGTATCACACCTGCTGAGCTGGGTTTCACAATTTATAGCCAAGGTGATTTTTCAAATAGAATTTTTACAATTACAGACTCGTCCATATGTTTCGAAATTTTAAATTATAACAAAATAAAGTAGCAGTAGTGGGATCATTAATTAAATAAGAACCGTATAGGAACGTTTCTATTTAAAATAAATAACAAACATAAGGAGTAACACCTGTGTGGAACAGAAAGATAATGGTCTTAATATACATTAGGCAGTTTCAAATTACAGATAATCTAAAAATACATTGTACATTGTAACAAAACAAAAAAACCTCACAAAGCATTTGCTGGTTTAGAAAACAATATGTTACTGGTCTCAGAAAAAAAGTGCATTCTTAAAAATACTACTGATGGCCTGAACATTTGCAGAATCAAGTGATCATTTGATTTGGATAAATCATTAAAGGAGAACGGTCACATTTTTTTTATAATTGCTTAACCCCTTAGTGACCAAACCATTTTTCCATTTTCTTACCGGACCAGAGCTGTTTTTAAATTTTTGCTGTGTTTGTGCTTAGCTGTAATTTTCCTCTTACTCATTTACTGGCCCCACACATATTATATATCGTTTTTCTCAACAGTAAATGGTCTTTCTAAAGATACCATTATTTTCCTCATAGCATCTAATTTACTATATAAAAATTAGAAAATATGATGAAAAAATTCAAAAAAACATACTTTTTCTAACTTTGACCCCCAAAATCTACAACCGCCAAAAAACACCCTTGCTAAATAGTTTCTAAATTTTGTCTTGAGTTTTGAAATACCCAATGTAAACATGTTCTTTGCATTTTTTTGTTGTTGCAAGTTATAGGGCTATAAGTACAAGTAGGACATTGCTGTTTCAAAATATATATTTTTAAAATGTACCAATAGTGACATCGTAACACTGTTATCTGTCATAAATCTCTGAATCACACCTCACATATTTTTTTTAAATGGTATTCAATATTGCATTTGTCCAGTCTTTTTTAGTAGCCACTTAGTCACAAACACTGGGCAAAGTTAGCATTTATATTTGTTTGTGTGTTAAAAATGCAAAAAACTATTATGAACGCTTTATGAACGCAATTATGAACTTTGGCCAGTGTTTGTGATTATGTGGCTACTAAAAAAGACTAAACATACCCCATTTGCAATACCTTGGGTTGTCTTCTTTTGCAAATGGTATGTCTCCGTGAGGGGAATTCTCATGCCTGGGCTACCATACGCTCTCAAAGGCAACATAACCAATCTGGCAAATTTCAATGTGAAAAAAACAAAAAATCAAGCCTTATATTTCACATTGTAACTTTCAAAAACACTATAAAACCTGTACATGGGGAGTACTGTTATACTCGGGAGACTTTGCTGAACACAAATATTAGTGTTTCAAAAAAGTAAAACGTATCACAGCAATGATATCATCAGTGAAAGTGCCGTTTGTGTGTGAAATTTGCAAAGAACGTCACTTTCACTGACAATATCATCGCTGTGATATGTTTTACTGTTTTGAAACACTAATATTTGTGTACACTGAAGTCTCCCGAGTAAAACAGTACCCCCATGTATAGGTTTCAATCCATCAGAGGACTTTCATCAAATGTTAGGCAAGTCCCCACATCGCGATCGCCGGTGGGGGATCACCAACGATCAGGTAAGTGCCTATTTGCAATCGGATGTACCAGGTACATCCACGGTCGTTTACAAAAAAATTTTGTCGGACGTACCTGGTACGAGGTCGGGAAGGGGATGAAGGAACACTATAGCATTAGCAATACAGAACTGTATTCATAATGCTATAGTGTGCCTCTCCCTTCAGCTTCCACCCTGCCCGGTGATTAGAGGGCTAAAGAAAATGTCACTTACCTCTTTCCACTGCCGAGGTCTCTTGGCTCTGGATCGATCTCCTCCTCAAACAATGTCAAGCTGATGCGGAAAGCACATTGAATACATTATTTCCTAAACTCCATGAGAAGCCAAGAAGCTTCTCTAGCAGTGATGTCCCGAACGGTTCGCTGGTGAATAGTTCCAGGCGAACATCGCTTGTTCGCGTTCGCCACGGATGGCGAGCATATGCGCTGTTCAGTCGGCCCCCTATTCGTCATCATTGAGTAAACTTTGACCCTGTACCTCACAGTCAGCAGACACATTCCAGCCAATCAGCAGCAGACCCTCCCTCCCAGATCCTCCCACTTCCTGGACAGCATCCATTTTACATTCATTGTGAAGCTGCATTCTTAGTGAGAGGAGGGACAGTGTGGCTGCTGCTGATTTGATAGGGAAATTGATAGCTAGGCTAGTGTATTCAGTGTCCACTACAGTCTTGAAGGACTCATCTGATCTCTGCTGTAAGGACAGCACCCCAAAAAGCCCTTTTTAGGGCTAGAACATCAGCCTGATTTTTTTTTTCTGTGTAATGTAATTGCAGTTGCCTGCCTGCCAGCCTGTGTGTCAGGCTCACAGCATATACTGTGCCCACTTGCCCAGTGCCACCACTCACTCACTGGTGTCACAATAGCTTGCATTTAAAAAAAACAAAACTTTTTTGACTGTAATATAATAGCAGTCAGTTTCCTTCACGAGTGTGCGTTTCAGGGCCTGCCCAGTGCCACCACTCACTCACTCACTGGTGTCCTAATAGCTTGTATTTAAAAAAAACTAAACTTTTTGGACTGTAATATAATAGCAGTCAGTTTCCTTCACGAGTGTGCGTTTCAGGGCCTGCCCAGTGCCACCACTCACTCACTGGTGTCCCAATAGCTTGCATTTAAAAAAACCAAAACTTTTTGCAACTCATATCTGGTGTAACAGTAGTGTACATTTAAAAAAAATATTTTTTTTTTGACTGTAATAGATTGAATAGCAGTTAGTTGTCTGCCAGCGTGTGTGTCAGGCTCACAGCGTATACTGTGCCCACTTGCACAGTGCCACCACTCATATCCTGTGTCACAATAGCTTGCATTTAACAAAAAAAAACTTTTTGGACTGTAATATAATAGCAGTCAGTTTCCTTCACATGTGTGCGTTTCAGGGCCTGCCAGGGCACAGTGTCACACCAGTGCAACTCATATCTGGTGTAACAGTAGTGTACATTTAAAAAAAAATAATTTTTTGACTGTAATAGATTGAATAGCAGTTAGTTGTCTGCAAGCGTGTGTCATGCCTACAGCGTCTACTCTGCCAACTTCTGCCACTGCACAGTCCCACTCATATCTGTTGTCACAGTAGCTTGCACGCATAGTACCACTAATCAAAAAAAAAATGACAGGCAGAGGCAGGCCACCCCGCAGGGGCCGTCGTGGTCGTGGTGCTGTGATTCCCTTTGGCCCTAGAATAATGCCCAGTGCTCAGAGGCCACGTACCCTGAACACGAAAAGTTCTGATGACATAGTTGGCTGGCTAACACAGGACACCCAATCTTCTACAGCTTCCGCTCGGAACCTTGACGCACCATTCTCCTCCAGCTTAGCTTCGGGCACCTCTCAAGTTAACACTCGCCCGCCTGTCGCCACCACCAACACTAGCACCACAGCAGCTTCACTTGGTATGTCAGAGGAATTATTTACACATCGGTTGGAAGAAATGAGTGATGCGCAACCATTATTGCCAGAGGATGTAGATAACAGGGATATATCTGGCAGCATTACACACATGGACGTACGGTGTGATGATGATGATGTTGTACCCACTGCTGCTTCCTTTGCTGAGTTGTCAGATACAAGTGAAGTGGTTGATTATGACGATGCGTCCGTGGATGTCATGTGGGTGCCCGCTAGAAGAGAAGAAGAACAGGGGGAAAGTTCAGATGGGGAGACAGAGAGGAGGAGGAGGAGACGAGTTGGAAGCAGGGAGAGGTCGTCGCAAGGAGCTAGTGGCACAGTCAGACAGCATGCATCGGCACCTGGGGTCAGCCAGACAGCACGCCAATCAACGCATGCTGTTGCCACCACCAGAATGCCGTCATTGCAGAGCTCAGCAGTGTGGTTTTTTGTGTGTGTCTGCCTCTGACAACAGCGATGCCATTTGCAACCTGTGCCAAAAGAAACTGAGTCGTGGGAAGTCCAACACCCACCTAGGTACAACTGCTTTGCGAAGGCACATGATCGCACATCACAAACGCCTATGGGATCAACACATGAGCACAAGCAGCACACAAACTCAAAGCTGCCATCCTCCTCCTGGTCCAGCATCTTCAGCCACGTTAACCACTGCTGTCCTCCTTGCCACCTCTCAACCATCCGCCCCTCCGTCTCTCGCCTTGAGCAGTTCCTGCTCATCTGCCCACAGTCAGGTGTCTGTCAAGGACATGTTTGAGCGTAAGAAGCCAATGTCACAAAGTCACCCCCTTGCCCGGAGTCTGACAGCTGGCTTGACTGAACTCTTAGCCCGCCAGCTTTTACCATACAAGCTGGTGGAGTCTGAGGCATTCAAAAAATTTGTAGCTACTGGGACACCGCAATGGAGGGTACCCGGCCGAAATTTCTTTGCACAAAAGGCAATCCCCAACCTGTACTCGATTGTGCAAAAGGAAGTAATGGCATGTCTGGCACACAGTGTTGGGGCAAGGGTCCATCTGACCACTGATACCTGGTCTACAAAGCATGGTCAGGGCAGGTATATCACCTACACTGCGCATTGGGTAAACCTGCTGACACCGCTACGACTTGCAGGCAGGCCTGCTGCCACCTCCTCTACTCCTCCTACTCCATCCTCTTCCATAACCTCCTCGGCTGAGTCCTCTTCTGCTGCTGCATCTTGCTCCACATCAACAGAAGTGTCACGCCGTCTTGGGGTTGACTTGCCTGACTTGCCGGATACAGAGAGTCACACCGGACCAGCATTCCTGTCCGCCCTGAACGCACAGGTGGATCAGTGGCTGACTCCGCACCAACTGGAGATCGGCAAAGTGGTTTGTGACAACGGAAGAAATTTGTTGGCGACATTGCATTTGGGCAAGTTGACACATGTGCCGTGCATGGCACATGTGTGTAATCTGATCGTACAATGCTTTGTGCATAAGTACCCAGGCTTACAGGACGTCCTGAAGCAGGCCAGGAAGGTGTGTGGCCATTTCAGGCGTTCCTACGCGGCCATGGCGCATTTTTCAGATATCCAGCGGCGAAAACACATGCCAGTGAGGCGCTTGATTTGCGACAGCCCGACCGCCTGCTCCAACAAGAAAAAGCCTTTAACGAGTATTTGTATGACCGGGGTGCTAGGACAGCCTCTGCGGAGCTGGGAATTTTTTTGCCACGTTACTGGACGCTCATGCATAATGCCTGTAGGCTCATGCGTCCTTTTGAGGAGGTGACAAACCTAGTCAGTCGCACTGAAGGCACCATCAGCGACATCATGCCATTTGTTTTCTTCCTGGAGCGTGCCCTGCGAAGAGTGCTGGATCAGGTAGTAGATGAGCATGAAGAGGAAGAGTTGTGGTCACCATCACCACCAGAAACAGCCTTATCAGCATCGCTTGCTGGAACTGCGGCAACGCTGGAAGAGGATTGTGAGGAAGAGGAGGAGGAGGAAGACCAACCACAGCAGGCATCCCAGGGTGCTCGTTGTCACCTATCTGGTACCCGTGGTGTTGTAAATGGCTGGGGGGAAGAACATACCTTCAGTGAGATCACTGAGGACGAAGAACAGGACATGAGTAGCTCGGCATCCAACCTTGTGCAAATGGGGTCTTTCATGCTGTCATGCCTGTTGAGGGACCCTCGTATAAAAATGCTGAAGAAGAACGACCTGTACTGGGTGTCCACGCTACTAGACCCCCGGTATAAGCAGAAAGTGCCTGAAATGTTACCGAATTACGGCAAGTCGGAAAGGATGCAGCAGTTCCAAAATCAATTTAAAAGTATGCTTTACACAGCGTATAAGGGTAATGTCACAGCACAACGGGAATCTAACAGGGGAAGAGGTGAAAGTAATCCTCCTCCTCCAAGGACAGGACGCTTTACAGACATGTTGTTGATGGAGGACATGCAGAGCTTTTTAAGTCCTACGCATCGCCACAGCCCTTCAGGGTCCACCCTCAGAGAATGACTCGACCGACAGGTAGCAGACTACCTCGCCTTAACTGCAGATATCGACACTATGATGAACCCCTTGACTACTGGGTGTGCAGGCTTGACCTGTGGCCTGAGCTATCCCAATTTGCGATAGAACTTCTGGCCTGCCCCGCTTCAAGTGTCCTGTCAGAAAGGACCTTCAGTGCAGCAGGAGGTATTGTCACTGAGAAGAGAAGTCGCCTAGGTCAAAAAAGTCTAGATTACCTCACCTTTATTAAGATGAATGAGGGACTGAAAGTGGGCGATACATTCGACTAAAAAAGGCCTGATGAGGGGGACGTAACAGGGTGTCGCGGCTGCCGGCCCGCCGCGTGATATTTGTGACGAGACCAATCTCGCCACATTGCATTGGAGAAGCCTGGTTGCTCACCTGTTGCCTTTGAATTATGGCCCCATGTTAAAAGGCTTGATTTTTCCCTGCAAAGACATGAAAGCCGGGTCATTTGGTGCTTGCCCTGTCTGAGCGGTGATACCCCAGATAGCTATGCCATGGAGCCCATTCGTATAATGAAAGACTATGAGAAAGACTTTGGCTCCATGGCAATTGAACTGTATGTGTGTGCTCTGAGCACCATTCAGTAATAATGTGCGCTCAGATCTGAGCTATCTGGGGATATGTTGAATGTACCTGTTTTGTGCAATGGCTGCACAGTTATATGTTTTTATGTGTTTTATTGTCTTTTGTTGCCTTGTGTTCAATGGAGTTTTGCTTCTGTCTTTGGAGATAATTGGATTACTTCCCAATTATCTCCAGTATAGAAGACTCTGTGGAACTTGTTTTGGGCAGAAAAGCCATGCTTCCTTTGGTCATGAAGGACTACGATCTATCTTTTGAACCATTGGACCAATTTGTATGAATTTGACATATGTTTGTATGTGAATGTGATGCATACTTTTCAAGTTATGAATAATGTGGAAAAATTGTATTTCTCTGCTTGTTATAATTACATTACCCATTGTGTAAGGTATTTGTATCACAGACAGAGGGGAGGATTTTGTGTGAGAGTGTCTGAGTGTATTGTATGTGTTTATTGGTTGTGTTCCAAAACCCTGTGTGTGGTACTAATGTGTAAGAATGTGTACATAAGCACAATAAACCCACAGCTCTGGCTGTTCACTGCTTGACCCTCAACACGGAGCTTTGTCTCGTTCTTGGGGGGATTTATTGTATGCTGTTCCAGTTCGACTGCTAGGAGTGTAAACCTATTCAGATGGCTTTTCCTATTCAGCTGTTTACGGCATTCATATGGTTTCCTGTTCGGCGGATTGGTGTTCTGCAGTAGCTATGCCTGTGTCTCTGGAAGGGGAAGATCTACTTAACGGTGGGTTAACCCTTTTATGCTGAGGGTGCCGTTACAATATTTAAATCCCTAGCTCACCCCAGTACCTTGCCCTGTCGTGGTTTCCTGTTCCTGGTTTCGTGAGAGTGCTTTATCATTGTGAATCTGATTTTCTGGTATCCTGATCTTGGCTTTTCCCTGGTTATTCTGAATTCTGGTTTCCCTGACTTGGCTTGTGTAAACGGTGTTGTGTATTTTCTGGCTTCCTTGTCCTCAGCTTTCCCTTTGACCATTCTCTGTCTCTAGCGTATTAGTCCGGCCATTCTAAGGTCCGGTTTACGCTCTGTCCTTTTATTTTCCTTTTCTTGCCTATGTATATGTTTACATAGTTTCTGCTGGACCACACTAGTAGTCATGACTCTGAGATTAAACTGATAAGAATAGTACTACTTAACACACCACTCCCATCTGGTGGCACATTAGATTGCACGCGCAGTGCCCCAAATTTGAAGAAGGAGGACCGACCAAGCATCTTTTTCCATCTCCCAGTTCCTAAAATCGATGCCATATACACGTCCCCTGATAGGGGACGTAACAGGGATTAAACTGATAGGAATAGTACTACTTAACACACCTTATAATAACGCAGAGAGAGGCAACGCAGAGAGAGGAGTCTGAAGAAGAGGAGTCAGAGGAGGAAGGTGGCTTTGAGGAGGTGGAAGACCAAACACAGCAGGCTTCCCAGGGGGCTTGTTGTCACCTTTTGGGGACCCTTGGTGTTGTACGTGGCTGGGTGGAGGAAGAGACCTTCAATGACATCAGTGAGGACAAGGAACGGGACATGGCTAGCTTGGTATCCAACCTTGTGCAAATGGGGAGTTTGCGGTTGTGCAAATGGACTGTTTTCGGTTGTTTGCGGTGCGTTAAACGGGGAGTTTGGTCTGTCACTGTGAAGCGGGCGTAACCCTTACACTACCTGATCGATACAACATCATACCTGATGTTTTAAAGCACGTTATTCCAAACAATTTAGGAATGTTAAGTGATTTATGCCCTTTGTGGATTAAAACCAGACTCTGCATCAACTATGACATTTTCCATGGGAGTTTTGCCATGGATCCCCCTCCGGCATGCCACAGTCCAGGTGTTAGTCCCCTTGAAACAACTTTTCCATCACTATTGTGGCCAGAAAGAGTCCCTGTGGGTTTTAAAATTCGCCTGTCTATTGAAGTTTATGACGGTCTATTTGCGGAAGTTCGCGTTCGCCGTTCGCGAACCGAAAATTTAATGTTCGCGACATCACTATTCTCTAGTGGCTGTCAGGAACACGTCCACTAGAGGCAGTCTTAACCCTACTCCAATTTCACCCTTTCTGGGTAAGTACACCCATACGTATTATACAGTATATAATATTTTTAAAAAGGAAATAGAGCTTACTTTTGATACCTATAACAGGAGCCCTCTGTATGGTGTTTCTCCTTTGCTGCAGTGGTTATAGTGTTCTCCTCCCCCCCTTTTTGTTTTGCTGTATTAAAAGACCCTTGGATTATGGAGAAAACTAATTGACAATATTTTACCTTGGAACTATAACCCCTGTTAGTTATTTGGTCCTAGTAGATTATTTTTGCCTGCTGGGATTTTTAACAATACCACTTCGAACTGTCAAAGTGATTCGAAGTGGTACTTCAAACCATCGAACAGCCAAAGTACCAGGCCACACATACTTGGAAGTGTGCTGCTTGTTAACCGCCCAGAAGCTGCCACCCAGCCTAATTGATGAATGGCTGGGTGGTCGCCATTCGTATAGCCAAACACGTGGCGGTGGCCATCTTGTTTAGTCGAACACGGCCAGCTGTGCTTTGTCGTTGAGTGCATGGAACTAAAATCTGACACACGACGGCACGAACACTGCTAGAACTTCCACTTCCAGTTAACTTCAACTAAATCCATACGAACAGCGCACCGTTCGGTAAAGGTAATCTACCGAACGCACTTCGACATTGACTTAGTGCCTGAACCTTCCCGTTTAAACATTCGAAGTACATTTTAATAATTGGAAATAGACCGACCGCACAGCCTAATTCTCTGGAACTATTTTGGGCATGAAAACATGCATGCGGTCGGTCAAAATAAACTTCCATAAAATGTCTGAACCCCTGCTCTGATATGGGTGAATTTTGGATATGTTGTTCACCCAGATCAGGGCTATCAGGGGATGCAAAATATGTGATGGGGTGTATTCAGAAACTGGGTAAAAACTTTATTTTTAATTTGGAGATAATTGATTTGATACAGTAATTAACTCAATTACCTCCTAAACAGAGGGGAGGGTTTGTGTACACTGTATGGGAGTGTATGCATGTAAGACTCTGTTTTTATTGGTTTGTTAATTCTGTGTCCTGTGCCCCACAAGGTCCACCTGGGCGTCAACCTTGTGGGGAAAAACTGTATAAAAACTCAAGCTGTTCAATAAACCTTCAGTCCTTCTTACCCTCAACTCGCAGCCTTGTCTCGTGTCGTAAGGAAATGCTATACCTGCTTTAATCACTAGCTCTTTTCAGAGCTCTGAAGAACTTGCCCCTTGTAGCAAGCTACTAGGATGTCGTATTGGTACTCCACAGCGCCCTTCCAGATTGGGGAAAAGGACATCTAGGCGGCAAATATCCCAACTACTCTAGGGGTGATCGTCACTATACCCTATGTGTATCCATCCATACATTATATTAAATAAGAAAAAAGTATTGAAGATGTAAAAAATTATAAACATTTTCTTTCTTAGTTCTGCATATAATTATTTCTACACACCACGTGCAACTAAAGATTCCCGAATTAGTCCTGATTGTTAAAATGCCCAATGTGTCTAGGATTTCCATAAATTTTTAGAAGTTAAAAAACAAATGTTGCCTGGAGTGAACTACGGTTTTAAAAGCTGAGTCTTTGAAAAATGTGGCATGCCGAGATTACAATTTTTAGAGTAGTCGAAGAATACAAAACCGCTACACACAAGTAGTATTTATTTGTATTAAGTACATCTTTTAGGCTGTGTAACTAAGAGCATTTTGACACTTCATTTTACCTCTTTATCACCAACCTCAGTTAAAATCTAAAATGTATATGGATGTTTCACACTTGTTTTATTTTGACCATGCTACTGTTCCACAACCGTAAACAACCCATATTTGTATTCTGATACTGTTCTCTAATTACCCCAAATGGATACCATCTCCCCTTATCCAACCCGTAATCTAACCCCTTATCGTATCTCTAATCTAAGTACAAATCCTGCCCCTAATCCAGACCCTTCTTCCACCCATTAATCCCCACTCTCTCTGCAGAGGTCAGTGCTGACATCACCAGAGTGATTTCACATTTCACATAGTGCAGAACATTCTGTGTGGGACATCACTCTCTAATGTTGCAACTCCTAAAACTGTAATCAGTGCTGTGCAGCTGGCAAAGTACACCAGCCATCACTGGGAAGAGAGACAAGTCAGGGAACCTCACCAGGGTCCTTTCTATGTTATGCAGAAAGTATTTTTCTAAAAATGTTGAAAATTGTTAATGTTTCTGGCCAGCAGATAATTGAGTTTAGTATGTTGCTGAAACTCCATTATCTAGCCTGGCCCAGAGAAGGAGTCTGTTACTGTGTAAATTGAATGCCTGTTGCTTTCAGTAAATCAGTCTTGTTCCAGCATTAATCTTTGGCTCATGTGTGGATTATTTGGCGATACCAGCGTTATTCTACCCTGTGGATTACTGTTGTTATTGTGCTATTGGGAAAAAGGGAATACTGGACGGTGATACAGTTTACTACCGTCACAAGTATAGTATTACTTTACTGAGAGGGTAGCGGAAGCGTGAAATAGCCTTCCAGCTGAAATGGTAGCGGTTAACATAGTGAAGGAGTTTAAGGCCAGTAAAGTATTTAGTATTTAGAAGATTGGGCAGACTAGATGAGTCGAATGGTTCTTCGTCACATTCAATGTTTCTATGTTTTTCAATACAGGTAAAAGCAAATGTAGTTAGTTCCATTTAACCATAAAATAAATGAAATCTTGCTTTTGTGAATCTGTATTCACAAAAAAAGGCTATTTGAACATTTTTATTTTTGTATCATTGTTTATTGAGTTTCAAAGCATATAAGAAAAACATACAGGTTGATGAGAGACGATGCATCAAGACAGTAATATCAATAGTCAGTGAGTGCTTCTACACCATACATATGCATGACATCGTAGCCAAGCAACACTTCCAAGTATCAGTTAAGTGTGCATTCACATTCATTAGCATATAGTTTGTAAGATTGCACCCTCTGTTCCCCCTGTTGTTTAATATGGTAACCTATAAGATAATTAGTTAGTAATGTACCATTTGGGGTACATTACTTGGGGATTAGGTGTACAGAAGAAAAAGAATGGAGGGGGGGAGTCAACAATCGTCAGTCTCTTAATCTTAAGAGTACTCCATTCTCTGTTTTTTTTATTTCCGGTTGTAACGGCACCCCCAGGCAGAAAAGGGTTAAACCGCTGTTTAGTAGATCTTCCCTTCCAGAGACACAGGCACAGCTACTGCAGAACACCAAACTCCCAAAATGAATACAAGGGAATGCTCCAAACTCCTGAACTGCATACAAGGGAATGCTCCAAACTCCCAAACTGCATACAAAGTAGCACTCCAAACTCCCGAACTGGAACCTCACGAATAGCTGCTAGCAGACGAACAGGAAAAGCACCCAAGCGGCTTACACTCCTGGCAATCAGTCTCTAACAGCATACAGTAAATCCCCCCAAAGACGAGACAGAGCTCCGTGTTGAGGGTCAAGCAGTGGTCTGGTTTATTGAGGGCTACCTGCCCAATATTTATGCAGGTCTCCCACCTGGTGGACACTCCCCTAGGGACCAGATGGAACACTGTAACACAAACAGATATGTATCACATTCAGACACACAGAAGTAAAACATCCCGACAATGCATCCTAATTTCCCTCCCTCTATCCTGGAGATAATTATTATTATTATTATGATATTTATAGAGCGCCGTCAAATTCCGCTACGCTTTACAATGGGTGAACGAACAGACATGTAGTTGTAACCAGACAAATTGGACGCACAGGAAAAGAGGGGTTGAGGGCCCTGCTCAATGAGCTTACATGCTAGAGGGCGTGGGGTAAAATGACACAAGAAGGTAAGGATAGTATTAGACTAGTGACAGTGATGAATGAAAAAATGGTGATACGTCACAGCTGGAAATGACACACAAACGTGACTGAGAGGGGGCGTGGTCAACAACGCGACCAGGAAATAGACCAGCGTGGCAACAGGTGAGAAGACATCTGCAATCAGTGGAAGACCTTATAAGAGTCAGAGGAACAGGAGCGTCCATCACTGCACTGAGGAGGACTGTTGGGCAGACTAGATGGGCTGAATGGTTCTTATCTGGAGGGATAGATAGATGGGAGCAGCATTAAGTAATCCAATTATCTCCCAGGACAGAGGCAAAACTCCATTATAAACGTGGGGACACAAAGACAGTGAAATACATTAAAACATACAGTGTTACATTTAATACATAAAATCCATACATGTCACATATCCCCAGATAGCCCCAGATAGCTGGGATCTGAGCGCACATAACTACCGAATAGCACTCAGATCCTATTCACACAGTTCAATTGCCATTGTATTAAGTAAAATATACTTTACAAAAGAAACAGAAAATATAAAAGTGTGTAAAAAAAAGGCATTAAAATATACACTACTGCAACCAAATAGAAGTCCTTTGTAATGTGCAAACGTGTTTCAACTTTAGGTAGAAACATAGAATGTGACGGCAGATAAGAACCATTCAGCCCATCTAGTCTGCCCAACAGTCCTCCTCAGTGCAGTGATGGACGCTCCTGTTCCTCTGTCTCTTATAAGGTCTTCCACTGATTGCAGATGTCTTCTCACCTGTTGCCACGCTGGTCTATTTCCTGGTCGCGTTGTTGACCACGCCCCCTCTCAGTCACGTTTGTGTGTCATTTCCAGCTGTGACGTATCACCATTTTTTCATTCATCACTGGGTGTTGTTTATGATAGGTTGTTTATCAACTATAGTTTTATTTATTTATATGAATGTTAAGGTGATTGGGGAAACACTTAAAATCATATACACACCATTCAACCAATTTGAAGCGCCTATACACCTACTGTTTTATAGTGTTATTTGTTGTGTAGCTAAATTATTAGTTTATATTTTTAATGTAAAATGTGTTGATAAAAGTTTGATACGATAGTTTCTTCACTGATCTGCATTTTAAAACGTTTGTACTTTTTAAGCTATATTAAGTTTTCTTGAAATAGGCAGGACCTTGGACACATGCACTTTTCAATTTTGTATGGATTTAAAAATGTGATAGATCTTTTAAAAGGGGGGGAGAAAAAGTTGCATACAAGCAAAAAAAAATAAAAAATACTTCCAGAAGATCTTTTCTTCTTAAATAAATCTCCCTAGTGCTTAAAAATTTAACTCAACGATATTCTTCATTTCTCTACCCTTTAAATCAAATGATTTCAGTTTTTAAATTTTCTGTAAAATCTAAGAATTTTTTAATTTTTGTACTATTTTGATACATGTTTGCATGTTTTAATACAGTCGCCATGCAATGCATTAAATATAATAATTGGCCAAATTGTCTCTTTAGATGCAGTTGATGTTATGATAAATCAGTAAACAAGGAAAGGTTTGGGGGTCAATGTCTCTGTTAGAAATATACCTTGATCCTGTGTATATGGCCTAATCTACTCAGTTAGAGTTTACTGTGCCAGAAACATTCTGTGAGTAAGAGTTTACCAGTAAGTTACTAGAAAGATTTCTTGGTACGATCTTTACACATGCTGGGCACACAAACAACCTTCGTTTCTTTCTTGACAAATTAATGAAATGTAGAGCTTTTGTTAAAACTTGGATTTTTGAGATGAGTGTTATATTCTGAGGTCTGTTACTTTGAACATTAAGAGAACATTTAATATCTGTTATGCTTCATTCAGATTAACATGACCATTTAGAAGATTTCATAGGTATAATCACAACGTACATCCATAAACTGCCTATCGAGTATTATATCCGTACAGTCCTCAACGCGTCTCCTGTGCATTGGGCTAATCATTTATAAGGCAGCTTCTAATTGCATATGGAATGGTTCTGCCTTTTTTATTGATACATATAAAGTTATACTGATATCATGTTCCCTAAACTCGAAATACCTATTTATTTAACTGGATCTGAAGAACGTTTCCGGAGTTCGTTACCAGGCTGTGTTACTGTACAAGACGTGAGCGGATTAACAGCTGCATCAGAAAGTCAAACCTCCCCATCAATGAGCTGTGACTAATGGCCAGTTTAGTATTTGATAAAATACCCAGGTGGCAATCCTGACACATTTTAGTTTTGATACAAGGCGGGTTCAGCTCCTTTCCAGTGTAACAGCCAAAAAATTATTTGTTCAAATGTTACGGAAAATAATAGCATTTTATGGCAACTGTAACATTTTATATCTTTGGAGGCTATGTCTGTTAATGCCTAGTTTTTGTCCTGAACTCTATGTAATTGTTATGTGAACACAGCTATTAAGTCTAGTGCAGCAATAGAAGGTTGTTTTACTTATAAAATAAATTGTGCATATGTGTATAACAAAGAATGGGTTAACTAAAAATAGTCAAAACAGGGACAATTTATAGGGACAGATATTTGACGGTGAGGTCATGTTTTTTGTGTAGTTTCTGCTTTCAGTAATTTCAATGCAAACATTGAATGTGACGGCACATCTAGTCTGCCCGATTTTCTAAATACTCTCGTTAGTCTCTGGCCTTATCGTATGGCTAGGGTTGCCTTATGCCTATTCCACGCATGCTTAAACTCCCTCACTGTGTTAACATCTACCACTTCAGCTGGAAGGCTGTTCCATGCATCCACCACCCTCTCGGTAAAGTAATACTTCCTGATATTATTTTTAAACCTTTGTCCCTCTAATTTAAGACTATGTCCTCTTGTTGTGGTAGTTTCTCTTCTTTTAAATATAGTCTCTTCCTTTACTGTGTTGATTCCCTTTATGTATTTAAATGTTTCTATCATATCCCCCCTGTCCCGTCTTTCCTCCAAGCTATACATGTTAAGATCCTTTAACCTTTCCTGGTAAGTTTTATCCTGCATTCCATGAACCAGTTTAGCAGCCCTTCTCTGAACTCTCTTCATCCAAACTATCCCAAAAAATTCAAAAACATTCAGTTTAAGGAACCGGATGGATGATTGATTTTATTTCTACTGAAATCTGATCTTTTTACTATTTCCATATAAGTGAAATGATACTTGAACCAAACTGCAGAGTTGTGTTTCAAATGTTTTTATTCATTGTGTACAATAATACAGGATACACTCATTGTAAGAGATGTACCTAAAGATACCGTTCAAACATTTCACAATCGCTGTACAATTCTTAAGATATAACAGACAGCTTTAGACATAAGAGACAATAGAGTAAAGAACATAGCATGACATTTCTTCCAAACAATATACAAAATGAGAGTTAACTTAGAACAAAATAAAGGCTCTGGCATCAAAGTAAAGTACATGTTTATATTTTATAAAAAAAGAATAATAAGCTTTGTAGCTCGACTAGAACATTTTTAAAAATGCACAAACAGGGTCTTAAAAACATTAGGAAGACTTCTTTAAGACAAAGTATATCATGAGAAGCAAGAATAGCAAGAGAGTGAGGAAAAAAATGGTAGAAGCAAAACAGACAAAACAAAGTAATACAGTTTATAAAACAAATATAGTGACTGTTAAAACTTACAAAATCGTATATAGAGCCCAAGTCTACATTGGTAACTCATTATGGTCTGAGATAAGTTTGACAAACTGTGTATAATATACCTGAGTCACTTGGTTGGTTTGTCTGCTTGATGTCTGATTACTAAGTGATCATTTAATTATGTAATTACTGGAATTTCCCATCATTTAATAGAATCAGGTATTTTTCTTTGTGGTGGGTGCTTTGATAGCCTTGCCTTATTTTGAAAAATGTAAAGAAATTTTTCGGTGTCCATAGAATCAATAATAGCGCATTAAACACGGTTCAGTCACTATGCCGGTAGACATCTAACACTAATGTTACTAAAGACATGATCAAAGAATGACGTGTTAATTTGCGAGGTCTGTTATGAAAAGATTTCCTCCAGGTTTTTCATGGTTTGTATTTTATTACATATCATATGTCTCAGATTAAGCCACTTTCCGTTGTGATGTGTGAGAAGAAAGAAACAAGTAGTCTAAAAATTGATAGTCTAAACGAATAGTCTAAAAATTGATTTTTCACCAACACGGGGACTATAGTAATTGGCCTGTCACTGTCACTCTACTTCATTAAATCCAGCTAATGTTATTTATTATTAGTTTCTTTTGCGACCAATATTGCCTTTGAAATGTTCTCAACTTTCTTTGTCAAGTGGCAATAGACTCTACTTTTAAAGGGTCCCTAAAATTAACTCCTAAAAGTAATTTTCATTCTCAGCTTCACGTTCAAGTGTACTCATGAACAAAACCAATAAAGAGCCTTCATAGCCACTCTCTCATGAGAAAATACTTTTCTTGGCATTTTAGCATGGATATATGAATCCTAATTTGTAACGTTCTGATTTACATTTTGTAACAGACATTCTAGATTCATGGGACACCTCAAGAAGGCTGTTTCATAAGAATGTAGGCAATATAAGTGAAGATAAGAAGGTTATTACTTATAATATTTGCTTCCACCTCCTTTTGTTAATGTATAGTTAAATCCTTCAGAATTGTGTCAACATCAGGCCTGTCACCATCTGGAAATTTTGAATTTAAGACCAGAGAATCCTTTAATTTAAAAAATATTTTGCATAAAACTCTCAAAATTTAGATGAAATTAAACACTACATACACTAAGGAAATTCAAAGGGCCAAATTATTGGGCTATTCACGAATATTTAAATTCTCACTAGTCCAAAGTTAATTTAGTGTATTTCAAATTGTAGCCCAAAATACTCAACTTGGAAAATTAAATTATATTTTCATTTTTGCTATTCTGTCCTTAAGGTTAAAATTCACTTTGAATTAATTTTGAATTTCTCACACATTACTCACACATTATTGAATGAAAGACTTGGGCTCACAGTGAGAAAATTTTCTTTGTTACAAAAATATGGGTTTGTGTAAAAAGAATAAACAGCATATCTCCTTGTGGGTAATTAATATATGCTAATACACTATATTAGTTTGTTTCTAAATCCAGTATAAATGTTATAATCTTAAAACACTCTTCACACAGATTACCAGCATGCTAAAGAGTGCTGGAAGATTATAACGTGTATACTGGACTTGGAAACAGACTAATATTGTTTATTATCAAGCGTTTACCAGTAAACTCAACTCATAGTGAGATTTTAAAGTTATGCTGTTTGTTAATTTTGCACTAACATATTTTTTTCAATAATTGCAATAAATACAGGAGTTGGTGAAAGGATATTAAGGGTAGCTGCATACTTAACATAGTACAATTTATAAGATATACTCTAAAAGGGGAAGAGTCTCATATATATATTAGAATATAGAGAAAATTTAGAAATTTTTTAATGAAAAGGAAAGCTTTTTGGAGACGGCAGAACTTTGGCCATTTGTCAGTGCAGCTTGTGTGAATTTCAGTAACAGAACCCTGATTTGCAAGTGAATGAAACAAAACAAAAGGGTTCAAAACGGGAGTGTAGTGCAAAATATATACATAATATAAAGCATAACCTTTTGGTTCACAGATCAAGTGAGGAAATGTATCCAATTAAAGGAAAACCCAGAGGAGCAGTACAAGATCTATATAAATATTATGTTATTAAATGTACAATATATAAGTATGGATTTGTTTTCTGCTCCTTATTATATTTTCATTTATTGCTCATTTTTCACTTGATTTTTGAATAAAATAAACATTAGTGACTTCCTAGCCATCAATCATTTTCTTCCCATCAAATGTTTCTTTTTTAGGCACCATGGGAGGATTTTAGAATTGTGAAACAAAAGGAAGATGTTCGGCCATTGCTCGTTTGGTTTGTGATTCGTCTACATTTTGCATCAGAATTTGGAAATTCGATAATCATCCAATCGACCCAAATTTGGACAGATTGCAGTTCAGAATAGAATGAATCCACGAGTCTAATGAATAACCCTAACACTCGTTTAGTTACAAACTTGAAAACCTTTTTATTCTTTCAATATTTTTTTTTTAATTCTTGCAATTCTCCATGTTAGCATCATACATACCCACAATATTGTTCAAACACAAAAGGGTTGAGAGCTGTTTGTCAAGGTCATTCTTCTACCTTTTGGCAATGAGGATTACTTAAGTCATTTGTAATGATAGACCTTGCTCAGTGGAACCTGAGGGCCATTTCAAATTCTTTGAAAAACACTCACCAAGCATCTCTCAAGAGGCCAATTAGTTTCTGTGTCATTATTTCATTTCACTGTTAGACTTTCACTGTTACGGTCTCATAGATGATGTAACCCCACATCTAACAAGAGAACAGTTGTATGTACATGTGACAAAAATAAACAAAAGGATCAGCGCTCTGTAACCAAACTAAAATATATAGTAAATAAGGCAGAACACCTAGAAAGGATTGGGCTCCCTCACAAACCCCAAGATAGTAGTACAAAAGGCCAGGTTGATAAAATAAATGGCTAGGTTGATGAATATAATAAAATATAATAAAAAAGTATATGACACAATGTCAAATTAAGGTAGCCAAGATTCCTTTAATAAAACAGTTGATTAAAATAAATCACAATGAGTATGTACATGTGAGAATGATGTAGTTTTTATCTTCATTAGGCCTTGATTTAATATTGTTGGATATGTTTTCAAAATGATTTAATATTTTTGGATAAACCTTTAAAATTCTATTTACAAAATATTAGGATGTCAAAAGTAAAAAAGTATGTCATATATTACAAAACATATATATATAAAAATATCCATACATCAAAAACATCAAACTTTTACAAAAACATTTTTTTTATCATATGCAATAATTTTCAAAGTTTTGCAAAAAGTATGAAATCATTTTAAACGCTTATCCAACAATATTAAATTGAGGCCATGATAGGTTACTTTTTATCTGTTTCCTATGAACAGTGTAATGCTAAAAAACAAATTGTCTGCAAAGGAACAAACAGCCTCAATTTGATATTTTTGTATAATATTTTCACATGATTTAATATTTTCAGGTAAACGTTTAAAATAATCTTTTCAAAATATTAAAATATCTTTCGTTTATAAATAATCGTATCACTATATGTAAAAAAAAACAACAACAAAAAACCTAAATATTAGCATGTTTACAAAATGTAAAATCTAATAGTTTATCCAAGAATATTAAATCAATTAAAAAGTTTGTTCATAAATATCAAATCAAGGCCTATATTGGATGCTCAATAAGACAGTATAACCTCATTAGAGTTGCTTAGTAGTAGTAATAGTAAATTTGCTTATTGAGTGGATTAAATCTTTTTTTCTATTTGTTTTGTGTCTTGTAAAAGTTATTATTATTTTTCTTTATTTATCTTTTTAACCATGGACAGAATATGCCCAGAAGATAACGACCATGGGTATCAATTGGCCATGCTGAATGTTGGTAAAAGTGTATTGCTCAGTACAGAATTAACAGAATACATTACCCCTTTATCTGCAAATATATTGGGTGAAGGGGCTGGAAGTATAACTCAGCTTGTGCTTGGAGACTTGGGAACACTTTGGAATTATCTCCATTAGAGCACAACAACAAAGATACTGTGACGTTTTAGTATAATAAAAATAAGCATAAACAACAATTTTTTTTTCTCAACAAATGTATACTTGCAAGTAGAGTATATGTACAACTTGTACTTACATATAGGTGGACTAATTTTACATTCTGTGGTCACATACAGATTGGTTAAATGTTTAACATGTGCTATTGGTCCCCCAAATTCATACAAGAATCCCATAATGATGTTTAAGTTGTACTGTATATTGTACTGTATATATATATATATATACATATAGTCAATATTTTGTTAAACACAGATCTGCACACACCAGTCAAGTCATAAGACTTGCTTTTCCCACAGGAATCTCAAATTTGCAGTGATGTTACAACTGCAAAGGATTCTGGGTAGGTATGTGCAAACGAGTTTAACAAAGAATCACCTTTTTGCCTCATAATTCCATTTTAAACATGGATTCCTTTGAGTTTATGTTTGCTGTATAAAACAGCTTTGAAACACCACTCAGGAAGATATGCAAAACCAGTAAACCACTCTTATATAAAGTCCTATAGTTCTACCCTGGCCTCTTGCCTGAAATTGAGTCTGTCACTTTCAGGAGTCGTTGCATATTTAGCAAAAACTCCCAAAAGTAACAGATCCAGTGTGAGTCTGGTGGTCACAGAGTGCAGGGGAAGGCAAGTTTAACTTACCTTAAGCAGTTCCTCATGGCCATTACCATATTCGTCCTGTAGTTCCTCTTCAGCTATGTCACTTCAGTTGTCAAAAGCTAAGTCAGTGCTGTACTCATTCACATGCATTGACTGAGGTTGGCAATGCTTGAGTCCGACAACCGTCACTTGTGTCAACTGCTGGGATTGGACAAAAGTTGATGGTATGGCTCTGCCTTTTTGTCAACATCGGACTTGTCTTTAAGACAAAGTAATCCCAACTTATGGTTTCTTTAGATAGTTTTAGAATTTCCTATAGCCATATGTACAATGGTGCATCCAGATAAATAATATGACAACATTTGCTTGCATACGGGTAGAGCATATAACAGCCTACAGGGAGTGCAGAATTATTAGGCAAGTTGTATTTTTGAGGATTAATTTTATTATTGAACAACAACCATGTTCTCAATGAACCCAAAAAACTCATTAATATCAAAGCTGAATATTTTTGGAAGTAGTTTTTAGTTTGTTTTTAGTTTTAGCTATGTTAGGGGGATATCTGTGTGTGCAGGTGACTATTACTGTGCATAATTATTAGGCAACTTAACAAAAAACAAATATATACCCATTTCAATTATTTATTATTACCAGTGAAACCAATATAACATCTCAACATTCACAAATATACATTTCTGACATTCAAAAACAAAACAAAAACAAATCAGTGACCAATATAGCCACCTTTCTTTGCAAGGACACTCAAAAGCCTGCCATCCATGGATTCTGTCAGTGTTTTGATCTGTTCACCATCAACATTGCGTGCAGCAGCAACCACAGCCTCCCAGACACTGTTCAGAGAGGTGTACTGTTTTCCCTCCTTGTAAATCTCACATTTGATGATGGACCACAGGTTCTCAATGGGGTTCAGATCAGGTGAACAAGGAGGCCATGTCATTAGATTTTCTTCTTTTATACCCTTTCTTGCCAGCCACGCTGTGGAGTACTTGGACGCATGTGATGGAGCATTGTCCTGCATTAAAATCATGTTTTTCTTGAAGGATGCAGACTTCTTCCTGTACCACTGCTTGAAGAAGGTGTCTTCCAGGAACTGGCAGTAGGACTGGGAGTTGAGCTTGACTCCATCCTCAACCCGAAAAGGCCCC
Source organism: Pelobates cultripes (assembly GCA_933207985.1). Classification (NCBI taxonomy): domain Eukaryota; kingdom Metazoa; phylum Chordata; class Amphibia; order Anura; family Pelobatidae; genus Pelobates; species Pelobates cultripes. The sequence goes on along the minus strand of OW240915.1, from coordinate 324,311,595 downwards.
ACAAGCTCATCTTTGATGATACCAGCCCAAACCAGTACTCCACCTCCACCTTGCTGGCATCTGAGTCGGACTGGAGCTCTCTGCCCTTTACCAATCCAGCCACGGGCCCATCCATCTGGCCCATCAAGACTCACTCTCATTTCATCAGTCCATAAAACCTTAGAAAAATCAGTCTTGAGATATTTCTTGGCCCAGTCTTGACGTTTCAGCTTGTGTGTCTTGTTCAGTGGTGGTCGTCTTTCAGCCTTTCTTACCTTGGCCATGTCTCTGAGTATTGCACACCTTGTGCTTTTGGGCACTCCAGTGATGTTGCAGCTCTGAAATATGGCCAAACTGGTGGCAAGTGGCATCGTGGCAGCTGCACGCTTGACTTTTCTCAGTTCATGGGCAGTTATTTTGCGCCTTGGTTTTTCCACACGCTTCTTGCGACCCTGTTGACTATTTTGAATGAAACGCTTGATTGTTCGATGATCACGCTTCAGAAGCTTTGCAATTTTAAGAGTGCTGCATCCCTCTGCAAGATATCTCACTATTTTTGACTTTTCTGAGCCTGTCAAGTCCTTCTTTTGACCCATTTTGCCAAAGGAAAGGAAGTTGCCTAATAATTATGCACACCTGATATAGGATGTTGATGTCATTAGACCACACCCATTCTCATTACAGAGATGCACATCACCTAATATGCTTAATTGGTAGTAGGCTTTCGAGCCTATACAGCTTGGAGTAAGACAACATGCATAAAGAGGATGATGTGGTCAAAATACTCATTTGCCTAATAATTCTGCACTCCCTGTATACTCATATACCATTAAAGTACATATTCCAATGTGCAATTAGCCCCTAGAAATTAGTACAGACATTCCCCAATCCTGTAATCATGAAGAATGTGGGGCCTGGGCTGGGTCAACATTTTTAGTGGCAGCAATACAGCTGTTAGGACAGTGCGGAAGGTGAGTTTAGCATACAAATTGTGCATACTAGACAGACAATGTTCCGCAGAAGGTTTGATGGGTGAAATTCTTACAGATCCAGTGTGAGTCTGGTGGTCACAGAGTGCAGGGGAAGGCAAGTTTAACTTACCTTAAGCAGTCCCTCATGGCCATTACCATATTCGTCCTGTAGTTCCTCTTCAGCTATGTCACTTCAGTTGCCAAAAGCTAAGTCAGTGCTGTACTCATTCACATGCATTGACTGAGGTTGGCAATGCTTGAGTCCGACAACCGTCACTTGTGTCAACTGCTGGGATTGGACAAAAGTTGATGGTATGGCTCTGCCTTTTTGTCAACATCGGACTTGTCTTTAAGACAAAGTAATCCCAACTTATGGTATCTTTAGATAGTTTTAGAATTTCCTATAGCCATATGTACAATTGTGCATCCAGGTAAATAATATGACAACATTTGCTTGCATACGGGTAGAGCATATAACAGCCTATACTCATATACCATTAAAGTACATATTCCAATGTGCAATTAGCCCCTAGAAATTAGTACAGACATTCCCCAATCCTGTAATCATGAAGAATGTGGGGCCTGGGCTGGGTCAACATTTTTAGTGGCAGCAATACAGCTGTTAGGACAGTGCGGAAGGTGAGTTTAGCATACAAATTGTGCATACTAGACAGACAATGTTCCGTAGAAGGTTTGATGGGTGAAATTCTTAGCTTATATTTATACACTACATAAAACTAGCATGTTGACCAATATAAGCTTTTTATTGAGATAAAAACTCTCCAAATGTAAAAAGCCTGATGTAATATTTCCAAATCAATCTTCTTTCCCTCTTGAAAGCATTTTAATCATTTATTTTATTATAATAGTAAATACACTTTCGATAGAAAAAAAATAAAATTGAAGACTCTTGAAAAATCTGACTGTATAAGATTTAGCAATGCATTTTGTGTGTGTGTGTGTGTGTTCGTAGTTTTTGAACAAATTTAAAAAAATTAACAAAAACTTAGGTTCTTCATTAATTTTGTCTGAAAATTGGCCACTAAATTAATGAGTGACGACGATACTTGAACAAAAATGAGCTGCATGGTCAAGTTGCCAGAAAGAAGCCTTTACCAATGCCAATGCGCCAATGCCACAAAAAAGCCCGGTTACAATATGCCCGACAACACCTTGACACACCTCACAGCTTCTGGCACACTGTAATTGGAGTGACAAGACCAAAATAGAGATTTATGATTACACCATAAGCGTATGTTTGGAGAGGGGTCAACAAGACCTATAGTAAAAAGAATCCCCACTGTGAAGCATGGTTGTGGGTCACTGATGTTTTGGGGGTTTGTGAACTCTAAAGGCATGGGGAATCTTGTGCAAATTGATGGCAAGTTGAATGCAGCATGTTATCAGAAAACACTGGCAGACAATTTGCAATCTTCTGCATGAAGGCTGCGCATGGGACGCTCTTGAACTTTCCAGCATGACAATAACACTAAGCACAAGGCCAAGTTGACCCTCCAGTGGTTACAGCAGAAAAATTTAAAAGCTCTGGCCATCACAGTCTTCTGACCTTAATATCATCAAGCCACTCTGGGGAGATCTCAAATATGCGGTTCAGGCAAGACAACCAAAGACTTTGTATGACCTGGAAGCATTTTGCCAAGACGAATGGGCAGCTATATCACCTGCAAGAATTAGGAGCCTCATAGTCAACTATTACAAAAGACTGCACACTGTCATTGATGTTAAAGGGAGCAATACACAGTATTAATAACTAAGTGTATGCAGACTTTTGAACAGGGGTCATTTAATTTTTTTCTTTGTTGCTATGCTTTGTTTTATGATGTAGGTTATAACCTACAGTTGAATATGAATCCCATAAGAAATAAAATAAATGTGTTATGCCTGCTCATTCATGTTTTCTTCAAAAATGGTACATATATTACCAATTCTCCAAGGATATGCAAACTTTTGAGCACAACTGTATAACATATATTACCCTTTGCTAAAATTGTACCAGTTAAGTTCCAAGATTCACCTTACCTCAGAGTGGATCCTTTTTCTGATGAGAACTTAATGAGTGCCTTCTGCAGTGATTATGGTACCCCTACTTGAGAATCTTGCAACTTAACTCGTACAACTTTAGCAACACATCATTGCAATATTTACCGAAACTGGTTGATGGAGACCATATTCAAGACCTCAAAAGTGGTAATATTCATTGTATATGTGCTGTGCGCTGTCACCCATCATTTTATACTTGGATCAACATGTTTGCATTAGGAGTGACACAGCACAAGGTGATAGTAGCTGCACTTTGTATGCACAAGTAGCACTTTACCCTTGTACTTTATATTTTGATTTACATTTTATTTCAATGACACATATGGGATTTAAAAAATAGGAAGCAACAATACAATGTGTATGTAAAAAGAAATTAAAAGAAAATTAATACCACAAAATGGTGAAAAAATGTTTCATCTTGTTAAAGCTCAAATTATATAATGTGATAGTCCCCATTGTGTCCACATTTATGGAGTAATTTAGATATTTGAGCTGATAAAATGCTTAGATCCATCTTTAAAAAACACTTGACAATGGTATGAAAATTTTGTACTCAGAAGATAATTGAGCACAATTTACTACCTTTTTTTATCACAGTAGCACATCACGTTAAAAAATAAGGTGCTAAACAACAATTTGCATGTAAATAAAAAAAGGAAAAAAATAAAATAATTTATTTTGTAAGAAATTGGTGCTACAATGGCTGTATAATAAGGCTCAAAATATATAGACAGAAAACAAAATTCCCCCTAAAAAGGAAGGAATAAGTGCAGGTGGATTGGCGCTGAGCACAAAGTAGCAACTACCCCCAGTGTCTAAAAATCACTCAAAGACACTACCAAACAGTGATAAAACAATATAACAAAGTGGGGGGTGCAGCATACAAATAAAAGGTACAAAATGTATATACTTAATAGTAAACGTTTCTTGGGCTTAATATGAAAGATATAAAAGTCCATACATAGTGTAATACTGTAAATAACAGAAGAGATAAAAGCAAAGGTGATGGGTCACTCACAATAGATAGAGCCTAAAATACCAGGCTCTAGCTTGATCGCATGTGGAAAATCAGCTTTTCCAGGCTATTCTGAATGTCCCCACGATCTTCTTATGGATGCTGGTATCTGATTCCAAATGCAAGAAAGATGGATGGTAGACCAAGGTACTGGAGCTTTTTAAAAAGTATTTACTTCAAATAAAATAACAATATGGATAAAATATAATATAAAAGATAATGCATAAAACACAACGTGTTTCGACAGTTCGTCTTTTTCAAGTGCATAACGTTCTCTTATCCCGGCGTCCTTTTTGATCTGTATTTCCGGAAATCAGATTTCCCGCCGGGTTCCACTTCCGGTATGACGTCATGACGCTCGTTCCGTGGTTGCGTCATGACGCACGTGCGGTCATTACGTCACTTCCTATGCGTCCACTCGCTAACCCGGAAGTGACCGGAAGAACTCCATTTTGTTGAAGGGCAAACAGTTCTTATTTTTGAAAAAGAAACCTAATTGCCTTACACATATATACATAATTCATATATCTACCAAATATAACTTAATATAGAAATAAAAAACAATTCATATATTATTAAAAATACTGATCATATTATAAATACAATATATCAGACAAATATCATTTGATAAACAATATAACAAAAACACATAATAAAATCATTTAATATATATAATATATAAACAGTATGTAGTTGCGCACATAGGCACATAAAACTATATATTTTAAAAAAGGGAGGAAATGACACCAATACATCTAAAGGTATAAAAAAGGAGAGAAAAGACAAAGTTAAAAATATAATATATATATTTTTTAAAAATCATATAAGAGCTGCCATTTCAAAATCCACGTTGAGACCACTGGGAGACAAGGTGTCCAAATTGAAGATCCACCTCATCTCACAGCGGCTCAATGTTGATTCCACATGACCACCCCTCCAGTGGGGTCTAATATGTTGAATGCCATAAAAACTAAGTCCTGTGGGGTCTCCTCCATGAATTTTCAAAAAATTTAAGGAAACATTATGTTTCAAAAAGCCTTTTTTTATATTATAAATATGTTCTCGTATTCTTGTTTTAAGTGTCCTTGATGTCTTCCCAACGTATTGGAACCCACAAGGACATACAAGAACATATATTATATTTTTTGAATGACATGTAATAAGTGAATCAATTTTGTAATTATATGATCCTACTCGTGATCTGAAACTGTCTAGTTTTTTGGGCTTATTTTTATGAATCTTACATCCCATACAATCACCACAATAGTAAAAACCTTTATAATTATCCTTATAGATACCTAGAAAATTATTATTATTCTTAGGTTTATCTAGATAACTTGATGTCAAAATTTGTCTAAGGTTTTTTGCTCCCCTAAACACAATTTTAGGTTTATTTTCAATATATGGTAAAATATCTGTATCTTGTTGTAGGATGTGCCAGTTTTTGTTAAGTACTCTTTTTAGGGCTTTATGTTCTTTACTATAATTAAAAATCATAGGGATCGTGTCGTCCTTTCTTTTATCCCTAGATTTATATACTAAAAGAGATTCTCTATTTATCTCTTTTACAGTCCTAATTTCATCTTCTAATTTTTCGGGGTCATAACCCCTGTCTATGAATTGTTCCTTAAGGATATTAGCTTGATGTTCAAAGGAATTTAAATCAGTACAATTGCGTCTTACCCGAATAAATTGTCCCCTAGGGATATTATCGAGCCATGGTGGGAAATGGCAACTATCCATGTGGATATAACTATTGACGTCCACAGATTTAAAGAACGTGCAAGTACTAATTTTATAATCTTGTACGAAAATTTCTAAATCTAAAAAATGAATGCAATCTTTTCATATTGGGAAGACAGATATGTGTATTCACAGCATAACTGGAGTGCGAACTTGGTCCTATATAAAAGGTATATCGACGATATTTTTTTAATCTGGAAAGGTGATAAAGATTCTGCTCTGGATTTTATTACGTTTTTAAATTCTAATCAGTGGAATATACATCTAACCCAGGAGATTGAAAAAGATTGTATTCATTTTTTAAGAGTTAGAAATTTTCGTACAAGATTATAAAATTAGTACTCGTACGTTCTTTAAACCTGTGGACGTCAATAGTTATATCCACATGGATAGTTGCCATTTCCCACCATGGCTCGATAATTACACTATGTATGGACTTTTATATCTTTCAGATTAAGCCCAAGAAACGTTTACTATTAAGTATATACATTTTGTACCTTTTATTTGTATGCTGCACCCCCCACTTTGTTATATTGTTTTATCAAGGCTCAAAATATACCACATGACACATCTCTGGTGTCTACTTTCACAACTGGTGTGCATTTATGGAGTAATATGAACTGTCTAACTGCTACAATGCCCCAAACTTCAGAATCCAGCTATCAAAATTCTAACCGTACAAACTGAAATAGTCACGCTTCTCATATGGTACTATAACTTCACAAGTTAATGCCAAAGGCATACATTGGGATTATTGATTTAATCAGAAGAGTTTGCTGAGCATTTTGATGGTTTGATCATATTAGCACATATCAGATTTGCAAAATGGCCAGAAAAATGTAATGTGTGTGTAAAATATTACAAACAAACAAATGTTTTACCACACACTTTGACATCAACTGTGGAACAAATGTCAGCTCGTTAAGGCACAACATGCACCACTTGAGATACTCTGGAGTATCTTCTTTCACAAATGGTGGGCCTTTGTGGGGAAATACAAACAGTAAAACTGCGATAATGATCTAAACTGAGACATAGGCCCATCAAATCTGTCTATCAAAACTCCATCTTTTAAAAATTCTTACATTGCACTGCAGTTCCACAAGAAGTGACTATGGTTTACATTGGGGGTACCATTGCAATCAGAAGTCATGTGTTGTATTATTATATGTGTTTATAATAAAATTCTGAAAAATAAAAATTTAAAAAATTTAGACTGGCAGCTAAATCGCTACATAAAAAGTGGTAAATGCACTTAGTTAAATAGTCTGTGACTTTATGTAATTAAATACTTTTGTGTGCCAATTTCGTTTTTTTGTGGTAGCTATTAAGCTTATAAGACAAACATACCAAATTATAAAATCTTTCCACAGTGAAATGTTAGTTTACCCCTTGTATTTTGTGACCTGTAACTACAAACAATAAACTGAATTACTGCACATACAATGTATTTTGTAAATATAACCAAATACATTAATTTATTTTTTCATGTTTTTTTTTTTAATATATACAGTAAATGAGAATGTATATATGTCAATGTCACATCAAATTAAAGCCATTTTTGACCTTTAAAAACATAATATGGTGCAATGAATTTAAAAGATGGAAATTATGGTTGACCACACACATAGCAAAAATTCACACTTTGCTTGTGTTATTAAGTACAATACAAGCAAACTTAAGGTGTGTCATTAATGGGTTAAAAGTCACAAGACGAGCCACCCCTAGAGTAAAAATGATTATGAGGATCAAAGGGAAGTATTAAATTCTATTTAAATCTAAGCTGGCTGTTAGAGTCAACTGCAATGACAGTAGAGCCTTTCACATGAGTGCTGAGATGATTTGTGTTGACGTGAAGGAAGGACTTATGACAGGAAGAGGAATCATGTGCTGTGTTCATGTTGGTGAAGTATAAGACATGTGAAGACATGTGTAGAGTAGACAGCAAAAAGTGAAAGTATGGAAAGAAGATTAGCCCGAGGGACTAATTATAGGGCTCGGTGAATTACTGAAACACCATTACCTCTCACTATTACAAGGAAAATAGAAACAAAAAAATAAGATGGATGAAAAAAATGATACAAAGTTACATGTGCAGCACAATAGATTATCTGATTCTCCTGTAATCTGCTCCGGATAACCCCTGATTTGAAGCTCAGAATTTGACTTGAGACAGAAAATTCCAAGAGGCGCTAGTGTCTGATTTTCTTACAGAAAGTACTGCAGTTTGAGAAGAGATTTCTGGATAGGAGTTTAAGGAGGCTGAAAATAAAGTTAATCTTCGAATTGGTGTGATAGTCAAAGGCTTAAGCATTCATATCAGCTTTAAAAAAATCGAAAATCGGTTAATTTCAGGACACATCCTTTTATCTTTCTGTGACATTATATCTTTTATCCAATATTTATACCTTTTTATGCTATGCCTATCTTGTCAGTGACACTTTGTAGTTGTAGATCTATTATTGCCATGGTTATACACTGTATATCGAGTAGATTATATTGTATGCAATATATGTATATATGTATGAAGTGTTTTTTCCATCTACCATTCATTTTTATTGCAGTGAATATCCTGAAAACCTGACCTTAACATTTTTTGATTGTTTATGGATTGTGAAGCTCTGTTAAAGTAGAAAAAAAATATCTACTGACTTTCCGTTTCGTCAGAGTAAGAAAAAATAAAAAGACTTCAGCAGTCAAACAAGACTGTTAGCCTTTCATTTTGGCGGCTTATGTCAACCTAATCAACGGATAATGTTACTGTAATGACATGAATTTAAAGAAGTGATTAAAAGTGGCCTTGTTATTTCAGATACTTGAGTAACACCTACATAAAAGCATTTTAACATTTTGCAATGCCACACCTAATCAAAATGCAGCACCCTCTCAGGACACTTATAAATAATACAGGTGTTCAGACAATCCTTTTTATTTTCTGACCAGAAAGTGACTTGACCTGAAGGAGTTTGCCGGATTTAAAGTATGTTTGCATTTACAAACAATCATGGACTGTATCTAAAAAAATAAAGATGACGTTTATAGATAGAATTACGGCTTAACCACCACTTACAATCCATTTTGGTGTGACGTAGATGTCTAAAGAGACAATGAGGAAGATCTATCAAGGTGTCACCAATACTTTAACGTCTCATCTTCAGCAGGTTTTTGGTGCAATTTATTAAATCTGTTGCATTTATTCACGTGTTGTTTCTTTTGTGCCCTCACTGTAATTTTTTAATACACAATGTGTTGTTTTTTTTTTGATGATGCAACAGAATAATTTGTTTTTTAAATTCTGACCGAAAAGTTCACTTCCCTTTTTTTCTGTCACTCTAAATTTAGCGGTTTTCTGAAATGGAAATTTCTGTGAAAACTGGTGAAATTCATCACGAAAAAAAACTTCACTTTTTAGATCACTTTTAGAATGCTTCTAGAAATATGATCAAAATAATTACGCTATTGAACCGTCACTTTTCAGTACATTTTGATATTAAATGAAATATCCCATATTATGTTAGCTGTCATTCATTTACATGTGGGTTGACATTTCTATGTGGGTTTTTACAACATTCATGACTCATTGGCGGTATCTTTTGGCTGTGTTCTTAACATAAGGCTGATGTCACATTTCTACATATTAACACAATAACTTCTGGCTTTACACATGTGAATTGAACCAGATGGATTTTGCCCACTGTTGACATCCAGTGGGTAGGCACCTTTGAGTAATATTATTATCTCAATATGAAATGTATGAGTAATATTTAGAACTCTGTGTGATTATAAATGATAATTCACAACAAGTGCATGCTTTCTATGCGAGAGGTAGTAGGATCAATACCTGCATTCTCCTGGAACCATTTTTATAAATCCTATGGTTTGAGTACTGGTAACATCATTGTCTTAGACCTGAGTTCAAATCGCATTCAGACAACCTCACTACTAAGTGTCCCCGGGCAAGACAACTAACAATATGTATCTGTGTACCTCAAATTGTAAGCTCATTTGAGCAGGGCCTTCTGTAACACTTTGGAGTATCTGGCACCACATAAACAATAAAAGTGAACTACATGATCCTAATTAAAACAGAGGAGCAGAAGTCTCCTCAATAATCACATTGCAGTGATTTTCAGGATTCATTTATGCATGAACGCTTGAACCAGGCTTTCTGGTACACTCCATATCCATGTTACAGTGCTGCAGAATACGTTGGTGTTTTCAATATGATAATAATGTCTACACTTTTAATAAAAGTCTGTGGTCTGTGTACTTTTTATAAAAAGCAAGGTGAAAAAATATCATTGTTCGCAAACTATATTTTTGATTATTGGCATTAATATCATAACATCTGGATCTATTATAATGTGGAAACTAACTGTTTTTTAAAATATCATAAAACATAATAATATCAGTCAGATAATGTAGTGTATTGGATGGTAAAGCATTGGAAATTTGGATATTAGGGGAGAAAGTAGGTATATGGTATAGTTTATTTGCATTTTATTGCATTGTTCATTACATGTATATTTGTTTAACACTATTTAATCTCAAAATGTCTTCCTTCAAAGTTGCAACATTCCTCGAACCTGTCCGGTACACTGCAACACACAGTAAGACACAAATTTCGGTCTGCATTAATTTCTATAAATGCCTCTGAGATGAACTCTTAAAATTTGTCCATTATCTGGGACTTCCTCTCAAAAATCTTATTCTTTAAAACGCCCCAAAAAAAGAAGTCAATTGGTGTTAAGTCAGGTGAACATGGCGGTCATTCAATGCTGCTACGCCATTTGATCCAATGCTTTGGGAAGGTGTTGTCAAGGTATGCAAAAGCAAAATGAGGAGGTATCCCATTTTGTTGGATGAGCAGTTCGTTGAACTTAGCCCTGGTTCTGATTTGTGGCACTACCACATTGTGCAACAAGTTAATGCAATTGATACTATCTACAGTTCTATGAAAAGAATACCGGTCCTGCAACACCTTCGCTGGACAGTGAACCCCACACTGTGATACCTGGCTGTAGAAGTGATAGACAAATGAGGATTTTCATCTATCCAATACACACAGTTATGCCTGTTCAAATGGCCTGACATTTGAAAGAAGCCGCACGTCAGGTTTGGTTTGGTTATGCATCATCTCACAGAATTGCAAATGACGGTCTGGGTTGTCCTCCAGAAGACCATATAACAGTCTTGGACAGTACAGCTTCAATTTTGATTTCCATATTAAGCATTGCAAGGACATTCTCGGTATGGATAGCTGCTGAGGCACACATTGTGTGGGCTTTTTTGGACTGTTCACAAATGTGTAGCGTTACTTACCTTAACCGGGGGCCGGTCGCGGTCCTCTCTTCAAGCCGCGCGCGGTCCTGCGGCTGCACGAGCCGCGCGCGGCTCATCCGACTACTTTAGATGGAAGGCGGGCAGTGACCGCGTGAAGCGGTCACGTGTCCCGCCTGAAACTAAGAGCGCGCCGCGAGTCTCGGGCGCGCTCTTAAAGAGACAGTGGGAGCCTAATTGCCAAAAGGCTCCCATTGGCTCCTGTCATACCACACTCCCTGTACAATTACCTATAGGGGGTGTGGAAGTGACAGGAGCCAATCACTTTCGTTTAAAAGCTATTTAAACTTACCTTTTTCCCTTAGCTCGTTGCCCTATCGTGGTTTCTGTTTCAGTTCCCTTTAGCGCTTGTGGTGTTCAGTTGTGTTTTCTCGTATTGACTTTGGCTTCGTATTCTGACTTCGTTTTCGCTTTATCCTTATCTGTACTGTTTGCCGGCTTGCTGTTTTCCGTGTACCAGACCCCGGCTTGTCCTAGTTTACGCTGTCTCTCTGTGCCCTTGACCTCGGTTTGTTCCTGGCTCTGTCTCCTCTCATATACGTCGAGTCCGGCCATTCTAAGGTCCGGTAGACGTATCTCTCCTCTGTATTTGCCTCTGTTTAGCTGGATCCTGCGTGTAGGGGTATATTCTCGTTACATTACGATAGGGCCATGGACCCCGCAGATTTAGCTCAACAGATGGCGTCCCATGAGGCAAGATTTGTAGAGCAGGATCACCGTATGGATCAGATAGCCCAGGCTCTCCAGACGCTCCTAGCTAGAACCGTTCCAGCAACCACACCTAACCCTCCTACGCCCCTTCTCCCTGAAGTATCTACTTTGCCTAATACTTCGGCCCATTTAACACCTCCTCCTAGGTATGGAGGGGACTCTAAGACTTGCAGAGGGTTTATTAATCAAATTGAATTCCACTTCGAAATGTATCCACGTTCATTTCCCACAGAGAGGTCTAAGGTTGGGTTCTTTATGCACCAACTTACCGATAAGGCACTTGAGTGGGCAAATCCTATTTGGGAAGCTAATGGACCTATGGTACATGATTTCAACAGTTTTCTTACGGCTTTTCGTAGAACTTTTGACACGATGAAAAGGTCAAAGAATGCCGCGAGAGCATTAATGAGAATTAAACAGGGTTCTAGGTCTGTGCCTGATTATGCTATTCAGTTTCGCACTCTTGCTTCGCAGGTAGATTGGACCAACAATGGGTTAACTACTGCCTTTATGGAAGGTTTGTCAGATACGATATTGGATGAGGTAGCAGCTAAGGAGCTTCCTATTGCCTTAGAGGACCTTATCGATTACCTCATTGATATAGATAATAGAATTCGTGACAGGCTCTATACCAAGAACAGGAATAGACGTTTTGTTACACCCATTAACCCCAGAGTTAATATACCAGAGAGTGTTAAAGTGTCTGAGGAGGAACCTATGCAATTAGGGGTTGCCAAACTCTCTGATACTGAGAAATTACATAGGAGAAGGGAGGGACTCTGCATATACTGTGGTAGGAGAGACCATATGGTAAAGGAATGTCCTTTACTCCCGGAAAACTCTCGCACCTAAGACCTTATAGGGGACTGGCCTTGGGTGTGATATCTAAGTCTCCTAAATTGCCTCCTAACCGCTTGCTTCTCCCGGTTTCTTTATATATGGGAGAGATTTGTATAGTTGACAACATATATGCTCTGGTTGACTCTGGGGCAGCTGAAAATTTTATAGACTCTGGCTTTATAAAGAGAAACAACATTCCCATCAGAGAGAAGGAGATACCCTTGGCCGTTGAGGCCATAGATGGTAGACCATTAAGTTCTCCAGTTGTTACTCATGAGACTGTACCATTACACATGTACACAGGGGTTTTACACTATGAAACCATTCGATTCCAGGTCATCACCTCTCCCTCTTCACAGTTAGTATTAGGGTATCCATGGTTACGTGCTCACAATCCCATTTTTGACTGGGAGACAGGGCAAATAAAATCATGGAGTGAGACCTGCCACGAGTCTTGTACGTTGGAAGTCACACCTTTGAATTCTATTGAGGTACCTACCAGTCCTCCTTTGTCTACGGTTATACCCCCTCAGTATTTATCTCTAAAGACTGTTTTCGATAAAAGGGAGGCTGAGAAATTACCGCCTCACAGACCCTATGATTGCGCTATTGACTTGTTGCCTGGCACTATACCTCCAAAGGGCAGGGTGTACCCCTTATCGGTTCAAGAAAACCGTGTCATGGAGGAGTATATTAAGGAATCACTAGAAAAGGGGTTTATTAGGAGATCCTCTTCTCCAGCTGGAGCAGGGTTCTTCTTTGTATCGAAGAAAGAAGGTGATTTAAGACCGTGTATAGATTATAGAGGTCTAAACAAAATCACTATCAAAAATGCATACCCTATACCTTTAATTACAGAATTATTTGACAGGCTGAAACATGCCACTGTGTTCACTAAATTAGACCTTAGGAGTGCATACAATTTGATACGTATAAAGGAAAATCACGAATGGAAGACTGCATTCAACACTAGATCCGGTCATTACGAATATACTGTTATGCCATTTGGGCTTTGCAATGCCCCAGCAGTATTCCAAGAATTTATTAATGATGTCTTAAGAGATTTTATTCACACATTTGTTATCGTATACTTGGACGACATTTTAATATATTCTACAGATATACACACTCATCACAGACATGTTACGACAGTTTTGAAGACCCTTCTTGCTAATGGTCTTTATTGCAAGCTAGAAAAATGTCTGTTTGACCAAACCGAAGTCCAGTTCTTGGGGTATTTGATTTCCGCTAAAGGTTTTCGTATGGATCCCCAGAAGCTTGCTGCTGTAATAGAATGGCCTCTACCGCAAGGTCTGAAAGCTATTCAGCGTTTTCTTGGGTTCTCCAATTATTATAGACGTTTTATCAAAGGTTTCTCGTCCATTGTAGCACCTATTACCCGTATGACTAAAAAGGATGGCAATACTCGTGTTTGGTCTACCGAGGCACTTCAGGCTTTTGAATTTCTTAAAACTACGTTCGCCTCTGCACCTATTTTACAGCATCCTGTCCCCTCACTGCCCTATATTCTTGAAGTTGATGCTTCGGATATTGGGGTAGGTGCTGTCTTATCCCAAAGAGAGTCGCCTGAAAAGCCATTGCATCCATGCGGCTTCTTTTCTAAACAAATGTCCAAAGCAGAGAAAAATTATGATGTGGGTAATCGCGAACTCCTTGCTATTATTTTAGCACTTAAAGAGTGGAGACATTTGTTAGAAGGAACTAAGGATCCTATCCTCATTTTTACGGATCACAAGAACCTATCCTACCTTAGCGAAGCCAAAAGATTGTCTTCCAGGCAGGCTAGGTGGTCACTATTTTTGTCCCGTTTCAATTTTATTATCACCTATAGGCCAGGTGATCGCAACACTAAAGCAGACGCTCTGTCGAGACAGTTCGAAACTACTGACAAACAGGAGATTGATGTTACTCCTGTCATTTCCCCAGACAGGATAATAGCTACTACTATTTTGTCTATTTCCTCGTCCCTCTTGCAGGCCATACAAGCGAAACAAAGCATGGCACCTAGCGAGAGGCCTAATGATAAACTGTTCGTTGATGTTCCTGAGAGACGGGATATTATGTCATTATATCATGATACTAAGACTGCTGGACATCCTGGTATTTCCAAAACGGTGTCAGCTGTTTCTCGGTATTTTTGGTGGGATTCCTTACGAAAGGATGTCACTGACTATATAAGTGCTTGTACTACTTGTGCCTGTATGAAATCCTCCCGTAGAGTTCCTTGTGGGCTGTTGCATCCGTTACCCGTTCCCGAGAGACCTTGGTCTAACCTGTCCATGGATTTTATTGTTGAATTACCCCCTTCAAATGGTAACACAGTAATCCTGATGATAGTGGATCGGTTCTCCAAAATGGCTCACTTCGTGTCTCTTCACAAGTTGCCCACATCCAAGGAACTGGCTCATATCTTCGGCTGCATTCTCCTCACAGGGCATGCCAGTTCTGGATGAGCATTTGGCTGGTTTGCGTAATACTTGGGAGCAGGTTCAGCGTTCTTTGGTGGACTCTGCTACTCGCCAGAAGGCTCAGGCTGACAAGCATCGCAGAGCAGCTCCGTCCTATGTTGTGGGGGACAGGGTTTTGCTTTCCACGCGGAATATTCGTCTCCGGGTGCCTTCTATGAAATTGGCTCCCCGCTTCATTGGACCTTATCGTATTATACATAAGGTTAATCCTGTTTCTTATGCCTTAGGCCTGCCTAAGAATCTACGTATTCCTAATGTTTTTCACACCTCATTGTTGAAACCTTTCGTACGCAACCGCTATACCCTGCATACTCCTCCTCCCCCTCCTATCTCGGTGGAGGGTCATGAGGAGTTTGAAGTGTCTGCTGTTCTTGACTCTCGTTTCCTTAGGGGTCGACTTCAGTACTTGGTACATTGGAAGGGTTATGGACCTGAGGAGCACAGTTGGATTTCGGCTGATGCTGTCCATGCTCCCCGTCTTGTGCGCTCTTTCCATTCTCGTTTTCCTGCCAGGCCTGGTCCTACCCGCCCGGGGGGCGTGTCCTCAGGGGGGGGTACTGTAGCGTTACTTACCTTAACCGGGGGCCGGTCGCGGTCCTCTCTTCAAGCCGCGCGCGGTCCTGCGGCTGCACGAGCCGCGCGCGGCTCATCCGACTGCTTTAGATGGAAGGCGGGCAGTGACCGCGTGAAGCGGTCACGTGTCCCGCCTGAAACTAAGAGCGCGCCGCGAGTCTCGGGCGCGCTCTTAAAGAGACAGTGGGAGCCTAATTGCCAAAAGGCTCCCATTGGCTCCTGTCATACCACACTCCCTGTACAATTACCTATAGGGGGTGTGGAAGTGACAGGAGCCAATCACTTTCGTTTAAAAGCTATTTAAACTTACCTTTTTCCCTTAGCTCGTTGCCCTATCGTGGTTTCTGTTTCAGTTCCCTTTAGCGCTTTTGGTGTTCAGTTGTGTTTTCTCGTATTGACTTTGGCTTCGTATTCTGACTTCGTTTTCGCTTTATCCTTATCTGTACTGTTTGCCGGCTTGCTGTTTTCCGTGTACCAGACCCTGGCTTGTCCTAGTTTACGCTGTCTCTCTGTGACCTTGACCTCGGTTTGTTCCTGGCTCTGTCTCCTCTCATATACGTCGAGTCCGGCCATTCTAAGGTCCGGTAGACGTATCTCTCCTCTGTATTTGCCTCTGTTTAGCTGGATCCTGCGTGTAGGGGTATATTCTCGTTACAAAATGTTAAAGCAACTCTCATCTCATTTTCCTCTGTCATAGAAGTCCTATGATGTCCAGATTTTGTTGCATCAACCACTGTACCTGTCCCTTCAAATTTCTGTCTAATACAATAAATTGTCAGCTGTGTTGGTGGAGCAGTGTCAAATGCTTCTTGCCATGCTTTGCGCACTCGCTCGGCATTTGCAGTCTTCCAGTACTGCTTTAGAATACACTTTGTTTTTGACTCAGGTTTGCTGCCATCATTCACAATAAAAGTAAATAAAAATAATTATTTTATTTCCCTACACTATTCTTTCCAACTGCCACACTGATATTGAAATGCCTGAAACGTAACTGCCACATTATTCAGTATCAGTGTGTATGTGTACCCATATAATCTGCTTTGATGAATTTCATTAATTCAACTGTTTACCTACTTTTGGGCCATACTGTTATGCATCACCTGTATATCTCAAGCTAGACTTCAAGAAGTCCTTCCTGGGCACAGAAACTCAAGAAATAGTCATGGTTCCACAAATATCTAGAGTTTCCAGCTTTAAATGCAAAATTCCATTGTATTTTCGACTTTATCCTGCATTTCTCCAGGTAGCAATGAATGCTATTACAAAAACATTTTTTGTTAAACAAAAGTATGGGCTATGATCCAAAAGGATCCTCGACCAGAAGCCAGTCTTGAACTGCAGTTTTGACCTTGTGGTCCTCATCAGTATGGCTTCAGTTCTGGTCTTGACAAAGTCAATATAGCTAGGTACCAAAAAGATTGTGGTGAAGCCAAATGTTATAAAACTTCCAACATCAAATACAAAAACTACTGCTAGCATATGATATACATGTAATAACTGTAATTTATGTACTTGTACTGAGGGAAGTTTACGTGTTTAGTCTCACCACAATCTTTTCGGTATGTACATATATATATATATATATACCGATCTGTAGTGATTAGCACTCACGGATTTCCAGAGAATAGTATTAAAAAATAACTTTTATTGGTCCATTAAAAAAGCTGCATCGACGTTTCAGTCCTCTAGTGGGACTTTCTTCAGGAATAAACAGCCATATAAAACAGTATCGTTTATATATTACAAATAATGATCGAAAACTAACTTACCCCAGGTGCTCCGAATCCCCTGCATGCACCCGCTGGCCCCGGTGTGAGTGACGCATGCGTGAAGTGCTCCGCCCCCTTGCGTCGCGATCACATGATCGCGATGTCATGGAGACGTCGGCAGAAGCCGCGTATCCATGACAACCAGATAAACTTACACCGCAAGAGTGCTAGGGGGAATAAAAAGAGAACTTGTGAATGGATGATTACATGAAAAAAGTGTGGACGATAGAGTTATAAAGTAACATCGTAATTGTGATATCCCAATTATGCATATTGATCATAACAGTATGAATATCTATTTGAAAGTGAAACAGTGCACATGTGCAAAATGAGCTAAATAGAGAAATAACGCTCATATTTAAAGTGATACAGTGCATATACATATATCCATCTAAGGTAATACAGTGCATATTCATATATCCATCTAAGAAGATGAATATTCAAAGTGCTTATCAGGGAATATCTTCTAAGAAGTGCTCAATAAAGTGCATGTAAAGTGAACTGTTGCAATAGAAGTGTCTCAGTAATATCTATAGATAGAGAGTGGAAAAGTATTACACCCATCATATTAAGGATCATAAATAACTGTATACATATACATAATAAAAAACCAGACATTAAAGACAAGACATTAAAAGCAATTACTGCAGGGGGTTCATATAAATGAATGGTATGAAATCATTTCATTAAGTCCTTTAGGGGCTATAGTGTCCAAAGTATATATCCAAAAAGTCTCACGTCTAAGCAGGAGTTTACCCCTGTCCCCCCCTCGTCTTGGTGGAGGGACGTGGTCAATCGCTACAAATTTGAGGGTTGATAGTGGGTGTTGAAAGGATAAAAAATGTTTCGCAACTGGTTGATCTGAATTACCGTCCCTATAAGCTACTCGTATGCTCGATCTATGTCCTCTGATCCATTCACATAATGATGTCTCCGTTTTCCCAATGTAGACTAAGCCACACGGGCAAGATAATTTATAAATGACAAAAGACGTTTTGCAAGTGATAGTGTAGCGTATTTGAAAATTTTTGTTGTTATGAGGATGTTGAAAGGTACGTGAGGGGGTCATGTGTCCACAAGTGACACAGCCCAAACATCTGATACTTCCCCGGCTTGGTACAGATGTTTTTTCGTAGCTCTTCACTGGGTCGGTATGTACTAGAAGATCTCTTAAATTTTTGTTCCTGCGATAACAGAGCAGTGGTGGTTCTTTGAAGATTTTTGGAAGCGTATCATCACACGCTATCATCTTCCAATTGTCTTTCACGATTTTAGAGATTTTGGAGGACGCATTGTTGAATGTGGTAGAAAAAATCATCCTGGGGGCTTTCTCGTCACTTTTGGTTGAGTTAGCAGACTTTGCTTCCTCTAATGCTTTACTTAAGTCTCTGTGTCGATAGCCACGTTCTTGAAATTTTTTCACCATCTCTTCCAGTTGTTGATCCATTTTAGACTTATCCGAATTATTTCTGATCACCCTTAGGAATTGAGCCTTGGGTAAAGACTTTTTTAAAGACTCTGGGTGTGCACTTGAATTGTGTAGAATGGTGTTTCTATCCGTGTCTTTTTTATAGAGGCAGTATGAGAGTCCTTGTTCATTCAATGAAATTTGCAAATCCAGGAATTGTATTGAGGTAGTATCAATTTTTGACGTGAATCTAATAGGACTATTTATCCGGTTCAAGGAGTATATCATCTCTTCTGCTTCTGTCACAGGCCATAAGGGCAAGAATCACCACCCGGGGGAAACCCCCCTTACGGAGGTAACTCCGATATTCAATCTATCACAGAAATCACTGGATACACAGGAGATGGAGATCCTCAGTCGAGGACTCTCATTCATACCTACATCACCGCCTAATCAGTTCAAATGGAATACCGAACTTTATAATTTTGGGAGACACATGCGTCTAAAAGAATATTTTCATAACCCCGCTAAAGCCTCTAACACCAACATGGACCATGGAAAAAGTTCACAATTTAAATTAAAATCTACTTTCGATCCTTATACAAATAAGGCATCTATCAGAACCTACCTCTCCACAGTCAACCATTTCACGCAGGAAATTATACAGAATTATAAAGGCAATAATAGGAATGTCACGGCTCGACAAATGCAATGTATAAAAAATTTGGCTAATGATCACTCTTTGGCCATCCGTCCGGCTGACAAGGGAGGTGGCATAGTGGTCATGGACTATGCACAATATGCAGAGGAATTAACTCAACAGCTTTCAAATGAGAAAGTATATCAGCCATTGAGAGGTGACCCCACGGAATCAATAAAGAAAAACGTTGAGGCAGTTGTTACAAGAGGCATGGAAGCAGGTTTTATAGAACCACAGCTCAGTCAATATCTCTTGAAGATACATCCTCGTACACCCATAATCTATACCCTGCCTAAGATTCACAAAGATCCAATCAGACCCCCAGGCAGACCTATTGTTTCTGCGATCGAGGGTCTGTTAGAACCGATTGCTAAGTGGCTTGATTTTTTATTTCAGCCCTCCATAGCCGAATTGAGTACCTGTATTAAGGACACACCCAGCCTCATTCAGAAATTGAAGCAACTGAAACTGAAGAGTGGTACAACGATTTTAATTACAATGGACGTTAGTAGCCTCTATACGGTGATTCCACACATGGAAGGAATTCAAGCGATGAGATCTGTTCTCACTTCCTCAAAATCATATAGTGGACCACCTATTGAATTTATTTTAGAGCTACTATCATTGGTACTACACAACAACTACTTCAGATTTGAGGACAAATGGTATCTCCAGATCTCTGGCACATCCATGGGGGCCGCTATGGCTCCCATGTATGCTAATGCTTACATGTATGAATACGAACAAAGATGGATTTTAACAAGGTACAGTCAATTCATACAAGGATACTTCCGTTATATAGACGATTTGTTGATACTATGGGGTGGCACTGTGACAGAAGCAGAAGAGATGATATACTCCTTGAACCGGATAAATAGTCCTATTAGATTCACGTCAAAAATTGATACTACCTCAATACAATTCCTGGATTTGCAAATTTCATTGAATGAACAAGGACTCTCATACTGCCTCTATAAAAAAGACACGGATAGAAACACCATTCTACACAATTCAAGTGCACACCCAGAGTCTTTAAAAAAGTCTTTACCCAAGGCTCAATTCCTAAGGGTGATCAGAAATAATTCGGATAAGTCTAAAATGGATCAACAACTGGAAGAGATGGTGAAAAAATTTCAAGAACGTGGCTATCGACACAGAGACTTAAGTAAAGCATTAGAGGAAGCAAAGTCTGCTAACTCAACCAAAAGTGACGAGAAAGCCCCCAGGATGATTTTTTCTACCACATTCAACAATGCGTCCTCCAAAATCTCTAAAATCGTGAAAGACAATTGGAAGATGATAGCGTGTGATGATACGCTTCCAAAAATCTTCAAAGAACCACCACTGCTCTGTTATCGCAGGAACAAAAATTTAAGAGATCTTCTAGTACATACCGACCCAGTGAAGAGCTACGAAAAAACATCTGTACCAAGCCGGGGAAGTATCAGATGTTTGGGCTGTGTCACTTGTGGACACATGACCCCCTCACGTACCTTTCAACATCCTCATAACAACAAAAATTTTCAAATACGCTACACTATCACTTGCAAAACGTCTTTTGTCATTTATAAATTATCTTGCCCGTGTGGCTTAGTCTACATTGGGAAAACGGAGACATCATTATGTGAATGGATCAGAGGACATAGATCGAGCATACGAGTAGCTTATAGGGACGGTAATTCAGATCAACCAGTTGCGAAACATTTTTTATCCTTTCAACACCCACTATCAACCCTCAAATTTGTAGCGATTGACCACGTCCCTCCACCAAGACGAGGGGGGGACAGGGGTAAACTCCTGCTTAGACGTGAGACTTTTTGGATATATACTTTGGACACTATGGCCCCTAAAGGACTTAATGAAATGATTTCGTACCATTCATTCATATGAACCCCCTGCAGTAATTGTTTTTAATGTCTTGTCTTTAAGGTCTGGTTTTTTATTATGTATATGTATACAGTTATTTATGATCTTTAATATGATGGGTATAATACCTTCTCACTCTCTATCTATAGATACTATTGAGACACTTCCATTGTAATATTTCACTGTACATGCACTTTATTGAGCACTTTTTTTGAAGATATTCCTTGATAAGCACTTTTGAATATTCATCTTCTTAGATGGATACATGAATCTGCACTGTATCACTTTAGTTTGATATATATACATGCACTGTACCACTTTAAATATGAGCGTTATTTCTCTATTCAGCTCATCTTGCACATGTGCACTGTTTCACTTTTAAATAGATATTTATACTATTATGATCAAAATGCATAATTGGGATATCACAATTAGGATGCTACTACATAACTCTATTGCACACAATCATCCATTCATAAATTCTCTCTTTATTCTCCCTAGCACTTCTGTGGTGTAAGTTTATCTGGTTGTCATGGTCACGCGGCTTCTGCCGACATCTCCATGACATCGTGATCATGTGATCGCGATGCAAGGGGGCGGAGCACTTCACGCATGCGTCACTCACACCGGGGCCAGCGGGTGCATGCAGGAGATTCGGAGCACCTGGGGTAAGTTAGTTTTCGATCATTATTTGTATTATATAAACGATACTGTTGTATATGGCTGTCTATTCCTGAAGAAAGTCCCACTAGAGGACTGAAACGTCGATGCAGCTTTTTTAATGGACCAATAAAAGTTATTTTTTAATACTATTCTCTGGAAATCCGTGAGTGCTAATCACTACAGATCGGTATGTAAATGTTCCCCTGATTTTCAGCACCAGGTCTTTTTTGATTTTTTGGAGCGTGAGTGCAAGGATTCTATGGATGCCTTTATATATATATATATATATATATATATCAATTACCAGTCCAAAGAAAAATAACACCTGTAGAATGCGCGATGACGTAGCACGTTTGCACACCACGCGTGCATTCTGTGGTAGGGGCAGACGGATACCGTGGCGGAGTTGAAAAGCTGACAAGCAACGCTGACTCCATGCTGACTCGTAGGATACCAATGGTGGAAGGTCTTGGAGGAAAGAGAACGAGTTTTGGACTGCAGCTGACCAGGCACGAAGACTGAGGTTGATGAGGTTGTTAAGAATCAAAGGAGGGGAGAAAAGCCTAGATTTTCCCAGGAGGTCTTTAATAGGGAAAGAGAAAAAGGAAGCAGAGAGTAAAGGAAGCAGGTCAAAGATAAGCTAAAGGGTCTACAATCAAGCTAAGTAAACCCTCTCTCTTAAATACATCTAAATTACTGTGTGCCTTGCACATGTACATGTAGTAAATAATATATTACATATAAGAGCTAAAATTAGAAAGGTAAGGGAAGAGGGGAAGAAAAAAGGGATAAAGATTGTCTTTGTAATAATGAAAACAGAATAAGAGAGGGGAGTAGCGAGGGAGAGGAGGAAAGGAGAAAAAAAGAAGGGAAAAAAGGAAGAATAGCGGTAAAGTTAAATAAAAAGAGGAAGAGAAAAGAGGAAAGAAAAGAGGAAAGAAAAGGAAAAGAAAAAAGAAAGAGGGAGACAAAGCTATATCACAACTATGTGTTAAGCTATAATTTCAATTATTAAATATCCCTAAATCTGATAATAACCACTATATTAATAATAGCAAAGAAAGCAGTGAGGTCTCCCTAAAGAATTACCCACCTCTCTACCCAGCCTATAAAAATAAAATGAAATAATATATTATATACAGAGAATATTACCGACTGCTGGGCAAATACTCTCATTATCCCTCAACTCTGATTACTCTCTACTGCGATTTACTGGCTGTTTGCTGCTTTGTTTTGTTTTTTAGTTTTTTCATTTGCTCCTTTTTTTTTTTTTTTTATCAATGCCCCAAATGGCTTCTAAAAGCCATACTACTAAAAGAGATAAGAAAGAAACTAAAATGGATAAAAGTATGACAGGCTTTTTCTCCCCGAATGCCCCTAAGGAAAATAAATAAAAACTTATAATCTGAGCATTGAAAGATCTGCAAATGTTAGCCTTGCCTCGCAAGCAGAATTAGAAGAAACACAACTGTCTTCTTATTTAAAACTCAGTCTAGACTCTATATTAGAGATAATCAAAGAAGAAATTAGAGCCAGTGCAGCAGAAATTAAAGGAGAAATTACGTCAATAGGCAATAGAATAACTAGCCTGGAATTATAAATTGAAGAAATCGAGAAGAAATATCTATATTTAAAGACAGCACAATCAGCTGTAGAACAAAAACTTATAAGGTTGGAAGACCGATCCAGAAGACACAATATTATTAATAATAATAAACCAGAAGAAGACCACAAAAAACTGCAGAATTATCTACAGGATTTATATAAGAAACTAGAAATAAATATAACTGATCAGTACCTTATCATGAATCGGTGGCACAGTATGTCTAAGCCTAAAGGAATCCCTGAAAAATCACCAAGAGATGTTATAGTTAATTTCATTTCATATCAAATTAAAGAACAAGTCTACAAGAGGTTAAGGACGTCAGATAAATCGGATCCTAGCTTTTCCAATTTACTTGTCTTTCAAGACTTTTCATACACTACCAGACTCAAAAGGAAAACTTTTTCGGCAGAGCTTAACTATTTAAAATCCTATAATGTCAAGTTCCGCTGGGGCTCTCCTGCTCTTTGGAGAGTTTGCCTGAATGGATCATGGGAAACCTTCGATTCAGCTGGAAAATTAAAAATTGGATAATACAGAAGAATTGGGATTAATGTATAAGATGATACCCATTAGAAGATCTATATAATGATAGAAAGATATACTAGACCAAAGCGGTTGAAGAGAAGGATTTTTTTCTCCTGTTTAAGGCTGGGACAGTTCAACTAATTCCAACTGAATAGTACAGATGCATGTAGAGAGGTTTATGTATTTATGCACATATGTATGAGTTGTTGTGTTTTTTTCTCTTCTCCTTATTTTATATATAGCATATCTAATCCCTGCTCAGTATCCATCAATGTTTCACCTAATACTTTGCATCTTAGAATGAGATACTTTTTTCGTAATAGGTTTCCCTTACTGAGATCAAACTTTTTAAATTTGTTGAATGAAAGGTGGATCAGATGTGAATCCTTTTTTGTCTTTAGTAGTAGGTTGTATGTTAACGTTTTTGTATTGTATGGTGCGAGAGGTCAAACAGTAAAAATTGATCTTAGTGGTTACAATGTGGTTCTAATTTTATTGGTCAATACACAGGGGTTATACTTACCTCATAAAAGGTCTATAGTTCTAACTCATCTGATAAAAGAAAGGGTAGACATAGCTTTCCATCAGGAAATTCACTGGAGGGAATGTGATAAAATGAATTTAAAATCTCAAAAATATCCAAAGCTGATAACTGCCTCTAAACAAAGCAAAAAGTCCTGTGGAATTGCTAACCTCTTGCTAGACAGACTGCAAGTAGACATACTTTATCAATACTTAGATGTAGAGGGCCGCTACCTGATTGTTGTATGTCTAATCAATGACATTAAAGATACCCTGGTGGATGTTTATCTCCCAAATATTACTCCAACTAAAACACTAAAAAATTCTAGATTCTAGATAAAATGAAGGAAGTTAAAGAAGATATTTGTATAATTGCCGGTGATTTTAATTCTATTTTAGATCCAGCTCTAGACAAAAAACCACCAGAATGTATTAAAGTAAATAAATTAGTTATGAAACAAGCTAAATCTCTGAACAACATTTTAAATCAAAACAACTTGTTTGATATATGGAGATTAACCCACCCTTTTGACTGGGATTATACCCACCTTTCTAAAGCTCATAGTTCTTACTCACGGATTGATATGATCTGGGGAAACTCACTTCTTATAGAGGAAGTTAAAGCAATAGATATAATAGACAACGTGTGGTCAGATCATAGTGTAATAAATATGGAAATACTAAATAGGTATCCACAACTAAATAGATCCACTTGGAAGCTTAATGATTTTCTTTTGAAATATGAAAGCAATTATAAATATTTGAAACAGAAAATAGAATTTTTATTTTTAGACAATAATCTTCAGGACACTTTGCCAATAAATAATTGGTGTACCTTCAAGGCCGTTATACAGGGACATCTTATTAAGCTTCAGAGTAGATTTAGAAAAAAACAAGGTAAAAAATTATCAACTTTATACCATACCCTGTATAAGAGGAGCAAAATTCTTATTACAAAAGAAATTCTGACTGAAATAACTCAAGTTCAGAATAAAATAAAACAGTGTTTTGTTAGACCGAATTATAAAACATTTAGAAAAATTAAAGCTAAATTATTATTATAAGGGAAACAAAGCAGATCAATTGTTAACTAAGAAATTAAAGAAACAAACAAGTAAACAAGTATTTAAACTAATGGATGGAACTAATACATATATAAATCCCAGAGATATAGGGAAATATTTTTAATTCTTATTATTCTAAGTTATATAATCTGATCCCTCAAACAAACAAAGAACAAATTAATGCATATTTGAAGAGATCTCCTCTCCCTTCTTTGTCTGAAAATTAAAAAGATTTTTAAAATAGACCTATTTCTACCGAGGAGATACAGGCTGGAGATACAGGAGATACTCAGCTAGAAATATACCAGACCCCTAGTCCCGATGGATTTACCAACCAATTCTATAAATTATACAATCATAAAGTCATTGGAGCTATGGTTTCTACTTTTAATAGTGTTATTCAAACAGGAGAATTCTCAGTTGATATGACCAAAGCCAACATTATACCAATTCTAAAACAAGGGGAAAATACCACAGAGATGGTAAACTATCGACCAATATCTTTAATACATGTTGGTTTTAAGATTTTGCCTCAGTATTATCTAACAGACTTAAACATCTGATAGAACATATAATTCATTGGGACCAAGTAGGTTTTGTTCCGGGCAGAAATTCTGCAACAAATGTCCAAACGGTTGTGGACATTTTTGATTTCACTAAAAAGAGACGCCTTCCCCTCCTGACTCTGTCACTAGATGCCGAGAAAACCCTTGACCGAGTCAGGTGGGATTTTATGAGGACTTCTCTTGAAAAATATGGTATAACAGGTTTTTTTCTAAGAGCTAATTTTTCCCTATATAAAACTCCTTCTGCTCACACTATTGGACATATTATTACTGCAGATTGGTTCAAACTTTCTAATGGTACACAACAGGGGTGTCCCCTTTCTCCTCTACTTTTTATTTTAACCATCGGACCATTAGCGGTTAATATAAGAGATGGCTTGGAGACTAATAGTAAATTCCAAAGAAGCTAACATTTATTTATACACTGATAATATTCTTGTGACTGTGATAGAACCTTTAAATTCCCTGGAAGCTCTTATGAAAGAAATTAATGAGTTCAGTCAAGTTTCAAATTTTAAATTAAACATGTCTAAATCTATTATGATGGTATTAAATGTGGATAAACACTACATTAAGGAGATTCACTATCAATATAACTTTTTCTGTGAAAAATGTGTTTTGACTATTTGGGTGTTAAAATTGTCAAAGATGTAGATTTAACAATGGATATAAATTGTCTCCATATTTTCAGACAAGCTAATGCAAAAATGAGGGAGTGGAGACACGAGGATATTTCATAGATGGGCAGAATGAACACCATAAAAAAGAAACAATGTATACAGGCACTCTTCTATCTTTGATGGTGTCAGGTATCAAGGTAGCCCAGCGCAATTACCTTCAATATATGCAATGGAATATATGATACCGCACTCAATATTAGATATAAAGCAAAAATCATTATTAATTGTTCTGCTTATTTTCAATCAGATATCTCTTAAAATCAGTTGAGTATACAAATATGGTAACATATAATACCTTCTTATATTGTACCTATATAATCACAACTATGTAACACCTTAGGTGATATACTTAAACACCACAAGATAAAAAAATATATCCCCAATCACAAACTGACTATGTGTCGTGTGTAATAGTGTTAATGAACACTATATGGATGAGAGCCCTGTATATAATCAGCTTGTATGCCTGGCAAAAAAAGAAAAAAAGGAGAAAAAAAATGTTTAAAAAATAAACAAGTAAAAAATAATAAAAAAAAATTAAAAAATCTATATACAGTCCCAGTGTGTACACACTAAATGTAGCAAAGACAGGCATCCACCGGTGGATGGTATTAGATAGATCTCACCACTCCTGTTGTTAAGGATGTAGTAAAGTTGCTGAGTGTAATGGCTTTTCCAAGCCTGCAGGTGAGTAATCTTGCGTGTCTGTGTGGATCTGAATACTTGCTCCTTTATGCAGGTCGCTGTAATTACTCGTTCTGCCTTGTACTGGATGGCTGGGCGCTTTCTCTGTGGATGGGGTGCCTGGGCTCCACGCTCGGGACCTGGATTGTCCCTTCGAAGGCCCTGCTGGATAAAAAATCAGAATGGCTTTTATTGCCTCTAATGGGCGCGCCCGCCTACTTCGCGGGTCGCGCCTATTCCGCGTCATAGCGTGTGGGTTCCAATGCGCATGTGCGCTATAATGATCATACTTCCGGGTCCAGGAAGTCTTTAGGTATTGAACAGTTCACTGAGGCAAAATGTAGTAACATGCTCTTATGAACACCATACGTCTTACCCAAATGGCAATACCTGTTTCAGATAATTCCCCTAAAAATCCCAAATAGTTGGCTATTGATGATTCAAAATAGCTTTGATACATTCATTTAGAAGGGTAAAAGACCAAGAATCAATAGAATAGTATTAGCCAATAAAACAAAAAAGGGTGGAACCAATATGCCCTTGATTGACCATATTTATAAAGCCACCATGTATCTCCAGTTAGGTATATTAGAAAAACTAATAGAGGATCTTTGCATCAAAACCTGGATAACGGTGGGAATAGGTTACATATAGGACTCAATTTAAAATTCTGGTTCTTACGTTCAAATCTCTACATAATGCTGCTCCCACCTGTCTATCCTCCCTAACACAGAAGTATGTCCCGTCTAGGCCCTTACACTCTGCTGAAGACGTATGTCTATCTTCTGTCCGTACTCCCACCTCTGATGCTCGCCTTCAAGACTTCTCGAGGGCTGCGCCGTTCCTGTGGAACTCACTTCCCTCCTCCGTTAGATGCTCACCCTGTCTCCACTCCTTCAAAAAATCATTAAAAACCCATTTCTTCATAAAAGCATATTAATTAAACTGTTAATAGCTCCCGACTGATTCCTCTCTTGCAACTGTCATTAGTCTAATACTATCCTTACCTTTTGTGTCACTTTACCCCACTCCCTCTAGCATGTAAGCTCATGAGCAAGGCCCTCAACCCCTCTGTTCTTTTGTGTCCAACTTGTCTGGTTACAACCACCCATTGTAAAGTGCTGCGGAATTTGTTGGCGCTATATAAATAATAACATAATAATAATAATATTAAACAATTGATTCAAGGAAACAATATTAAAACCTTCCCCCGACTCCAATATTAATTCTTCTTATTAAACCAAGAATTATTTACCTACCTAAGACTCAACATTTTTACAAATATCTATGTTCTGATACCCTCTTTGGCTCATGATTCCCCTTTATTAGGATTGTTTAATTATAAGGATATCAAAGGCCCATCTCCAAAGCCATAGAATGTATAAGAGCAAGCTTCCCAATCCCTGTCCCTTCAGCAATATCAAAATGGGAAAAATAATTAGGTTGTAATGTTGACAAGGATAGTTGGTATATGGCTCTTTACCATGTCACCAAAAATATACGTTGTTTAAATTATGTAGAAACTTTCTACAAAGTTAACAATAGGTGGTACTACGTCCCAGATAGGTTGCATAAGATTTATCCGACGTATTCTGAGGTCTCTTGGAGATGTAATCTAGAGGTTGGTACATATGAGCATATCTAGACCAATGCCTAATTATCCATTGTTTTATTGAAATTAAAGTACTGATTGCCGGTTCATGGAAAGACTCATTAGTCTTTCCATGGGCACATATAAAAAACAAATTATATTACAAGTGAACATGGAGAAGAAATATACCTATATAACTTAAATAATAAGCTAGAAAAATGGTCTTGATATATATAGGACAATGGTCCCCACTCCCCTGAGTACATAACCAAAAATAATTTTAAATTATTAATTTCACTGAAAATCAAATAAGTATATCTGACATGGTAATCTGTGAGCTCTGACCAACTTTTTGTTTGTTTTCTTTGTTTGTAACTGATATTGGTATAATGCATACAATATGAAATATTGATTCTTCTATTCTTATTAGTAGAAATGTGAATTGTCATTGGAGTGTATGTGTCACGACAGTGACCCCAACACACAGAAAGTAATACAGAAAGAGACGTGTTACCGGACCTTAGAATGGCCGGGTTTAAACGTCAAAGAGTAGTCTGAGAATAGCCGAAAGTCAGGGAGTACAGAAGACAGATAAACGGAAATACAAGCCGTAGTCAGGATACCATAGTGTAGAATAGTCAGAGGAAAAACCAAAGTCAATATACCAGAATACAACACAGAATCTCAAGAGCACTAAAGGGAACTAACTAGAACCACAGTAGGGAGCTGACTAACTGTAAAAGGCGCCCTTTTATAGTGTAGTGTCTTTCACTTTAAATCCACACCCAATTGATCTGACCTCGGCACGAATTCGCCACATTATAAAAAGGGGCGTTTTCAGAGCGGCCAGCGTCAGAAGGACTGTGCCGCCTCCCGGAAGTATGAGGAGAGGAAGCCGAGCCGCGCGGGTCCGAGTGGAATAGGTAAGGTATCGTCACAGTACCTCCCCTCGAGAACCGCCCATTGGGCGGGTAGGACCCGGCCTACCAGAAAGACGACTGCGAAACGCCCGAACTAGACGAGGAACATGGACGTCTGAGGCATCAACCCATGACCTTTCCTTGGGACCATATCCCTTCCAATCAAGAAGGTATTGGAGTTTACCCCTGGAAACACGGGAGTCTAGAATCGATTTTACTTCGTATTCGTTCTGAACTTCTAGGGGTATACTTCTTCGAGTATAACGGTTACATACCAAGGGTTTAAGAAGCGACACGTGAAAGGTGTTAGGTATTCTCATAGAGGCCGGCAAGAGCAACCTGTAACAGACTGGATTAACCCGATTTAGTATCTTAAAAGGGCCAATATAACTGGGAGCAAATTTCATTGAAGGAACCTTCAGTCTAATGTTACGAGTGCTCAACCAGACCTTGTCTCCTGCAACATAAGCAGGCGCAGCTCTGCGATGTCTATCCGCATTACGTTTTTGTACCTCAGCCCTTTGTACCAATATTTATTTAACCCCTAACCAAGTTTCCTGGATACTGTTGATAGTGCTATCTACACTTGGTACCCCAGTGGAAGAAAGGGAACTCGGAAGCCATAATTGATTAAAAAAAAGGGACTGTGTTGCGTAGACTCGTGAACTAGGTTGCTGTGGGAAAATTCAGCCCAAGGAAGTAAATCTACCCAATCATCTTGATGATCGGAAATAAAACAATGTATTTATTGTTCCAATGACTGATTCATCCTTTCTGTGATGCCATTAGATTGAGGATTATAGGAAGAAGAAAGATTCAGGTGAATACCCAATTGGTTACAAAATGCTCTCCAGAACCGAGAGACAAATTGTGAGCCTCTATCTGAAGTTATGTCATTAGGAATCCCATGTAAACGAACTACCTCTTTTATAAATACTGTAGCCAACTCAGAAGAAGACGGCAGTTTGCTAAAAGGGACCAGATGTGTCATTTTAGAAAATCTATCGATAATAGTGAGTATGACACAATGGTTTCTTGAAGGCGGAAGGTTCCGTTTTTTGGAAATGGGTAATGGCTTGAGAAGGCCACAAGGACGATTTTTTGGTAGTTTAGTGGAAGAACAGTGTAACGGACCGTTTCAGCACACAAGGGGTTAAAACCGTTTAGGCGATCGTCCCCTTTGAGAGATGCAGGCACAGCTACTGCAGAACACCAAACTCCCAAACAGGATACCAAGTAGCACTCAAAATTCCTGAATTGGAATCTCACGAATAGCTGCTAGCAGCTGAACAGGAAAAGCACCCAAGCAGCTTACACTCCTGGCAATCAGTCTCTAACAGCATACAGTAAATCCCCCCAAGAACGAGACAAAGCTCTGTGTTGAGGGTCAAGCAGTGAACAGACAGAGCTGTAGGTTTATTGTGCTTATGTACACATTCTTACACATTAGTACCACCCACAGGGTTTTGGAACACAACCAATAAACACATACAATACACTCAGACACTCCCACACAAATTCCTCCCCTCTGCATGTGGTTCAATTACCTTACACAATGGGTAATGTAATTTAGCACAAGCAGAGAAATACAATTTTTTCACATTATTCATAACTTGAAAAGTATGCATCACATTCACATAAAACTTACATTTTCAGAATCAGCATACTCCAAATACAAACATACGTCAAAACATACGTCATACAAATTGGTCCAGTGGTTCAAAAGATAGATCGTAGTCCTTTGTGACCACAGGAAGCATGGCTTTTCTGCCCAAAACCAGTTCCACAGAGTCTTCTATCCTGGAGATAATTAGAAGTAATCCAATTATCTCCAAAGACAGAGGCAAAACTCCATTTAACACATGGCAGCAAAAAGACAGTAAAATACAATAAAATACACAAGGTTACATTTATGACATAAAATACAGACATACAACATATGCCCAGATAGCTTAGGTTTGAGCGCACATTATTACTGAATGGCGGTCAGAGCACACACATACAGTTCAATTGCCATGGAGCCAAAGTCTTTCCCATAGTCTTTCATTATACGAATGGGCTCCATGGCATAGCTATCTGGGGTATCACTGCTCAAAAAGGGCAAGCACCAAATGACCCGGCTTTCTTGTCTTTGCAGGGGGAAATCAAGCCTTTTAACATGGGGCCATAATCCAAAGGCAACAGGCGAGCAACCAGGCTTCTCCAATACAATGTGGCGAGATTGCTCTCGTCACAAACAGGTTTTAC
The DNA here is from genome assembly GCA_933207985.1 of Pelobates cultripes. Lineage (NCBI taxonomy): Eukaryota > Metazoa > Chordata > Amphibia > Anura > Pelobatidae > Pelobates > Pelobates cultripes. The sequence continues at coordinate 324,279,062 of OW240915.1, read as the reverse complement.
AGGCCAGAACGAATTCTCTAACATTCTTCTTGTAAGAAGGCCACCAGAATTGTTTTTCAAGAAGTAATTCAGTTTTGTGGATACCGGGATGACCGGCTATTTTTGAACTGTGCATCAGGGACAAGACTCTTTCCCTATAAACAAGAGGCACATATAATCTACCCCGAGGTACAGGTGAAGGAGAGTGATGTTGGAGTTTGGATAACTCTTCCTGTAACCCAGAAGAGATCCTAGCGTGAACAGCAGCTACAATGTGATTGGATGGTATTATGGAGGACATTAGGGTTTCGGCTGGAGACAGATGTTCAGACTGTCGGGATAAGGCGTCAGCTTTGGTATTCTTAGAACCAGGCCTATATGTCACAATGTAATTAAAGCGTGTTAAAAACAAAGACCAACGAACTTGCCTATCTGTCATTGTTTTAGCCTCTGCGAAATAGGAGAGATTTTTATGGTCAGTAAGTATGGTGACAGGTATAACAGACCCTTCCAATACATGTTGCCACTCCTTGAGTGCAGAAATGATAGCCAAAAGTTCCCTATCCCCAATGTCATATCTTTTTCAGTTTCTGTAAAAATTTTTGAGAAAAACCCACAAGGATGTGGAGGTTGGTCATCTGTGGGTCTTTGTGATAAAACAGCCCCTATACTAGTCTCAGACGTATCCACCTCTAGTAGGAAAGGGCGATAGGGATCGGGGTGTTGCGGAATTTGTTGGCGCTATATAAATAATAACATAATAATAATAATATTAAACAATTGATTCAAGGAAACAATATTAAAACCTTCCCCCGACTCCAATATTAATTCTTCTTATTAAACCAAGAATTATTTACCTACCTAAGACTCAACATTTTTACAAATATCTATGTTCTGATACCCTCTTTGGCTCATGATTCCCCTTTATTAGGATTGTTTAATTATAAGGATATCAAAGGCCCATCTCCAAAGCCATAGAATGTATAAGAGCAAGCTTCCCAATCCCTGTCCCTTCAGCAATATCAAAATGGGAAAAATAATTAGGTTGTAATGTTGACAAGGATAGTTGGTATATGGCTCTTTACCATGTCACCAAAAATATACGTTGTTTAAATTATGTAGAAACTTTCTACAAAGTTAACAATAGGTGGTACTACGTCCCAGATAGGTTGCATAAGATTTATCCGACGTATTCTGAGGTCTCTTGGAGATGTAATCTAGAGGTTGGTACATATGAGCATATCTAGACCAATGCCTAATTATCCATTGTTTTATTGAAATTAAAGTACTGATTGCCGGTTCATGGAAAGACTCATTAGTCTTTCCATGGGCACATATAAAAAACAAATTATATTACAAGTGAACATGGAGAAGAAATATACCTATATAACTTAAATAATAAGCTAGAAAAATGGTCTTGATATATATAGGACAATGGTCCCCACTCCCCTGAGTACATAACCAAAAATAATTTTAAATTATTAATTTCACTGAAAATCAAATAAGTATATCTGACATGGTAATCTGTGAGCTCTGACCAACTTTTTGTTTGTTTTCTTTGTTTGTAACTGATATTGGTATAATGCATACAATATGAAATATTGATTCTTCTATTCTTATTAGTAGAAATGTGAATTGTCATTGGAGTGTATGTGTCACGACAGTGACCCCAACACACAGAAAGTAATACAGAAAGAGACGTGTTACCGGACCTTAGAATGGCCGGGTTTAAACGTCAAAGAGTAGTCTGAGAATAGCCGAAAGTCAGGGAGTACAGAAGACAGATAAACGGAAATACAAGCCGTAGTCAGGATACCATAGTGTAGAATAGTCAGAGGAAAAACCAAAGTCAATATACCAGAATACAACACAGAATCTCAAGAGCACTAAAGGGAACTAACTAGAACCACAGTAGGGAGCTGACTAACTGTAAAAGGCGCCCTTTTATAGTGTAGTGTCTTTCACTTTAAATCCACACCCTATTGATCTGACCTCGGCACGAATTCGCCACATTATAAAAAGGGGCGTTTTCAGAGCGGCCAGCGTCAGAAGGACTGTGCCGCCTCCCGGAAGTATGAGGAGAGGAAGCCGAGCCGCGCGGGTCCGAGTGGAATAGGTAAGGTATCGTCACAGTACCTCCCCTCGAGAACCGCCCATTGGGCGGGAAGGACCCGGCCTACCAGAAAGACGACTGCGAAACGCCCGAACTAGACGAGGAACATGGACGTCTGAGGCATCAACCCATGACCTTTCCTTGGGACCATATCCCTTCCAATCAAGAAGGTATTGGAGTTTACCCCTGGAAACACGGGAGTCTAGAATCGATTTTACTTCGTATTCGTTCTGAACTTCTAGGGGTATACTTCTTCGAGTATAACGGTTACATACCAAGGGTTTAAGAAGCGACACGTGAAAGGTGTTAGGTATTCTCATAGAGGCCGGCAAGAGCAACCTGTAACAGACTGGATTAACCCGATTTAGTATCTTAAAAGGGCCAATATAACTGGGAGCAAATTTCATTGAAGGAACCTTCAGTCTAATGTTACGAGTGCTCAACCAGACCTTGTCTCCTGCAACATAAGCAGGCGCAGCTCTGCGATGTCTATCCGCATTACGTTTTTGTACCTCAGCCCTTTGTACCAATATTTATTTAACCCCTAACCAAGTTTCCTGGATACTGTTGATAGTGCTATCTACACTTGGTACCCCAGTGGAAGAAAGGGAACTCGGAAGCCATAATTGATTAAAAAAAAGGGACTGTGTTGCGTAGACTCGTGAACTAGGTTGCTGTGGGAAAATTCAGCCCAAGGAAGTAAATCTACCCAATCATCTTGATGATCGGAAATAAAACAATGTATTTATTGTTCCAATGACTGATTCATCCTTTCTGTGATGCCATTAGATTGAGGATTATAGGAAGAAGAAAGATTCAGGTGAATACCCAATTGGTTACAAAATGCTCTCCAGAACCGAGAGACAAATTGTGAGCCTCTATCTGAAGTTATGTCGTTAGGAATCCCATGTAATCGAACTACCTCTTTTATAAATACTGTAGCCAACTCAGAAGAAGACGGCAGTTTGCTAAAAGGGACCAGATGTGTCATTTTAGAAAATCTATCGATAATAGTGAGTATGACACAATGGTTTCTTGAAGGCGGAAGGTCCAGTTTTTTGGAAATGGTTAATGGCTTGAGAAGGCCACAAGGACGATTTTTTGGTAGTTTAGTGGAAGAACAGTGTAACGGACCGTTTCAGCACACAAGGGGTTAAAACCGTTTAGGCGATCGTCCACTTTCAGAGATACAGGCACAGCTACTGCAGAACACCAAACTCCCGAATAGGATACCAAGTAGCACTCCAAATTCCAGAACTGGAACCTCACGAATAGCTGCTAGCAGCTGAACAGGAAAAGCACCCAAGCAGCTTACACTCCTGGCAATCAGTCTCTAACAGCATACAGTAAATCCCCCCAAGAACGAGACAAAGCTCTGTGTTGAGGGTCAAGCAGTGAACAGACAGAGCTGTAGGTTTATTGTGCTTATGTACACATTCTTACACATTAGTACCACCCACAGGGTTTTGGAACACAACCAATAAACACATACAATACACTCAGACACTCCCACACAAATTCCTCCCTCTGCATGTGATTCAATTACCTTACACAATGGGTAATGTAATTTAGCACAAGCAGAGAAATAAATTTTTTTTCACATTATTCATAACTTGAAAAGTATGCATCACATTCACATAAAACATTTTCAGAATCAGCATACTCCAAATACAAAACATACATCAAAATCATACAAATTGGTCCAGTGGTTCAAAAGATAGATCGTAGTCCTTTGTGACCACGGGAAGCATGGCTTTTCTGCCCAAAACCAGTTCCACAGAGTCTTCTATCCTGGAGATAATTGTGAAGTAATCCAATTATCTCCAAAGACAGAGGCAAAACTCCATTGAACACATGGCAGCAAAAAGACAGTAAAATACAACAAAATACACCAGGTTACATTTATGTCATAAAATACAGACATGCAACATATGCCCAGATAGCTTAGGTTTGAGTGCACATTAATACTGAATGGCGCTCAGAGCACACACATAAGGTTCAATTGCCATGGAGCCAAAGTCTTTCCCATAGTCTTTCATTATACGAATGGGCTCCATGGCATGGCTATCTGGGGTATCACTGCTCAAACAGGGCAAGCACCAAATGACCCGGCTTTCTTGTCTTTGCAGGGGAAAATCAAGCCTTTTAACATGGGGCCATAATCCAAAGGCAACAGGTGAGCAACCAGGCTTCTCCAATACAATGTGGCGAGATTGCTCTCGTCACAAACAGGTTTTACAGGCCAGAACGAATTCTCTAACATTCTTCTTGTAAGAAGGCCACCAGAATAGTTTTTCAAGAAGTAATTCAGTTTTGTGGATACCGGGATGACCGGCTATTTTTGAACTGTGCATCAGGGACAAGACTCTTTCCCTATAAACAAGAGGCACATATAATCTACCCCGAGGTACAGGTGAAGGAGAGTGATGTTGGAGTTTGGATAACTCTTCCAGTAACCCAGAAGAGATCATAGCGTGAACAGCAGCTACAATGTGATTGGATGGTATTATGGAGGACATTAGGATTTCGGCTGGAGACAGATGTTCATACTGTCGGGATAAGGCATCAGCTTTGGTATTCTTAGAACCAGGCCTATATGTCACAATGTAATTAAAGCGTGTTAAAAACAAAGACCAACGAACTTGCCTATCTGTCATTGTTTTAGCCTCTGCGAAATAGGAGACATTTTTATGGTCAGTAAGTATGGTGACAGGTATAACAGACCCTTCCAATACATGTTGCCACTCCTTGAGTGCAGAAATGATAGCCAAAAGTTCCCTATTCCCAATGTCATATCTTTTTCAGTTTCTGTAAATTTTTTTGAGAAAAACCCACAAGGATGTAGAGGTTGGTCATCTGTGGGTCTTTGTGATAAAACAGCCCCTATACTAGTCTCAGACGTATCCACCTCTAGTAGGAAAGGGAGATAGGGATCGGGGTGTCTCAGTTAATGTGCTGATGAAAAAGCCTTTTTTAACTCTTCAAAAGCGTGCCTGGCTTCAGGACTCCAATCCATATAATTCTTTCCTTTTTTGGTCATAGAAGTAAAAGGAGCGGAGATAGAGGAAAACCCCTTTATAAATTTTCTGTAGTAGTTGGCAAAGCCTAAAAAATGTTGTATGGCTTTCAGCCCAACTGGTAAAGGCCACTGTAAGATGGCCTCTAGTTTAGTAGGGTCCATTTGGAAGCCTGAACCTGATATAACATACCCTAAGAAGTGTACTTTCGTTTTTATCGAAAAGGCATTTTTCTAATTTACAATAAAGACCATTTTCCAATAATTTCGAAAGGACCATTCTGACATGATTATGATGTTCTTGGAGATTCTTAGAATAAATCAATATATCGTCTAAGTAAACAATTACGAACATCTGCAGATAATCCCTAAAAACATCATTCATGAAGTCTTGAAATACTGCAGGGGCATTACATAAGCCGAAGGGCATTACTCGATACTCGTAGTGTCCGCAACGAGAATTGAGGGCAGTCTTCCATTCATCTCCCTTCTTGATTCTGACCAGATTGTAAGCCCCACTTAAATCTAACTTGGTAAATATAGTAGCCCCTTTTAACCTGTCAAATACAAAATATATGAATGTAGCGCTTATTTAAAAAAAGAAATAGTAAATCACCTTATTCAAACGATTTAAATGAAGATGATACGAATGATTCAATTTGATATCTGTAAAAGATAATCTCACATAGTATAGATCATACAACAAAATGATATAAAACAAGCTGTTGATATTTAAACTCACAAACGTGGAGCTATGGGCCCAGCTCCAGGTTAAAACACCTTTGGATCCGTTTAGGCGATCCACCCCTAAAAATGATGACTCTCCTTTATGTTCTAAAAAACACAAACAGGGGGACCACCAATAGCGCAGGATTGATTCAACAAATGTATTAGAGTGTAAAATTCCAAAAATCAATACTCACAATGTTGGAGTCATAAACATATGACTCAATTTGCCAGGACTGTGCAGATTAAGGACTGCACTCCTTCTTTGTTAAAAAAATAAAAACTGGAACCAAGTGGTATAGAAATAAACAAAATAATCTAATTACCAATACATACAGAATTTAAAATGCCTATATCTGCTATAGCCGATATAGGCATTTTGCTATAGCCGATATATCTGTGAGGCAGAAGTATGAGGAGAGGAAGCCGTGCCAAGCGGGTCCGAGTGGAACAGGTAAGGTATCGTCACAGTACCCCCCCTCGAGAACTGCCCATAGGGCGGGAAGGACCCGGCCTACCAGAAAGATGACTGCGAAACGCCCGAACTAGACGAGGAGCATGTACGTCTGAGGCATCAACCCATGACCTTTCCTTGGGACCATATCTCTTCCAATCAAGAAGGTATTGGAGTTTACCCCTGGAAACATGGGAGTCTAGAATTGATTTTACTTCGTATTCGTTCTGAACTTCTACGGGTACTGCAGGTGGTTTGGAATGGCTTTGAGTATAACCGTTACATACCAAGGGTTTAAGAAGCGACACGTGAAAGGTGTTAGGTATTCTCATAGAGGCTGGCAAGAGCAACCTGTAACAGACTGGATTAACCTGATTCAGTATCTTAAAAGGGCCAATTTAAAGGGGAGCAAATTTAATTGAAGGAACCTTCAGTCTAATGTTACGAGTGCTTTTTTTTGTTAATGCAAAATAATAAATAAAAAGAATAGAAATATATATATATATATATATGTATATATTAGAATAAATATGTAGTATTAATCTTATTCTTCTGTTAGTTTACTTGTGTTACCATTTTTTCTTTCTCTATCATGCTCTTGAGAATTTTGATATAATTTGGTTATAATAAAATCAAGTTAGGATTACTGCGCTCTATGAGAGAGTGGTGACAGGACCAGCAGAAAAAAAAATCTGCTTTATAAAAAAACATTTAGTAAGACCACTGTTCACTGACTGTATCACAGAAAATATTCACACAATCTGCCACTTTTATTCCAAACACTGATTCATCATAACCTGGCCAAAGAAGACATGTCGGCCAGCACAGAAGCTGGAACTCTAAATGGATTTCAATTGCCATTGTCTTTACTCCATTAAAAAAAAAAAAAGACAAAAAAAAAAACTTGTAACTGTTGTTGCTAATGTTTAGCAAAATAGGTACTTTTATTATTAGTAAACCCATTGCAACTGATTGCATTACCAGTTAGACTGCATTGTGTTCTTTCCACGCTAAATGACTAAACAGGCAATTAGCAGTGGATATGTCAATGGTTGGCCAGCTGTCAGTGTGTCAATTAGCAGCCTTGCTGAACATTTGGACCCTTTAATAAATTAACTACTGCATTTTTTTTAAATCTAGATCATTCAATTAAGCTTAAGGGTTAGCATGTATACTCAAAGAACTTCTTATTGAGGTAATAAATAGCTTTCTAACCTCCCTGGAAGAAAATGCTTTCTGGTTGTGAGCTTCTTATTGATCTTCTGGAAGCTTTTGATCCATTGATATTGCCTTTGACTTCTAATTAGTTTTTGGCTTGACTGTGTTCGGCAAATGCTTTTTTGGGCCAAATGAAAAGGTTTTCTTACAAAAAAAGTAACAATGGTAAAATAATGCCATCGAGGGCAGATATCATAATAAACCACAAGGCTATATATTTGTATACATCTTCTATATTACATGATATTTTTAGACATCAATAGAGGTATAGTCAGTGTTAGGAGTTAGGGTTAATGCTAAAGCAGTGTAGTGGATAAGGCTTAGGGGTAGTGTAGGAGTTAGGGTAGCAAATGGGGTTAATGGTCACTCTCAAGGTAGTGCAGAGGTTAAATGGTAGTGTTACGGTAGTGGTAGGATAAAGGGTTAATGTTATTGTAATTGCTAGAGTAGTTTAGAAGTTAAGAGCCAGTGATATGGTAGTGTAAGGGTTAAAGACTAGTCTTACGGCCGTGTATGCATTAAAGATTAAGTAATAATGCAACTGTTAGGGTAGTATATGAATTAAGGTATAGTATTAGTGTAGTATAGCAGGGGTATTAACTGTTAGGACATCAATGAGACACATAGATGCCCTAGAGGTATCCAAGATTATTGGGATTTACACCTGCCACTTGAGTGTAACTGCCATTAATCTTCTGTTTTAGATTAGGGCCCTCCAACTGGCTGATGGATCAGTGGTCTAGCTGTCATTCATTACAGAGAAGTCTGCATTTCTAAGGCTTGGATTGGTGTATTAGAGTAGAGTTGAGGTTCATAGTTAGTGTTTTGTAGTGTAACGGTTAAGATAATGTGTTTATAGTTTGGGCAGCAGTAACACAACCCCAGAATTTTTTTGCAGTCAAGTTTATTTTAGTAATTCCCTGCAGTCTACATTAAGATCAGCAGAACTAAAACCTCTGTAATAAATTGTGTACATAATTATTTATTGGAAGACTGTTTTAATTCTAATCATTGATTTGATTCCAATATACACATTCCAGATCAGAATAGCGTGTCTCGTGGTTTTAGTGCATCAATGGAAAAATATCTTCCTTTTGATCTCTCTAAAACAAGATTTAAAAGGGCAAACTTTTGAGGACAACAAATGCTGGTGTATAGTCTTGAGCAATTTGTTTTGAAACATTTTACTGCGAATAAAGTAAATTGGCATAGACAAACACGAAAACAAGTATTCCAGAGTTATATTGGCCTTCAGGTTGAAGTTGATGTAAATGATACTGACAGGGAACATAGGATGAATTTCGTTAGTTGAGTCTAGTGCTGGTTATACAGATGTGATTTCTGACTTTAATCAGGGAGTGTTACTTTGAGCATCTAGCAAGATGACATAACCCAAGTTCTTCAGAGGAAAAATGTATATTGGGGTCAATATATTTAAGCAAAAACTGCTAGCTCATTAGACACTTAAATAGTGATCCTGTCATAGTTGTGTGTCACCAACTTGGAAAATCTGGTCATCTATATCCAAATTAAATAAGGGTAAATATTTTAAAACTAACTAATTGAAAATATATTTAGGTGCCTGAAATACTTCATAAAACAGCAGATTTACTCTTTCTTAATGCTTTCAATCTTTCTGTGAAAATCCATTGCAGGCATGCGTAAACACAAAATGCATTTTGCACAATAGAAAAATGATAAGGAGAGGAGAATTTTTACAAGGTTTAGAGAAGGAGTGTAATAGGTAATAACAGCATGAAAGGTTAGGTAACAAAGGATAGGTGAATAAATGGAAAAGACAAGTGGGTAATAGTGGGAGATGAATGAAGAGGAGGCAGGGTGATGACAGTAAGCATTTATAGATTAAAATATGGCTGGATCAGGGGCCTGCTGAGTTTTTGCAGAAAGGGGGAAATTGAGAAGACCAAGGCATGTCGATAGAAACAGACAGTAGCATTTGGGAACTGTCAAAGGGAAATAAGATGGTTGTTGATGCCAAGTGTGAAGGAATTTCAAGAGTTTAGCATGGGGAACACACAGGAAGATGAGGAGCTATGCTGCTTTCTTGGATTCCAAAGGGGTGAAAATGGCTCAGGAAAGCAATAGAGGGTAAACATTTGTGAAACTGTTGGAAAGACAACTTATGATGACAGAGTGGCTTTAAATAAAGATTCTAAACTTAGGTGTGCTGTTGCAGTACGAATACAGATTGTTCAGGTAGTTGCTTAGAAACATGATATAATAGTCCTTGGTTTACACTTTCAGTTAGATATTGCTTGATGTCTATTAATAACAGTAAGCAGTTCTTTCTCTCCCTATTGTTATTACATTAGAACAATTTATTCAGTTTCCTAGGGAATCGTCTCATGAAATCTGCAAATGTTTTCCTGGTATAATTGATTATATTTTAAATTTTTGGGAGGAATAAAGATTTAACTTCTCTTCTTATACTTCTTATACTATTTTCATGATTAAAAATGAATTTAAAAAAATAATACATTTGTAACCAGAGGAAGCTTCTGTATTTATTGTTACTCTAATTCTCATTTAATATAAAAATAAAGGTATTTTTTGTTTATTTATATGTTTTGCAAACATTGCACCATTTTGTTTTCACCAGCAGGGTCACGTTGTAGCAGCCCAATTGTTTCTATTCAGAACACTAGGAGGAGTATGTAACCTGGAGATAACATCATGGTTTGCAAGCAGCTTTCTGTAAATCCCAATGCATCACTTCACAACTCAAATTGAGGATAACCGGTCTTATTGTTGAAGTCATGAAACACATCACTCATCTCTCCAATGTGCAAAGGTAGAGTCAAATATTCAATATTTGCTCAGGAAGAAGAACAAGATTGTCAGAGCTATCAGTAAAGTGAAAATTCAAGGTGATTTCAATTCAGATTCATATTTTTTACAACTGTACAGTCCTTACTTAATGCCATAGTACCTTTAGTACCTACAAAATACAATCCCTTCTTCATTAATAATAATAAAAATAATAATAAAAATAGCTCACAGCCTAATAATACATATAGACATTACACAATAGTGCCACCAATATTATACAAATTCAGCAATATAGCCTATAACCATCAATCCTAACTAAAATACCTATCTTACAAAAAAACACCATACCTTGTACAAATAAAGTGTACCAAACTATAATATGATTAAAACAATCTAGTGCAAATAAAGTACTTAATCTCAAGAATACAGTAAAGAATTATTGCATACCACAATTCAACCAATCACATCCATCATATGTACAGAACACAAACTGCAGCACATTGACCAATAATATGAAGTACTTATTGTGAGCACCTAGGCCATATGCATAAAGTGCAAAATATGAGCATATATGTGTAAGGTGCAAGATGTGAGCACATAAACCATGTACAGAAGTACAAAATGTTGGCACAATTAAAAGTCAGAATTAAAAAGGTAACATGTGTAGGTGCTCTCTATATTCTGTTGAGGAGTCTGCAGTAGATTTTACAAGGATTCTACAAACTTGTTATAGTACAGTAGCGATAGAACAAACAATAGATATCTACTTTATGTCTTTACATCTTCCGTTGAAACCCTAAGGTGGAATGGGGTAATAATGTTTTTAATGCCTATTTTTCTTTTATCAAAGATTATTTTTTTATTGTTTTGTTTATTGTTTTTATGTTATCATAAGTTAATAAGTTTTACATTTAATTCATATTGAATTTATTTTTTATTTTACTGTGCACTCTTTGACTTCTTGGTTCCACCTATCCCAGATGCGAATTGTGCCACCAAAGCTTTACAACACCAGAACAGGTCCATGAAGGATACTTACTTTTTTACCTTACATAGTTATTTTCATATTGTACCATGGGATATGTCTATATTTTGTCTCTACATACCATATTGCCTCTTGGAGAAACACCACCACTTTTGCTAACTAAATAGTCCACACTGAATACAGCATAGCTCTAAAAAGTGTGAGTATGTTTTTTACTACACAACTTTTTTTATATTATTTATCCCAGAAAACATACTGCACTATTTTGTGTTTGTTGTTCTTTCTTTGAAATGTCTCACTTTACACAATGGAAAAATCCTATTGATATATGTATGTATATTTTTTATTGTGTGACTATACTTAAGGGCTAAGTTGTTTTAGGTTTATCTATTGTTTGTTCTATCACAATTAAAAGTCAATTTCAAATTTCAACTACCGTCCAATTTCCCTCATCAATCTTGATATAAAAATATTTTCAAAAATCCTAGCAGATAGATTGTCCCAGATAATTTCAGATCTAATTCATTTAGACCAATCTGGTTTTATAAAAGGAAGATCAGCTAGTGATAATATTCGCAAAATTCTGAATATGATGATAGAAGTCGGCAAAAAAAGCTATTTCTACAATTTGTATAGCAGTCGATGCCGAAAAGGCATTCGACAGAGTAAATTGGAAATTTTTATCAGCTACACTTTCCGCATTTGGGATTGAGGGATCTTTTAAGGATCTAACAATGTCTTTATATCCTTCTCCTATAGCAAAACTATATGGTGATTCTGCTTGGTTTTCTATTAAAAAGGAAACCCGTCAGGGATGCCCACTGGCCCCCCTTCTTTATATTCTTTCTATTGAACCATTGGCAGTATATGTAAGGCAGCAGCATAACATAACTGGGGTGAACTTAGGAACTTAGGAACAAAAAATAACAATGATCTCTGATGATATAATTCTGACATTAACAAACCCAGAATCTTCTATACCATTTACACTTCGCGGTATAGAAGAATACAGTAGATTTTCTAACTATAAGATCAATATGCAAAAAACTCAAGCTCTGCATGACAATCTACCAAGCTCATTAATAAATAACCTGAATAATAACTGTAAATTTAAATGGTCCAATTCCTTACATTATCTGGGAATAAATATAAACTTTAATACTGAAGAATGGACCACTGATAATTATACCATACTTCTTACAGAATTTAGAAACACAATTCTAAAATGGTCCAAATTACAAATATCTTGGCTTGGAAGAATAAATATTATCAGAGCTTATTTACTTCCAAAATTAGAATATCTACTTTGCACCATCCCACTTAGAGTCCCAAGGAAAATACTTCAATTGCTTCATGATCTATTTGTATCTTTAAGGATTGCTCTTAAAGTTATGTCAGCTAGATTAGCAGAAGGAGGTTTATCATTTCCAAATACATTTTATATTCATGACACAGTTATGTTTTTACACTATTTAGAATGGGGAAATAATAACTCAAAGCAGAAAGCTTGGTATATATATATGAAAAGAGCCTATGTAATACCTTTGACCCTTTCAATCTTTTCTGGATTGATAAAATACTTTTTAAACCTACCTAATGACAACATAATTATCTCCCATACTTTCCAATCTATAATACCAATAAAGAAACACTTTTTTGCTCCGCACCAAATTTCCTCAAATGCCCCTCTGGAGATTCTAAAATTCTTCATTCAAGATCTTAACTTATTTGGTTGGTTACTTAGAGTTGGGTTAAAAATTCAGGACCTATATGATTTTTCTAGAATTTGTAGTTTTCCAAGTATTAAATAAAAAATTGGACTTGTGAATAAAGAATATTTTACCTATCTAAGAATAAAAAACTTTCTTTATAAGGCAACTATAACTAAAGATTCGCCTTTTGACAAGATTCTTTTTGGAGAGGTTAAAAATAAATCTTCAGAAGTTAGAAGATCTTTGGAGGTATTAAATCAAGAGGTCAAATATAATACAATCTCTAGGTGGGAAACCGACCTAAATAAATCTTTTTCATACCAAGATTGGTTAAAAGCATTTGAAGCTTTAAGAAAATTGGTCCATTGTATAAACATACAGGAAATATACCTTAAACTTATCCATGGATGGTATATGGTCCTTACGAAAATATGTACATTTCAAGCCAACTCCTCAATTATCTGCTGGCGTTGTAATAGTGAACATGGTTCATTCAAACATGTATGGTGGGATTGTATAGGTTTGGACATTCTTAAATTGGAAATATCTAAACTCCTTATTGATTTAAAGGTAAATTTTATGTTATCTCCAGAAAGATTCTTATTCCATAAAAATTTCCCACAAATTGATAAATTCTCTCAATATTTGACTATGCATATCTTGATGGCTGTTAAACTATGTATTGCTAGAAAATGGAAACATAATATATCTCCCTCTATAATAGAAATTAAAACCCAGATTCAATATCCAGGGCTAATAGAAAAGGTAGTGTATTTTAAGCATAATAACATCAGCTTTTACAATAAGATTAGGGGAAAATGGTTTGATTATTATAAAGAATAAACTAGTCAAGCCTTGTGTAATTTAACAACCCTAGCATTGATGCTTCTGTAAGATAAACACGTATAATAATACTCCAAAATTGGCTCTAGCTATAATGAATACTTTAAAGAAGCGATATCGACTCTGTCCTTTTCCCAGATCCCGATGGCCGACCTGATACCTTGTTTTCTTTGTTGTATGTCTTTTTATGTAGTTTTGAGTATATTGCAATGTAATATTTATATTTTGTGTTTATCTTATGACACAACTATTTTTCTTGTTTAATTTGTAAAATAATAATAAAAAATGTATTTAAAAAAAAAAAAGTCAATTTCAAATTTGAGGTCAGAAACTGGCCCTGAATTTGAAATTCACTTTAATTTCACTTTGAATTTTTACTTTAAAGGACCACTATAGGCAGCTTAATGAAGTGGTCTGGGTGCCAGGTCCAGCTAGGGTTAACCCTTTTTTTTTTTATAAACATAGCAGTAGCAGAGAAACTGCTATGTTTATAAATAGGTTAATCCAGCCTCCAGTGGCTGTCTCTTGACAGCCGCTAGAGGGCTTGCGTGCTTCTCACTGTGAAAATTACAGTGAGAAGATGCCAGCATCCATAGGAAAGCATTGTGAATGATTTCCTATGGACTGGTTGAATGCGCGCGCGGCTCCTGCCGCGCATGCGCATTCAGCCGGAGAGGAGGCGGAGAGGAGGCGGAGAGGAGGCGGAGAGGAGGTGGAGAGTTCCCCGCCCGGCGCTGGAGAATGAGGTAAGTTTAACCCCTTCCTCTCCCCAGAGCCTGGCGGGAGGGGGTCCCTGAGGGTGGGGGCACCCTCAGGGCACTATAGTGCCAGGAAAACAAGTATGTTTTCCTGGCACTATAGTGGTCCTTTAATGAATGACCCTGTGTGAAATCCTTGCCTAATACTAGTCTTCGTAACAAATTATAGCCTCTATTAATTATTTTGGATATGCTCTTCAAATTATTTCAAATTATTTCAAATGATATTTTTTCAAAATATTAAAATGTAAAAAAATCACGTATATAAAATATATCGGTAGTTCAAAAATCATAAAACATTAAACCATTTGAAAAGCGTAATTAAAAATACTAAATAAAGCCCTTTATTGATAAAGAAGTGTAGTACTATTATCAAACAATTAACAAAGCATTTGAAAAACAAAGTGAAAACCTGCTCAAATGTATTCATGATCTAGAAAACAAGCTTAGAATACAGCGTATCATTTAAGGAACAAGTTTACACCCTAGAACATACAGTCCCCATCTAGGACATTTGGTTATGTGGATGCACACCACATGGTATGTTGAACTTTTGAAGTTGAGACACATGTATGATTCATTTTTTATATCTTTACAATCTTCTGTCATTTGTTTTACTACAGCTGTCTGCTTTCTAAAACAGGTCTCCTTGCTGCTGTATACCATATATATAGCATTTTTAAATCTCACCTTTTAGAATGATAACCTTACCTGTTACATATCACTAATATTCTGGTCAAGAGCCAACCTAGCACTCTAATGTCCTGCTCGCCAATATAGGCTAAAAAATGCACAAATTCAAAATTTTGCCAGGTCACTTTTGGTGGCTATAACAAAGGCAAACTGATCCTTGCTAAGGCCACAAGATCAAAATTAAACCTTGGTTTAATTTGTTTTAATCAGAATCAGACTACTTTCCATCCTGGAGCACCTGCCTTGCAAAGCCTTCTCATTGAGCTGCATTGAGCAGTCTGTGATTGGACTGACAGAAAGTCTGGGCAGGGGAAGACAGTGAGGGCGTGTGAAGGCTGCAGACAAGAAATCTGCAGCTTTTGCAACTGTTTTTAGATACACCTCCAATGACAAAATACATAATTAAATGCATACATGTTTTCATTGGGCTGTAAATCGAGGCCTTAGTATCTTTTCATTAGTGAAGTAATCATCAAAGAACTGTACATTCAGTAAGACTAATTGAGGACATCAGTTTTATCGGTAAATACTTTATTTACATTGATATAACTTGCTACCGAGGGCTTGTTCACTTCTAGAGTGGATCATTTCAGCATAATTTCTTATTAAAAGTTAAGTTTTAGTTTTCCTTGTCTTGTCTCTAATCCCTTTATTATTGGTCCACTGAAATAAAACCACAGAGAGATCGTACCATAGATGATATTGGTGACGTCAAAGTGCAAGCATTGCTATATTTAAACAGCAGTGTATTGGGACACATACAAATTCCAGCTTATATAGATGCTGAAGTTCGTGACCTCCCTGTCATCACGCTGGAGTGTCTTGGCATATTTTGTTGTTTGTGCTATGTTCTTTGAGCTACAACATTCAGTGATACTTATCTTGTTTTGGGGCCTTTATACATTGGCATAGGATGACATTTCAAATGTTTCAACCCTTCTGTAACAAACTATTTAATTCCCCTACTTTAACCCTTTGTGTCACTATACCCCACTCCCTCTAGCATGTAAGCTCATCGAGCAGGGCCCTCAACCCCCTCTGTTCCTGTACGTCAGTGGTCTGATCTCAATTATGTGTCTGTTAGTCCACCCATTGTACAGTGCTACGGAATTTGTTGGCGCTATATAAATAATAAAATAATAATAATAATAATAATGACAAGTTTCATATTGTAGTTACGTTAAAATTAAGGCTATATTTAAATAAGGGACAAGGCAATTAAAGGTAAGGGACAAAGAAGTTCAATTATTGTTTACTGATAAACGGCCAGGTGCTTTGGACCTCACATTGATTGGGGGGTACAGGATGAAAAGAGATAACTTTTCAGTAGACTTGCTCCGTTTTCCCTACAGTAATACCATCCTTAATTTCCATTCACATGCTTGTCATTCCAAGTGGTGTTTGTTCTCTTTTTTTTTTTCTTTTTCCTGTAAAAAGAATAAACACCTGCATAAGTTAGAAAAATGAATCTAAAAGGCTACTCATGTGGACTCTAAAAATACAGAAATAGTTTTGCAGCCACCTGTAATCTTGTTTCATAATACAACACATTATGTGACCTGTTAAAACACTGTGCTGAGCTGTTTTCTTGTAAGTAAAAATACTTCGAGGAAAAACGTCATTGCTGCAGTTGTTCTTCATGCTACTTGAGTACTTAATTTCAGTAAAAAGTGAAGATTTCTTTAGGAACTGAGGCAGAGAGAGAGCAGGAGCTTTACTTATTCTTTGAAAGTTATACAGTCACCAAAGCAGATAGATACAAAATACATATTATTATTCCCAGCTGTAAGGAATGCAAGTCACCAATGTATGTGCAGAGAAGGAAATGCTCCCTGAACTCACAGGTGCCGGGCAAACATAATTCATGGGAAAATGTAGCTCAGCTCAACAACAGATTTACACACAAAAAATATAACTTGTTTCAGATGATATATCCTTGTTCTACAGAATGCCATCTCAAATTAATGAGCACTGATCTAGATATTATATGAGAATTGAGGCAGTGTTTCGTGTAAGATGGGACTTGTGTTAGGATTCAGATTGGTGAACTCACCTACAACTGCACTCCAGTTGTGGTCTATTCCTTGGTTATGTTATTATTTATATAGCCCCAACAAATTCCATAGCACTTTACAGTGGGTGGACGAACAGACATGTAGTTGTAACCAGACAAGTTGGACACACAGGAACAGAGGAGTTGAGGGCCCTGCTCAATGAGCTTACATGCTAGAGGGAGTGGGGTAAAGTGACACAAAAGGTAAGGATAGTATTAGACTAGTTGCAAAAGAGGAATCAGTAGGGAGCTATTAACAGTTTAACTGATGTTCTTTTGTCCTTGGTGTTCTTTTTCCCACAGTGAATGGTATAAAAGCCTTCAGCCATTTCCATGCATTTGCCTTATGGTATTTCAACACCATAAAATGATGCCAGAATTCCAGACACTGATCTATAAAAGTTGTGTCCCCATGCTTTGCCCATTTGAGGATTCCTATAGCAGACCACCATGTTCTTGTATTTAGTAATTCTTGTGTTCGACCTACTGCTGTGTGACTAACCATTCTGGATTCTCAGACCATGGTTTGATTCATAGTAACTTTGTTATTGTTTAGCTTCCTGATTTTGGTGTGTTCTCTTACCATGTCTAACCCACTGGGGTTACAATACTAAAATACTCAGCTTCTTTAGATGTTTTTCTGCTAAGCACAGTCATGGTAAGGTCCAATTATATGTCTTCCTATACTTTGTATACACTTTGCACGCTGGACTGCACCATGTGAGAGCTATCTAGGTGATTTGACTTATGTTATTTCTTTCTTTTTGTTTGTTTTATTTTACTGTTTTTCTTTTTGTCATCCTGGGAGAGAAAGGACATGTTACCAGGTCACCATCTACTTACCTGTGCTCATAAATGTTTTTAATCTTGTAAGTTCATATTATACATTAAATTGTGTCAGATATCAACTGCTCTTATCTATTAAGGCTTTCCTTTCCCCTCTCTATATGGAAATAATACAGACGAGTCAGATAGCCTGCTTCTGAGTTTTATCTGATGTGCCTACTATCAATGATTGGTTTGTGAGTGCGATTTTCCATCTATTATATTTTTGGTACTCACACAGTACTGTGAGTCTCTCCATTTTATTTATATTGCAGATTTTGTTTATGTTTTGGCTTCATTAGATGTTTTTCTGATAGGTGCCATGGCAAGGCCCAATTATATGTCTTTCTATACTTTGTATTACCTACTTGTAGTTTCAGTAGGTAGGTGAGGCATGCACTCTGCACATCGATTACCTGTTTGTAATTACAACCATCCACTCATATATGTCAAATTTTCCCCTGAATGAAAGAAGTCATATTATTTCATCCACACCCATCATGATTTAGCTTGTCTGCCTATTTTATACAATGAACCAGAAAATCCTGAGATGTGACAAAAAGTTTCTTTCCGCAACATAATAGTCATGGGAGACCATCCCTTTGTTGTAGATGTTAGGGCTTGGGGATCCCTATAAGTAGAGCTCAATCTATATGCACCCAGATACAGTGTATCCAGGGTGCAGCAAATTCATAGTGTATATAAGTTTAAGAACTACGAATTACTTCCAATGAGGAAGTCTTGTGTGCATTTTGGCTTTCTTCAAAGGTTCCAGTAGGGATTATAGGCCATCTACATAACAGATTCTTCCCACACATTCAGAAGTCCAAAACCAAAATGCTAAGCACTTGTTTTTTGCTCTGAAAAATACATATAAAGACACAAAGTATTTGTAAATAAACCAAATCAAAGTGGAATGGAATGAGAATGGAAAATTTAATAGCTTGTGCTGCCCAGGCCTCAAATAATATAATAATATTTTAAATGAGTATACTTGGAGATTCATTTCAGATCATACTGCAATTTGGACAAATTTGGGCCAATGGGGAGATCAGCCGAATTCCCAATATATACTTGAATTACGGACTAATTTGTACTTTGTGTCACATTCTGTTCTGTTCTGCGGAGATGTCTGGCCTTGGGTTCATTCTTTAATTCTGTTCCTGGAATTCCCAGTCTCTTGGATTCCTTTAAATGTTTGTTTTTTGTTGCCACACCCGTTCCTTTGCCATTTAATCCTTTTTGTTTCAGTTAGTTCCTGCAGGCAGTGATCTCATTACATCTGCTCCTTTCTTTGTAGGTAAGTACTATGTTTTATTGTTTATTTAGTCATACATATCTAGGCAGTTAGGACCCACCATAATTTGAGCACTTTGGTGCAGTGGTGGGCTGCATACATCTTGGTCATTTATGTATGTCTAAATCTCCAATGTTTTACATATATAGTACTTAGTTATGTCACCTCTTGTTTTGCCTTGTATCTCTTGTCTTGTTTTATTTTGTCTTCCCAGTTCATGTACAGGTCTGTCCTGCCCTGTTCATGTTTCCCTCATGTCTTGTGTACATGTTCTGGGTTCTGCCTTCTGTCCTGCTCTGGTTCTGGGTTCTTCTATTCTTGCCTTGTTATCTTGTTTGGTGCCTATTCTAGTCTTGCCTTGTTTCTTGCACTGGATACATATCTGCTGCAGAGCCTCCCTATCCAGCTCCTGGGAGGTCTGCATATCATCAAGCTCCTAGCTCTTGGGATCCGCAGAAGCTGCATCAGGGCCCTGGTATGTGGCCGCACAACTGCTGGTGCTCAACACCAGGGGGCGTGTGGTTACCCTGCACCAGACCCTGATAGTCGATTTCCACACTGAGACTCCCATCATCATCAGGTACTCAGGGGTCCTGGTCTCCATACCACCACCTGTGACACTGTGCAATGCCAAACATGCTAGTGAGGGGGAAGTAAATAATCTGATCTGATCTGGTGTACATTGTTATATTGAATTTTCTGATTTCTGATTCTGTCTGTGGCACCAAAAAAAAGAGATGTTTTGATGGTAAAAAAAGATGATTGATGGCTCAATAGAATCACTAATTTTAAGAGATCAAGTTCAAAGAGACCAATAGAGAGAAAACACAATAGGAGTAGTATAAAAAAATCTATATAATGTATTTGTATATTATATATTTAATAATATATAATATGTTCTAAATATATATTTATCACTGTGAATCTTGTTTTTCCCTCTATTGGTTTATTGGTTTTTCTCACTTGTTCTGTGAAGTAATTGGCAGGAAAATACTCCTATCAGCATACTGCAAAATATCGACAAAATATGATATTATGTATATATTTTGTAGCACACTGATTGGCCCATGTTCACAGCTTTTTGGTTGGTTCTTTTCATTGTCAGAAACAAAGCTACAAATTAGCTTATTTTTATTGGATATTGTAACCAAAAATGTACTCCTGCGGTGGAATCCTGGTAGAAATAAAAGGTCTAAACAAGAAATACTGGAAGTGGTCAAATAGTTCCTTATTAATTATTTATATTATTATACTTAACTGTAGGAACTACCTACATCATATATTATTATAGACAGATTAGAGCATAGGCAGTCCTTACAGGTTAGTTCTAATAATGGAAACATCTAAACGGTGACATTTCCTGCAAAAAAATTAAAGAAGGAAGACTTGATTAGGGTATTATTTTCCCAAGTCTTCGGGCAGTCAGGCTCTTAATGAAAACCTTGTAGAGATGGATTGCAACATTTTGACCAAGAAAACAGCAAGTAAACTAAAATGATGTGGTAATCAAATAGACACATAGATCTGAGAGTTAGTATAGAAATCAAATGAAATCTAGAGATCTCGACTAAGCTAATACAAACTCTCTCAGTTCTTCATCTTCCACTAAAAATCTATAAACTATTATAAGATACATCAGGTAAACGAATAGTTTCTGGCATTCTGGCAGTGAATTACTGTAACAGCTTCCATTGATTTTCATTGACCCTAATTTTAGCCTGATAGGTCTTGCTGAAACATAATGAAATTAAATATTCGACCCTTGATCAAGTATTGAGTTGTCCAGTCGAGTTGTATCTTTTTTTTTATGGCCAACATAAACATGATAAGGAGATAAACAAATAAAGAAATCCAAATCTGCCCAATAACGATATTATGTTTTTTTGTTGGATTTTAATCAGCTTTGTTATATTGATAACATGTCTTCCAGTTAAAGGACCACTCTAGGCACCCAGACCACTTCAGCTTAATGAGGTGGTCTGGGTGCCAGGTCCAGCTAGGGTTAACCCATTTTTTCATAAACATAGCAGTTTCAAGCCTTCCCCTATTTCCTCTAGTGGCTGTCTCATTGACAGCCACTAGAGGCGCTTGCGTGCTTCTCACTGTGATTTTCACAGTGAGAGCACGCCAGCGTCCATAGGAAAGCATTATGAATGCTTTCCTATGTGATCGGCTGAATGCGCGCGCAGCTCTTGCCGCGCGTGCGCATTCAGCACAGGAGGAGGATCGGAGGAGGAGAGCTCTCCTCCCAGTGCTGGAAAAAGGTAAGTTTAAACCCCTTTCCCCCTTCCAGAGCTGGGCGGGAGGGGGTCCCTGAGGGTGGGGGCACCCTCAGGGCACTATAGTGCCAGGAAAACAAGTATGTTTTCCTGGCACTATAGTGGTCCTTTAAGGCTCACAGCCCTAGGTAAATATAACTTTTCATTAATGTAGACAGGAATTCTTCTCAGATTTATAGTGAAGGTGAAACTTTGTCATATTTCTGTAATCATGAGCAAAATAATGGCTTTTTACAGTACAGGTGATTATGAATTTCCTGCTGTTTTCTAACTATTGTAATGTAACTCTAACCACTTTTTAAGCAGGTGATATATGTCAAGGGGCAACAGGGGGGGTCAATTCAACATCAGTTATTGTTTTTGTTACGTGAAATAAGCAGTCCTTCTCTACAATACTATTTAATTGTATTTATAGAAGGTACTAAAACAGCTTACAGTAATATAATAATAATAATAATAATAATATATAATAAATATAGTGAGTTATTTAGGAATCAGGTTTTTTGAATATTTTAAAAAATATATAATTTAAAGAATGCATTTTAAATAGATATCATTATTTTATTTTGTCTTCTAGACCATACTTAAAATATAGTATATAGATTTATCTTATGAGAATTTTTGTATTTGTTCTGTCTAGATCAAATTAGTTTTTTTAGGGATCATGGCAAAAATATTTATAAGACCTTCATTATGTCTGTATAAGTCCACTGGCATTATAGCATAGGCATGCTTATTTTTCTTATATTGCCATCTTAGCAATGACTTACTACATGCTACTTAAGGTCTAAGTCTTCTCTTTTCAGCTGAAAGTGAGATTTGCTTAATTCAACCAGTGTTAAAGGAACACTATAGGGTTAGGAACACAAACACGTATTCCTGACCCAATAGTGTTAACAACCATTCAGGTGGCTTGCCCCTCCTTACTCTACTTAACAAGTAAGAAAACTTACCTTATTACCTGGTCACAACCTTGATTTCACCTCTTTGGCTGACATCATCAATATTGAGGAAAATCATAGGAAAAGCGACAGATTGCTTGATATTATCAAGGAGGTGGGACACGGCCGAACGCCAGTCTGGAAAATCAGCGTCTCCTCATAGAGATGCATTGACTCAATCAGTGTCTTCATGCAGAGGGTATAGACACTCTGTGCAGCACTAACCCACAAAGCACCTCTAGTGGCCACTGGAGGTGTTGCTAGGCTTTAATGTAAACACTGCTTTTTCTTTTAATAGTCTGAAGTAACTTAGTCTGTTCTAACACTAATATCATACAGAAAGAGAAGTTGTAAGGAATCAACAAAAGTTAAGGCTCCTCAAGGCCATACGACAGAACTTCAGAGTTATAAACATAGGTTCAATGCAAAAGCTTCTGTTTATAACTCTGAAATGTACATTACTTTTAAAATTGACTAATCTAATTTCTTTAACACCTGCCAACACCTTCCAGTTTAACATGTACCATTGCAACAGTAATGGTTCACAGAACTTGAACTGCTTAAATTTCAATGTAAACTGGAAAAAGAAAGGCGACAAAGCCTCTGACAGGTAGTGTGTGGTCTTTGTGAATAATATCTGAGATTATAAATAAGGACAAATCCCAACAATGTCTCGTGCCAATATTAACTGAAATAATGCAAGAAAAGGTATACCAAATAAACTCTAAAAATTTTACCACTCGACAAATTTCAGATGAACAAAGAAAGCAAAGAACGGGATTGTTACATTTTTTTTAAAATATCTTTCTTAACGTCAACCTACATGCAAGTTGTTGTTTCACCCTGGCTGTGCTTTCCTTGTTACAAATAAATGCTATGTTAACATGCTTTAATAAAGGGTAGAATTGTATCTGAAGATGGTCTTTTTAGAAAAACTAAAATAATAAATGAAACAGAAGATGTTTTTTTTATTATAATCAATTTTCAGAAACTTTAAAGCCTGTTTTGTTTTGCATGCTATCACCATATCTGCTATCTGCTGGGTTTAGATCCCAAACACAACTTCCGTAAAAAATTGGAATTAGAAATGCGGGTGCATACTGATAAGTGCATTTAATATTTTGTCCTGGAAGAAGATCATTAAATACACACATTACATTATGGGAGGAGGGAATTGAAGAGAATTAACAGTGTCTTATACAGGAATTCCACTTACAAATCTCCGGGATTGAAAATTTGGAGAATGGTGGCTTATCTATTTAGATATGCATTTAGGTTTATATATTATATGCTAAGTCCTATATTTAGCAAGACAGTACTGGAGCTATTCAGTAGCAAACTGTTATCACTGTAGCAATCACCATGGTAACTTAGATTGCAGCTGATTATACTAGTTGTGTCCATTTTCTTGCATCCTTCCTGCTGTGTCTTGCTAAATATGGCTGTAAAAGTTAACATATCTATTTTATGAAAATCAAATGAAAGGCATTTCTATATTGACAGTTTAATGTATGGGGATTTTCTGGTCACCTGTTTTCCTGGATTGTAGGCTGTTTTTCTTTGTGAAATTTCTTTTGTATTTTAAGGTTGTACAAAAGGGAAGATGCATAATGGTGTTATAGTAACAGAATTAGTTCCTTTGTTAGACTGCAATTATTCCACATCCCATTCAAGTGGCGTTATCAGCAATGTATGTAGAGAAAAGTTGCGTGAAAAGAATTAAAGAGTCACAATGGTTCATCTTTTGTCTAAAGACGGATAAAAAACACACAGAAAAACAATTGAAACATTGACATCTTTATTCATTGCCAAAAAGAGCGGTGCCAAAAAATAAAAGTGAGGAAATGGTTGAATACGAGGTAAATCCAATGTACTATGAATTTTAGCTAGTCCTGGATTTATTCGCTAGGCAGGGAGTTGTGGTTAGTAGCCAATTTGTTTTTCATCATTAAAGGGACACTAAAGTCACAAAAACAACTTTAGTTTTAATGAAGCAGTTTTAGTGTATAGATCATATCCTCTAGAGTTTCCCTGCTCAATTCTCTGCCATGTATGTTTCTGTTTAGGCAGCCATAGCCACACCCCCTCCCCCCCCCCGACTGAGACTCAAACAGCCTGCATTCATACAAAATGGTTTAATTTTTATCAGATGTTAATTACTTCAAAAGATTTTAAGATTGTAAATTGAACTTTAATTACACAAAGGAGGCTCCTGCAGGTGAAACAAGCTATTAACCGAGCAGGAGATAAGACAATGTAAATAAAACAGAGTTAGCAATAAAGGAAGTATAAACATTAGCTGACTCTTTACATGAAGTGTTTAGGAAGGTCGTGTGAGTCACATGCAGGGAGGTGTGACTAGTGCAGCATTAAAAAAACGGATTTAACTCCTAAATCATAGAGAATTTTGCAGGGAGACTGCAGGTTCATGGTCGATACACCAAAACTGCTTCATTAAATTAAAGTTATTTTGGTGACTGATGTGTCCATTTAAACTGGGAAATGTGGATTATTGTGAAGAAAACTGCAACTGTTTTTGCTAAAATAGCATAATGGGGAATTTTTCCAGGATGTCTATTTTCAATATCCTTGTCAATTCTCTCTAATTCCTCTCTTAATTGAATTAACCCCAACTGACTTTCAAAGGTAACAAAGTTGGTAATAAGTTAATTGAGATCAGTTTCAACTTTAATTAGAGATTTTTAAGATTTGGTTATTTCAGCCCATATTTCATCACACCTTCCTCAATAATGAATAAACTCCGACAGCGTTATGTGCACTGCACAAAAGAAAGTCATACAGTATTATTTACTAAAGAAGGAATTGTCAGGAAGGCCAAAATAGACAAAATGGAAACAAAATATTCCAAAATCTACAAGTCATTTATACTTAAAATGTACTTTGATATCACTTTGAATCCCTGACAATTTTTTCCGCTGCAAATGTGAGCGCTGGA
The DNA here is from genome assembly GCA_933207985.1 of Pelobates cultripes. NCBI lineage: Eukaryota > Metazoa > Chordata > Amphibia > Anura > Pelobatidae > Pelobates > Pelobates cultripes. The sequence continues at coordinate 324,253,424 of OW240915.1, read as the reverse complement.
AGCAATCATGATCACTTCCAGCCGCTCTAAGGGTATTGCAGCGATGCCTCAATGTCGAGGCATCCTGCAATACCTCTCCTGACTTCCGGGTTGTCCCAGGTGTCGAGGTACTCATTGAAAATTAAATAATAAAAGAAAAACATTTTTTTTAATAAAAAAAAGTAAAATATAAGTTTTAAACCCTCCCACATCCCGAATTCCTATTCACTTACCCAATTGCCGCCGTTCTCCCGCCAACGATCAGTGTTCCTCTCCATCTGGAGGACTGTCTGACAGCCCAGACAGTCCTCCCTCGGCAAATTAAAGAGCGGTCACATGGCCGCAATAGGCGTCCATAGTGCTGCCTGCAGGGGGACTGCCTGAACTGACTGGTGGAAAACATTTTAAAACAGTTTTAAAATAAAAAAAAATGTTAATAAATTAAAAAATATATACATATATTAATATAAAATTACACACATATATAAAATATGTACAATAACTATATATTGCATATATATATATATATATATATACATATATTATAAAAAATAAATAACAATAAATGAAAAATAAATTTAAAAATAATAAAAAGAAATAAAAAAAATATACATATATCTATATATATATTTATATCAAAATACACTTAGAATGACATTTTATATATATATATATATATATATGTATATGTATATGTATATGTATATATATATAAATAAATAAAAATAATCCAAAATACACATGTCCATATACATAATTACATAAATAATTTCATAAATATACACGTAGACTTCAAATATATAACTATGTATATATATTTACATTCTGCGTGCATATTTATGTAATATTTTTACTTAATTAGGTAGTTTTATTGATTGCAATTTGGGGGACCTGCCTGACAACCCAGCTCAAAGTCCAGAGAATTTAATTTGCTAGCACTATATTTAACCCTGTAACTTTCCAAGAGACCCTAAAACCTATACATAGGGGGTATTGTTTTACTCAGGAGACTTCGCTGAATACAAATATTAGTGTTGTAAAATATATCACAGTGATGATATTGTCAGTGAAATTGATGTTTTTTGCATTTTTCACACACAAATGGCACTTTCATTGATGATATTGTTGTGATACATTTTACTGTTTTGAAATCCTAATATTTGTGTTCAGCGAAGTATCCCGAGTAGAACAGTACCCCCTCATGTACAGGCTTTATAGTGTTTTTGAAAGTTATAGGGTCAAATATAAGGTTTGATTTTCTGCTTTTTCACATTGAAATTTGCCAGTTTGGTAATGTTGCCTTTGAGACCAGGAATGAGATTTACCTCCATGATGGCATATCATTTGCAAAAGTAGACAACCCAAGGTATTGCAAATGGGGTATGTTCAGTCTTTTTTAGTAGCCACTAAGTCACAAACACTGGCCAAAGTTAGCATTCATAATAGTTTTTTTGCATTTTTAACACACAAACAAATATAAATGTTATACGAAACCTATAAGCAGTATGATCTGCACTCTATACGAAACCTATAAACAGAGTGATCTGCGCTCTATGAAAAACCTATAAACAGGGTGATCTGCGCTCTAAACTTAACTGATAAGCAGAGGGATCTGCACTCTATACGAAACCTATAAACAGGGTGATTTGCACTCTACACTTAACAGATAAACAGAGTGATCTGCCCTTTATACGAAGCTTATAAACAGAGTGATCTGCGCTCTATACAAAGCCTATAAACAGAGTGATCTGCACTCTATACTAAACCGATAAACAGGATGATCTGCACTCTATACTAAACTGATAATCAGAGTGATCTGTGCTCTATACGAAACCTATAAACAGGGTGATTTGCACTCTATAATTAACTGATAAGCAGAGTGATCTGCGCTCTATACGAAACTTATAAACAGGGTGATTTGCACTCTACAGTTAACAGATATACAGAGTGATCTGTCCTTTATACGAAGCTTATAAACAGAGTGATCTGCGCTCTATACAAAGCCTATAAACAGAGTGATCTGCACTCTATACTAAACCGATAAACAGGATGATCTGCACTCTATACTAAACTGATAATCAGAGTGATCTGTGCTCTATACGAAACCTATAAACAGGGTGATTTGCACTCTATAATTAACTGATAAGCAGAGTGATCTGCGCTCTATACGAAACTTATAAACAGGGTGATTTGCACTCTACAGTTAACAGATATACAGAGTGATCTGTCCTTTATATGAAGCTTATAAACAGAGTGATATGCGCTCTATACAAAGCCTATAAACAGAGTGATCTGCACTCTATACTAAACCGATAAACAGGATGATCTGCACTCTATACTAAACCGATAAACAGAGTGATCTGCACTCTATACTTAACCGATAATCAGAGTGATCTGTGCTCTATACGAAACCTATAAACAGGGTGATTTGCACCCTATACGAAATCTATAAACAGAGTGATCTGCGCTCTATACTGAACCGATAAACAGAGTGTCTTGCACTCTATAAGAAAACGATAAACAGAGTGTTTTGCAATCTATACCAAACACATACACATAATTTACAATAAACATTTTTAAAGCTTCTGTGACTGCCATAGTTTAAAGAATATCTACAACACCCAATCCCATTCTGAGATTCAAATATATGATCCTGTTACACACTAACCCATCATTGATTTACTTCATCCCTGGTTTACAACCAATTTTAATCATCACCCATTCTTGTTACAAATTAATTTCAGCTTTATTTTTATTTTTTTAAATTGAACATTTTTCTATTTTGATATATAGACAGTGGAAGGGGTACAGAAAAAATAAGAAAGGGGGGGGGAAGGGTAGGGGTTATGGGGTAACAATGTGTCTTGTTTAACAATTTCTAGTCATTATCATGTGGAAAAACAAATTTGAAACGCTTCACCTGAGCTTGACTTGCATAAAACATATTGAAGACATTTTCAGGTTGAAGTTACATTGTCTCCCATGTAAGTAAACACAGTGTAACAGACATATAGGAACATGAACTTATTTACAACGGATGGCAAGTGCTATGATTGTGTCAGTTGTGTGCGCCTTTTACTCGGGTGCTTCACTCTGGGAACATTGTCCTGGTGTCTGGGTATAATTCTGTTGGTTGTGCAGTGTGTGGGGTATGGGGGGTGGACTATCCCCGGTCAGGGGGTGGTTGAAGTCTGTATCTTTGCCACATGTCATACATTCATGTATTTGAGTTCCCTGTGTTCATGTGGGTTGTTGCAAATCGTTCCTACGCTACATTTGTGGTTATCAGGTCTATCAGCTCTTCCCATGTTGGGGTCGAGTCAGACTTCCAGTGTCTGGCAATTAACGTTTGTGCTGCTATCACTATTAGAAATATTAGTTTCTGGGAATGTTTCGGTAGGTTACATAGTTACATAGCTGAAAAGAGACTTGCGTCCATCAAGTTCAGCCTTCCTCACATTTGTTTTTTGCTGTTGAGTGGTTGAGTGGAGATATGTGCAGTAAGTAGGCCTCTGCCATTAAAGGCACCTGAGACTTTGTGCTGTGGTTGACCATCTCCCCCACCATTTCCCAGTAAGGTTGGATACGTGGACATTTCCACCATATGTGAAATGTGTCTCCGGGAACTCCCTGACATCTCCAGCATTTGTTACTAGTAGAATGGTACATTTTAGAAAGCTTGTTTGGTGTCAAGTACCATCTGTACAATATTTTCCTCGATGTCTCGAGGTATGAGGCGCACAGCAAGGACCCCTTATGCGCCGTGAATGCCCTATTCCATTCCTGTGATGACAATTCTCTCCCCAGGTCTTTGTGACATTCTTTCTGGTATCCCCAGACCTTAGTTTGTGTTTCTTCAATGATTGCGTTGTAGCAGAACGAGAGGGATCTCTTTTGTTGTTGTGGGCTAGTGCATTTGCATTCAAATCTTGTCATTTGCCCTGTCTTTTCGCCCCCTAGGGTGTGTGTACGAACATTTTTGATCGTGTGTGACAGTGCAAGGTATGATAAATTGGCTTTCTGCGGAATCTTGAGCCGATCTCTCAAGTCTGCAAACTTCCTGAGAGCACCCAGGTGTGTAAGCTGATGTAAGTGGGTAATCTTGTGTGAGGCCCAGATCTTATAGTTGAAGGATGGATTAAGCACATGTAGGGTTTTCAATGGAGTCACTGGTGACCACTTGGAGGTTGAGCACACCCTATGTCTATTCTTATCCCATATTGATATCATGTGTCTAGTGGTTGGCAGCATCTTGGGGGTCCTTGGTCGCATCTCTTTGGGGGCCCATAAAAGGTGTGTCAAGTGACTCCCCTCTAATCTGGAAGACTCCAGTGTCACCCACTGAGGAGCCTGGGGTTGGGCATGGCAACCAATTATGTTAGCTAGTTGTGTGGCTCTGTAATACTCCCTTACATCGGGGAACCCCAGTCCTCCTCTTCTCACTGTGCGGGACAGTAGTCTCCATGGGACCCTCGGTCTCTTGTGTTGCCAGCTAAATTTCAATAAAGTCGCCTGTAAGGATTTAAGGAACTTAGCGGGGACATTGATTTGCAGTGTGTGGAATAGGTACAAGATCTTTGGCAGAACCATAATTTTAATGGCAGCGCATCTGCCCACCCTTGACACAAATGTTCCTTCCCATTTCCGTAAAGTGTTTGCTATTTGAGAGTGGAGTGTTTGGTAGTTCATATTGAAAAGGGCTCTATGTGTACTCGTCAATTTAATCCCCAAAAATGTCAGGTGGTCCTGTCTCCAGTCTACGCCTTCAGTGTCTCCAAGATGTCTTTTCCCAATCCTATTCCCATCGCTTGTGTCTTTGTAGTGTTGAGTTTATAATATGACTGTGTGCTGTAGTTTTGTAGTTCTTTTTGGAGGTTGGGGAGGGAAATGTTTAGTTGGGATAGAGTCAGTAAGACATTGTCTGCGAACAGGTTTATTTTATATTCCCGTTCTTTTATTGTTATACCATGTATGTTGGGATTGCGTCTAATAGCTTCTGCAAGCGGTTCTAAAGCCAATACATATAGAAGCGGTGACAGGGGGCAGCCCTGCCTGGTACCATTTGTAATGGCAAACGGGTCAGAGAGGAAACCCGATGATGAGACTGCTGCGTTAGGGGTGCTATACAAGGCCTTAACTGCCGTTAAGTACGTTTGTGGGAACTCAAATTCAGTCTGTCAAAGGCTTTCTCCATGTCTAAGGAGACTAGGAGGCCTTGTTTCTTGTCCATGTGTAATGTTTGTAATATGTCTACTACTTTTCGGGTATTGTCCGAACCTTGTCTTCCCTGGACAAACCCCACTTGGTCATCTGAAATAATTGTCAAAGGAAATTTTGGCAAAGTGTTGGTGTTTTACCCTCTTTTGGGAGGGTTATCACCCTGGCCGCCAAAAATTCCAAAGGGAAGGCTCCCGTCTATAGTGCATGATTAAAGGTGGTAGTAAGGTGTGGGGTTAGGAGGTGTTTAAATTTTGCGTAGTATTGATTTGTGTAACCGTCTGGACCCGGGGCCTTCCCTAGAGGTAGGGAGCCTATGCAATCTATTATTTCAGTCTCTGTGATAGGGGATGCCAGGCTTTGTTTTTGGGGTTCTGTTAAGGTTGGCAAGAGGATCTCCGACAAGTATGATTGAATGGTTGTGGCCGAGGGGTCTGGGGTGTTAGGGTCGTCCTTAAGGTTATATAGTTGGCTCTAGTATCGTGCAAATTCTCCGCAGATTTCCGCGGGGAGGTGTAATTTGTGTCCTGTCTTACTCGGTATGTATGTTATACGTGATTGTTGTTGTTTGTCCTTCAATCTTTGGGCTAGTAGTTTGCTCGCCTTATTCCCCTGTGCGTAAGCATGTGTTTTCATTCTATTGAGCATAAATCCAAACTTGTGTAGTCTAACCTCTTTAAGCTTTTCTTGCAGGGCAGCTATTTGTTGCTTATGTGCACTCTTTGGGTGTGTTTGGTTTTCCTTGTGTAATTGTTCAAGATTCTGTTTGATGTGCGTCAGTTCTTTGTCCCTTTGTTTCTTAATGTATGACGCTCTGCTTATTAGTGTGCCCCTGATCACTGCCTTGTGGGCTAGCCAGAGCATGTGCGGGTTTTGCGCAGAGGTGGAGTTCATGCGGAAATATTGTCGCAGCTCATTTTTCAGCCTCGCACAGAACTCTGTGTCTCTAAGCAGGCTCTCGTTAAGGCTCCAGGGACTCCTGTGTTTGAATTCATATGTGCATGCAAGAGTCGTTATTACTGGGGCATGGTCTGACCAATCCAAGGTTGTTATGTCACAATCTAGTACTTGGGTCATGGTGGAATCATGCATAAGACAGCCGTCTATTCTCGAGTATGTATTGTGTACCTTGGAGTGGTGCGTGTAAGTTTTTTTGGACGGGTGGAGGGCTCTCCACACATCCCGGAGTCCTAAAGTTGGCCAGCACCGTTCTGATGGCTTTGCTTTGTTTTTTGAGGGAGCTATAGTGACGGGTGGAGGGGGGCCTGGTGGAGTCCACGGAGGGGTCCAGGATGTGGTTCAGGTCTCCACTGACTACTAGGGTGCCTTTTCTTATTCTATCAGCTTTGGTTAGAACTCTATGGAGGAAGTTCCTCTTATTGACATTGGGAGAGTATATGTTTACTAATGTGTAGTCTAGGTCGTTTATAGTACATTGCCAAATTATGTATCGTCCTCCTGGATCTATGATGTGTGTGTTTGTCTTCACTTCACTGAGGAGTATTGATACGCCTTTAGATTTTTGTGGCGTGTAGTTGGTGTGGGTACACCCGATTTCCTATTGGTGGGTGGGCATCGGTTCTGAAGTGGGTTTCTTGTAGGAGTACAATATCTGCTTGCATCTTTCTGAGTTCCCTTTCTAGGTTATGGCGTTTATAGGGTATATTTAGGCCCTGAACATTATGGGAGTATAGTTTTAAACTGAATGTGGAGGGTGGTTATTGCTGGATTCCCCTGTGTTGTAGGTTGTGGGCGGCCCGGAAGGGGCCCCATTGGGACCTATCTTATGTAGGGTATTGAGCTTGGCGTCCCTCGTCCTATCAACACCTCTATTCTGAGGCTGTGAGTTCCCGTCTGTGTGTCTTAACTTACAGAGGCCCTTGTTCAGGCGATTATATGTACTTACATGTGTGAACATAGACATTGCCATAGTAAACAAACAAAGAACATATATACAAAAACATAAATATAACATTGTCCCCCGCATTGTGTGCTAGGGGGAGTGGTGAACAGATTTTTCCCTGCTAGTTTCTCCCACTAGCTATGTCCTCCCTGGGGGTGTATGGATCAAGGTCTGAGCCCCGGACACCCAGTTGGCCGAGGACCCCGTGCCTCCGGCTCCTACTTTTGATTCCTGTTATATAAAAGCATATTTAGGTCGGTGAAACCTCTGTGTTATTCTCTTTTTTGGGGGGGGGGTCTCTATCCTATGGGTCTCATGCCCTCCGGCATGACCAATGGCCTTAGGGCCGCATCGCTGCCTGTAAGGAGCATCTCCTGTGTTCTATGGGAGTGAGTTCGTAACCCGGGGGGGGCGGGGAGGGTTGGGTGGGCACACTATGGTCGGGTGCTGTCTGGTTGGGGACTACAATGCCTCCCCATGGGGGCTGTGCCCTCCCTCCGATTGCTTGGTCATCTGGTTACACATCTCCCCTCTCTTTATTACCCCCCTGATTCTTTTTATTTATTGTTTATTTATTTTTTTATTATATTTTATTTTATTATTTTTTATTATTATTTTTTCTATTATTATTATTATTATTATTTTTTTATATATATATATATTTTTTTAATATTTTTTTTTTTATTATTTTTTTTTTTTTTGCCCCCCACTGAGTTTTGGCCTCTTATGTCTTCCCACAACATATAGCCTTTATAGAAACATATATATTACCCACAGTCAGGCGATGTCCGTGGAGCATTATTATCCTTGAGTGCAAAGGGTCTCTTATATTTGCACTGTCTTTGTGGTTCCTTGAGAGAGTTCGTGATGACCCAGATGGGGATGTTTGTCTGGCCGTCTGCCAGCTCTGTTACTTGGCCGTGTGTGCTCGCCCTGTTTAAGCATTCTTGGCTGACTTCCAGCCTGGCTGGATCTCCGTTGGACGGGTAGGCATATCACTTGTTGTGGGTGTATTGATGCCCCAGCTTCGCAGCAGGCAGGTACCTGTGGCAACGTCCATAGCTGTATGCGTCCTGCCGTCCTTTGAAATCAGCAGCTTAATTGGGAATCCCCACCGATACGGAATGCTTCTGTTTCTTAATTCTGAGGAGATATCTTTGAATACTCGCCTCCGCTTCAGTGTTTCTGCAGATACTTGTATGGGCCGGAATTGTACCGGTAGGTCTTGTTGTGGACGTTTGGAGCGAAGAATGGCCTCTTTCACGTGGAAATAGTGTACTTTTGTGAGTACATCTCTTGTGGTGTGGCTGGGGGAAGGTGTTGATGTTTCGCCACCCTGTGTGCCCTGTCCAGGAGTAGCATATTGGGTGGGATGTCTGGTGTCAAGGCTTGAAATAGGCTTGTTAGGAAGGCCACGAGGTCGGCTGTTGGAACCTTTTCAGGTATCCCTCTGATCCTTAAGTTTTGGCGCCGAGATCTGTCTTCCAAGTCCATGCATTTCATTTCTTGTTTTTCCAGCCGTCCCTCCATGTCTTCAAGCCGTTGCGCCATGCTGTTGTGTGCTTGTGCATAATTGGCCATTTCATTTTCAATGTGGGCTGTGTGGTTGCCGAGATCCATGATGTCTCGTCTGAGCTCGGCTATAGCTGAATGTACAGTGGCTTGTATTTTCGTTGCCACTTCATCAAGCATTTTTTGGAAGTGCTCTCCCTGAATTTGTAGAGTGTCTTGTGGGGAGTGTGGTCTCGACAGGTCCCTGTCGTCCACGCTTCCGTCGCCATCTTGCTGCGGCTGGGCTGGCGTTTTCTGGCCCATTGGTTTGGCGGCGAAAAAGGGGTGTTTCTCCCTGGCATCCGCCGGTTTTCGCATTCCTCTCTGTGTCATGGGGGATACCCTGGCTTTTTGGATGGTTTCATGCTGGGTAATAGCTGTAAGATGGTGCTGTATTAGCCGTTAGCCGGGGAGCTCCGTCTCTACGCGCCCATGCAGCTCCGCCTCCTTCAGCTTTATTTTAAATAGCCACAATATAATAATCTATAATGGCAAAATTACAGAAGTGATATCGCCCCTTAAACTGGTGGCATCGTACAGGGTGTCTTACCTTTTGTGATTTTAATATGACACAGCAAATTGTACCAATCCTTCAAACAATGTTTCCAGCAAAACTTGTAATTTATTCTTGCCACTGTTTATTTTAATTGCATTTAATTGCTATAAGAAGACAGCTGGATTAAGAGCTGTAAAGTGCTAACAATCTTACAAGTGCTGGCAGCGATTCCAAAAAGAAAAAGAAAAAAAAGGGAAGGAAACTATAAGCTTGTTCGCTTTTATGTTAATTATTTAAATAGAGTCTCTAAGCACCCAAAACCACTGCATCGTAATAGAGTGTGATTCAGTGACAAGATGACATCCCTTTTCTCTTACAATGTAAGATATTGTAGTTTCTGACTGATGGCCACTGGACTGACTGACAGTCACACGAGGCATCTCCTCCTTAACACCTTCAGTGTTTAACATAGAAACATAGAAACATAGAATGTGATGGCAGATAAGAACCATTCGGCCCATCTAGTCGTGCCCAATTTTCTAAATACTTTCATCAGTCCCTAGCCTTATCTTATAGTTAGGATAGCCTTATGCCTATCCCACGCATGCTTAAACTCCTTTACTGTGTTAACCTCTACCACCCTCTCAGTAAAGTAATACTTCCTGATATTATTTTTAAACCTTTGTCCCTCTAATTTAAGACTATGTTCTCTTGTTGTGGTAGTTTTTCTTCTTTTAAATATAGTCTCCTCCTTTACTGTGTTGATATCCCCCCTGTCTCGTCTTTCCTCCAAGCTATACCTGTTAAGATCCTTTAACCTTTCCTGGTAAGTTTTATCCCGCAATCCATGAACCAGTTTAGTAGCCCTTCTCTGAACCCTCTCTAAGGTATCAATATCCTTCTGAAGATACGGTCTCCAGTACTGTGTACAATACTCCAAGTGAGGTCTCACCAGTGTTCTGTACAATGGCATGAGCACTTCCCTCTTTCTACTGCTAATACCTCTCCCTATACAACCAAGCATTCTGCTAGCATTTCCTGCTGCTCTATTACATTGTCTGCCTACCTTTAAGTCATCAGAAATAATCACCCCTAAATCCCTTTCCTCATATGTTGAGGTTAGGACTCTATCAAATATTCTGTACTCTGCCCTTGGGTTTTTACGTCCAAGATGCATTATCTTGCACTTATCCACATTAAATGTCAGTTGCCACAATTCTGACCATTTTTCTAGTTTACCTAAATCATTTGTCATTTGGCTTATCCCTCCTGGAACATCAACCCTGTTACATATCTTAGTATCATCAGCAAAAAGACATACCTTACCATCAAGACCTTCTGCAATATAACTAATAAAAATATTAAAGAGAATGGGTCCAAGTACAGATCCCTGAGGTACCCCACTGGTGACAAGTCCAAGCTTCGAATATATTCCATTAACTACAACCCTCTGTTGCCTGTCACTCAGCCACTGCCTTACCCATTCAACAATATTGGAATCCAAACCCCTTAAGGACACATGACATGTCTGACATGTCATGATTCCCTTTTATTCCAGAAGTTTGGTCCTTAAGGGGTAAAAGGACTTCGTGTTATGTGCTGTCACACACAGCATCTTGATACCAAATGCCTCTAATGCTTCCCCATGGGAAATCATTGGATTTAGTACTTCTCTATGAAAAGTGTTGGATTAAGAGTGTGAGAGTTACCATACTTTCAATTTAGTTTTACAGAGCTACTCTATAAGCAGAATTGGGTTTTCCCAGAGATCATCAGATGATATTGTTGAGATGGTCTTATCATAGAAAATTTAAAATAAAGTGACACCTTAAACACTGTGACCACTTCATCATAATGAAATGGTTTTGATGCATAATGCTCGTCCTTTTTTGGACAACGTAAAAAATTGCCAATTTAGAGAAATAGCAATGTCTACATTTGTCCCATAGCATGCCTCTAGTGGCTTTCAGGCCACTAAAACCTCTTCCTTCTCATTTAGCATCACCATGCACAGCATGAATAGAGAAGCACTGGATTCAATACTTCTATTTGAGAAGCATCTAGTTGGCAGAGTGTGGCAAGTGATGCACGTTACATCTGTCTTCAGAGAGCATTGCATTGGACAGAAGCCAGCTTAACTGATAACTTCACAAAACTTGTAGTTTTTCATTTATTTTATCATTCTAAGAAATAGCTGGAAAATTAAATGCATCACATGTTTTGGTATCCATTATTTTTTTTGTGGCAAAACAAAGTTATAATGTCTATATATATTGTGGACGATGTATTAGAGCAAATTACAAATGTTACTGGCATGGTGTCAAATTTATACCAAGAAGCTGGTGTATGTCTGCTGCAACACTGAATAAAAATCACTTCTAACCAGAGCATATGCAGAGACACAACACCACCAGTACATCTACTTCCATTTCCACCTCATTCTTAATGTACTTAGCAGGTTTCTCCACGCGCCTAATCTAAAAATAACAGGACAATGGGTTTCCTAATTCGCTGTCCCTAGTTTCTAAGGGACCAGAGGGGCCCAGTCTTAGCCCAAATAGAAACATGGGATGCACAGTGCTCTGGTTCTAAAACTCACCCCATTCCTCAGTAATCCCTAAACTCCTAGCTACCAACCCAACTAAATGTCCACCCATGCTACAAAGTGTAAAGGCACTCCCGGGTCAATTTCGTTGTTCCTCTGTTTGTGACTCGAATTAACCGCTTACTCCATGTTTTCTCTTCACCTTGTTTTTTTTGTTTTGTTTTTGTTTAGTTTTAGGGATTTTACTGTTTTTACTTCTGAACATAACTTCCTTTTTTTCTGGCCAATTAAATAGACCAGATAGATGTTGGGAGGGCTTTTGTTGCCTCAACTAGATAGTTGTTAGGGAAGGGTGTAGTAGTCTACTTTCCATTTAAATTTTAAATAAAAAAACTGGTTCTACCCGTCTTTAATCTCATGACAATGGTTTCTCTAACCTTATATACTTTTATGATGCTGGAATGAAACACTAGGTGATCAGAAGAGCTTAAAGCATGCAACTTGGCTGATCCCTGTTCCTTGGAAACCGACTAATTTCTCCAACCTAGAACAATGGCCATTACTGCAAGCCTTTTGTGATAATACAGAGAAATGTAACAAGATATGTCTCCCTTGGCTTGATTTTGTTGCTCAACTGGGTAAGAAAAGAAGCATGTGGGCACCTCCTGGTCTTACACAAGTTCATGCCGTTTGGTTCCCGGCTCTCTTTTCTTTGTGCTCTTCTAGTGCCATGTTGAAGCCATCTATCCTCCTTTTTATTTTGCACCCTCTTTTGTTTTTAACTTCTTTTCATAATTTTTTACTAATTTCTTTTAGTTTGTTAGATTACAGATTAAAACCTCTAATTATGTAGATTGGAACAGTCATACTTGTATGGAAATGGGGGTTGACCCTGGGGCTCACTGTCTTGCCTGACCTTATTACCATAAGGTTAACTAATGTCCTGTCTGAATGGGTTGTTTCATTTATTGACTGCTTTTACTGCTAATGAAAGTTATTGTTGAGATTCTCTCCATCTTTAAATTGCAAATACTCAATGTACTGTTCTGTACTTTTCTTATATGTCTCACTAACAAAATATGACTAATTAAAGACTGTGAAAAAAAAGGTGACCAGAAGAGTAATGCAGCTCATCCTATCCAGTTGAAGGAGCATTTTCCATGACACCAGACGATATACAGGCCAGAAACTGAAACAATGTATGCTTGGGCTTTTAGATTTTTAGATTCAGACTGTGCTTGTTCAATGAGCAGATATCAAAGGAATATAATCTTTTTTGACATAAATTGGGATTTGGTCTCATACAAAGTACATTCTTATTCAGCCCATATGTCATATTACTTAACCAAATGGTGAACTTATTTGACATAGATAGGCAACATCTGGCCAATAGCAAATACTTAACGATGTTCATCTGTAGGTGACCCCAACATGTACTTAAAATACAAAACAAATCAAACAACTCCATGAAATAGTTTAGGTTATTCTTCTTCCAATTAATTTAATGCAATATATTTCACTTGAAAATGTCATTCCAACATGTGCAGCAATCTAGGAAAACAGTTTCTTAGAGATACAGTGTGGTTTTCGAAGATCACAGATGGAATGGATATATATTCATTATGTGTGAGAAGATCTGATCCTAACCTGACGGTCTGTTTTGTGAGTCTAATAACCAGTGTTTAACAGATTAATTGGAAGTTCTCCTCAATGTTAACCTGAGCTCCACTGCTTTAATCCATTATGCTTCTATAATTAAATTTATCAAATCAAATGTAACTGAATATTGAATCTACACTGCAATCACGTTAACAATTGCATTTTATAGCAGTTATGGAGCAAGAACTCTACTGGTGCAAGTTCCAAATGGTTAAACAAAAAGCAAATTTTTCCCAGACATCAAAATACCTCATTATGTATCCAATATATGTGAACAGTTTATTGTGATCCAGCCTTAAATAACCATATACCCTGTTAAGCACAAATAATTCAATATAATATTTTGGGAGTAGCTGATATTATTGACCCAAAGAACAAGTGTGATCACAACAGAGGACTTGGTGTATACAGAGAGTGTTAATCTACTTGATATTGTCAGAGTTTGATACCTTATTTTACTATATTACTATATTCTGCTTTATACACCACATACACAAACACACATATGTGTTAGTTTCATTAGTATTCACCCCAGTGCTATAAAAGACATATTTTGTGACGTGATTGTAATGCTTCAGGTCTTCTAATAAAATCTAATCTACACAAGTCAAGTAACATCATAAAGACTAATGAGCTATCAAGGGTGAAGTAAAGTTCTTGAGGCACATCAGTTGGATTATAAAAAAACATCCCAAATTTTGAACAAAGACCAAATAATGCAAAGTAACAACCAAGAAGACAAAGATAACCCTGAAGATGCTGGAGAGATCTGCAGCAGTTTATCAAACAACTATAACCTGTGTAATCCACAAAACTGGGCTTTATGAAAGATTGGTGAGAAGAGAACCATTGTTACAAAAAAATCAGTAGTAAATAGCAATGGAAAAATACCCTGGTGGCAACGTCCTTATAATTAATTGTGATGCTGATAATAGCATGCTTTTTGTGGATCCATTTTTGGTAGTGTGCGTGACACCAGAATGTTCAAAAGCCAAGAGCCTGAATTTTTTTAGAAAGGTCTAATCAAGTCCAAAATCTATGGAAATAATTGCAAATATACTAATGGTCCATACTCAACCAAAATTTGGCCAAAAAGCATGTAGACTTCAGAAATGCAATGTTATTAGAAGCATACCCACCAAAAAAACACATCTATAATTGCATTCAAAGATGGTTCAACCAAGTACTAACTCGTGGGGGTACATGCTTGTGCAATATACCGCAACAAAGAAAAATGCCTGTATATTTTGTTAATGTCAAAATTAAAAAATATCTTACAATAAACATATTCAGTGCATATTTATTCCTATGAAATATTTGTCCACTAAACTCCAAATTCTAGAACACATTTCCATATAGTGTACACAGAGTACATGATGAAAATTACAGGAACACAACGCATTTTTCAGGAGCAAACAGTTCTAACATAGATATTGTTTGTTAACCACTACTTCTAAGGGCTGCATCACATCTAGGTTACTCCTTACACGAGATGTGATGTGAGCATCCAAGCTGTTAAGGGAAATTGGAAGACATTTATTGTCCTTTGGAGTAATGCCAAGGAAGAAACTATGTTGCCTGGAAAGCCAACATAATAAATCTAAAGAAATCTAACACTAAGTAAAGTATGTAAATATAATAACCTTTAGTACAATGTGTGGCTATAATATTTTATTTCACAGTTGGCATGTTGATGATGAGGCTGTAACGTGTACTAGGAGAACTACAATGATATCTACAGATCAATGGAATGTCCTGCCCAATACAGATGACCTATTGCGATGGAAAGTAACTAATCTCAATAATCATTTACTAATAAGCTAAAACTACACTGTGCAATTCTATTTGCTTGATGTAAAGACATTTTCAGGTAATAAAAAAACAAACACATGCTATTTAAGTGTTCCTTCTAAAATGATATATATAGAGCTAGGAATATACCTGTGCCAACAACTGTAATGTATTGAAGGCTGTATTCATGGGATTCATTTGTTTGCAATTAGTTTTTTGTAATTTAAGTTTGTAACACAACTTGTGAAAAGGCATTTCCGTATATTATACTGGAATTATTATGGATGTAGGTATTGTTTTGATTCAGACATTGGATTGGATATTTTATGTGTAAAAAGGAGATGCAGGCAAGCAGTGCCTGTGGTGATGTCCTCAGATCTGAGGCAATATAGGAAATGGGTGGTCTTTATAAGTATTCAAGGCATCTTCAACGGCTGTAAAAGTGTTCCTTTTCTGGTGTGCAGCAATCCTGCAATCAGATGTCCTCAGTATATAGGGATGAGAATAAAAACAGGATATAGTGCTCTCTGTATATTTTGACATCCTTGGTGGGGATTATACCAGCTATGCCTATTAGGATTGAGTAATACCTATATTTGCGCTCCGTTTATGAGTATACCTTTTTTATCCATTTAAAAAATATAGATATATTCTCATCTCTATATACTGAGGATATAGAAACCATTCGGCCCATCTAGTCTGCCCAATTTTCTAACTTTCATTAGTCCCTGGCCTTATCTTATAGTTAGGATAGCCTTATGCCTATCCCACGCATGCTTAAACTTCTTTACTGTGTTAATCTCTACCACTTCAGCTGGAAGGCTATTCCATGCATCCACTACCCTCTCAGTAATACTTCCTGATATTATTTTTAAACCTTTGCCCCTCTAGTTTAAGACTATGTCCTCTTGTTGTGGTAGTTTTTCTTCTTTTAAATATAGTCTCCTCCTTTAGGACATCTGACTGCGATATTGCTGCACACACCAGAAGACTCCTTAAATACGTATAAAGACAACCAACACATCCACAGATGGGGATTGTACCGTCCAGGCACATATATCTGGAGCTGAATATAAGCTCCAGGAAATTGTAAGTGCATTTCGTTTTATGTATAATTACCAGCAATCTTAAACATACTACACTATTTTACGTCCTCTCCTCTCATTCCCTATATTGCCTCAGATCCGAGTACTTCACCATAGGGGCTGCTTGCCTGCCTCTCCTTTTTACATCCATTGTACCACCAGAAGGAAGAGTCGCTGGTTTACTGTCCGTTGTCAAACGCACAGCACACAAGGGCCAAAAATGTACTTTCTCTCTTCTGCTGGATCTTTTATATGTTTTTTTTTAAATGTTGTTTTCTTTTTTTTATATTTTAATAGAATGGTTTGAGTATAAACAAAATGTGATCATCCCAGAGGCATCATACTTGCTTTTAAAGCAAACTCTAAAATAAAATGTTAGAGTCTCTTTAAGACAAGATTTTGTATCTTTTAGAATTTAAAACTATTGCAATTAGTTTTAATCTATATATCTAAAAAAAGTATCTTACACAAAATGACCTTGATTTAATATTTTTTATTAGCTTTTTAGATTATTTAATATTTTCAGATAAACTTTTAAACTTATTTTTTTTCAAAATATTAAAATATCCAAAACATATCATGTATAAAAAAAGAGAATATATTAAAAACAAATCTATCTATCTGTGACAGATTCATCTGTCTTTGAACTATTTCTAATTCTCCTTGGTTTGTCTGTTTGTTCGGTTAATTGCCTGTCCGTACACCCCGTTCATTTGTTTCCCCAACTCCCGAATGAACTGCCGAACGGCCGGCCACCCAGCGTGGAAGTGTGCTGCTGGTTAACCTCTTGGCCTCATTTGGGCAGACTAGATGGGCCGAATGGTTCTTATCTGCCGTCACATTCTATGTTTCTATGTTTCTATGTTTCTCATTAGAACGTTGTGGTTAACCGCAGACACTTCCTAATTGTCGCCGTTCGTATGCCAAAGACAAGGCGGCGGCCATCTTGGACGTACAAATGCCCAGTGGTGTTCGTCGAGAATCGTATGGAACTAAAAACGGACACTGAATTGCACGAACTTTGCTGAAGCCACCGACCTCCCTTCTCACATGGATCTTACAAACAAACACCATCCCGTTCGGTAGTTTTACCTCACGAATGGACTCACCTCAGATAGCTATCCCACGGAGCCTATTCCTATACCAAAAGACTACGTACCATACTTTGGCTTCATGGCGATTGGACTATGTGCATAGTATCTGAGCGCCATTCGGTAATAATGTGCGCTCATATCCAAGCTATCTGGCGATATGTTGAACCTATATATTTTCTTCGGTTATTGTCATATTATTTTTTTTACACATTTTCTCCACCTCGTGTAAGATGGAGTTTAGCCTCTATCCTGGGAGATAATTGAGTTACTTCCCAATTATCTCCAGGATAGAGAGGAGGGTTCTGTACAGTAAAAAGGGAGTGTTGATAGCCAAAGTGTTTCCATTGGCTACTGTATTATATTTGTCACAGTTTTCCACCAGGTCCCCTAGGAGAGTGTCCACCTGGTGGAAAACCTGCATAATTACCGGGCAGGTAGCCCCGATTAAACAGATAACTGCTTGACCCTCAATACAGAGCTTTGTCTCGTCATTGGGGGGATATTATTCGTATGGTTTCTCGTTTGGCTGTTTGGATCGGGGAGTATTTCATATGGTTTCTGTTCGGCTGGTTGGAGTGTTCATTAGCTGCTTCTCCCTTCGGAAGGTTAACGTCTTTAACGGTGTTAACCCCTTGTATACCTGGGTGAACCTTAACACTATCTATCTATCTAGATTTCAAGATATTAAATAATTTCAAACGTTTATGCAAAAATATTTAATCATATGAAAAGCATATGAAAAAATATTTAATTACGGCTTGCGTGAGAAAACTGTCTATAGTGTAGAATGTCTAGTATATTTTCAGAAACAAGATTAATCTTAACGTATGGGTCTTGTGCAGTTTCAATGGGTCCTTACTGGTGGAAAACCTGCATAATTACCGGGCAGGTAGCCCCGATTAAACAGATAACTGCTTGACCCTCAATACAGAGCTTTGTCTCGTCATTGGGGGGATATTATTCGTATGGTTTCTCGTTTGGCTGTTTGGATCGGGGAGTATTTCATATGGTTTCTGTTCGGCTGGTTGGAGTGTTCATTAGCTGCTTCTCCCTTCGGAAGGTTAACGTCTTTAACGGTGTTAACCCCTTGAATACCTGGGTGAACCTTAACACTATCTATCTATCTAGATTTCAAGATATTAAATAATTTCAAACGTTTATGCAAAAATATTTAATCATATGAAAAGCATATGAAAAAATATTTAATTACGGCTTGCGTGAGAAAACTGTCTATAGTGTAGAATGTCTAGTATATTTTCAGAAACAAGATTAATCTTAACGTATGGGTCTTGTGCAGTTTCAATGGGTCCTTACTAGTTTGACAAAGCATGCAACACGAGTCAGGCCAATAACAACTGCAAACTGGTGTGCCGAAGGTTGCCTACCCCTGACCTACGCTATCACCATTGAAATATTTTTGACACTGGGGATAGTCAAAGAAATATGCATATTTTCAAATATTTTGTTATTTATTGCATTGCAATTTTAGAATAGATCTCTGAATCATGTTTTCAATTAAGAAATGGGTCAACAGGCAATTGCCATTTACATTATGTAGGTCCCTGTCATAAAAAGGTTAATAAGGATTGATCTAGCCTATGAGCAATATGAATGCAACAACACTAAATACAAGTTGCATTTAAAATATCAAGTGGATTTCGGAGGTTCCTGATAATTCCGTGACAGGTTTATTAGTGAATGTAAATTTGGTAATTTTCTTTTTGAGTCAATTATATTTTAACATATGTTCTTAAAGGGAACATGAATAAATCTACTTTAAATGTCTGGTTATTGCAGAGAATATAATTATAATCATGTACTTTTAATTGGCTGCCTGTGTACATTTACTCAGAACATATTAGATGTTCTCTTTGAACATGTTCAAGTTGAGTATATTTCCGATGTTCCCCATTTTTGCTCAATTATTAGCCTTAATGTCTTGCTTTATTAATATGTCTCTTTCTTTGTCAAATGTACAATTATAGAAAACTGATAAAAAAAATAACATGTCTCTATTTAGCTCTAAGCTTAGGACAATGCTGGGACAATCATCCAGGACCACTATATCACATGGCAAAGTTAGTCAATTAGCATTTACATTACCATCGCTGAACAATATTAAAGGGAAATTCTATAAATTGTAGCACTTTATCTTGCTGGAGTGCTTTATGTGTGAAGAGTGTGTGCTCTATTTTTTTGTTTTACAAAAATTGCAGATTTCGATATAAATTGTCCCCTTTATAAATGAACCTGGTTACACCCCCCCCCGACTGTCAATCAGATAACTGGTCCTGTTACTTCCTGGTTTGTTTAGCTCAGTGGAGATAAACTCAAGAGGCAGCAATTGCTCAGAACACCTGCCTTCTCATTGAGCTGCATTGGGAGGTCTGTGATTCGACAGCCACAGACAGTCTGGGCGGGATTAGAAGGAGAGGCCTTGCAGAAAAGAGATACCCAGAATTTGCAATGAAAACAATTAGGGGGGTATTGGTTGTAGGAAGCAAGTGTGGCATATAGGTAGGGGTCAAGAGAGCTAACTGAGGGTAGATGAGGAGAAGTGCACTAGTAGGCATTGATGGGTATAGCCAAACACAATGTACAAACGCACACCTGCATATATGCATACTAATCCTCCACTCCAACACACTATTGTATTCACACACTACAATTATATTACTGAATCAATAAAACGCACACCATTAAACACTAAACTCCACATTGTAGCTCCACAATTTAGATATTTCTTCTTTACAAAACATAAACATAAGGGATGCTGTAAAATCTTATCAAATAGTTCTTATATTTCTGAAATCATTGAATATCTACTTTTAAATTAAAAGTTCTATAAATGTACAGATTCTGTAAATCTATAAATGTAGGTTTTAGAAATCACTGAACAGGAATCTAGGTGCAAAGTTGCTATTTTCTTAGAAGTGCATACACAAGCTACGCATCTAATGCTTGGAATAAATGTTATGACATTCCCTACAAAGATCTTGGCCGAATGGCTTAAGCTGCGTAATTGAAAGATCTATTTATGAACTTCTGAAGTTAAGACCTACAGATTTGTTGAAAAAAATGTAGTTAATACCTCCCAGTTGCTTTGTATTAATTTAATTTCAAACCTAGACAATTATTTTTGAAAAGCAAAACCATTATAAAATCTCCATCCATCTCCAAAAAAATCACTATTGAGTAGATATACACCCAATGAAAAAAAAAAATTCATCGGATATATATCTACTTTTTTAGATGGATGGAAACGATTCTGAGCAAGAAATGTCATAACATTTATTTGACGCACTGGATGCATAGCTTGTGTATGAACTTCTAAGAAAATAGCAATTTTTTAC
>OW240915.1:324211588-324232651 GCA_933207985.1 Pelobates cultripes | reverse complement strand
GCCTCTAATGCTTCCCCATGGGAAATCATTGGATTTAGTACTTCTCTATGAAAAGTGTTGGATTAAGAGTGTGAGAGTTACCATACTTTCAATTTAGTTTTACAGAGCTACTCTATAAGCAGAATTGGGTTTTCCCAGAGATCATCAGATGATATTGTTGAGATGGTCTTATCATAGAAAATTTAAAATAAAGTGACACCTTAAACACTGTGACCACTTCATCATAATGAAATGGTTTTGATGCATAATGCTCGTCCTTTTTTGGACAACGTAAAAAATTGCCAATTTAGAGAAATAGCAATGTCTACATTTGTCCCATAGCATGCCTCTAGTGGCTTTCAGGCCACTAAAACCTCTTCCTTCTCATTTAGCATCACCATGCACAGCATGAATAGAGAAGCACTGGATTCAATACTTCTATTTGAGAAGCATCTAGTTGGCAGAGTGTGGCAAGTGATGCACGTTACATCTGTCTTCAGAGAGCATTGCATTGGACAGAAGCCAGCTTAACTGATAACTTCACAAAACTTGTAGTTTTTCATTTATTTTATCATTCTAAGAAATAGCTGGAAAATTAAATGCATCACATGTTTTGGTATCCATTATTTTTTTTGTGGCAAAACAAAGTTATAATGTCTATATATATTGTGGACGATGTATTAGAGCAAATTACAAATGTTACTGGCATGGTGTCAAATTTATACCAAGAAGCTGGTGTATGTCTGCTGCAACACTGAATAAAAATCACTTCTAACCAGAGCATATGCAGAGACACAACACCACCAGTACATCTACTTCCATTTCCACCTCATTCTTAATGTACTTAGCAGGTTTCTCCACGCGCCTAATCTAAAAATAACAGGACAATGGGTTTCCTAATTCGCTGTCCCTAGTTTCTAAGGGACCAGAGGGGCCCAGTCTTAGCCCAAATAGAAACATGGGATGCACAGTGCTCTGGTTCTAAAACTCACCCCATTCCTCAGTAATCCCTAAACTCCTAGCTACCAACCCAACTAAATGTCCACCCATGCTACAAAGTGTAAAGGCACTCCCGGGTCAATTTCGTTGTTCCTCTGTTTGTGACTCGAATTAACCGCTTACTCCATGTTTTCTCTTCACCTTGTTTTTTTTGTTTTGTTTTTGTTTAGTTTTAGGGATTTTACTGTTTTTACTTCTGAACATAACTTCCTTTTTTTCTGGCCAATTAAATAGACCAGATAGATGTTGGGAGGGCTTTTGTTGCCTCAACTAGATAGTTGTTAGGGAAGGGTGTAGTAGTCTACTTTCCATTTAAATTTTAAATAAAAAAACTGGTTCTACCCGTCTTTAATCTCATGACAATGGTTTCTCTAACCTTATATACTTTTATGATGCTGGAATGAAACACTAGGTGATCAGAAGAGCTTAAAGCATGCAACTTGGCTGATCCCTGTTCCTTGGAAACCGACTAATTTCTCCAACCTAGAACAATGGCCATTACTGCAAGCCTTTTGTGATAATACAGAGAAATGTAACAAGATATGTCTCCCTTGGCTTGATTTTGTTGCTCAACTGGGTAAGAAAAGAAGCATGTGGGCACCTCCTGGTCTTACACAAGTTCATGCCGTTTGGTTCCCGGCTCTCTTTTCTTTGTGCTCTTCTAGTGCCATGTTGAAGCCATCTATCCTCCTTTTTATTTTGCACCCTCTTTTGTTTTTAACTTCTTTTCATAATTTTTTACTAATTTCTTTTAGTTTGTTAGATTACAGATTAAAACCTCTAATTATGTAGATTGGAACAGTCATACTTGTATGGAAATGGGGGTTGACCCTGGGGCTCACTGTCTTGCCTGACCTTATTACCATAAGGTTAACTAATGTCCTGTCTGAATGGGTTGTTTCATTTATTGACTGCTTTTACTGCTAATGAAAGTTATTGTTGAGATTCTCTCCATCTTTAAATTGCAAATACTCAATGTACTGTTCTGTACTTTTCTTATATGTCTCACTAACAAAATATGACTAATTAAAGACTGTGAAAAAAAAGGTGACCAGAAGAGTAATGCAGCTCATCCTATCCAGTTGAAGGAGCATTTTCCATGACACCAGACGATATACAGGCCAGAAACTGAAACAATGTATGCTTGGGCTTTTAGATTTTTAGATTCAGACTGTGCTTGTTCAATGAGCAGATATCAAAGGAATATAATCTTTTTTGACATAAATTGGGATTTGGTCTCATACAAAGTACATTCTTATTCAGCCCATATGTCATATTACTTAACCAAATGGTGAACTTATTTGACATAGATAGGCAACATCTGGCCAATAGCAAATACTTAACGATGTTCATCTGTAGGTGACCCCAACATGTACTTAAAATACAAAACAAATCAAACAACTCCATGAAATAGTTTAGGTTATTCTTCTTCCAATTAATTTAATGCAATATATTTCACTTGAAAATGTCATTCCAACATGTGCAGCAATCTAGGAAAACAGTTTCTTAGAGATACAGTGTGGTTTTCGAAGATCACAGATGGAATGGATATATATTCATTATGTGTGAGAAGATCTGATCCTAACCTGACGGTCTGTTTTGTGAGTCTAATAACCAGTGTTTAACAGATTAATTGGAAGTTCTCCTCAATGTTAACCTGAGCTCCACTGCTTTAATCCATTATGCTTCTATAATTAAATTTATCAAATCAAATGTAACTGAATATTGAATCTACACTGCAATCACGTTAACAATTGCATTTTATAGCAGTTATGGAGCAAGAACTCTACTGGTGCAAGTTCCAAATGGTTAAACAAAAAGCAAATTTTTCCCAGACATCAAAATACCTCATTATGTATCCAATATATGTGAACAGTTTATTGTGATCCAGCCTTAAATAACCATATACCCTGTTAAGCACAAATAATTCAATATAATATTTTGGGAGTAGCTGATATTATTGACCCAAAGAACAAGTGTGATCACAACAGAGGACTTGGTGTATACAGAGAGTGTTAATCTACTTGATATTGTCAGAGTTTGATACCTTATTTTACTATATTACTATATTCTGCTTTATACACCACATACACAAACACACATATGTGTTAGTTTCATTAGTATTCACCCCAGTGCTATAAAAGACATATTTTGTGACGTGATTGTAATGCTTCAGGTCTTCTAATAAAATCTAATCTACACAAGTCAAGTAACATCATAAAGACTAATGAGCTATCAAGGGTGAAGTAAAGTTCTTGAGGCACATCAGTTGGATTATAAAAAAACATCCCAAATTTTGAACAAAGACCAAATAATGCAAAGTAACAACCAAGAAGACAAAGATAACCCTGAAGATGCTGGAGAGATCTGCAGCAGTTTATCAAACAACTATAACCTGTGTAATCCACAAAACTGGGCTTTATGAAAGATTGGTGAGAAGAGAACCATTGTTACAAAAAAATCAGTAGTAAATAGCAATGGAAAAATACCCTGGTGGCAACGTCCTTATAATTAATTGTGATGCTGATAATAGCATGCTTTTTGTGGATCCATTTTTGGTAGTGTGCGTGACACCAGAATGTTCAAAAGCCAAGAGCCTGAATTTTTTTAGAAAGGTCTAATCAAGTCCAAAATCTATGGAAATAATTGCAAATATACTAATGGTCCATACTCAACCAAAATTTGGCCAAAAAGCATGTGGACTTCAGAAATGCAATGTTATTAGAAGCATACCCACCAAAAAAACACATCTATAATTGCATTCAAAGATGGTTCAACCAAGTACTAACTCGTGGGGTACATGCTTGTGCAATATACCGCAACAAAGTGCAACAAAATGCAATGAGAAAAATGCCTGTATATTTTGTTAATGTCAAAATTAAAAATATCTTACAATAAACATGTTCAGTGCATATTTATTCCTGTGAAATATTTGTCCACTAAACTCCAAATTCTAGAACACATTTCCATATAGTATACACAGAGTACATGATGAAAATTACAGGAACACAACGCATTTTTCAGGAGCAAACAGTTCTAACATAGATATTGTTTGTTAACCACTACTTCTAAGGGCTGCATCACATCTAGGTTACTCCTTACACGAGATGTGATGTGAGCATCCAAGCTGTTAAGGGAAATTGGAAGACATTTATTGTCCTTTGGAGTAATGCCAAGGAAGAAACTATGTTGCCTGGAAAGCCAACATAATAAATCTAAAGAAATCTAACACTAAGTAAAGTATGTAAATATAATAACCTTTAGTACAATGTGTGGCTATAATATTTTATTTCGCAGTTGGCATGTTGATGATGAGGCTGTAACGTGTACTAGGAGAACTACAATGATATCTACAGATCAATGGAATGTCCTGCCCAATACAGATGACCTATTGCGATGGAAAGTAACTAATCTCAATATTCATTTTCTAATAAGCTAAAACTACACTGTGCAATTCTATTTGCTTGATGTAAAGACATTTTCAGGTAATAAAAAAACAAACACATGCTATTTAAGTGGTCCTTCTAAAATGATATATATAAAGCTGGGAATATACCTGTGCCAACAACTGTAATGTATTGAAGGCTGTATTCATGGGATTCATTTGTTTGCAATTTGTTTTTTGTAATTTAAGTTTGTAACACAACTTGTGAAAAGGCATTTCCGTATATTATACTGGAATTATTATGGATGTAGGTATTGTTTTGATTCAGACATTGGATTGGATATTTTATGTGTAAAAAGGAGATGCAGGCAAGCAGTGCCTGTGGTGATGTCCTCAGATCTGAGGCAATATAGGAAATGGGTGGTCTTTATAAGTATTCAAGGCATCTTCAACGGCTGTAAAAGTGTTCCTTTTCTGGTGTGCAGCAATCCTGCAATCAGATGTCCTCAGTATATAGGGATGAGAATAAAAACAGGATATAGTGCTCTCTGTATATTTTGACATCCTTGGTGGGGATTATACCACCTATGCCTATTAGGATTGAGTAATACCTATATTTGCGCTCCGTTTATGAGTATACCTTTTTTATCCATTTAAAAAATATAGATATATTCTCATCTCTATATACTGAGGATATAGAAACCATTCGGCCCATCTAGTCTGCCCAATTTTCTAACTTTCATTAGTCCCTGGCCTTATCTTATAGTTAGGATAGCCTTATGCCTATCCCACGCATGCTTAAACTTCTTTACTGTGTTAATCTCTACCACTTCAGCTGGAAGGCTATTCCATGCATCCACTACCCTCTCAGTAATACTTCCTGATATTATTTTTAAACCTTTGCCCCTCTAGTTTAAGACTATGTCCTCTTGTTGTGGTAGTTTTTCTTCTTTTAAATATAGTCTCCTCCTTTAGGACATCTGACTGCGATATTGCTGCACACACCGGAAGACTCCTTAAATACGTATAAAGACAACCAACACATCCACAGATGGGGATTGTACCGTCCAGGCAAATATATCTGGAGCTGAATATAAGCTCCAGGAAATTGTAAGTGCATTTCGTTTTATGTATAATTACCAGCAATCTTAAACATACTACACTATTTTACGTCCTCTCCTTTCATTCCCTATATTGCCTCAGATCCGAGTACTTCACCATAGGGGCTGCTTGCCTGCCTCTCCTTTTTACATCCATTGTACCACCAGAAGGAAGAGTCGCTGGTTTACTGTCCGCTGTCAAATGCACAGCACACAAGGGCTAAAAATGTACTTTCTCTCTTCTGCTGGATCTTTTATATGTTTTTTTTTTTTTTAATGTTGTTTTCTTTTTTTTATATTTTAATAGAATGGTTTGAGTATAAACAAAATGTGATCATCCCAGAGGCATCATACTTGCTTTTAAAGCAAACTCTAAAATAAAATGTTAGAGTCTCTTTAAGACAAGATTTTGTATCTTTTAGAATTTAAAACTATTGCAATTAGTTTTAATCTATATATCTAAAAAAAAGTATCTTACACAAAATGACCTTGATTTAATATTTTTTATTAGCTTTTTAGATTATTTAATATTTTCAGATAAACTTTTAAACTTATTAAAATATCCAAAACATATCATGTATAAAAAAAGAGAATATATTAAAAACAAATCTATCTATCTGTGACAGATTCATCTGTCTTTGAACTATTTCTAATCCTCCTTGGTTTGTCTGTTTGTTCGGTTAATTGCCTGTCCGTACACCCCATTCATTTGTTTCCCCAACTCCCGAATGAACTGCCGAACGGCCGGCCACCCAGCGTGGAAGTGTGCTGCTGGTTAACCTCTTGGCCTCATTTGGGCAGACTAGATGGGCCGAATGGTTCTTATCTGCCGTCACATTCTATGTTTCTATGTTTCTATGTTTCTCATTAGAACGTTGTGGTTAACCGCAGACACTTCGTAATTGTCAAAGGAAGGCTGGGTGGTCGCCGTTCGTATGCCAAAGACAAGGCGGCGGCCATCTTGGACGTACAAATGCCCAGTGGTGTTCGTCGAGAATCGTATGGAACTAAAAACGGACACTGAATTGCACGAACTTTGCTGAAGCCACCGACCTCCCTTCTCACATGGATCTTACAAACAAACACCATCCCGTTCGGTAGTTTTACCTCACGAATGGACTCACCTCAGATAGCTATCCCACGGAGCCTATTCCTATACCAAAAGACTACGTACCAGACTTTGGCTTCATGGCGATTGGACTATGTGCATAGTATCTGAGCGCCATTCGGTAATAATGTGCGCTCATATCCAAGCTATCTGGCGATATGTTGAACCTATATATTTTCTTCGGTTATTGTCATATTATTTTTTTTACACATTTTCTCCACCTCGTGTAAGATGGAGTTTAGCCTCTATCCTGGGAGATAATTGAGTTACTTCCCAATTATCTCCAGGATAGAGAGGAGGGTTCTGTACAGTAAAAGGGGAGTGTTGATAGCCAAAGTGTTTCCATTGGCTACTGTATTATATTTGTCACAGTTTTCCACCAGGTCCCCTAGGAGAGTGTCCACCTGGTGGAAAACCTGCATAATTACCGGGCAGGTAGCCCCGATTAAACAGATAACTGCTTGACCCTCAATACAGAGTTTTGTCTCGTCATTGGGGGGATATTATTCGTATGGTTTCTCGTTTGGCTGTTTGGATCAGGGAGTATTTCATATGGTTTCTGTTCGGCTGGTTGGAGTGTTCATTAGCTGCTTCTCCCTTCGGAAGGTTAACGTCTTTAACGGTGTTAACCCCTTGTATACCTGGGTGAACCTTAACACTATCTATCTATCTATCTATCTAGATTTCAAGATATTAAATAATTTTAAACGTTTATGCAAAAATATTTAATCATATGAAAAGAATATGAAAAAATATTTAATTACGGCTTGCATGAGAAAACTGTCTATAGTGTAGAATGTCTAGTATATTTTCAGAAACAAGATTAATCTTAACGTATGGGTCTTGTGCAGTTTCAATGGGTCCTTACTAGTTTGACAAAGCATGCAACACGTGTCAGGCCAATAACAACTGCAAACTGGTGTGCCGAAGGTTGCCTACCCCTGACCTATGCTATCACCATTGAAATATTTTTGACACTGGGGATAGTCAAAGAAATATGCATATTTTCAAATATTTTGTTATTTATTGCATTGTAATTTTAGAATAGATCTCTAAATCATGTTTTCAATTAAGAAATGGGTCAACAGGCAATTGCCATTTACATTATGTAGGTCCCTGTCATAAAAAGGTTAATAAGGATTGATCTAGCCTATGAGCAATATGAATGCAACAACACTAAATACAAGTTGCATTTAAAATATCAAGTGGATTCCGGAGGTTCCTGATAATTCCGTGACAGGTTTATTAGTGAATGTAAATTTGGTAATTTTCTTTTTGAGTCAATTATATTTTAACATATGTTCTTAAAGGGAACATGAATAAATCTACTTTAAATGTCTGGTTATTGCAGAGAATATAATTATAATCATGTACTTTTAATTGGCTGCCTGTGTACATTTACTCAGAACATATTAGATGTTCTCTTTGAACATGTTCAAGCTGAGTGTATTTCCGATGTTCCCCAATTTTGCTCAATTATTAGCCTTAATGTCCTGCTTTATTAATATGTCTCTTTCTTTGTCAAATGTACAATTATAGAAAACTGATAAAAAAATAACATGTCTCTATTTAGCTCTAAGCTTAGGACAATGCTGGGACAATCATCCAGGACCACTATATCACATGGCAAAGTTAGTCAATTAGCATTTACATTACCATCGCTGAACAATATTAAAGGGAAATTCTATAAATTGTAGCACTTTATCTTGCTGGAGTGCTTTATGTGTGAAGAGTGTGTGCTCTATTTTTTTGTTTTACAAAAATTGCAGATTTCGATATAAATTGTCCCCTTTATAAATGAATCTGGTTACACCCCCCCGACTGTCAATCAGATAACTGGTCCTGTTACTTCCTGGTTTGTTTAGCTCAGTGGAGATAAACTCAAGAGGCAGCAATTGCTCAGAACACCTGCCTTCTCATTGAGCTGCATTGGGAGGTCTTTGATTCGACAGCCACAGACAGTCTGGGCGGGATTAGAAGGAGAGGCCTTGCAGAAAAGAGATACCCAGAATTTGCAATGAAAACAATTAGGGGGGTATTGGTTGTAGGAAGCAAGTGTGGCATATAGGTAGGGGTCAAGAGAGCTAACTGAGGGTAGATGAGGAGAAGTGCACTAGTAGGCATTGATGGGTATAGCCAAACACAATGTAAAAACGCACACCTGCATATATGCATGCTAATCCTCCACTCCAACACACTATTGTATTCACACACTACAATTATATTACTGAATCAATAAAACGCACACCATTAAACACTGAACTCCACATTGTAGCTCCACAATTTAGATATTTCTTCTTTACAAAACATAAACATAAGGGATGCTGTAAAATCTTATCAAATAGTTCTTATATTTCTGAAATCATTGAATATCTACTTTTAAAAATAAAAGTTCTATAAATGTACAGATTCTGTAAATCTATAAATGTAGGTTTTAGAAATCACTGAACAGGAATCTAGGTGCAAAGTTGCTATTTTCTTAGAAGTGCATACACAAGCTACGCATCTAATGCTTGGAATAAATGTTATGACATTCCCTACAAAGATCTTGGCCGAATGGCTTAAGCTGCGTAATTGAAAGATCTATTTATGAACTTCTGAAGTTAAGACCTACAGATTTGTTGAAAAAAATGTAGTTAATACCTCCCAGTTGCTTTGTATTAATTTAATTTCAAACCTAGACAATTATTTTTGAAAAGCAAAACCATTATAAAATCTCCATCCATCTCCAAAAAATCACTATTGAGTAGATATACATCCAATAAAAAAAAAAAATTTCATCGGATATATATCTACTAAATAGTGATTTATCTTTTTTAGATGGATGGAAACGATTCTGAGCAAGAAATGTCATAACATTTATTTGACGCACTGGATGCATAGCTTGTGTATGAACTTCTAAGAAAATAGCAATTTTTTACATCTAGGTTCCTGTTCAGTGGTTTCTAAAAAACCTTCATTTATAGATTTACAGAATCCATACATTTATAGAACTTTTATTTTTCAATTATGTATTCAATGATTTCAGAAATAAAAGAATCTCATAAATTATTAGAACATTTAAAGCGTCCTTTACTTTTATTACTTCTGACAGTTTTGGAAAAAATGTATGTAAAAAGGAAAAAGCTCAATTCTCCAACTTAGTTATAGTCGTACCTTGGAAATGTTAGCTTTCATTTTAAACTTGAATTTAAATTTGCTACAATTTGGAGTTTAATGAATAAATGTGTGTGTTTTCTTGCTGTGGGGCTCAGTAATGTAATTGTAGTGTGTGATTACAATAGTGTGTTGGTGTGGAGGGTTACCGTACATGTATGCAGGTGTGTGTTTGCGTTTGTGTTTGGCTACAAACAATCAATCCCTACTAGTGGATTTTACCTCATCTGCCCTAAAGTAGCTCTCTCGACCCCTACCTATATGCCACATGTGCTTCCTACAACCTACATCCCACAACCCCCTGCAAGTTTGTCATTGATAACCCTTTGCCCATGCCTCCACCTCCCCTTTGTCTCTCACCCATGATTCATTTTACATTCCCTACCTTTTCTTTGAGAGAACCGACATTGTACTGAGATCCTGAGAGCAAGAATGCTTTATCAAGTCCCCACAATGAGAAGCCAGGGAGTGTGTGGGAGGGGTGGGTATACAAGATCACATCCATGCTACAAGGGCTAGTCCTGCAAGAAACCAATTATGTGGGAAGTAAACAAATCCAGTAAGCTTTTCTCCCTAACCATTAAAACTCTCTCCTTTTCCTTCTGTCTCCCTCCTTCCTTCATTTCCTCAACCCCCTAAATTAACTACTAATCCACTCTCCCACCTTCCTCTTACAACATTATAACTAAAAAGAAAAAAACTGAAATTAGTCTACCAAATTGCTGTTTACTACGTTAACCCAATGAACTTGGACGCAGAAATGTTCAGTTCCTGTCAGATTTCCTAGAAATTATACTTTTATCTAAGCTAAGCCAAGTTATCATTCAGTAAATTCTCATATTTCTTACATCTTACTGTTTTAACCCCTTAAGGACATATGACGGAAATATTCTGTCATGATTCCCTTTTATTCCAGCAGTTGTGTCCTTAAGGGGTTAATGCCTGCATTTTATCAGTAAATTCCATCTCTCGGAAGCAAACCTCACATTTTGTATTTAATTTGCTTAGCGCCAACCCTTAAACATCATGTTTAACATAATATACCCCCTCATTTTGCAGCTTTTAAATCCTACAGGTTTCATGAAGGAAATAAAAAAGATTGCGTAAATGGATTTGACCACATTCCAAAACATGTAAGCCTTTAACATTTATTTTGACAGACTGAAAATAAACTTGCTATGTTGCCACAATGAAAAACTATTATAAAATCCCTACTCTGAATTTCTGTAATAACAGTCTAATTTAGATGTTATTACTCACTGATTCATGATTATTACAGTTTAGTTATAACACTAATCAGTGGTTAAAAGCTTAATGCAACATCAGTACTCAATGTTTATAAGTTACTGCAGCCTATTTATGACATCCCCACTCAATTATCAACTACTACAGTCTTGTTATGACATCACTTCACATTTTGACATCACAAGTCATCGATTATACCTATTTATAGTATTGTTATGCTTTTACTTTTCATTGATTTAACCTTTTAAAATCTAGTTATGACATTACTACTTACTACTCATTAAAAGCTATTAATATCATTGATAATAAGTTATTAATATTGAGATCTGATCAGTTACTTGTCAATGCTATTGCTGTCTAGGTAATACATTTGTATTTGATAGTTATTATAATCAACTTGCAACATTACAAATCACTGAATATATTATTACTTTGATTTAATAACTGTAGATTATGCTAGCTTTAGTGTACCTATAATCTTAATTGTATTAATGACAGGAGGTATTTGCTTAAGTCTCTCTTTACTAGAACTCCACAGCAGCACAGAAAAACAACCAATCAGAAAAAAGTTAGGTACTATAAAACTCCCCTCCCCATGCATCATTTCCTCTTTCAAGCTGCGACAAAAACAGAATAAAAGGCAGAAAACATAATGGGGAAGAAACAAAGTCCTAGATATGATGAATACAACGATGTCCACCATCCGAGAAGAACTGCCAAACCAGATAGCGTTGATGGACTGTAAACTGAAACGAAAGAAAAACAGAATCGAACAGGTTGATTATCCAATGAAATGTACTCTGAATAAACATGTAGGTACCCAATGTAGCAACCAAAAGTACCTTAATATGTAGATATCCCAACCCTACTTATGAAAAAAACAGACATAAGAACAGGCGACAGGTAGCAGAGACAACAAGCAGAGTTGCATATGTACCTGATTATTCCAAACTATTAAAATTAAACAAGGGAGGGATAAGAATGGGTGGGAAATACTCGCTTCCTGTCATTAATACAATTAAGATTAAAGGTACACTAAAACTAGCATAATCTACAATTTTATAACGACAGGAGGCTTTGTATTTGCTGTTTTAACACTCAGTCAACAAATCCAACGCTGTTTGTTTCGCTGGTACCTATTCCGGGAGCTATCCGAGCAATCCTAAATGGACTTTCCAACTGCGATAAATGACAATAGACCGATCGATGAAGATGCCAGTTGAAGCATCCCAAATACGGAAAAAAACACCATCCGCCAATAGATCATTGTACGTGGGGTTGCGACCTGTTTCCAACCAGCCAGTCCATGAGCTGCCAAGCTGACCTATTAGCCATTTCCCTGTAGTTATAAAATGTTGAAGGTCATTTGCGGACTTAGGGCCGCGATAAGACACTGTCACCATGTCTCAACTCTTGATGTGTAAGGTTGCTCCACCGATCGTGGCCGGGTCACCCGGCGATGTGGTCTTGCAGGCAGATCTTCAATCTCAAGGAATGCGCCTAAGTCCACCACCAATTCCGTAATAGAACCGAGTAGGATCTTTCGTTCCCTGATGGCCTACCCGGTGAGATGTCTCATCCGAGAATACATTTATTAAACAGGCAAGAGTGTGGCAAACTAGCTCTATCCCAAGTGATTCCAATATTCCAACTGTACTGTGTAATCCACGGCTGCGGTAGAGAAAGGACTCCAAAAAGGACATCCAATCATGGTCCCAAACTGAACTTATGTGGTGGAACGGTGGTCGACTATTCTGGAAATAGTGGGTCCCGGAAATCTTCAAAGGGCTGGGAAATGTAAACCGGAGTTGAGATTCCCCTCCAGATGTCAACGTCTAAGAGTGATAAGATGTACGGATCCAATGGCGATTGGGACCTGTATAATAACGAAGAGTTCTCACGTGCTGTAGTGAGAGAGTGAAATAGTCCGACTACCTGTCGTATGATTCTGTTCCATGCCCGACCTGTCAAAATTTGTGTAGGGGTTCCTGGTATACACGCCACCTACAAGATAGGGTATAATATAGTGAGACCCTTAGGTCCCTGTACCCCTGACTGTCTGGGCACGTATCTCCCAGAGCAGGCCCTAGGTCAAGGGACCCAGGAATGTAATTTTGATAATTGAAGTCAAAGTCTCCCTATACAGGGATACCTCCCTTCTTAGCTTGGAGTCCCGCGAACACATAGCGTTCTCCAATACGCAGGCAAGGCGTAAAGTCCCTTTGCTCATGACAGGTGACTCCAGAGAGCAGATATAGCGAAAAAAGAAGGGTCTAGCTTCAGCCGTCCGAAACATGTGTTGTCCCGTTTGAGAATGTCGGCAGCCCTATCTGAGTCTGCTACACATCCTGAGCCGTACTCCAGTGGTAGGTTGTGACCCGACTTTGACGTCTATGTAGGAGTCGGGGCACACCAGTTTCCTCCATAGAGTCTCGCAGGTCTCCTTGATGGTAGTTGAAAAGGTGGGTTAGCGCGAACCCAAACCAAAACGGCTCCCATGAGGGATATACAGAGTATAGATGCAGGGCCCTCCATCTCCGAAACATGTTCTCCAGGTATGTGCTCAGAGGAGTAGGGGCAGTCCTGCCATCTTATCCCAAGATTGTAATGACCAGAGAACACAAGACAACCGGGGTTTCCGGTCTTACCATGCGATCCATGCGTATGGTGTACTTTCAGACCGGGTAGTAGGCCTTCCCTAGTCTTGTTACCCAAGCAAGGCAGTGCCCGTTTGCTCCATGAAGGTCTCCGTATCTCATGTCATCTTGATATGGGAAAACTGTCTGTGCAGTTTGTTCGCAATGGTCCGGATATCCAAAACAGAATGCAATTCTCTGTTTTATATAGCGCAGAATATACCAAAACCTGCACTCTTGTAATACCTGAGGCTCACCCATTAACCGTACCGTCTCTAGGAGTGTGTGTAAATAAGTGGGAGTCTCCCCCCGTTATACTTCTGTAAGTATTTCTCGAGTGTGGTACCGTGGTCCGGATCCAGTAGATCCATTACAGGAGATAAAATAGAGGGATCCAGATCCAGTATGGCAACGGTGCTTGCCTGGACACCTGCCTATCTCCATGTCACTAGTGGGTACTGGGTTTTCCTCAGTGTTATTCCGCCAGGCCTGCGGCCAAAAGGGGGTCGGCACCAATAGAGCAGGCCCGTCAGAAGGGCACAGGCCCAGCAGGCCAAACAAATGGGCACAGAATAGTTGGCCAATCAAATAAGCACAGACATAGCAGGCCAATCGATGGGGCACAGACATAGCAGGCCAATCAAAGGGGCACAGACATAGCAGGCCAATCAAAGGGGCACAGACAGAGCAGGCCCGTGATAGTGTTCCGACAGCCGTAGGGCCCATCTGCGTGTGTAGAGTCCACTATATATATATATATATATGTGCGTAATGAAACAGGGAAACCTTGGGGCAAATAATTTCAATATGTAAAACCCACTAGCAGGGTAGTAATGTGATTATAACAGTATTTTTACATAATACCTCTGGATTAAGTTGCTATAATGTCTCCAGTCTAATATCACAGATGTTACAGCTACTAGTGATGAAGTGCTATACCACTATACAGGGAACTGGAAGACTTTAATGTTTAGCCAAAGGCAGAAAACCAAACTGCAGGCATCTCAGAGCAGTACAAGGTGTACAGTACAAATACAAAATATTTATACAAAATTATATTAATGTGGAGTCATCTTGGGATATAGATTAACCCTGAGCAGGGTGAAGGGCCCTCATCTGATATAAAAAACTCCGGCCGTGACCGTAATCCGGCCTTGATTGACAGAGGGGAGGAAAGCTCCTCAAACAGACCTCCAACCAGTTAGGAATAGATGGGGGGAGGGGCTGCGAGCGGTCGCATCATCCACCCGCCCGGTCGGACACACGCGGTCCGCGGGCGGAGGCGGCCGTGGCGAAGCGGCCACGTGGGAAAGAAGATCCAGTCGCGGGGTGCTCATTTCGAGCTCCCCTGCGACCGGAAAAAACACACACAGAGTTCATCTTTGGCGGTCCCAGAACTCAGGGATCGAAGGAGGCAGATGCAGTCGGCCTCCGGAAGCCCCCGAGTGGCGCACACAGACACCGCCAGACATAAGGACAAAGGCAGAACAAAAAACATAACAACGAGCATACACAAAGTTGGGAGACGGACAGGGGGGACAAGGCCAAGGGGATAGAGGAGACTGGAGGACCGCAAAGACCCCCAGAAATCCAAACTAAATATGTATATAACAGTGATAGCCTGAAGTTACAAGTAAAAATAAACTCCCACAGGGGATTTAACAAAACTGCACGTGTAAGGAAAATTTACACATGGCCAAAGTAATACTGCATATAAGTGAATCCCACAAGGCCTAAATAAAAAATTCTGAAAAGATATTCAATATATAAGCATAAAAACCCCACAAGGGAAAATAAAATACCGAATATGAAGAAAAAAATCCCACAAGGAACATAACAATATTGTATTATAAAAATAAAATCCTACAAGGATTATAACAATACTGCATTATAAGAATAAAATCCCACAAGGATTCTAACAGTACTGCATATAAAAATAAAATCCCACATGGATTATAACAATACTGCATTATAAAAATACAATCCCACATGGATTATAACATACTGCATTATAAGAATAAAATCCCACAAGGATTATAACAATACTGCATTATAAAAATAAAATCCCACATGGATTATAACAATACTGCATTATAAGAATAAAATCCCACAAGGATTATAAAAAATACTGCATTATAAAAATAAAATCCCACATGGATTATAACAATACTGTATTATAAAAATAAAATCCCACAAGGATTATAACAATACTGCATTATAAAAATAAAATCCCACAAGGATTATAACAATACTGCATTATAAAAATAAAATAAAATCCCACATGGATATAACAATACTGCATTATAAAAATAAAATCCCACATGGATATAACAATACTGCATTATAAAAATAAAATCCCACATGGATTATAACAATACTGCATTATAAAAATAAAATCCCACATGGATTATAACAATACTGCATTATAAAAATAAAATCCCACAAGGATTATAAAAATACTGCATTATAAAAATAAAATCCCACATGGATTATAACAATACTGTATTATAAAAATAAAATCCCACAAGGATTATAACAATACTGTATTATAAAAATAAAATCCCACATGGATTATAACAATACTGCATTATAAGAATAAAGTCCCACAAGGATTATAAAAATACTGCATTATAAAAATAAAATCCCACATGGATTATAACAATACTGTATTATAAAAATAAAATCCCACAAGGATTATAACAATACTGTATTATAAAAATAAAATCCCACATGGATTATAACAATACTGCATTATAAGAATAAAGTCCCACAAGGATTATAAAAATACTGCATTATAAAAATAAAATCCCACATGGATTATAACAATACTGTATTATAAAAATAAAATCCCACAAGGATTATAATAATACTGTATTATAAAAATAAAATCCCACATGGATTATAACAATACTGTATTATAAAAAATAAAATCCCACAAGGACTATAACAATACTGCATTATAAAAATAAAATCCCACAAGGATTATAACAATACTGCATTATAAAAATAAAATAAAATCCCACATGGATATAACAATACTGCTTTATAAAAATAAAATCCCACAAGGATTATAACAATACTGCATTATAAAAATAAAATCACACATGGATTATAACAATACTGCATTATAAAAATAAAATCACACATGGATTATAACAATACTGCATTATAAAAATAAAATCACACATGGATTATAACAATACTGCTTTATAAAAATAAAATCCCCATGGATTACAACAATACTGCATTATAAAAATAAAATCACACATGGATTATAACAATACTGCATTATAAAAATAAAATCCCACAAGGATTATAACAATACTGCATTATAAAAATAAAATCCCACATGGGTTATAACAATACTGCATTATAAAAATACAATCACACATGGATTATAACAATACTGTATTAAAAAATAAAATCCCACATGGATTATTTCAATACAGCATACAGGAATAAAATCATACAAGGATTATAACAATACTGCATTTATAAGGTTAAAATACTGAATATAAGCAATAAAATCCCAAAGCCACCCACTATAAGCAGGAGGCAGTGGTACTCTGACCTGCACTGACTGCGAAGCAGCAAAGAAAGAGGCAATGCTGTATGGGAAGGGGGTTTTATAGTACCTAACTTTTTTCTGATTGGTTGTTTTCTGCGCTGCTGTGGAGTTCTAGTAAAGAGAGACTTAAGCAAATACGAAGCCTCCTGTCATGTTATAAAATTATAGATTATAAGTATTTTCAGTCTCGCTTTAACATTACTAGTTATTGATTCTAGGTATTTCCAAATTAGTTATCATAAAACTGCTAATTAATTATAAGCTTTTTAAGTCTAATTCATGCATCAGTATTCACCAATTCTGAATTGTTACATTATAGTTCCAACACTATTCCTAAGCAATTATAACTTTATTTGTAAAATCCTAATGACACCACTCATTGCGTATGCCTAGAAGTCTAGCTTGAACAGTATTTATCGTTAATTATATGTTACCATTTAGTTCTAACAAAGCCAATCTTGGATTTTTACATTATTATGTATTCTTATTATTTTATTATTTATATAGCACAATCAGATTCCATAGCGCGGTACAATGGGTGGACTAATAGACATGTAATTGTAACCAGACAACTGGACATACAGGAACAGAGAGGTAGAGGGCCCTGCTCAATGAGCTTACATTTTAGAGGATATTACATGCAGCTATGTTTCCTTGATCAAACATTATTCATCCACTTCTCATAATTGTAATTTTGCTGGATACATCAAATTATGTAGTTTTATGTAGTTTTATGTATTTTTGGATACACTTAAAAATATATTGTTCTTTTATAAATGTGAAAATATTACAATATTAAAATATTTTTTTCAAAATATTAAATCATTTTAAACGTTTATCCCAAAAATGTAAATCATTTGAAATGTTTATCAAAAAAAAAAAAAAAACTCATCTGGGGCCAGAATTAGTACACTAATCATATTTTGGTCTTGATTTAATTGGTTTGAATCAGAAATTATTCTATTTTGCAAGTTTTCTCTACAGAAGTCATTATTAATGCCTACGGGACTTTTTGTAGAAAATAGTTTTAAATGTTTTCCCTAACAGAGGCCTCAATTTAATGCTTTGCTTAAGTTTTTGAAATGATTTAGAACATTTAGATAAACTTTTCTAATGATTATATATTTTGAAAAATATTTTAATATTTTGGTATTTTTTTTTATATATAATATTTTTTATATCATAATATTAAAAATTATGTTAATTGTTTATCCATAAATATTAAATCATTAGAGAAGCTTATCCAAAATTATTAAACAGAAGACAAGATGGAATAATTTCTGTTTAAACCATTTAAATTGAGGCTTTAGTGACTACAAATCGCAATCGTGCCTTATCATCAAAACCAGAATTATAGCATTTAATGGATTATACCTCTGTAACGCACATAATGAAAATCTACTTTTGTACACTAAAAAAAGTTTATTTTTTCTTTACATTACTTTAAATTTATATATCAAATAAAACAAACAAAATTAGATCAAGGAATGAACTAAGATTGCACCATTTATTGCATATTACTACAGTGAGAATTCAAAGTAAATTCAAATTGAATTTTAAAGTTAAGTAGCTGAACTGAAAGAACAGCTGACTTAGAGAATTGATATTGTTTAGCTGTTATAAAATTAAATTTTGAATTCTTACATTAGTGAATAAACCTATAAATGTATCAATCAATTTACTTACAATACAATAAATGTACAATTTAATTATTAATGCTTTTTATTGTTCTGATAAATTGTTGGAGTTATTTTTCTGTTAAAAATTATCTCCATATTTACAAAAATGCATAACAGAACAGCATTATTTTCTCTTGTCGCACAAACATTGGCTGTAGGTTTTGACAGTTTGGTAATAATTACAATACATTTCTCAAAAGGGACGAACATGACATCCGAAGCATTAACATTCCAAAACAGAAATGTTTTCGTAAATAAGTGAATTGACAGGTATATTTTAAAACCGAACCTATTTGCATCTTAGAATATACATTCACATTCAGTGAAAAAAATAATAATTTGATCAAAACCTTTATTGAGACTGAGTCATAAAGAAGATTTACAAACAAAGTATTCTCTCATTAGCACATTCAGGATCATTTTACCCCAACATTAGTGACTTCTTTAAATAATGAGCATGTCATTTACTTGAAACAAGAGATACAAAGCTAGCACATAGCCATAATAAAAAAAAGACAATGTAGACAGAGATTGCTGTTTAGGGGTATCTAAAACATTCACAATATACGTAAATATAAATTTTTAAAAAATGTATTTAGATTTAGAAATTACATGCTATCTTAAATCTTGCAATATCATAGACAAGTTCTAACATTTTAGAAACACAAATACAAATGTGCAAATATGTGTCACCTGGTGGCATTTTTCCTCCATATAGTATAAATATGTGTCATATATGAAGGCATAATGCCCAGTAAGTACAGTTGTTCTGGTGTGTATAACCTATCCATGCAGCTTTTTTGCTGTAAACACTGTCTTTTCAGAGAAAATGCAGTGTTTTCATTCCTCCCTAGTAACACCTTGTGGCGAAACCGACCTCGCCACTGGGCATTGGAGAAGACTGA
The DNA here is from genome assembly GCA_933207985.1 of Pelobates cultripes. Lineage (NCBI taxonomy): Eukaryota > Metazoa > Chordata > Amphibia > Anura > Pelobatidae > Pelobates > Pelobates cultripes. The sequence continues at coordinate 324,212,891 of OW240915.1, read as the reverse complement.
TTGCCAGCCTCCTGCCATGTGACTATGGCCCCTGGGATGTATTGCCCTTTAAAGACATGATTTGGGCATAATGGTTTTGTGTTGTGCTGCTGCTGGCCCTTTAAGAACCATCTGGGGACATACTGTGGAGTTACTGGGTAACCACCATTTCATGTATCAGAGGCACATGGTGAGAACAATGGATGAAGCACATGGTGAGAACAATGGATGGCGGCCATTTTAACTCACAGACACAGTTTGGACTTTTCAACACGGTGCCATCTCGCCGGTATTTGGTGCACAGAGACATTGTGCAGTGGTTTTGGACTATACAACAGGGGACACATTATACAGTAATTGTTTTTCATTTAGCCTGCATATGTTCTGTGAAATCTGCATTAAACTGTATCTTCCAAAGTACTGAACAGATCTGGGTGAATTTTGGATATGTGGTTCACCCAGATCCCCCGATTCCAAGGATATGGGGTTATTGCATGTTTTGGGGTCCCTGTGATGTGTTTTATGATACTGTATTTGCCAGTACAGTCAGTTCTGCTTGACCTCAAAATGAAGTGTTGTCTCGTTATTGGGGGGATTGGATTGTATGCTGATTGCCAGGAGTGTAAGCTGTTTGTATGCTTTTCCTGTTCAGCTGCTGACAGCATTCATATGCTTGAGAACATTCATATGCTTCTCCGGTTCGGTGGTTGTGGTGTCTGCTGCAGTTCTTGGAGTCCTCAGGAAGCGCTAGGAGCATCCTTCAATGGAGGTACCCAGTCGGGGTGCCAGGTGATCCGTTACACACCTCCAGTGGCCACACCTCAAATCGTTACTGGAGGTGCTTCCTGGGGCAGTCCTGGCACACTCTGTTTGGAGATGCTGAACGTTCACCAAAGACATGCATTGATACAATGCATCTCTATGAATAGATGCTGTTTGGACAAGCAGGCATTTGGCTCTGCCCCCGCCCCACCTCCTTGTCAATCTCAGCAAATCCAATGCTTTTCCTATAGGAAAGCATTGGACTGGGTTAGTACATCAATTCTTATGATGTCAGCCAATGAGGTAGACTGGGGGAGGGGCCAGCACTAGTGGACCTGCATGGCACAGGAAACAAGGTAGGTTTTCTTACATTTTAAGGAAGGTAAGGAGTGGGGGGGGGGGGATATTTCAACATTCCCCTTCTCATGCATCCTCTATCCATTCTTGGTCACCTCTGTCAATATGTCAATTGCTTCCAACTTGATTCACTGACTTCAAATATGATTATGTTATATAGTTGGTCATTTGTAATTTTGTAATCTGGATTCAATTTAGTGTTCAA
>OW240915.1:324200282-324211488 GCA_933207985.1 Pelobates cultripes | reverse complement strand
ATCTAGGTTCCTGTTCAGTGGTTTCTAAAAAACCTTCATTTATAGATTTACAGAATCCATACATTTATAGAACTTTTATTTTTCAATTATGTATTCAATGATTTCAGAAATAAAAGAATCTCATAAATTATTAGAACATTTAAAGCGTCCTTTACTTTTATTACTTCTGACAGTTTTGGAAAAAATGTATGTAAAAAGGAAAAAGCTCAATTCTCCAACTTAGTTATAGTCGTACCTTGGAAATGTTAGCTTTCATTTTAAACTTGAATTTAAATTTGCTACAATTTGGAGTTTAATGAATAAATGTGTGTGTTTTCTTGCTGTGGGGCTCAGTAATGTAATTGTAGTGTGTGAATACAATAGTGTGTTGGTGTGGAGGGTTACCGTACATGTATGCAGGTGTGTGTTTGCGTTTGTGTTTGGCTACAAACAATCAATCCCTACTAGTGGATTTCACCTCATCTGCCCTAAAGTAGCTCTCTCGACCCCTACCTATATGCCACATGTGCTTCCTACAACCTACATCCCACAACCCCCTGCAAGTTTGTCATTGATAACCCTTTGCCCATGCCTCCACCTCCCCTTTGTCTCTCACCCATGATTAATTTTACATTCCCTACCTTTTCTTTGAGAGAACCGACATTGTACTGAGATCCTGAGAGCAAGAATGCTTTATCAAGTCCCCACAATGAGAAGCCAGGGAGTGTGTGGGAGGGGTGGGTATACAAGATCACATCCATGCTACAAGGGCTAGTCCTGCAAGAAACCAATTATGTGGGAAGTAAACAAATCCAGTAAGCTTTTCTCCCTAACCATTAAAACTCTCTCCTTTTCCTTCTGTCTCCCTCCTTCCTTCATTTCCTCAACCCCCTAAATTAACTACTAATCCACTCTCCCACCTTCCTCTTACAACATTATAACTAAAAAGAAAAAAACTGAAATTAGTCTACCAAATTGCTGTTTACTACGTTAACCCAATGAACTTGGACGCAGAAATGTTCAGTTCCTGTCAGATTTCCTAGAAATTATACTTTTATCTAAGCTAAGCCAAGTTATCATTCAGTAAATTCTCATATTTCTTACATCTTACTGTTTTAACCCCTTAAGGACATATGACGGAAATATTCCGTCATGATTCCCTTTTCTTCCAGCAGTTGTGTCCTTAAGTGGTTAATGCCTGCATTTTATCAGTAAATTCCATCTCTCGGAAGCAAACCTCACATTTTGTATTTAATTTGCTTAGCGCCAACCCTTAAACATCATGTTTAACATAATATACCCCCTCATTTTGCAGCTTTTAAATCCTACACTTACAATGTATTTCAGAATCTACAAGTATGTTCCCTTTTTAGGTATGTCATTAAAATAAAGGTTTCATGAAGGAAATAAAAAAGATTGCGTAAATGGATTTGACCACATTGCAAAACATGTAAGCCTTTAACATTTATTTTGACAGACTGAAAATAAACTTGCTATGTTGCCACAATGAAAAACTATTATAAAATCCCTACTCTGAATTTCTGTAATAACAGTCTAATTGAGATGTTATTACTCACTGATTCATGATTATTACAGTTTAGTTATAACATCACTAATCAGTGGTTAAAAGCTTAATGCAACATCAGTACTCAATGTTTATAAGTTACTGCAGCCTATTTATGACATCCCCACTCAATTATCAACTACTACAGTCTTGTTATGACATCACTTCACATTTTGACATCACAAGTCATCGATTATACCTATTTATAGTATTGTTATGCTTTTACTTTTCATTGATTTAACCTTTTAAAATCTAGTTATGACATTACTACTTACTACTCATTAAAAGCTATTAATATCATTGATAATAAGTTATTAATATTGAGATCTGATCAGTTACTTGTCAATGCTATTGCTGTCTAGGTAATACATTTGTATTTGCTAGTTATTATAATCAACTTGCAACATTACAAATCACTGAATATATTATTACTCTGATTTAATAACTGTAGATTATGCTAGCTTTAGTGTACCTATAATCTTAATTGTATTAATGACAGGAGGCGAGTATTTGCTTAAGTCTCTCTTTACTAGAACTCCACAGCAGCACAGAAAAACAACCAATCAGAAAAAAGTTAGGTACTATAAAACTCCCCTCCCCATGCATCATTTCCTCTTTCAAGCTGCGACAAAAACAGAATAAAAGGCAGAAAACATAATGGGGAAGAAACAAAGTCCTAGATATGATGAATACAACGATGTCCACCATCCGAGAAGAACTGCCAAACCAGATAGCGTTGATGGACTGTAAACTGAAACGAAAGAAAAACAGAATCGAACAGGTTGATTATCCAATGAAATGTACTCTGAATAAACATGTAGGTACCCAATGTAGCAACCAAAAGTACCTTAATATGTAGATATCCCAACCCTACTTATGAAAAAAACAGACATAAGAACAGGCGACAGGTAGCAGAGACAACAAGCAGAGTTTCATACGTACCTGATTATTCCAAACTATTAAAATTAAACAAGGGAGGGATAAGAATGGGTGGGAAATACTCACCTCCTGTCATTAATACAATTTAGATTATAGGTACACTAAAACTAGCGTAATCTACAATTTTATAACATGACAGGAGACTTTGTATTTGCTGTTTTAACACTCAGTCAACAAATCCAACGCTGTTTGTTTCGCTGGTACCTATTCCGGGAGCTATCCGAGCAATCCTAAATGGACTTTCCAACTGCGATAAATGACAATAGACCGATCGATGAAGATGCCAGTTGACGAAGCATCCCAAATACGGAAAAAAACACCATCCGCTAACAGATCCATTGTACGTGGGGTTGCAACCTGTTTCCTACCAGCCATTCCATGAGCTGCCAAGCTGACCTATTAGCCATTTCCCTGTAGTTATAAAATGTCAAAGGTCATTTGCGGACTTAGGGCCGCGATAAGACACTGTCACCATGTCTCAACTCTTGATGTGTAAGGTTGCTCCACCGATTGTGGCCGGGTCACCCGGCGATGTGGTCTTGCAGGCAGATCTTCAATCTCAAGGAATGCGCCTAAGTCCACCACCAATTCCGTAATAAAACCGAGTAGGATCTTTTGTTCCCTGATGGCCTACCCGGTGAGATGTCTCATCCGAGAATACATTTATTATGCAGGCAAGAGTGTGGCAAACTAGCTCTATCCCAAGTGATTCCAATATTCCAACTGGACTGTGTAATTTACGGCTGTGGTAGAGAAAGGACTCCAAAAAGGACGTGCAATCAGGGTCCCAAACTGAACTTATGTGGTGGAACGGTGGTCGACTATTCTGGAAATAGTGGGTCCCGGAAATATTCAAAGAGATGGGAAACATAAACCAGAGTTGAGATTCCCCTCCAGATGTCAACGTCTAAGAGTGATAAGATATACGGATCCAATGGCGATTGGGACATGTATAACAACAAAGAGTCCTCACGTGCTTTAGTGAGAGAGTGAAATAGTCTGACTACCCATCGTACGATTCTGTTCCATGCCCAACCTGTCAAAATTTGTGTAGGGGTTCCTGGTATACACGCCACCTACAAGATAGGGTATAATATAATGAGACCCTTAGGTCCCTGTAGCCCTGACTGTCTGGGCACGTATCTCCCTATAGAGGGATACCTCCCTTCTTAGCTTGGAGTCCCGCGAACACATAGCGTTCTCCAATACGCAGGCAAGGCGTAAAATCCCTTCGCTCATGACAGGTGACTCCAGAGAGCAGATATAGCGAAAAAAGAAGGGTCTAGCTTCAGCCGTCCGACACATGTGTTGTCCGTTTGAGAATGTCGGCAGCCCTATCTGAGTCTGCTACACATCCTGAGCCGTACTCCAGTAGTAGGTTGTGACCCGACTTTGACATCTGTGTAGGAGTCGGGGCACACCAGGTTCCTCCATAGAGTCTTGTAGGTCTCCTTGATGGTAGTTGAAAAGGTGGGTTAGCGCAAACCCAAACCAAAACGGCTGCCATGAGGGATATATAGAGTATAGACGGAGGGCCCTCCATCTCTGAACCATGTTCTCCAGGTATGTGCTCAGAGGAGTAGGGGCAGTCCTGCCATCTTATCCCAAGATTGTAATGACCAGGGTACTCAAGACAACCGGGGTTTCTGGTCTTACCATGCGATCCATTCATATGGTGTACTTTCAGACCGGGTAGTAGGCCTTCCCTAGTTTTGTTACCTGAGCAAGGCAGTGCCCGTTTGCAAATAGCAGGCCGCAAGGCAAGTCAAGTAAGCCCCACTGAACAGGGCCAGGAGCTAACCTTACGCAGGAATAAATACCGATATCTAGATGGATACCGGGAGGCAGTTAGAGGGTTAGTTGTTAAAGACAAGGAAACACCATGTCCCCCTGTTGGCGTCTGAGTCCCGGTCCCTGCCTGTGCAAAGTTCTCCTTGGAGATGTGCCGTTGCCGGGCTGGTGTAAACCGTGGATGCGTGCCTGGGGTCTTCATAAGAAACCTTGCCCTTCAGGCATGAGGTTTAGGGCCTTCACCCTTCCCACCATGCTCAGGTGGCCTTATACTGGTGTCCTGTTGGATAGTATGGCAACGGTGCTTGCCTGGACACCTGCTTATCTCCATGTCACTAGTGGGTACTGGGTTTTCCTCAGTGATATTCCCCCAGGCCAAAAGGGGGTTCGGCACCGATAGAGCAGGCCTGTCAGAAGGGCACAGGCCCAGCAGGCCAAACGAATGGGCACAGAATAGTTGGCCAAACAAATAGGCACAGACATAGCAGGCCATTCAAATAGGCACAGACATAGCAGGCCAATCAATGAGGCACAGACATAGCAGGCCAATCAATGGGGCACAGACATAGCAGGTCAATCAAAGGGGCACAGACATGGCAGGCCCGTGATAGCATTCCGACAGCCGTAGAGCCCATCTGCGTGTGTAGAGTCCACTATATATATATATATATATATATATATGTGCGTAATGAAACAGGGAAACCTTGAGTTAAATAATTTCAATAGGTAAAACTCACTAGCAGGGTAGTAATGTGATTATAACAGTATTTTTACATAATACCTCTGGATAAAGTTGCTATAATGTCTCCAGTCTAATATCACAGATGTTACAGCTAATAGTGATGAAGTGCTATACCACTATACAGGGAACTGGCAGACTTTAATGTTTGGCCAAAGGCAGAAAACCAAACTGCAGGCATATCAGAGCAGTACAGGGTGTACTGCCTAAAGCCTATTCTCCAGCCCAGCAAAATATTTATATAAAATTATATAAATGTGGAGTCATCTTGGGATATAGATTAACCCTGAGCCCTCATCTGATATAAAAAACTCTGGCCGTGACCGGAATCCGGCCTTGATTGACAGACCTCCAGCCAGTTAGGAACAGATGGGGGGAGGGACTGCGAGCGGTCGCACCCTCCCCCGCCCGGTCGGTCACATGCGGTCCACGGGCGGAGGCGGCTGTGGCGAAGCGGCCACATGGGAAAGGAGATCCGGCTGCTGGGTGCTCGTCTCGAGCTCCCCTGCGACCGGAAAAAACACACACGGGACCACCGAAGATGAACTCTGCGGTCCTGCAGCTCTAGGATCGAAGGAGGCAGATGCAGTCAGCCTCCTGAAGCCCCCGAGCGGCGCACACAGACACCGCCAGACATACGGACAAAGGCAGAACCAAAAATATAACGAGCATACACAAAGTTGGGAGACGGACAGGGGGGACAAGGCCAAGGGGATAGAGGAGACAGGAGGACCCCAAAGACCCCCCAGAAATCCAAACTAAATATGTATATAACAGTGATAGCCTGAAGTTACAAGTAAAAATAAAGTCCCACAGGGGTTTTAACAAAACTGCATGTGTAAGGAAAATTTACACATGGACCAAGGTAATAGTGCATATAAAATGATTCCCACAAGGCCTAAATAAAAAATTCTGAAAAGATATTCAATATATAAGCAAACAAATCCCACAAGGGAAAATAAAATACTGAATATGAAGAAAAAAAAATTCCACAAGGACTATAAAAATACTGCATTATAAAAATAAAATCCCACATGGATTATAACAATACTGCATTATAAAAATAAAATCCCACAAGGATTATAACAATACTGCATATAAAAATAAAATAAAATCCCACAAGGATTATAACAATACTGCATTTATAAGGTTAAAATACTGAATATAAGCAATAAAATTCCAAAGCCACCCACTATAAGCAGGAGGCAGTGGTACTCTGACCTGCACTGACTGCGGAGCAGCAAAGAAAGAGGAAATGATGCAATGGAAGGGGGTTTTATAGTACCTAACTTTTTTCTGATTGGTTGTTTTTCTGTGCTGCTGTGGAGTTCTAGTAAAGAGAGACTTAAGCAAATACGAAGCCTCCTGTCATGTTATAAAATTATAGATTATAAGTATTTTCAGTCTCGCTTTAACATTACTAGTTATTGATTCTAGGTATTTCCAAATTAGTTATCATAAAACTGCTAATTAATTATAAGCTTTTTAAGTCTAATTCGTGCATCAGTATTCACCAATTCTGAATTGTTACATTATAGTTCCAACACTATTCCTAAGCAATTATAACTTTATTTGTAAAATCCTAATGACACCACTCATTGCGTATGCCTAGAAGTCTAGCTTGAACAGTATTTATCGTTAATTATATGTTACCATTTAGTTCTAACAACTTGGATTTTTACATTATTATGTATTATTATTATTTTATTATTTATATAGCACAATCAGATTCCATAGCGTGGTACAATGGGTGGACTAATAGACATGTAATTGTAACCAGACAACTGGACATACAGGAACAGAGAGGTAGAGGGCCCTGCTCAATGAGCTTACATTCTAGAGGATATTAAATGCAGCTATGTTTCCTTGATCAAACATTATTCATCCACTTCTCATAATTGTAATTTTGCTGGATACATCAAATTATGTAGTTTTATGTAGTTTTATGTATTTTTGGATACACTTAAAAATATATTGTTCTTTTATAAATGTGAAAATATTACAATATTAAAATATTTTTTTCAAAATATTAAATCATTTTAAACGTTTATCCCAAAAATGTAAATCATTTGAAATGTTTATCAAAAAAAAAAAAAAAACTCATCTGGGGCCAGAATTAGTACACTAATCATATTTTGGTCTTGATTTAATTGGTTTGAATCAGAAATTATTCTATTTTGCAAGTTTTCTCTACAGAAGTCATTATTAATGCCTACGGGACTTTTTGTAGAAAATAGTTTTAAATGTTTTCCCTAACAGAGGCCTCAATTTAATGCTTTGCTTAAGTTTTTGAAATGATTTAGAACATTTAGATAAACTTTTCTAATGATTATATATTTTGAAAAATATTTTAATATTTTGGTATATTTTTTTTATATATAATATTTTTTATATCATAATATTAAAAATTATGTTAATTGTTTATCCATAAATATTAAATCATTAGAGAAGCTTATCCAAAATTATTAAACAGAAGACAAGATGGAATAATTTCTGTTTAAACCATTTAAATTGAGGCTTTAGTGACTACAAATCGCAATCGTGCCTTATCATCAAAACCAGAATTATAGCATTTAATGGATTATACCTCTGTAACGCACATAATGAAAATCTACTTTTGTACACTAAAAAAAGTTTATTTTTTCTTTACGTTACTTTAAATTTATATATCAAATAAAACAAACAAAATTAGATAAAGGAATGAACTAAGATTGCACCATCAGTATTACTACAGTGAGAATTCAAAGTAAATTCAAATTGAATTTTAAAGTTAAGTAGCTGAACTGAAAGAACAGCTGACTTAGAGAATTGTTATTGTTTAGCTGTTATAAAATTAAATTTTAAAATCACTTTGAATTCATCTTGAATTCTTACGTTAGTGAATAACCCTATAAATGTATCAATCAATTTACTTACAATACAATAAATGTACAATTTAATTATTAATGCTTTTTATTGTTCTGATAAATTGTTGGAGTTATTTTCTGTTATGCATTTTTGTAAATATGGAGATAATTTTTAACAGAACAGCATTATTTTCGCTTGTCGCACAAACATAGGCTGTAGGTTTTGACAGTTTGGTAATAATTACAATACCTTTCTCAAAAGGGACGAACATGACATCCGAAGCATTAACATTCCAGCACAGAAATGTTTTCGTAAATAAGTGAATTGACAGGTATATTTTAAAACCGAACCTATTTGCATCTTAGAATATACATTCACATTCAGTGAAAAAAATAATAATTTGATCAAAACCTTTATTGAGACTGAGTCATAAAGAAGATTTACAAACAAAGTATTCTCTCATTAGCACATTCAGGATCATTTTACCCCAACATTAGTGACTTCTTTAAATAATGAGCATGTCATTTACTTGAAACAAGAGATACAAAGCTAGCACATAGCCATAATAAAAAAAAGACAATGTAGACAGAGATTGCTGTTTAGGGGTATCTAAAACATTCACAATATACGTAAATATAAATCTTTTAAAAATGTATTTAGATTTAGAATTTACATGCTATCTTATATCTTGCAATATCATAGACAAGTTCTAAAATTTTAGAAACACAAATACAAATGTGCAAATATTCTACTTGCAAATATGTGTCACCTGGTGGCATTTTTCCTCCATATAGTATAAATATGTGTCATATATGAAGGCATAATGCCCAGTAAGTACAGTTGTTCTGGTGTGTATAACCTATCCATGCAGCTTTTTTGCTGTAAACACTGTCTTTTCAGAGAAAATGCAGTGTTTTCATTCCTCCCTAGTAACACCTTGTGGTGAAACCGACCTCGCCACTGGGCATTGGAGAAGACTGATTGCCAGCCTCCTGCCATGTGACTATGGCCCCTGGGATGTATTGCCCTTTAAAGACATGATTTGGGCATAATGGATTTGTGTTGTGCTGCTGCAGGCCCTTTAAGAACCATCTGGGGACATACTGTGGAGTTACTGGGTTGCCACCATTTCATGTATCAGAGGCACATGGTGAGAACAATGCATGAAGCACATGGTGAGAACAATGGATGGCGGCCAATTTATCTCACAGACACCGTTTGGACTTTTCAACACGGTGCCAATCTCGCCGGTATTTGGTGCACAGAGACACCGTGCAGTGGTTTTGGACTATACAACAGGGGACACATTATACAGTAATTGTTTTTCATTTAGCCTGCCTATGTTCTGTGAAATCTGCATTAAACTGTATCTTCCAAAGTTCTGAACGGATCTGGGTGAATTTTGGATACGTGGTTCAACCAGATCCCCCGGTTCCAAGGATATTTTATGGGGTTATTGCATGTTTTGGGGTCCCTGTGATGTGTTTTTATGATACTGTATTTTTCCTGCTTGTGATAATTATGTTAACCCATTGTGTGCCATAATTAGATCACAAGCAGAGGGGAGGATTTTGTGTATAATTGCTGGGAGGGTTTTCTGTAATGTACGTGTGTTATTGGTTGTTCTGTAAAACCATGTGGGCAGTACTAAGTTTGTGGATTGAGAAGAAAAGAGGCAGTATGTGCCAGTACAGTCAGTTCTGCTTGACCTCAAAATGAAGTGTCGTCTCGTTATTGGGGGATTGGATTGTATGCTGATTGCCAGGAGTGTAAGTTGATTGTATGCTTTTCCTGTTCAGCTGCTTACAGCATTCATATGCTTGAGAACATTCATATGCTTCTCCGGTTCGGTGGTTGTGGTGTCTGCTGCAGTGCTTGGAGTCCTCAGGAAGCGCTAGGAGCATCCTTCAATGGAGGTACCCAGTCGGGGTGCCAGGTGATCCATTACACACCTCCAGTGGCCACACCTCAGATCGTTACTGGAGGTGCTTCCTGGGGCAGTCCTGGCACACTCTGTTTGGAGATGCTGAATGTTCACCAAAGACATGCATTGATACAATGCATCTCTATGAATAGATGCTGTTTGGCCAAGCAGGCATTTGGCTCTGCCCCCACCCCACCTCCTTGTCAATCTCAGCAAATCCAATGCTTTTCCTATAGGAAAGCATTGGACTGGGTTAGTTCATCAATTCTTATGATGTCAGCCAATGAGGTAGACTGGGGGAGGGGCCAGCACTAGCGGACCTGCATGGCACAGGAAACACGGTAGGTTTTCTTACATTTTAAGGAAGGTAAGGAGTGGGGGAGGGGCATTTCAGCATTCCCCTTCTCATGCATACTCCATCCATTCTTGGTCACCTCTGTCAATATGTCAATTGCTTCCAATTGGATTCACTGACTTCAAATATTCAAATATGATTATGTTATATAGTTGGTCATTTGTAATTTTGTAATCTGGATTCAATTTAGTGTTCAATTTAAAATCCTGGTCCTTATTTAGAAATCACATCATAATCCTATCCCTATCTACTTATCCTCATCATTAAAATAAGTATGCTGCTCCCAGGCTACTGCACTTTGCAAAAGACATGTGTTTGTTCTCTTTTCATACACACACACTTTTAACTCTCTCCTTCAAGACTTCCCAATGGTCTGACCATTCCAATGGAACTCCTTTCACCATTCTATTAAACTCCTCTTCCCCATTCCATTAAACTCCTCTTCCCCATTCCATTAAACTCCTCTTCCCCATTCCATTAAACTCCTCTTTCCCATTCCATTAAACTCTCCCCCATTCTTCAAATAAAATCACTCACTTCTCCAAGAAGGCATATTATTTAAACTGGTAACATTCTTTGTCATCTCTTCGTCATCATTTTATTGTAAACGCAATATTTTTTTATTAACTGTTAGTCCACCTATTGCACATTACTATATAATATGCAAATAGTTGTCTTTCAACCTGCTTATTCTTTATTATGTATTGTTTATTATTATTATTTATAATTATTGATTATTATATTTTCATAGGTATTGTTTTTTATTAATATTATTATTATTTATAATATACTGTACTGCTGATTATTATTCTTTATTATGCACTGTTTGGAGCATTTTTCTAAATAACAATTGCCAATAGAAATTGCATATCCTTCCCTGAAAATAGGAGCAGCCGTATTTTATCAAAAAGGGTGCATAACAATTGTAGATTATGCTAAAGCAGTGTACCTATAATCTTAATTTTATTAAGGAGAGGAGGCGAGTATTTTGCATTATCTTTCTTTACTAAAACTCCAGCAGTACAGGTTTAACAATAAAGTTTAGTGAAAAAAACATTGCCACAGGGT
>OW240915.1:324167782-324195282 GCA_933207985.1 Pelobates cultripes | reverse complement strand
TAGAACGTTGCGGTTAACCGCAGACACTTCTCAATTAAAACCGAATACAGGGTGGTCGTCGTTCAGGACCATTTTAAACCATGCGAAAGACCAGCGGTGTTCGGCCGCCGACCTCCCTTCTCAATCGACAGAAGTATGCGAACACCGGCCGTTCGGGAGGTTTAAACGCACGGATGGACTTACCCCAGATAGCCTTCCCAATCGCATGCCGAAAGACTGTAATAGACTTTGACTCCATGGCGATTGAACTATGCGTATGGGATCTGAGCGCTATTCGCCAATAATATGCACTCAGATCCAGGCTATCTGGGGATATGTGATACGAATGGGTAACATTCGACAATTGTAAAGTTATGTATTTTTATATGTTTTTCTGTGTTGAATTTAAAATGGCGATTTGCCTCTGTCCTGGAGATAATTGAATTACTTCTCAATTATCTCCAGGGCAGAGGGGAGGAAATACTAATGCATGCTGGGAATATTCTGTGTCTGTGGGTCCTAACCTGCCATATGTCTGTCTATTGTTACAGTTTCCCATTTGGTCCCCTAGGGGAGTGTCCACCAGGTGGGAGACCTGCATAAATACGGGCAGGTAGCCCACAGTACAGCCAGTTCATGTTTTACCCTCAATACGAGCTTGGTCTCATTATTGGGGGGATTTATTTCCGACGACTAGAGACTGCTGGACGGAATTATCAGCCGCTTGGGAGATATATGCGTTCGGCTACTATTGACGATTCGGGAGTTTGGAGCTCATGAAGGGAAGTGTCCGTACGGATCCCGTTTGTGAGTTTACAGTGTTCCCTTGCTTGCGGTTCGCATGATTGTACTGGATACGGATGCAGCCTATGCTATTGCGAGAGGGGAGGATTCACTAAACGGCGGTTTGTGCATTTCATGCTGAGGGTACCGTAACAATATCTATTATATAAACCTTGTTTCATAAAAGAGAAATCACAAGGTATAAAATCATGACTTAATTATCTGGTTACACAAATAGGTCATTCCTATTTAATCTACCTCAGAGGGGATTGAACCTGTGAGCCATAAAATATGGACAGTATTCTGATGGTGTATTGTCCCATTGAGCGAACCTATAATACATGTTACACACTGCGTGAAAACACATCTATACCTTACACACATATAGATATGAGTATCACAACTCCTGATAGGCATGAAAACCCTGTAGGAGAAGTGTAGAGCAGCCCAGATCCTGTGAATCACGATCTGGGAAAGTGAATGGCCGCCCTGCATCTCGCGGTCTGCAAATCTTAATGCCGGCGGTCTGCGATCGATATTTATGCTGGGCGGTAACGCGGATTCCCACACTCCCCCTCCTGCTGACCCTTACCAATGACCCAGTCCCTGGTGGATAAGCACGATTGCCGTAAACACAGACAGAGAGACAAGCTAGATAGTCAGAGGTGAAGCAAGGTGCAGGTGGAGATTTTGGGGAGAAGTGGAATATAATAATAAAATGATGATAAACAATACAAATGTGTAGTGACAAAAAAAGTGTAAATGTAAAATCCCATAGTAAGAATGAGCAGAGAAAAATAATCTGACCTGTCTGACTGGAGCAACAAAGAAAGAGGAAATGATGCAGGGGGGAGAGCCTTTTATACCCTGTTTCAATGTTTTTTACACTAAACTTTATTGTTAAACCTGTGCAGCTGGAGTTGTAGTAAAGAAAAATAATGCAGGATACGAAGCCTCCTGTCATGTTATAAAATTAGTTAAATCATGGTGTAATAGGTGTAATAGTCTTCACTTTGTGAATGGTAAACATTTTGAGAATGTGAAACAACCCAACATTCCCTAAAGGGAAGGTCAAGCTTAAAAGGACACTATAGGCACCAAGACCACTTCAGCTCATTGGGTCATGGGTGCAATGTCCCTACCAGACAACCACTCGAGTTGGTTAGGGGAATTTTGGTCTCCTAACTGACGCTGGACATCCTCACGCTATGCATTAGGAATCCCAGCAACAGCTAAAACCCTATAGGAAAGCATTGGTACAATTTTTTCCTATGAGGCTGTCCTAATGCGATTGCAGCACTCACATTAGGAGTGAAGAGGAGGAGGAACAAAGGCGGAGCCTGAGCCAGCGCCAAGGAACATCGGTGCTGGATTCAGGTAAGTGACAAAATGCGAGCAAGCGAGAGGGGCACTATAGGAATGCAATTTTGTATTCTTAGTTTATATCTCCCTTTAATAAAATAAAATATAAGAGGAGGCGGAGCTACAGTGGCTGACATCGGACCAGCTGAGGAGTTGAGAGGGGCAGTGGGAAGGGTCCCTCTCCAACTGATAGACCTCCCCAGGCTGTGTCACAGCCTGGTTAACAAAAGGTAACATGACATTTTAAATAGAAAAAGTAACAAATAGTAATGTGAATTTAATATGAAAATCTATTCAAAAATAATTCTTGAGATGGGAAATTATTATAAAAGCTTCTACTATTGATAAATAACTCATTTTACTCATCCATTAATGACTTCCATTGCATGTACTTCTTATGGGAATATTTGATAGAGTTCTAACCTCAACATATGAGGAAAGGGATTTAGGGGTGATTATTTCTGATGACTTAAAGGTAGGCAGACAATGTAATAGAGCAGCAGGAAATGCTAGCAGAATGCTTGGTTGTATAGGGAGAGGTATTAGCAGTAGAAAGAGCGAAGTGCTCATGCCATTGTACAGAACACTGGTGAGACCTCACTTGGAGTATTGTACACAGTACTGAGACCGTATCTTCAGAAGGATATTGATACCTTAGAGAGGGTTCAGAGAAGGGCTACTAAACTGGTTCATGGATTGCAGGATAAAACTTACCAGGAAAGGTTAAAGGATCTTAACATGTATAGCTTGGAGGAAAGACGAGACAGGGGGGATATGATTGAAACATTTAAATATATAAAGGGAATCAACACAGTAAAGGAGGAGACTATTGTTACGGTACCTCCAGTAATGAAATGTACAAACCGCCGTTTAGCGAGTATTCCCCGTTCGCAATAATGTGGTCGGGTAGCGGGTATAGTAACCATGCGAATCGCCAGCCAGGGAACACTCCAAACTCCCGAACGGTACCTGTACGGCTAATTTCCTTCACGAGCTGCAAATCCACGAACGGCAAATAGTAACCGAACGTCAATATCTCCCAAGCGGCAAATAATCCAAATAAGCAGTCTTTAGTCGCTGGTAACCAAATCCCCCCAATAACGAGACCAAGCTCCGCTTTGAGGGTAAAACACGAACTGATTTATTGTGGGCTACCTGCCCGGTATTTATGCAGGTCTCCCACTTGGTGGACACTCCCCTAGGGGACCAAATGGGAGACTGAAAGTACAGAGGGACATGGGGACATTTTGGACATACATCCCCCCAATATTCCCAGCATGCAGTACAGTTCCCTCCCCTCTGCTCGGGGGATAATTGGGAAGTAACTCAATTATCTCCCCGGGCAGAGGCAATCGCCATTTTAAACACAAGTCACAAAACACATGAAAATCCATAACTTCATAACTGCCGAACATATTACATTCGTATCACGTATCCCCAGATAGCCTGGATCTGAGTGCACATTATTGGAGAATAGCGCTCAGATCCCATTCGCATAGTTCAATCGCCATGGAGTCAAAGTCTCTTTCGGTTCTTCTGTATGCGATTGACTCCATGGGACGGCTATCTGGGTTAAGTCCATTCGTGGGGTTGAATCTCCCGAACAGCTGGCATTCGTATACTTTTGTCGATTGAGAAGGGGAGGTCGACGGCTTCAGCGGTGTTCGGCTGAAAAAGTGTCCGTTTTCAGATCCATGAAATAATCTTTGAACACCGCTGGTCTTTCGCATGGACAAAATGGCCGCCGCCTCGTGGTCGACATACGAACGACGACCACCCGGCATTCGGTTTTAATTGAGAAGTGTCTGTGGTTAACCGCAACGTTCTAATTGGGATCAATAGGTTAACCAGCAGCACTCTTCTCTTCTGGGTGGCCATCCGTTCGGTAGTTCCGTTCGACAAAAACCGACATTCCCTTGAATAAAGCATACGAATGGGGAAATTCATGTAACCGGCAAAACAGGCGAACAAAGTATTTGTAATCCAGACAGATGGGTCTGTCACACGGCTCCCCCCTTGTGGAACACTCCGGCAGACCCGGCTTGACCCTTTGGCGGGTCAACTTGGGGATGACCGGACTGGGAAGAAGTAGGGACGTCTGTTTGCCGGGACAACCCATCCGCGTTCCCATTCTGCTTACCGGGTCGGTAGCTGATGGTGAAGTTGTAAGGCTGTAGTGCCAAACTCCACCTCAGCAGTCTGCCATTGTCTCCTGAGACCCGGTTAAGCCAGACAAGGGGGTTATGGTCCGTAATAAGGGAAATTCTTGTCCGTATAAATAAGGGCTCAATTTCTTCAGTGCCCAGACCAGGGCTAGACACTCTTTCTCCACTGCCGCATAACTTACTTCCCGGGGTAGTAACTTTCTGCTTAAGTATGCGACAGGGTGCTCTCCTCCATCTTCCCCGACCTGGCTTAGCACAGCCCCCAGTCCATACATGGAAGCATCTGTATGTACAAGAAAACGTTTGTTAGGGACTGGGGCAGCCAGGACAGGAGCATTAACAAGAGCCTGCTTAAGTGCTTGAAATGCGGCTTCACAAGCTGGAGACCACAGGACCTGCTTAGGCAAATTCTTCTTAGTCAGGTCAGTCAAGGGCTTAGCAACCGTACTGTAGTCAGGGACAAAACGTCGGTAATACCCTGCTGTCCCCAGGAAGGCCAGCACTTGGGTCTTGGTGATAGGTGTGGGCCAGTTCGCTACAGCTTCTACCTTGGCGGGCTCTGGTCTCTGGCTCCCACATCCTACCCTGTGACCCAAGTACTGCACTTCTGCCATGCCTAGATGGCACTTGTCTGGCTTCAAGGTCAGGCCTGCGGCCCGAATCTTGTCCAGCACCACCCCCACGTGTACTAAATGGTCTTCCCAGGACTCACTGTAGACCGCAATGTCATTAAGGTATGCACATGCAAAGTCCTGGAAGCCATCGAGGAGCCCATCCACCATACGCTGGAACGTAGCCGGAGCGTTCTTCATCCCAAATGGCATAAACTTAAACTGGTACAGGCCAAATGGGGTGACGAATGCCGACTTAGGTATAGCATCCTCGGCCAGGGGGATCTGCCAATAACCTTTACACAGGTCAATGGCGGTCAAGTAGCGCCCCCTGGCAATGCGGTCTAATAACTCGTCTACCCGGGGCATAGGGTAGGCATCAGTGGTGGTCCGCTCGTTGAGCCGCCTGTAGTCCACACAGAACCGGGTGGTCCCATCTTTCTTAGGCACCAGAACTACAGGCGAGGCCCAAGGACTGTATGAGTGTTCGATAACCCCCAGCCTGGTCATCTCCTGTATCTCCGTCCGCATTCCTTCTCGGACTGCTTCAGGGATACGGTAAGGGGGTTGTCGTAGGGGGTTCTGTCCGGGTGTCTCGACCTTGTGTACAGCTAGGGTAGTGTATCCGGGTTCTTGGGAGAACGTCGCCTGCTTCTCCCACAGTAACTGTCTCGCCTGTACCTTCTCCGCCGGGTTTAGCCGGTTCCCCAGCTGCACAAGACTAGTAAGGTCTGTCTGGGGATCCCTCTCTAACAAGTCAGGTAAAGGTAAGTTCTCGGAGTCGTCAGTAGCTGGGGCACATACTGCCGCAACATCCTCTGGTCGTTCCTGATACTAGTTCAGCATGTTCACATGGAAGGATCGCTGAATCCTTTCATCTGAACAGCTGGCTATAAGGTAGGTAGTATCACACACCTGAGCTAACACTTTATACGGGCCCTGCCAAGATGCTTGCATCTTGTTTGTCTTCACAGGCTTGAGTACCAGAACCTTCTGCCCAACCTGGAAGACCCGCTGTCGGGCACCCCGATCGTACAACCGTTTCTGTCTGCCCTGGGCCGCTTGGAGATTCTCCCTGACCATCAGGGATAGTTTCTCCATGCGGTCCCGGAGTTCCAGGATATATGGCACTATGGGAGTCCCTTCTTGCTCTGTCTCCCCCTCCCAGTGTCCTCTAATGAGATCTAGGGGTCCACGGACCCTTCTCCCATAGAGTAACTCAAAGGGGGAGAACCCAGTAGATTCCTGGGGCACCTCTCTGTATGCAAATAGCAGATGAGGCAGGAATCGCTCCCAGTCTCTGCAAGTGTCAGTAAAGGTCCTCAACATCTGTTTGAGGGTGCCATTAAATCGCTCGCAGAGACCGTTAGTCTGTGGGTGATACGGTGAGCTAAGCAGAGGCTTAATACCGCACACCTTCCACAGCTGCTGGGTAAGCACAGCGGTGAACTGGGTTCCCTGATCGGAGAGAATCTCCTGAGGGAATCCGACCCTAGTGAAGATTTTAACCAGGGCATCAGCAACCGTCTCTGCCTCTATATTGGACAGCGCTACTGCCTCTGGATAACGGGTGGCATAGTCCACCACGGTGAGAATATACTTCTTACCTGATGGGCTAGCCCTGGCCAGTGGACCCACAATGTCAACGGCTATGCGGGAAAAGGGTTCTCCAATGATAGGCATCGACTGAAGCCTAGCTTTTGGGTGATCCCCCCGCTTACCTACCCGTTGACAAGTGTCACACGTGCTACAATAAACCCGCACATCTCGGTTAAAATTGGGCCAGAAGAAATTTTGTGTGATCCTATGAGCTGTGCGGCGGGAACCTAGATGGCCGGCTAATGGCACATCATGCCCAATCCGCAGAATCTCTTGCCGGTATTTTGCAGGCACCACTAGCTGTCGATTCTGCGGAGGGGTACTCGGCTTCTGGGACGGTTTCGGGATCCTGTATAGTCTATCCCCCACCCACTCGTAGTGCTCCCCATCTACTCCTTCTCCCCCAGAATCGGCCCTGGCCCTGTACTTGGCTAGCGTCGGGTCTTCCCTGGTTTCCTTCCCGTACACCTCGGGGGTATCCCAACCTAAAGGGGCCTGGTCTAAGGTGCAAGTCGGGGGAGAGAGTCTTACCTGGGTCTCAGCAGCAGGTGGGCCGGTCTCGGCGGCACGGGTCTGGGCACGGGTCGTGACAGCATCCACTTCAGCAGGACCCATGGGAGCGTAGGCGGAAACAAGGGGCGCCCAGTCATTGCCAAGGAGGACATCCGCTGGTAAGTCCTTCATGACCCCCACATTCACATGTCTAGCGCCCACTCCCCAATCCAAGTGTACCCGGGCAACGGGCAGACGGAACACGGCACCTCCAGCTACTCGTACGGCGACCGTGTCCCCTGTATGTTGGGCTTCGGATACCAGGTGCTTCTGGAGCAAGGTCATAGTTGCCCCGGTATCTCGTAGACCACTGACCTCCTTCCCATTTACTTTCACACACTGCCGGTGATGCTGTCGGTTATCCCGGTGAGCAGCCTGAACGGGGTCTGCCTCATGCAGGATGCCCCAGCACTCTTCTTCCTCTACACAGTGAGCGGCCGGGAGGGGAGGTCGTGGATTGCCACCGGCTGGTCTCCTCCAGGACTGGTTCTGGTTGGCGCTGTTCATCGGGCACTCGGGTCGCTTGTGCCCTAGTTGCTTGCACAGGTAGCACCGAATGGGTTGCGTGTATTCCCGTGCATTAAACCTAGGTGGCTGTTGGTACGGGGCAGATGGAGGAGGTGCTGTGGGCGAGTCATGGGAGGCTGGTAGAGGTTGGCTGGTGCTGGTGTTGCTGGCCTGTACTCCACTCTGGCGGGAGCCTTACTGATGAGACTGTCCAGTTTGCGGGCGTCGGTATACTCATCCGCCAGGCGAGCTGCTTCGTGCAGAGTGGAGGGTTTACGGTCCCTTACCCACTCTCTGACCCCTGCTGGTAATTTGTCAAAGCAATGTTCTAAGAGGAACATCTGCAGTACCTCTTCCCCGGACACAGCCTGGCACCCCGCCAT
The DNA here is from genome assembly GCA_933207985.1 of Pelobates cultripes. NCBI lineage: Eukaryota > Metazoa > Chordata > Amphibia > Anura > Pelobatidae > Pelobates > Pelobates cultripes. Next base: position 324,187,341 of record OW240915.1, on the reverse strand, counting down.
CCAGTGAGCAGCTGTGCGGTGCACCTTGCATGCCCATTCCACATATGAGTCCCCAGAGGTTTTAACCGTGTCTCGGAACCTCCTCCGGTACGCCTCAGGTGTAACAGCATACCGGGAGAGTAAAGCTTCCCTGACGGCCCCATAATCCCCAATCACCTCATCTGGAATGGCCCGAAAAGCCTCGCTGGCCCGGCCGGATAACTTGCCGGACAGTATAGTAACCCAATCTTCCAGGGGTACCTTGTGCAGGGCACATTGCCGCTCAAAATCAGCAAGGTACCCATCAATCTCTCCTTCTGTCTCACTGAAGGCTTTAAATGCTGTAAATGGTACCTTTTTCCTATCTCCCGGGTTTGCTGTGACTGGGGCTGCTGCAGCACCGCTTTGGCGTAGCAGGTTGGCCTCCACAGCGGCTATGACCTGGGTGACAGTCTCAGTGGTTGGGTTGGGACCATAATGGGCCAGCCTGATTCTTACCGCCCGGTCGAAGCTTGCCTCCTCGGGGGTTCTGTCAGCTGTGCTGGGTCCATTGGTTCCCTCTTCCGCCGTTACTCCATCCATTTCCAGCAATAGTGCAATAATATCCCTCTTCCTGAGGTTACTGGCTTGTCCGCCTCTTTGTTCCAATAAATCCTTCAGGGTAGCTCTTCTCAGGTTCTGGCATTGTAGTTCCATTTAATCCTGGTTGTAGTGGTTTCTTTGGGTGCTGAGGATCATCCCGTCGCTTGCCACCAGTTGTTACGGTACCTCCAGTAATGAAATGTACAAACCGCCGTTTAGCGAGTATTCCCCGTTCGCAATAATGTGGTCGGGTAGCGGGTATAGTAACCATGCGAACCGCCAGCCAGGGAACACTCCAAACTCCCGAACGGTACCTGTACGGCTAATTTCCTTCACGAGCTGCAAATCCACGAACGGCAAATAGTAACCGAACGTCAATATCTCCCAAGCGGCAAATAATCCAAATAAGCAGTCTCTAGTCACTGGTAACCAAATCCCCCCAATAACGAGACCAAGCTCCGCTTTGAGGGTAAAACACGAACTGATTTACTGTGGGCTACCTGCCCGGTATTTATGCAGGTCTCCCACTTGGTGGACACTCCCCTAGGGGACCAAATGGGAGACTGAAATTACAGAGGGACATGGGGACATTTTGGACATACATCCCCACAATATTCCCAGCATGCAGTACAGTTCCCTCCCCTCTGCTCGGGGGATAATTGGGAAGTAACTCAATTATCTCCCCGGGCAGAGGCAATCGCCATTTTAAACACAAGTCACAAAACACATGAAAATCCATAACTTCATAACTGCCGAACATATTACATTCGTATCACGTATCCCCAGATAGCCTGGATCTGAGTGCACATTATTGGAGAATAGCGCTCAGATCCCATTCGCATAGTTCAATCGCCATGGAGTCAAAGTCTCTTTCAGTTCTTCGGTATGCGATTGACTCCATGGGACGGCTATCTGGGTTAAGTCCATTCGTGTGGTTGAATCTCCCGAACAGCTGGCATTCGCATACTTTTGTCGATTGAGAAGGGGAGGTCGACGGCTTCAGTGGTGTTCGGCTGAAAAAGTGTCCGTTTTCCGATCCATGAAATAATCGTTGAACACCGCTGGTCGTTCGCATGGACAAAATGGCCGCCGCCTCGTGGTCGACATACGAACGACGACCACCCGGCATTCGGTTTTTAATTGAGAAGTGTCTGTGGTTAACCGCAACGTTCTAATTGGGATCAATAGGTTAACCAGCAGCACACTTCTCTTCTGGGTGGCCGTCCGTTCGGTAGTTCCGTTCGACAAAACTGACATTCCCTTGAATAAAGCATACAAATGGGGAAATTCATGTAACCGGCAAAACAGGCGAACAAAGCAGTTATAATCCAGACAGATGGGTCTGTCACAACTATATTTAAAAGAAGAAAAACTACCACAACAAGAGGACATAGTCTTAAATTAGAGGGACAAAGGTTTAAAAATAATATCAGGAAGTATTACTTTACTGAGAGGGTAGTGGATGCATGGAATAGCCTTCCAGCTGAAGTGGTAGAGGTTAACACAGTAAAGGAGTTTAAGCATGCGTGGGATAGGCATAAGGCTATCCTAACTATAAGATAAGGCTAAGGACTAATGAAAGTATTTAGAAAATTGGTCAGACTAGATGGGCCGAATGGTTCTTATCTGCCGTCACATTCTATGTTTCTACGTCACATTCTATGAAACATATTTAAAGATTTCATAGTTAATATGCTTACTTTTATTGTTTCTGAAATAAGGAAATTGCAGGTAAATTTAAAAGGTCGAAGCTTGCCTCCTCGGGGGTTCTGTCAGCTGTGCTGGGTCCATTGGTTCCCTCTTCCGCCGTTACTCCATCCATTTCCAGCAATAGTGCAATAATATCCCTCTTCCTGAGGTTACTGGCTTGTCCGCCTCTTTGTTCCAATAAATCCTTCAGGGTAGCTCTTCTCAGGTTCTGGCATTGTAGTTCCATTTAATCCTGGTTGTAGTGGTTTCTTTGGGTGCTGAGGATCATCCCGTCGCTTGCCACCAGTTGTTACGGTACCTCCAGTAATGAAATGTACAAACCGCCGTTTAGCGAGTATTCCCCGTTCGCAATAATGTGGTCGGGTAGCGGGTATAGTAAAACCATGCGAACCGCCAGCCAGGGAACACTCCAAACTCCCGAACGGTACCTGTACGGCTAATTTCCTTCACGAGCTGCAAATCCACGAACGGCAAATAGTAACCGAACGTCAATATCTCCCAAGCGGCAAATAATCCAAATAAGCAGTCTTTAGTCGCTGGTAACCAAATCCCCCCAATAACGAGACCAAGCTCCGCTTTGAGGGTAAAACACGAACTGATTTACTGTGGGCTACCTGCCAGGTATTTATGCAGGTCTCCCACTTGGTGGACACTCCCCTAGGGGACCAAATGGGAGACTGAAAGTACAGAGGGACATGGGGACATTTTGGACATACATCCCCACAATATTCCCAGCATGCAGTACAGTTCCCTCCCCTCTGCTCGGGGGATAATTGGGAAGTAACTCAATTATCTCCCCGGGCAGAGGCAATCGCCATTTTAAACACAAGTCACAAAACACATGAAAATCCATAACTTCATAACTGCCGAACATATTACATTCGTATCACGTATCCCCAGATAGCCTGGATCTGAGTGCACATTATTGGAGAATAGCGCTCAGATCCCATTCGCATAGTTCAATCGCCATGGAGTCAAAGTCTCTTTCGGTTCTTCTGTATGCGATTGACTCCATGGGACGGCTATTTGGGTTAAGTCCATTCGTGGGGTTGAATCTCCCGAACAGCTGGCATTCGTATACTTTTGTCGATTGAGAAGGGAAGGTCGACGGCTTCAGTGGTGTTCGGCTGAAAAAGTGTCCGTTTTCAGATCCATGAAATAATCTTCGAACACCGCTGGTCTTTCGCATGGACAAAATGGCCGCCGCCTCGTGGTCGACATACGAACGACGACCAGCCGGCATTCGGTTTTAATTGAGAAGTGTCTGTGGTTAACCGCAACGTTCTAATTGGGATCAATAGGTTAACCAGCAGCACACTTCTCTTCTGGGTGGCCGTCCGTTCGGTAGTTCCGTTCGACAAAACTGACATTCCCTTGAATAAAGCATACGAATGGGGAAATTCATGTAACCGGCAAAACAGGTGAACAAAGCAGTTATAATCCAGACAGATGGGTCTGTCACAACTATATTTAAAAGAAGAAAAACTACCACAACAAGAGGACATAGTCTTAAATTAGAGGGACAAAGGTTTAAAAATAATATCAGGAAGTATTACTTTACTAAGAGGGTAGTGGATACATGGAATAGCCTTCCAGCTGAAGTGGTAGAGGTTAACACAGTAAAGGAGTTTAAGCATGCGTGGGATAGGCATAAGGCTATCCTAACTATAAGATAAGGCTAAGGACTAATGAAAGTATTTAGAAAATTGGTCAGACTAGATGGGCCGAATGGTTCTTATCTGCCGTCACATTCTATGTTTCTACGTCACATTCTATGAAACATATTTAAAGATTTCATAGTTAATATGCTTACTTTTATTGTTTCTGAAATAAGGAAATTGCAGGTAAATTTAAAAGGCATCTTTTTTACAATTCAATGAAAAATTGTTGACATAAAATGGTTTTCAATAAAAAAAATATATATATTTTGTTATATCTTAATATGTATGTTTAGAACTGTTGTAGCAGACTGCCACCACTGATGTTGGATTAAATGATACTCCAACTGCTCAAAAAAAACCTGTTTAGTAGATAAAAAAAAATAATTAGAGGTATATCTAAAAACAGCAGGTAGAGGCTGCAGATCTCCTGTCTGCAGCCTTTGCAATCCCCCATCCCCTTTTAGCCCCCCCTCCCCCCGCCCAGACTTTCTGTGTCTTTCCTATCACAGACTTCCCAATGCAGTTTAATGAGAGGTTTTTGCAAGGCAGGTGCTCTAAGCAATTGCTGCCTCGACTTTAGCTCCACTGAGCTAAACAACCAGGAAGTAACAGGACCGGGTGTCTGATTGAAAACTAGGAGGGGGTATAACAAGGATGATTTAGAAAAGTAACAATTATTATTGAAATCTGTGCATTTTGTAAAATGAAAAGAAAACATGCTCTTCACACAAAAAGCACTTCACCAAGATAGTATTCTAGGGGTCCGAAGTGTTCCTTTAATACAACTGTAGGTTCACATAACCAATAAATAACAGGACTGGTTGTCTCATTGATTGATTGATTGGGAATGTAACCAGCTTAATTTATAAAAGTGCCAATTTCTATTGAAATAAGCACTTTTTTAAAAATGAAAAAACTGGACATACTCTTCACACATAAAGCTTTTCAGCATGCTAAAGTGCCTTAGGGGTCTTGAGTGACCCTTTAACTTCTCTTGAAAGGCATTAATAAATTACGTGTTGTTTAAGTGTGTTGTTATGCTCATTTTTATTCTAGCTTTTATATTTCCAAGTTGCTACATATTGCTGCACTATGGAATTTGTGTTTAGCGGGATTTACTACCCTTCTTCCCTATGCTAAATGTGTGATATCACTGTCATACAAGAAGAGGAGGCAAGACCTGGACCTTGGATGTCCTTCAGCAGAAAATATTGGATAGCTTCGCAGTGAGAACAAAGTAAGTGGATGTTATATTTATTCAATGAAGACAGAATTGTCTGGAAAAGAAAGTAAATTGCAAAGTTAATTTAAAAATGAACAGTGAAAATTCAAGATGGAACTAGTTGAGCTGGAAACTTAACTTCGAATTTGATTTGAACTCCCAGAAATTCTCACTTTACTAAATAGTAGTGATGTCCCGAACGGTTCGCTGGCGAATAGTTCCTGGCGAACATCGCTTGTTCGCGTTCGCTGCGGATGGCGAACATATGTGCTGTTTGGTCCGCCCCCTGTTTGTCATCATTGAGTAAACTTTGACCCTGTACATCACAGTCAGCAGACACATTCCAGCCAATCAGCAGCAGACCCTCCCTCCCAGACCCTCCCACCTCCTGGACAGCATCCATTTTACATTAATTGTGAAGCTGCATTCTTAGTGAGAGGAGGGACAGTGTAGCTGCTGCTGATAGGGATTTTGGACTGTAATATAATAGCAGTCAGTTTCCTTCATGAGTGTGCATTTCAGGGCCTGCCCAGTGCCACCACTCACTCGCTGGTGTCACAATAGCTTGCATTTAAATAAAAAAATAAAAAAACTTTTTTGACTGTAGTATAATAGCAGTCAGTTTCCTTCACGAGTGTGCATTTCAGGGCCTGCCCAGTGCCACCACTCACTCACTGGTGTCCCAATAGCTTGCATTTAAAAAAAACTAAACTTTTTTTACTGTAATATAATAGCAGTCAGTTTCCTTCACAAGTGTGCATTTCAGGGCCTGCCCAGTGCCACCACTCACTCGCTGGTGTCACAATAGCTTGCATTTAAAAAAATAAAAAAATAAAACTTTTTTGACTGTAGTATAATAGCAGTCAGTTTCCTTCACGAATGTGCGTTTCAGGGCCTGCCCAGTGCCACCACTCACTCACTGGTGTGCAATAGCTTGCATTTAAAAAAAACAAAAAACTTTTTGGACTGTAATATAATAGCAGTCAGTTTCCTTCACGAGTGTGCGTTTCAGGGCCTGCCCAGTGCCACCTCTCACTCACTGGTGTCACAATAGCTTGCATTTAAAAAAAAACAAATCTTTTTGGACTGTAATATAATAGCAGTCAGTTTCCTTCACGAGTGTGCATTTCAGGGCCTGCCCAGTGCCACCACTCACTCACTGGTGTCCCAATAGCTTGCATTTAAAAAAAACAAAACTTTTTGGACTGTAATATAATAGCAGTCAGTTTCCTTCACGGGTGTGCGTTTCAGGGCCTGCCCAGTGCCACCACTCACTCGCTGGTGTCACAATAGCTTGCATTAAAAAAAAAAAAAAAACTTTTTTGACAGTTTCCTTCATGAGTGTACGTTTCAGGGCCTGCCCAGTGCCACCACTCACTGGTGTCACAATAGCTTGCATTTAAAAAAAACTAAACTTTTTTGACTGTAATATAATAGCAGTCAGTTTCCTTCACGAGTGTGCATTTCAGGGCCTGCCCAGTGCCACCACTCACTCACTGGTGTCCCAATAGCTTGCATTTAACAAAAAAAACCTTTTTGGACTGTAATATAATAGCAGTCAGTTTCCTTCACACGTGTGCGTTTCAGGGCCTGCCAGGCCTACAGCGTCTACTCTGCCAACTTCTGCCACTGCACAGTGCCACTCATATCTGTTGTCACAGTAGCTTGCACGCATAGTACCACTAATCGAAAAATGACAGGCAGAGGCAGGCCACCCCGCAGGGTCCATCGTGGTCGTGGTGCTGTGATTCCCTTTCGCCCTAGAATAATGCCCAGTGTTCAGAGGCCACATAGCCTGAACTCGAAAAGTTCTGAGGACATAGTTGACTTGCTAACACAGGACACCCAATCTTCTACAGCTTCCGCTCGAAACCTTGACGCACCATCCTCCTCCAGCTTAGCTTCAGGCACCTCTCAAGTTACCACTCGCCCGCCTGCCGCCACCACCAACATTAGCACCACAGCAGCTTCACTTGGTATGTCAGAGGAGTTATTTACACATCAGTTGGAAGAAATGAGTGATGCACAACCATTATTGCCAGAGGATGTAGATAACAGGGATATGTCTCAGTCAGGCAGCATTACACACATGGACGTACGGTGTGATGATGATGATGTTGTACCCGCTGCTGCTTCCTTTGCTGAGTTGTCAGATACAAGCGAAGCGGTTGATGATGACGATGCGTCCGTGGATGTCACGTGGGTGCCCGCTAGAAGAGAAGAAGAACAGGGGGAAAGTTCAGATGGGGAGACAGAGAGGAGGAGGAGGAGATGAGTTGGAAGCAGGGGGAGGTCGTCGCAAGGAGCTAGTGGCACAGTCAGACAGCATGCATCGGCACCCGGGGTCAGCCAGACAGCACGCCAATCAACGCATGCTGTTGCCACCACCAGAATGCCGTCATTGCAGAGCTCAGCAGTGTGGCATTTTTTTTGTGTGTCTGCCTCTGACAACAGTGATGCCATTTGCAACCTGTGCCAAAAGAAAGTGAGTCGTGGGAAGTCCAACACCCACCTAGGTACAACTGCTTTGCGAAGGCACATGATCGCACATCACAAACGCCTATGGGATCAACACATGAGTACAAGCAGCACACAAACTCAAAGCCGCCATCCTCCTCCTGGTCCAGCATCTTCAGCCTCGTTAACCACTGCTGTCCTCCTTGCCCCCTCTCAACCATCTGCCCCTCCGTCTCTCGCCTTGAGCAGTTCCTGCTCATCTGCCCACAGTCAGGTGTCTGTCAAGGACATGTTTAAACGTAAGAAGCCAATGTCACAAAGTCACCCGCCTTGCATGGCGTCTGACAGCTGGCTTGACTGAACTTACAAGCTGGTGGAGTCTGAGGCGTTCAAAAAATTTGTAGCTATTGGGACACCGCAGTGGAAGGTACCCGGCCGAAATTTCTTTGCAAAAAAGGCAATCCCCAACCTGTACTCGATTGTGCAAAAGGAAGTAATGGCATGTCTGGCACACAGTGTTGGGGCAAGGGTCCATCTGACCACTGATACCTGGTCTGCAAAGCATGGTCCCCCTCATCAGGCCTTTTTTAGTTGAATGTATTGCCCACTGTCAGTCCCTTTGGGATCCATCCCTCATTCATCTTAATAAAGGTGAGGTAATCTAGACTTTTTTGACCTAGGCAACTTCTCTTCTCAGTGACAATACCTCCTGCTGCACTGAAGGTCCTTTCTGGCAGGACACTTGAAGCGGGGCAGGCCAGAAGTTCTATCGCAAATTGGGATAGCTCAGGCCACAGGTCAAGCCTGCACACCCAGTAGTCAAGGGGTTCATCACTCCTCAGAGTGTCGATATCTGCAGTTAAGGCAAGGTAGTCTGCTACCTGTCGGTCGAGTCGTTCTCTGAGGGTGGACCCCGAAGGGCTGTGGTGATGTGTAGGACTTAAAAAGCTCCGCATGTCCTCCATCAACAACACGTCTGTAAGAGACCTTCAATGACATCAGTGAGGACAAGGAATGGACATGGCTAGCTTGGTATCCAGCCTTGTGCAAATGGGGAGTTTGCAGTTGTGCAAATGGACTGTTTGCGGTTGTTTGCGGTGCGTTAAACGGGGAGTTTGGTCTGTCACTGTGAAGCGGGCGTAACCCTTACACTACCTGTTCGATACAACATCATACCTGATGTTTTAAAGCACCTTATTCCAAACAATTTAGGAATGTTAGGTGATTTATGCCCTTTATGGATTAAAACCAGACTCTGCATCAACTATGTAATTTTCCATGGGAGTTTTGCCATGGATCCCCCTCCGGCATGCCACAGTCCAGGTGTTAGTCCCCTTGAAACAACTTTTCCATCACTATTGTGGCCAGAAAGAGTCCCTGTGGGTTTTAAAATTCGCCTGCCTATTGAAGTCTATGGCTGTTCACCCGGTTTGCGGAAGTTCGCATTTGCCGTTCGCGAACCGAAAATTTTATGTTCGCGACATTACTACTAAATAGCCCTGTTTAGAATGTAGAATATATACATTATTTATTTTAAATATAAATAACATTGATTCTTCCTCATTGTGTTTGTGCCTGTGGACATGTATGTATGTAGTGGGCATTGGATAGCATTCCCCTCATCCCCCCATAAAAAAACATAATTTACCCCTTCAAATAACGACAGACAACTTCTTGGGAAAAACAGGCCACAGCATTTATTAACATCGCCAAATACTGTATAACTCCTTAAACGTATAACATAATAATAAATTAATAAATTAACATAAACACTTTTTTTATACAGTCATACAGTAATCCAGAAACCATCCTTGCCAATCTAACTTCCCCAAGGCTCTCACCGTCCCCCTCTCGGCATAATAAAACCTCTTCCTTTTCAGGGCTCCCCATCAGCCGGTTTTCCGCTCAGTGGGGCCCAACCATAATGCTCCCCCCCGGTCGACTTACAACTCAGTGGGGACAGGTCGAACCTGGTACCTCCTCCAGGTGCACCATAAGAGACAGGGGAAGAATGAGACCCAGCCATTATCCCCCTTTTCATCTAATCTACTATCCCTTATTTGGCAAGGACATGCCCCCGCCTCGCTGTGACAACCTCCCGGGCCCAAAGCAGCATAGGGAGGGTGGGCGGGAAACTTGTTGCTGGCCCGGCTCCTAAGTGGCACTAAGGTCAGTCTGCTTTGTCACCACCCACTTCCTCACATCTCATACTCCCACACGTAGCAAATAGCCAATCATGCATCATCCATTCCATACTCATACATGTGCCCCTGTCCGCTAAGCTGCACACTCTCCCTGGGGCCTTTTCCGTATTGCTCCTGAGCAGCCTGACGGAAGTGAAGTTTACAACTGCAATCACAACCACATCACTGATATTTACTATTAATTAAGCTTTATAATATCTGGTGGTTGTGCAGTAGTAATATATGATGTACTTTAGAGTCTACTCTGGAGTATAGAATCGGAATGTCCCATTTAAAACAGATATCAAACTGAAAAGAATCCAAGAGGGGATTTAAATATTTAAGTCTGCAGTTGTGGTTTTAATGGGAGGAGTACTCTGGCCCCATTCCTCAGTAATGGGACAAACCATTTTCCAATGTTTTACCATCATACCTGTGTCCCACAAGCCACTGGGACTCCTCCGTAGGCAGATTTACAACATCCAATATCTGCAGTGCTGAATTCAGATCCCGACTAATTACTCTCAGCCAACAAATGCCCCTCTGTGCATAGTATTCTGCACCGAATTGGCACTAGCCTGCTCGTTTTGGGCTAACTAAATGACATGCGAATGATGTTGCCAGAGGTGGAGTTACACAAAGGGGTTACATTCGGTATTTGCTGCGTTTCATAGCAAAACACTGCACACGCGGACTCAAAGCACCATGACTACGTCACACCTCTTAAAGGACCACTAAACATTTTCCTGGCACTATAGTGCCTTGAGGGTCCTATGGACGCTGGCATCTTCTCACTGTGATTTTCACAGTGAGAAGCACGCAAGCGCCTCTAGTGGCTGTCAAGAGAGCCACTGGAGGCTGGATTAACCCATTTATAAACATAGCAGTTTCTCTGAAACTGCTATGTTTATAAAAAGGTTAACCCTAGCTGGACCTGGCACCCAGACCACTTCATTAAGCTGAAGTGGTCTGGGTGCCTATAGTGGTCCTTTAAGTGATCATGATCCTTTAACTGATGTGCGACATCGTACCATGACAGAACACACAATACAATCATATAAATCTATTTGACCAGGAACAATTTATCTGTCAAACAAGGAAGGGTAAAATAAAAAGATCTGATTATCTCCTGAACAATGAGTCTGATATTCCATTTCAGTTACATGCTGTTGTTTGCTTTTTTTATAGTGTCCTAAAAAGACTTGAACACAAGCTGACAATTGTTTGGATTTCATTACTAATTACTCGAATATTCAATCACCCTGTATTATCATCCTTAATTACTGACTCATTCCGCAAAATCAAAAGCAGAGCTTTAATTTGGCTCCTCTGAGTTCCAATTTATTGGCATTTCAGCAGCTGAGGGGGCACATCCATATTGCGTCTGACTCACCTGCAATTAGTAGTCATTTCCGAAGAGTGGGAGAACCGGTGTAGAGAGAGAGAGAATGTACAGAACTGTGTCATATAACGTCAGAGGCAGCACACTCTATACAAAGGATCTGTCAGGCGTCTGTGGCATTACACTCTGCGTGTAACAGCCCGTAATCATCGGATATAAGTCGTTCTACTAGCCATTTATGGATATATTCAAAGGACTCCTTATGCTATCAGAAGTGCTCCACATGCTGCTTAAAATATAAAATTGTATTTGGTCGTTCACAAAATAACATTGCCTTTATAGGGAAAAATTATGCCAGACAAAATACTCGTTCTTGTTTTAAATTCAAAAAAATGTGTGCACATTGGCATTCTGATAGAGTAAGAATAGGTGGATCTCTGTATTTTTTTTACTGAAGTTTAACTCCCATGATCCCCATCCACTCATGGCAAATAGAAGGAAGGTCTACATGGTTAGGTCTATGGAAATCTACAGGGTTTAGTGTAAAGTTTCTGAAAAGCATCATTGTGCAAACTAAATTGACATAGGCTGGTAAGTCCATGAATAGCTGCACAGTTCATGTTTAAGTTCAAGGAAAGCTGAAGGATTTGTTAAGAAGAGATGCAAAGAGCAGTGTTGCATCTTTGAAGAAGTCTCCCCAAACCTTTATATCTTCCTGTTCCTCTTAATGTACTTCATTTGGCACAGGTCCCCTTGTCTTACCTCCATTTGGCATCGGATCTTCTTCCTATCTGGTGCCATCTTCATAATGCTGTTGATGATGTATTCTCGTTGCCTTCTTCTGCCCTTCCTTCCCCCTTGTTTCTGATATTAGGCACAGATGTGACGGGGAGGTGAGTATTGTGATAAAATTGGACTTGACAAATCTTGACAAAGGCAGTGACACTTGCCATACAACTCCACCCTTTGTTAAGAAATGCCAAGCGTAGGAAAAATACATAAGACAAATAACAGATTTGGAGAGAGAAGGAATGAAGGAAATGATCGGAGAAATGTGAGTTTGTGGTGACAGTTCTGTTTTAAACCTGTTGAGAATTGCAATTTGTCTGTGGGCAACTTTAAGGCTCTGTGTTAAGAGCCACAGATTTAAGTCTAAAATGTAACTTGCAGTCAGATTGGTTCAGATTTCGAATGGCCATATAAGCAATGTGAAGGAATGATAGGAATGCTTATGTGATGTTCTCAAGCCTATCACTGCCCCCATCTCCATTTGGGTTACTAAGGAAGCGTTATCCAGAGTGAAATCAGCAGGATGCATCACAAGTAGTCGAGTTCGCAAGTTTACCATTTGTCAGGATTATAGTTGATCCAGCACACAGAAATGTGTCACACCTAGGACTAAAGTAACGTCTAACTGGACCTTAGAATGGCCAGACTTAACGTACCTAAGAATAGTCAACATACTAGCCGAGGTCAGGGACACAGAATGGGACACAGAGATAAGGGAAAGTCAATAATCAAGGATACCAGAAGTCAGGGAAGTCAAAACTAAGCCAAAGTCAATAACCAGAAACACATGATCGCACAATTTAAAATCTTCCCTAAGCCTAAAGTCATTTAAGAGATCCCTCTCTACATACCTCAAAACAGAATGCACCTGTCATGGTTGATTATATATTTCCTACCTGTTCTATGTTAAATTTTGTATATATTGTGTATTAATATTGTTTTTGTATTTTTTTGTACCTAATGTAACAATGCAATGATTTGTGGACCCAGGACATACTTGAAAACGAGAGAAATCTCAATGTATCTTTCATGGTAAAATATTTTATAAATAAATAAATAAATGATCAGGAACGCACTCTTGGATAACCATCTAAAGGAAACCATGACAGGGCAATAAGGAAAAGTAAAAATGAGTTTAAATAAGCCTCCCTCAGATACGATTGGCCGCAACTGGCCTTTGACCCCAGAACATGCGCACATGTTAATGTTGTCATTACCGTGGGCACGCGAGGGGCCATAAAATGGCATAGATCCGCAGCGGCCGGTGTCCTTCAACATGTTGCAGGAGTCAGATACACTGGCACAGGGCTGCTGAGTGGCACTCCTGTTAATGTCAGGAAGTCAGTTACCATCGCAGATATCACAAGGTGAGGATGAATATGTTACACCATTAAACCATAATGAAAGACTTTAACAGTGTACTAAGGATTGGAAGCAGGGCACTTTAGCCACCATAACCACTCCAAAGAGATGAGGTGATTATGATGCCTGCTGTGTTCCATTAATGTCAATGATAAAATTTAATTTGGTGATTTAAAATTGTCTGGCTAACTGGACTATTTTAATTTAAAAAAAAAATTTAAATCTCCTCATCAAGATATTATTTGTTGATTGTTTAAAAATGTCATAAATCTGTGAGTTTGCCTAATCCTGTCCTCTCATTTGGATAATTGATGCTCCAGGCATCCAGCTGTGCATTTGGTTCCAGTAAACATAAAAAGTCCTATGATTTCACAAAACATGGAACTAGTTGATTCGTAGTTTACGATATAAAGAGAGATTCTAAACTCTGTATACATCAGCCAGGAACACTAAAAGAGTGTGGACACCTCGAGTTTCCAATAAAAACTACAAAGCATAGTTTAAAAGGAGTTGATTGAAATCAATAACCCTTGACTAAGCATGCCAAAAATCTATCAGTTTGTGCTTCCAACAATACAAAGTGTTATACATTACTCCTGACAATTTGGTCAGTACAGCAGCTCAACATACTGGACATACCTGACACATTAGGCACAGAATGGTGACTTGGCAAGTATCCTCGGCCTCTTTGTAATATCAATGCTTTCTCAAGGGGCTCACATTTTATGGTTTTCTCAGGAATGTTTAGCAAAGGAGACGTTTTAGCATTAATGTGTTTCCTTGACAGTCAGAATTATTCATGGATGTAAATAAAAGTTACAGAATATGCCAGTCCTACAATGTATTGCTGCCCCAAACTTTAAGGTTTCAGAATACAGATAGGTTTGAAGGGGTAGTCACGGGAGAAATGCAGTTGCAGATTAAATAATGAAAGCCCCAAGACAACTTTTCTGCTCTTCCTGGACCAAAGTACAGTCAATGTTGTAGAAGTTTAAGAATGTTAATTGTTTTTAATAGCTTCTTCTATTGGATGGTGCTAGTCTAGCTCCATATACACTGCGGCACTAAAGTAGGTGCAAATGAGCTTTATCTTACATGATTCCAAAGTTGTGATGGTGCTATGTAACTGTATAATTAACTCCTTCACTACGAATTGGTCTGTAAAAAACAACAACCCAGAATTTGAGTATTTTGGAAGGAATGTTTAACCCCTTAAGGACACATGACATGTGCGACATGTCATGATTCCCTTTTATTCCAGAAGTTTGGTCCTTAAGCGGTTAAATGTGTTTTCCGTTTCAATATGCAGAGCACATTAATTAATAGAAACAAAAACAAATATTTTGGCCAGTTGGCTTCTCACTTCACCTTCAAAGTTGCTTCTAAAGTTGTAAAAGTATTCTAAACTCTAAAATACATGGAATTCACAGTGTAGGCAAATAAGGCCTTCTATGCCAAAATTATGCACTTATTTTAAGTTGTATCATGTGTGCACCAATAATCCTGACCATAGAGCATCAACCCTGTGAAGCCCATGGAGTGCATTTTGATTCAGTGGTGGGGGACCCTCTTTCTTGGTGCTCCTGTCTGGGTGCTGAGACTCCAAGACCAGGCATTACCTAGAGTGCCACCCCAATCTATCTACTGAAAGTATTCTAAACTCTGATGATGAGTAAAAAAAAAAAAAAAAATCAAATGTAATCTCTCCTGCTACTGCTAATGCTGATGTTCCCTCTTTTTCAAATGTCTTTCATTGTAGTGGTTTTGCCCCTGCCTGGCTCGTGTGTGTGAAAGCTTTGTTTTTGGTGGGTCTGAACGGGTGAGTGTTGACAATTGCCCACTGACTTTTTCCTCTAATTGTTTGCAAACCCGCTCCCCCCCCCATTTTTAACTAAAACCGACTGCTATATGCAGACATATACACACTCTGAAACATGCAGAGACACACAATGACACACTGACATGCAGAGACACACAATTGCACACACATTAACAGATGTAGTCTGAATAAGTATCTCTGTGAATGTCTCGTATTGTGTATATTGGTAGGTATCTGAAAGTCTATTTCAGGCAGTGAGTATCCTTGTTTGTGTGTGTCTGTGAGCGTAAATATCTGTGTATCTGTGTTTCTGCGACTGTGTTTGAAACATATCTCAGCTGCAGGTGCACTAAGGAGATCTGGATCTATAATGGTAGATCCTTCTCTGTTGTCTGGGACCACAAATGGCAGTAATTGCAAACAAAATGTATTTGTAATAAAGGCATTTCTTTTACAATTGTACATAATTGTAGGCTAAGGGAAAATACTCTGTGAATCATGTATATACATATATAGAGTGAGACATATATACATATATAGAGTGAGACATATATACATATATAGAGTGAGACGTTTATACATATATAGAGTGAGACATATATACATATATAGAGTGAGACGTATATACATATATGGAGTGAGACGTATATACATATATAAAGTGAGACGTATATACATATATAGAGTGAGACATATATACATATATAGAGTGAGACGTATATGCATAGAGCGAGACGTATATACATGTATGGAGTGAGACGTATATACATATATAAAGTGAGACGTATATACATATATAGAGTGAGACATATATACATATATAGAGAGAGACGTATATACATAGAGTGAGACGTATATACATATATAGAGTGAGACGTATATACATATATAGAGTGAGACGTTTATACATATATAGAGTGAGACATATATACATATATAGAGTGAGACGTTTATACATGTATGGAGTGAGACATATATACATATATAGAGTGAGACGTATATACATATATAGAGTGAGACGTATATACATAGAGTGAGACGTATATACATATATAGAGTGAGACGTATATACATGTATGGAGTGAGACATATATACATATATAGAGGGAGACGTATATACATATATAGAGTGAGACGTATATCCATAGAGTGAGACGTATATACATATATAGAGTGAGACGTATATACATAGAGTGAGACGTATATACATATATAGAGTGAGACGTATATACATAGAGTGAGACGTATATACATATATAGAGTGAGACGTATATACATAGAGTGAGACGTATATACATATATAGAGTGAGACGTATATACATGTATGGAGTGAGACATATATACATATATAGAGTGAGACGTATATACATATATAGAGTGAGACGTATATCCATAGAGTGAGACATATATACATATATAGAGTGAGACGTATATACATAGAGTGAGACGTATATACATATAGAGTGAGGCGAATATACATAGAGTGAGACGTATATACATATATAGAGTAGAGACGTATATACACATAGAGTGAGACGTATATACATATATAGAAAGTGAGACGTATATCCATAGAGTGAGACGTATATACATATATAGAAGACGTATATACATATATACATACATATATAGAGTGAGACATATATACATATATAGAGTGAGATATATATACATATATAAAGTGAGCGTATATACATGTATGGAGTAGAACATATATACATATATAGAGTGAGACGTATATACATATATAGAGTGAGAGCGTATATCCATAGAAGTGAGACGTATATACATATATAAGTGAGCGTATATCCATAGAGTGAACGTATATACATATATAGAGTGAGACGTATATACATAGAGTGAGACATATATACATATATAGAGTGAGACGTATATACATATATATAGCGAGACGTATATACATAGAGTGAGACGTATATACATATATAGAGTGAGACGTATATACATGTATGGAGTGAGACATATATACAGATATAGAGTGAGACGTATATCCATAGAATGAGACGTATATACATATATAGAGTGAGACGTATATCCATAGAGTGAGACGTATATACATTGTAACGGAGCTCCTTGTACTCCAACCGAGTACCCTCCGTTGATGGATGCTCCTAGCGCTTCCTGAGGACTCCAAACACTGCAGCCGACACCACAACCACCGCAGACTCCACAACCGCCGTAGCTTAACTGGAGTCTCGCCGTCTTCCTTCCACCCTGGATCAGCTTCTGTCCTCCAGGACCGTGTGGGGAAGACCTCTCCTCCAGGAGAGCGTAACAGGAACAGCTCTTAAAAGAGCTAAGTGATTAAAAGCTCAGGGGAGTATGCAGAGCATAGCAATCCCCAGTGTGATATAGCAGTTCCCTCCAATAACGAGACAAGGCTACGTATTGAGGGTCAAGAAGATCTGATGTTTAATGGCACACACTCTGCTTTTATGAGATTCTGCCCATGCAAGGGAGACACCCACATAATTAGCAGTATAACCAATCGGAACAATATACATTCGGGGAAATTCCCATCCCTCAGATAATCACATAACATAATTAAAACAGAACAGTAAAAATACAGTTTTTATACATGTGCTATAACTTCCAAACTACACATCCAATCTTCATAAAAATTACATATTTGGAATCAATCCATTAAGGGGAGCAACATATTAAAAAGTGGCACAAATCAGACAAGGGGTTCAAAAGTTAGCAAAAGTGTCTTTTGGGGTCTGGCTGGCAGCATGGTTTTCTGGCCCAAACTGGTTTTACAGAGGCCTCTATCCTGGACAATGGGGAAAGTAATCCAATTATCCAGGGATAGAGGCAGACTCCATTAACCACATGTTAGCAAAAGACACAAAAAGACACAAAAATACATAACTCCTATTGAACTGAACAGAACCCCCACATTCAACCTATCCCCAGATGGCTTGGATATGAGCGCTCAATATATCCAAACAGCGCTCAGATCCCACAAATACAGTCAAATCGCCATACACACTAGGTCCATAGTCATGGGGCAGAAGGCTGGCAATTAGGCTTCTCCATAACACAGGGAAGCAGGGCAATTTGTCAAATAAAATAACAGTTACAAATGGCAGTTTGTAACATACATATATAGAGTGAGACGTATATCCATAGAGTGAGACGTATATACATATATAGAGTGAGACGTATATCCATAGAGTGAGACGTATATACATGTATGGAGTGAGACGTATATACATATATAGAGTGAGACGTATATACATGTATGGAGTGAGACATATATACATAGAGTGAGACGTATATACATATATAGAGTGAGACGTATATCCATAGAATGAGACGTATATACATATATAGAGTGAGACGTATATACATATATAGAGTGAGACGTATATCCATAGAGTGAGACGTATATACATATATAGAGTGAGACGTATATCCATAGAGTGAGACGTATATACTGTCGGGATCCCGCGTGCGGCTGCAAGGGGAGGCTGCACTCCGCTCGCAGTACTCACCCTCCAGCCGTCCGCGGTCCCCTCCTCCTCGTGGGCTCGGCGAGCGGCATCCTTCCAGTCTCGGATGCCGCCCGCCGTTTTCTCCACGTCCCCCAGCGGCAGCATACATGACGCTGCACGCTGGGAGACCGCTCAAGTTATTACACGCCGGGGTCAGTCACCTGACCCGGCGTTAAAGGCACAGTGTCTCAATCACAGTGGGAGGTTTAGATATCTCCCACGTGTGATTGTTAATTCTGATTGGAAATTATTCAATCAGAATTAACCTTTTGGTTTAAATACTTACCTTTCCTGTTCCTCCCTGCCCTGTTGTGGTCTTTGCTTACTTGTATTGCTACTTACCTTGTGCTTCTGGTTACGTACTCTCTGGCTTGTTAATCTGACTTTGTGACTTTCTCCTACCCTTTGACCTCGGCTCGTTTTAACGTTATTCTGTCTTCTGGTTCCCCTTACTCGGTTTGTCTCCTGACTATTCTGTGTGTGCTTAGCCTGGCCACTCTAAGGTCCGGTACGGCACCTTTTCTGTGTGTGTGTGTGTGTGTTGGCGTGTTAGGTTCCCCGAATCGTGACATATACATGTATGGAGTGAGACGTATATACATAGAGTGAGACGTATATACATATATAGAGTGAGACGTATATACATATATAGAGTGAGACGTATATCCATAGAGTGAGACGTATATACATGTATGGAGTGAGACGTATATCCATAGAGTGAGACGTATATACATATATAGAGTGAGACGTATATACATATATAGAGTGAGACGTATATCCATAGAGTGAGACGTATATCCATAGAGTGAGACGTATATACATATATAGAGTGAGACGTATATCCATAGAGTGAGACGTATATACATATATAGAGTGAGACGTATATACATAGAGTGAGACGTATATACATATATAGAGTGAGACGTATATACATA